>CM060418.1:164635063-165332878 GCA_030545235.1 Helianthus tuberosus
AGGTCCTTCAAGATCCACAAGCTCCACACCTCTTAACTTAGCTCCTAACACCTTGTGTGCACCTTGGAATGGAAGGATGTTGGATGACAATGGTGGTAGTATGGTGGTGGGTTGAGGCCGAGAACAAGGAGGGGGAGTATCTAATATATAATCATATCCTATCTTCAAAGATCACAATATCTTATAAAATCAAAACAAATCCAAGAAATATCAAAATAATATCAAATGGGATTTAGTAGGATTTGGCAAATATTTTGTGGGGGCCACCCCTTGTAACCGTAGACAAGAATGGGGGGGGGGGCAAAGTGTAAAATCCAAACTTTAATTTTATAAACAAGTTAGCTTTCAAGTGTAATTTTTAGGGACTTGATGTGTTACTATGTTATAAGAGGTGTTATGGTGTTCGGGGACCATAACTAGTTTAGAAATATTAAAATAATGCTTCTAGTAATATTTTGATGTTCCGGGTAATGTCCGATTGTTCGGTTAAATACCGGTTCGTTAAAGTGCTAAATTGCACCGTTTAGTGTCCTTTAAGTATCCTTTTGTGACCCTTTTAATTCCCAACACTTAGGAGGGTATTCAGGATAAATAAACATGAATTCTGCATAATATTTATATGTTTAAAAGCTGATTAAAGCTGATTTATAGCTGAATTATGCAGATTTCTGCATTTAAAGTGCGTTTCGGGTGCTTTTTAGTGCATATTCTAGCTTCCGGAAAGTCTATATGTTAACCCTTGTATACACTCTTGGGTTTTAATGTATTCTTGACGTTGGACCTACACCTAGGCTCCAATTCTATTGTTTGACTGCTTTCTGTAGAATTGTTGACACAATGTGTCTTACCTGTGAGTTTACTAGTATTTCTGACGCAACGCTATCATTAATGCATAAAGCAATTTTTGTAGTATAAAACGTGCATGAATTCACAAGTATAGCGTGTAATTTAGATAATGTTGACATTTAAGCACATAATTGCAGTCATTAAGTATTAATTAAATTGTACAGAATTTACCGGTTTTGTGCCAGTTGTCACAGTCTCCCCCCGTTAAAAGAATTCCGTCCCGAAATTCAGGCTGAACTAACTCTCGCAGGAGTTTTCTTGAACAGGTGGGGGTACTTTTCTTTGAACTGGTCTTCACGTTCCCACGTGTACTCGGGTCCATGCTTAGAGTTCCAACGTACTTTGACAAGTTTAACAGTGCTCTTCCTGGTCTTGTTGACTTTCCAGTCTGTAACCTCAACGGCTTGTTCTGTAAATCGGAGGGTATCATCAATATGTACTTCATCCGCAGGGATGATAACGTTTTCTTGTGTTGGACTCTTCTTGAGGTTGGATACATGGAACGTATCATGTACTCCATTAAGTTCTTCCGGTAATTCCAACTTGTATGCCACTGTACCAATTCTTTCCAAAATCTTGAATGGTCCGATGTATCGTGGATTCAGCTTTCCACGTTTTCCAAATCTTACTACGCCCTTCCAAGGTGAGACCTTCAACAAAACTTTGTCTCCCACCTCGAACTGTAATGGTTTTCGTCTTCGATCAGCGTAGCTCTTTTGTCGATCTCGAGCCGCCTTAATGCGCTCTCGGATCTGCACTATCTTGTCGGTTGTCTCTTGCACAAGTTCAAGACCAACCATACGTTTATCTCCAGCGTCTGCCCAACATAAGGGCGAGCGGCACTTGCGGCCATACAGAGCTTCGAACAGTGCGGCTTTTATGCTCGTATGATAGCTATTATTGTAGGAAAACTCAACTAAAGGTAGATGAGTATCCCAGCTGCCGCCCAGGTCCATAACACGTGCGCGAAGCATATCTTCTAGCGTTTGTATGGTTCGTTCGCTCTGGCCGTCTGTTTGTGGATAGAAGGCCATGCTTAGATCTAGCTGAGATCCAAAGGCTTCCTGAAAGGATTTCCAGATTCTCGAGACAAAGCGTCCATCTCTGTCTGAAATAATTGAGATAGGCACTCCATGACGTGCCACGATTTCTTTTAAGTATATCTCATCAAGCTTTCCAGTGCTATCTTTTTCTCGGATCGGTAGGAAATGCGCAGATTTCGTCAATCGATCAACTATCACCCATATCATATCGTGCCCCCTAGGGGTCTTGGGTAATTTCGTTATGAAGTCCATCGAGATTTGTTCCCACTTCCACATGGGTATCTCTAGTTGTTGCAGTAGGCCGGACGGTTTCTGATATTCAGCCTTAACCTTAGAACAGGTTAGGCACTTCCCAACATAAAGAGCAACATCGCTTTTGAGTCTCGGCCACCAATAATATTCTTTTAAGTCTTGGTACATTTTGTCCGATCCTGGATGGATCGAGTATCCTGACTTGTGAGCTTCATTAAGGATGACTTCCCGCATACCGCCATAGAGCGGAACCCAAATACGCTTCTTAAAGTATAAGGTTCCCTCTTCATTTGGCACCATGTATTTCAACATACCCCGGAGGTATTCAGCTTTACGGTTTTCCATCTTAAGGGCTTCTTGTTGTGCGTCTCGAATGCGCGTAGTGAGGTTCGTTTGAATAGTCATTTCCAATGCTCGAACCCTTAGGGTCTTAACCCTTTCTTTTCGGATTAATGCATTTGCTACAACGTTTGCCTTTCCAGGATGGTACTTAATCTCACAGTCATAATCATTTAGTAGTTCGACCCATCGTCGTTGACGCATGTTTAATTCCTTCTGATCAAATATGTGTTGTAGACTTTTGTGATCTGTGAAGATTGTACATCGTGTACCATATAAATAGTGTCGCCAGATCTTCAAGGTGAATACCACCGCGCCGAGTTCCAAGTCGTGAGTGGTATAGTTTCTTTCATGTACCTTCAATTGTCTTGAAGCATAAGCGATGACTTTCTGGCGTTGCATGAGCACGCAACCCAAACCTTGTCGTGAAGCATCGTAGTATACCACGAAGTCTTTGGTGCCTTCGGGTAAGGATAGTATTGGTGCATCGCATAGCTTATTCTTAAGTAGTTGGAAGGCTTCTTCCTGCTTGTCACCCCAGTCGTACTTCTTGTCTTTCTGCGTAAGGGTCGTCAGCGGTTGGGCTATCTTGGAGAAATTCTCAATAAACCGTCGGTAATAGCCTGCTAAGCCCAAAAATTGTCGAACTTCAGTTGGGGTTTTGGGGGCTTCCCAATTCTTTATGGCTTCTATCTTGGATTGGTCTACATGAATGCCCTTCTCGTTCACAACATGACCAAGAAACTGTACTTCGCGAATCCAAAATTCGCACTTGGAGAATTTCGCATAAAGTTTCTCTTTCTATAGTAGTTCCAAAATGGTTCTGAGATATTGCTCGTGTTCTTCTTTCGTTCGCGAGTAAATCAGGATATCATCGATAAATACAATCACGAATTTATCGAGATATGGTTTGCATACGCGGTTCATCAGATCCATAAATACCGCTGGCGCGTTCGTCAGTCCGAATGGCATCACAAGGAACTCGTAATGCCCATAGCGTGTTCTGAATGCAGTCTTTGGTACGCTTTCCTCTTGAATCCTTAACTGATGGTATCCAGATCGAAGGTCGATCTTGGAATAGTAGCTCGATCCTTGCAACTGATCAAATAAGTCGTCAATCCTCGGTAGTGGGTACCGATTCTTGACTGTGAGTTTGTTCAGTTCTCTGTAATCGATACACATCCGCAGTGTTCCATCCTTCTTCTTTACGAACAATACTGGAGCTCCCCAAGGCGAGAAGCTTGGCCTTATGAATCCTTTATCCAACGACTCTTGGAGTTGTGTAGATAATTCCTGCATCTCGGATGGTGCAAGCCGATAGGGTGCCTTGGCTACAGGAGCGGCTCCTGGAACCAAGTCTACACGGAATTCGACTTGTCGTTGCGGAGGTAGTCCTGGCAGATCTTCGGGAAAAACATCAGGGAATTCCTTCACCACAGGAATCTCTTCGAGTTTCGGCTCCTCAGCCTTCTTATCTACAACGTGCGCCAGGAAGGCAACACATCCTTTCCTTAAGCACTTATGTGCCTTCATACAACTGATGATTCGCAGAGGCGCGTCTCGTTTTTCTCCATGCATGATGAGAGTTTCATCATTCGCCAGAGGGATGCGAATGATTTTCTCGTGACAAACAACTTCAGCCTTGTTCTTGGACAACCAGTCCATTCCGACCACTACATCGAAGCTACCCAATTGAATAGGTAAGAGGTCGATGCTAAATCTTTGCTCACCAAGTTCTAATGTGCAACCTCTAATGACTTCGCTCGATTCAACGAGTTTACCATTGGCTAGTTATATGGAATAAGGAATATCTAATCTACTAGATTCTATTCCAAGCATACTTTTAAATTCCACAGACATGAAGCTAAAATCGGCACCAGTGTCAAATAATATGGATGCAAAGTGATTGTTAACGAGAAACGTACCGGTGACCACATTAGGGTCCTCGCGTGCGTTCCTTGCCAATCACAAATGCTCGAGCCTGAGCGTTGTTTCCCCTTGGGCAATCTTTTATGAAATGATCTTTGCTTCCACAACTAAAGCACCCTTGTTTCTGCCCATTTCCGTTGCCATTCCTGTTACCAGCACCATTGCCATTTCCACTGTTGTTTCTATCACCAGCACCGTTGCGATTTCCATTCCCGTTCCTTCCTTTTCCCCAACAGTCTTCTGTTTGATGACCCAACCTACCACATTTGTCGCATCTTGGAATGCGACAAGCTCCTTCATGATGATACTTACATTTTTGGCATTTAGGCAGGGTGCCTTGGTAACCTTTGGCTGCAGTATCATTTGCCGCTGCAAAGGTTCTCGCCTCCTTAGGTGGGTTAGCGTCACGTTTCTTGTTGTTTGAACCTTTGTTGTTGCTGCGGGTTACTTGATTCAGGTTTGCATGTTTCCTTTCCTTGTCACCGGACGACTCAGCGTGCGTCTCGGTCTCCTCAGTAGGGTTCAGCGACAACTTCTTCATTCAAACTGCATCTTCAGTAAGGCTGACAGCCAGAGTTACAGCCTCAGTGATTGTTTGAGGTTTGGCCGAAGTTACCATGCTGCGAAATTCTGAGGCCAATCCCCAAATGTAGCGTTCAACGCGCTTAAATTCGGGAGTCACCATGTAAGGGATCACTCTCGACAAATCGTGGAACCTTCGGGTATAACCAGTAATGTCAACACCTTCCATGGTCAAGTGCCAGAACTCAGTCTCCAACCTTTGGAGTTCAGCACGAGAGCAATACTTTTCTCTCATACGTTCTTTTAGCTCATCCCACGTCATGCCGTACGCAGCATCATCACCCAGAGTCTGGACTTGCAAATTCCACTGTAGGATCGTTGTGCGACCTGAATGAGTCGTTCAGAAGAGTTTTTGATCCAAATCAAAGGAGGAATCAATGAAACAGACACTTGATTCAATTATAATGTTTCTTGTATTGATATAATAGTCTTACAGCACTTGGAAACAATTTGGCAGCACTTCGGTACCAAATCACAAGACCTAATTCCGTCTGAAATGACAAACCAGCACACCTATTTATACTAGAAGTGATTTCGCTTGAAATGGTCAAAGCCACTTTCAAGCGAAATTAGCAACAAATACATAAACCTCAATTTCTAGCAATCCGAGCACTGGTTATCCTATCCTATTACATGACTCGATACAAGACGAAGTCAATAGACATAGTGCACTAACAGACTCCCCCTTGGATGTTGACGAAGTCTTCAGTGTCTAATCTTTAGCATGACACATCTTCAGTCTTGATCAGTCTTTTTGCTCTTTCCAAATTGTCTACCAATGTAAGCATCCATCAAACTTTCTTCTTTAATCAGCTTCTATCTTTGAATGATATACCAGAATCTGACTCTGGCTCTAACATTAACAGCTTCTTTAGGCCCCCCCCTTTCATCTAGCTTCCGTGCTTTAGGGATCGACACCTTGCTTTCTGGTTACAAGCTCCCCCTTGCTTTGAGCTCGTCTTCAGACTCCCCCTTAGTTTCAGCTATCGGGATCGTAGTCTGGAATCACATCTGCAACACTCAAACATTCATAACTAACAATGTTCTGAACATTCAATTCTCCAGAAATCGTAATCTGGCTCTATCAAACTTTCTAAACTAACATTTTTAAGAAATTTCAAGATCGGAAACTGACTCTATTTCAAAAATTTTAACAATATAAGCATCCAAATCCCTCACAGTTAATCATCCAAGTCCAAATTAATGACCTTGGAGATATCACAAACTGTTTTTGAATTTTTTATTTTAAAATTTCAAGATTCAAATTAATGAACTTGTTTTATTTTCAGAAACACGATCAGCATACTTAGATTTTGAAACTCAGCACTTAGACATCAGTTGTCGAAACTAAAATGAAATCAAAATCTTTTTGATTTTTTTTTTAAAATAAAGCAGTAAAGAAATATTTACAAACATATTTACAGACAATATTTTTGTTTGAGTTTGCGTCAGAGGATCATATCAGATTTTGACAAGTCACAAGTACCATTGAGCTTAGTTACACAATAAGAATTAAACAATTCACTTAGATTGTCGATATACTGATCCACTTAAATTTTCACACAAATTTCAACTGATTCAGGATACGAATTAGGTATATTAAGAACTTAAACTCATACATGTGTTCCACCTCTTGAATATACTCCTGTATCCAGATCCCAATATTCAGTCTTACAGGTGAGTATACCTAGATGATATCTGTAAAGGGTTAAATGCGAGACCGTGAGAGCTCAGGTCAGAACTTCCGTTCAGCAGAGAGATGACGGCTTCGACTTTTGGTGTGTCCCCTTTAGAGGATCTTTTCTTCAACAGCACATGATTAGCATTTTTTAATGTTTCATCATTTTTTGTACTGAGGGCGATGCTATATTTTAAGCAAGCAGAAAGTATTATACGGGGACTAGGCCATTGCTTCCGCATTATCAGAAGTCCCGGAATAATACCCCAGATATCACTGAGTATAAAGACCTAGTATCTCAGAAAGAGGGACCTTTCAAACAAGATTTCAGGGGTTACCTATATATCCAAGTAGTGTTCCCCACAAAACAAGCAAGTTTGAATTTATGTTTATATCCCGAAAAAGTTTACTAAATGTATAAAAACCTATCGGCATATCATCAGTGAGACTGTTTAACGCTATATAATCATTACAATTCTTTAGCATACTGTAACTGTCTACTGATGTACTATCATTTCCTCTTTATACACAAAAACTCAATTTTTGAATTTTATCATGTTTTTTACTTTTTCAAATTTTCTAATATTTTTGGATTTTCTGACAATATTACTCCCCCTAAAATGCAAAATCATTAAAAAATTTGATAACCGATACTGATAGCTTTGTGTCGTCATCTATTTTCTGCTTCTTATGCACTGATTGACAGAAAATCTAACGTACCCCCATGATTTACAACACATTGATATTTTACAGTTTGCAAACCGTTTTTCAATCTTGTGAAATTAATCATGTTTGTTCCGCCGTGAGGGTTTCGGCATATTCAATCAACATATTTTTGTAATTTTTTAATATTTGAAAGTTTAAAAACAAACATATTTTTTATTTTTCAAAATTTTGACAAAATAAAAACATATTTTTGATTTTTTAATTTTTTTTTAGGGATTTTGAAATATTGTTTATTTATGTACAGAAATCAAACAAACTCCATGTTTCAACCAAACCAGGGTTCAGCAACCTCCTCTCCTCGTTGTGCCAGGCTGTTCCAATTTCCATTCTTACAATCTTCAGTTTTCTTGAGCACCTGCACATTCAAACTATTTAATCATTTGAACAATGCAACCCAAGCCTGTTTAGACTCAGGTAGTTTAACATGAATCTTTCCAGGTAGAACTGGATAGTTTCTTTCATTTTTCTCAAACACATCTTCATTTTGATTACCAATTTCAGAAATCACTTGTTTCTTAACAGTCCATGTTTGACCATTAGGAATACCTCGTTTGTAAAAATGTGACTATTTTTGAACATTTTTATTCTGAACAACAACTTTTGGTTTCCAAAACTCATTTGGTTTTGTTGCATCGACAAGTTGTTTTGCAACTTTGTGTTGTTCTTAATCTGGGTGTATGAGAATTCCAGGTATGTCTATAATCGAACCTATACGAGTTTGATTTCCAAGTTTGGTTCGAAACAAACTTGTTTGTGTTGTACCTCCAAGTTTGTTTTGAATCAAATCTGGTTGACCTTTGTTTCACATCCTCAGATTTTTGTTTTTGAAAATTATCAGACTCCTTTTTGTCAACATCCACAGGTTTCAAATTTGGAGACTTTCGTGCAAGATGTCCAGTTTGATCACACTTAAAACATGTTCTCTTTGAAACATCGTTGATCTGTGGTTGTTGCTTTTTCTTTTGTGCACAAAACTCTTCATTAGACTGTCGTATAACTTGGAGTTTTTCCTCTTCTTCTAAACTTATTCCTTGAACAAAATTCATTTTTGCCTGAAAATTTGGCATTTCATTTTTCTTCCAACTTTGTTTCTTCTTATAACCCAACCCAGCCTTCATGTTTTTCTTCTTAAAACCAGGTTTGTTATAAAAGTTTTATGACTCTTACCAGCAAACTTTGAAATCTCGGATTTTTCAATCTCAACCATTTTGAAAACTTTGTTAATCTTTTCTGAAATCACATTCTGAATTGGGAATACAACATCTAAGAATAATTTGTCCGATCCAATCATGGAATAAACCAATCCTTTTGAATCATCATTCAAATTTTTCTCGGATTTTGAATTTTTCAGATATTCATCATGAAAATTACCTTCATTTTCATCCTGTGATTCAGTTTTACCTGTATCAACTGACTCTTCTTTCAACACACTTTCAACGACCTTACCTACCACCTCTGAATCACTAGAATCATCAGATTTGGAATAGGTTACGTCAATGTCATCTGGCAATTGATCTACCATGTTGAAAGCTTTTTCGACCTTTTCATCATCATAAAATGCAAACTTTTCCGGTGGTGGAACTTGATGAAACTCTGAGCCAATACCTTTCTTATTTTGCTCAGAATCTTTCCCATCCGGTTTTATGTTGAAAATTCTTTCAAGCACATATGATGACGCGTGATAACTTTTTAACTTATTATTATCCTGTTTTAAATCAGCAATCTGACGCTTAAGTTTAGCAACATCCTCAATATAAGAATTTACAACTTGTTGCTTTATTTCATACTGTCGCTTAAACTTATCAGTTGTTTCAGAACAATATTTCAATCTTGATTGAACAAGTTTCATTTCACTTTTTACCTTTTCATATGATTCTTTTGTAATGTGATAAGCCAATTTTATTGAATCATACTCCTTTTTCATTTCCTGACAAACTTTTTCTTTTTGTGAACATTCTTCTGTCATTTTCGAAACATTTTCTTTCAAAACTTCATTTTCTTTTTCTATCTTTTTACATTTTGCTGAAAGCATTTCATTTTTATCTTTTAAAACTTTTTCATTTTCTAACATTTCTTTGCATTTACTTTTGAAAACTTCTTCTATTTTATTGAAATCAAGATCTCTTATTCTGATCTTTTCGTCTTTTTCAGTACAAGCACTGCATAGTTCCATGCACTTCTTGCACTGTTCAACAGTTTCAGTTAAAATGTCCAAATCAGAATTTACCTCAGTGATTGGCACCTCGGTGTTTGCTTCAGTTTCTGCCTGATCTGCTTCTTTCTGCTGCTTCTCATCAACAGCTTTAATATTAACACCAACATCACCAGCAATATCAGCAGAACTATCAACCTTCACTTCAGCTTCTTCAACTTGCTGTTCTTCAGTAACAGCTTCTTTTTCAACAACTTTTTCTTCCAACTTTTCTTTCTCAACTACCTTCATATCTTCCTCTTTAGTAGCTTCAATTTTAACTTCTTCAACCTTGACCTCCTCAGCGACCTTCTTTAAATCATCAACCAAATTCTCAATATTCTTCTTCATTCTTTCTTCATTCCTCTTCCTCAGACTTGATGTCATAGCATCTCTGATGATTTTATCCAGCCTTTTTGCATATGTTTTGTCTTTTGCAGCATTTGAATAATATTCGCCAGATCGAGGAATTACTAGAAGAACATCATCGTGAACTATATCACTCCTGGGAACAACAGGTTCACCTTCTTTGTTGACAAAACATTCTTGTTTCTTATCCCATCTTTTGTTTCTCACAGCATTTTCATATTCTTCCTGCATCTTTTCCATTTTGCATCCAGCAATGAAAATTTCTCTCTCAGTTTTCTCTCTCAAGATCTCTTCTCGAGTTTTCTCTTTTATCTCAGCAACAAAAGCATAATGATCATATTTTTTGTGAAGAGTTTCTGCATCTTCCTTTGTTCTAATTTTGAATCGATAATCAATACGATCTTCTTCTGGAAGAATTTCACTCCAGTCATATCCGTCATCATCATGGAAAACTGCACAAGCTCTTGATTTTTCTTTTTTATTGTTTTCAATCAATTTTAGCTCTTCTTTGCTTCGGTGATAGATCGCCTTTCGGTAATAATCATCATTGAAAGGACTTTCATTTCCTCCAACTGCAGAATTATTGCATTCTCTCTTGAAATGACCTTTTTGCTTACATCTGAAGCAGGTCACTTTGGATTTGTCGAATCCAAGCTTTGTTGACGGACCACCTAAAGATTGCTTCCCAGTAATCTCCATATACCTCTGTGCTCTTCGAATGCAACTTGCTAAACACCAACGAATGTCTATGAGCTCCATTTCTTCTGGATCAATCTGGTCGTAGTCTTCTTTGGTTAATTCGGAATTTCCGATTTTTCCTGCAACTAGACCTTCATACGATTCCAAAACTGATGCTAGAAAGCTCATTTGCTGCTTAGCTGCATTGATGCTCATTGCAGGAGAATTTTTCAATTTTAGAGCAATGTTGCAAAGAATTTCTTCAGAATCTTCAGGACTTGCTTTTGAAAATGAATGATATCCAGAATTGTAGCTTGATGAGGTTGTTTATGGTTCTTTCATTTTCTCACCACTGAATGCTGTCTTTGGTGAACTATCAGCTTTCACCGAAGGTAAATTGCCTTTGTAGTACAAACCAACATTCTGATGATGCGACAAACTACTCATCTTGCTTTGCTTTTGTAACTCAAGGTCATGACTCTCAATTTTTTCTAACAAAGCATCAAGAGAAATTGAATCATATAAAACATCATTTTTCAAAATAAACACAGACGTTTGCCACTGATCAGCTCGTGGTAACGCTTCAATTACTTTGTCAATTATTTCTTCTCTTGTTTTCACAATTTCAAATCTTTCAAGTTTAATTTTTAGATGACAAAAACGTTCAATCATTTGTCTAACAGACTCTCCTTTCAAACTATCGAACAAATCAAATTCCTTTTTTAATAATGCAATTTTGTTTTTCTTGATTTGTTTACCCCCCTCAGCTTTCACCCGTAAAGCTTCCCATACAGATTTCGAAGACCCATCATGATTTAACAATAAAAAAATATCATCTCGAATTGATTGTTGAATCAAGGCGATCATTTTCTGCTCATATGAAAATCTTCGTTTGTCTTCTTCTGTAAAACTTTTGAGCGGAATTTCTTCTCCTTTGTCATTAGTAGGTTTATCAAAGCCAAACTCCAAGCAAAACCAACTTTCATGTGTATACGCTTTAGTCCAGTTGATAAACCTTTCTTTCCACCAAACATAATCCTCAATATTATCAAGCTTAGGTGGTTTCGAATAGGTTCCATAAAAGTTATCATGTTTAATGTTGTCTTTAATTGATTTTGTTATTGTTTTGGGTGTAACATCTGAAGCTTCCAACGTATCTGAGGTAAACTCTTTTTAGAAAGTATTGTAAAATTCTTCAGCCATGATGTAAACTTCTTGAATTACCTGGAAACAAAGATAATCAAACAAACACAATCAGTTTAAACACTATCAAACAACTTGACACAAACTGACACTCGGTTAACGTGAAATGATCTTGAAACGAAATATCCACTTTCAAACGGAATAGTAATCTTCAAACGGAATTAGATTTCAAATGAAATCACTTGGATGACACTTCAAACGAAATCAGTACTTTCAAACGGAATAAGGACTTTCAAACGAAATCACTTGGATCAAACGAAATCTTCAAGCGGAATTACTATTTGATGCGGAATAGCTAATTCCGTGTGAACCTTCTCAAGCGGAATTACACTTTTGGAGCGAAATCAAGTGAACTTTTCAAGCGGAATAGTAGTTTCAAGCGGAATCACTTGCTTATTTCAAACGAAATTACTCTGATGTCATTATGTCCGAACAACTTTTCAAGCGGAATTACAAATTTTATCAATTTTTAAGTTGATTTTCAGTCCAATTCTTTCAAGGCTTTGTTAAAACACTGTTTCGCATGTACTGTGTGAAATTCAATCCATTTTGACCGTGAAATCTTGTTCAATTTGAAAAAGAAAGTGTAGAAGTCAGAAAACTGATGAAATCAAGCTGAACTCTTCTTCCTGTGCTCTGATACCACTTGTAGGATCGTTGTGCGACCTAAATGAATCGTTCAGAAGAGTTTTTGATCTGAATCAAAGGAGGAATCAATGAAACGGACACTTGATTCAATTATAATGTTTCTTGTATTGATATAATAGTCTTACAGCACCTGGAAACAATTTGGCAGCACTTCGGTACCAAATCACAAGACCTAATTCCGTCTGAAATGACAAACCAGAACACCTATTTATACTAGAAGTGATTTCGCTTGAAATTGTCTTTGACACTTTCAAGCGAAATTACCAACAAATACATAAACCTCAATTTCTAGCAATCCGAGCACTGGTTATCCTATCCTATTACATGACTCGATACAAGACGAAGTCAACAGACATAGTGCACTAACATCCACCAAGTCAGAGCTTCATCAACAAACAACCCAGTAGCAAAAGTGACTTGCTGATCTGCGGTACACTTGCTCATATGGATAGTGGCATCAGTCTTCTCCGTCCAGCGTACAAACGCCACTGCACCTCCAGTGCCGTCGTAGTTTAGCGGTTTGTAGTCGAGAAACTGCTTGAAAGTGCAGCCCTGAGCTGCGTTTCCTCCAGATGAATCTCCATTCCCATTACGTCTAGCATTGCTTGGTCCTCCACTTTGTTCAGTACGGTTCGCCTCGTACTGGGCGATAGCTGCGGAGATCCTTTCTTTTAGTAGGGCGTTTAGCTCTTCAGCAGTCCTTGGCAGTGGAGGAGGAGGAGGTTGATCGGAATCCCGATTGGTCACAGCTCTCCTAGGTGCCATTGACACCACAAAGGAAATGACGGCAGAAAACCTGATAAAAATGGCCGACAGAGTGCTTATGGCAAAGGAACTAGAGGTAGATTCCAAATCTGCATTTGAGTCAACAAGCAAGGTCAGTAGTAGTGGTTCAACAAATGAATCAGGTAAGACTGATTGTGCTAAAACAGAGAGTGATTGCAAAAATTGCACTAAAGAATGCAAAGTTTGCAGTACACATGCGTATCTCACACTCAAAAAGACCCAAGATCTAGTTGAAAAAGTCAAAATGGTTGAAAAACAAATTTTAAATCGAGATAAATTGCTTAAGGCTTCAAATGAGAGAATAAAAGAATTAACAGAAAGGATTGAAAAAGATAAAACTGATGTTGAACGTTTTAAGAAAAAAAATGAGAAGTTAATTCTTGAAAACAGACAAATTTCTGAAAATTATGAGAAGTTGAAAAGAACCGTAAAAGATTCTGATGAGCGAAATGGTAAAACTTACAAAGAAAATGTTCATTTGTCTGGAGTTCTTCAGGAAAAAGAAAGACATATCAACCAGCAATTGGACGAGATCGCAAATCTTAAGCTTCAGTTCCAGGAAGCTAAGATTGAAAATGAACGAATCAATTTCAAATTAAACAGTTACAACTCCGCTAGCTTTGTTCTTCAACACATCATTCCTAAACCAATTGGGAAGAACAAAGCTGGTGAAGATGTGTACTCGGGTGGAACAGGGGTGGGTTATCATCAAGTTCCACCGCATGTACTAAACAATTTTTCAAATGATGATCCTACTATTGTCATGTACAAGATGTCTGGTTCTGATAAGTTGGACTCGGATATTGAATTTCCAATTGAGAATGTGAATGTTGACAAGTTGAAGAAAGTTTTCAAACTTGTGGAAATTGATGTTTCTGAGATTGAAGGGATGAAAAGTTCCAAAAGATTTTTAAACTTTGATGTCACACCCCTTTCTTAGGCGGAAGCACAAGGTGTGATCATGAAAGGTTCTCATTGCATTCGAATGGTAAACATACTACATGCTCGTAAAAATAACTTCAAATGCCAAACATTACATAACTGAAAACATGGTTTAAGTGTTTACATCACAAGACAACATATTGTCTGAAAAGTTTACAACTTTATTCAACGATAAACATAAACAACATCCAAGAGCATGAGTAAGACCGCGCGCACATCCACTTTAGTTACCTGAAATACATGTGAGTTTTTGGAAAAACGTCAACATAATGTTGGTGTGAATTCATGCAGTTCTTGTATTGAACGTTTGTATACTTTGTATGAAAAACATGGTATGTATCTTGTATAAATCAAGTATTTCTGTATGTATGAAGTTGTTAATGGGTTGCAAGGCCATTAACATGTGACACGACATAGGAAGCATCCAAATCATAGGCATTTTCTAGTTGTCGATTCACGACTGAGACACAAAAGCACTACTCGGTACTAGTTTTCACCAAGAGTGTGGCTACTCGAAAACCCATTAGATCTAACCTTTTGTTCTGCGGTCTAGGTATATTGTTGATTAATGGTGCTTCTGGTACCCTATTCGTGACACGATTTCTCGTAACATCTCTCGTATCATTTCTCGTATCATTTCTCAATTCTTGTATCCATCATACCATTTGTAAATATTGTAACATGTGTAACATGTATTTCACCCCCGAAGTTATAAAACTGAAAACAGTTAAAAGAAAAGGGGGAGCATGAACTCACAACTTTGCGTTTCTTGCGCCGTAAACTTCACCTTGTTTGCTTATATAGCGTCGTGACCTATACGTGTTTTATTAACGTTAGTCACTAGACTTGTATCGCACAAGTACAAGTCACCATCTTTTATGTATTTGTTCTTGTTGTTAAAAATAATTTATATTTTTAACTATGTATCTTACTTATATTATTTTCTCAAAAATAAATATACGTTTCTTGTATTTTTCACCCGAATTATGTATTTTGTCCAAAACTTCATTTCATGTTCATAACTTGTCCAAGTTATATAATCTATCAAGTAATATATTTTCATAAATATATTTTTCTTGTATTTGTCTAAGCATGTTGTATGTGTATTTTTGTGTTTTCACTCCTTAGGAGTATTTAGTGTATTTTTAAGTCCTAATACACTATTACATGTAATACATACTACATACACTTAGCACAAAATTTGGTGATCAATAAATATATATATTTTTCTCAAAATTATACATACTTAATATCAATTTTAATCTTGAAGAAATCATCATTTCTTAACACATAAATTAAGGAAACCTTGGTACATATTCTTAGATACATTTTTAGGGAATAAGTTTCTCAAAAACTTATATTTTTCTAAGTGTCAAAATTTATAGAAATTTTGACAGAGTTTCCCCTAAAAATGGAGGTTTCCCATGTTTTCAAAACATGTGTTTATTTTCTTTTAAATCATCACAACAATCATCAACTCATTTAACACTTACCGAGTGTCAAAATCAAGTATATTACACTATATCATGAACTTGAAGTTTTTGTAAAAACTTGTAGTAATTTACCATGTTATTTAGTAGGTTTAGTTACCCTTAAAAACATGGTTATTTGTTTGTAAATCTCATTCTTGAAAGATTTAGCCATTTACAACTTGTAAGATGATTTTTCTAGAAATATTTCTTTTGTATTTTTCTTGTTACACACATGTTTCTAGTCTTGTTTCAACACTAAAAATATGGTTAGTTTATTTAGAAACCATGACTTTGTAGATCTCATAAATAAACTTGGTTTCTTGAGAAAATCATTTGGAAATCATCTATTTACAAGATTTGTATTTTGTTTAAACCATTTTTACATATGGAAATCACTTTCTTCATTCAAGTTCATGAAGACATGAAGCATGATGATCTTGGTCTTTCACAAGGTCACCACTTCAACTTACTAGATCATGTGTTGAATCACAATCTAGTAGGCTCCATATGATGTCTAACATCACCAATACTAATAATCAATCAACAAGAAGCAAATCAACATATTCAACATGTATTCTTATATTTTTAAGCTTATGTTAAAGTATCACGATCATGTTCTTTTGTGTTCTTGTGTTTAACAATATATACCATCTTTTAACCATCAAGATATGAAGTAATAAGGGACTATGAGGGCTCACCACTAGCAACAAGGCTAAAGAAGATTACTAGAACTTGAAGATGACAAAAATGAAGGATAATAGCAAATGAAGAAGGTCCTTCAAGATCCACAAGCTCCACACCTCTTAACTTAGCTCCTAACACCTTGTGTGAACCTTGGAATGGAAGGATGTTGGATGACAATGGTGGTAGTATGGTGGTGGGTTGAGGCTGAGAACAAGGAGGGGGAAAAGGAGGTTGAAGATGGTGCGTGGATGAAGATGGAGTTCTAGTATCTTATTTATAATCATATCCTATCTTCAAAGATCACAATATCTTATAAAATCAAAACAAATCCAAGAAATATCAAAATAATATCAAATGGGATTTAGTAGGATTTGGCAAATATTTTGTGGGGGCCACCCCCTTGTAACCGTAGACAAGAATGGGGGGGGGGGGGGCAAAGTGTAAAATCCAAACTTTAATTTTATAAACAAGTTAGCTTTCAAGTGTAATTTTTAGGGACTTGATGTGTTATTATGTTATAAGAGGTGTTATAGTGTTCGGGGACCATAACTAGTTTAGAAATATTAAAATAATGCTTCTAGTAATATTTTGATGTTCCGGGTAATGTCCGATTGTTCGGTTAAATACCGGTTCGTTAAAGTGCTAAATTGCACCGTTTAGTGTCCTTTAAGTATCCTTTTGTGACCCTTTTAATTCCCAACACTTAGGAGGGTATTCAGGATAAATAAACATGAATTCTGCATAATATTTATATGTTTAAAAGCTGATTAAAGCTGATTTATAGCTGAATGATGCAGATTTCTGCATTTAAAGTGCGTTTCGGGTGCTTTTTAGTGCATATTCTAGCTTCCGGAAAGTCTATATGTTAACCCTTGTATACACTCTTGGGTTTTAATGTATTCTTGACGTTGGACCTACACCTAGGCTCCAATTCTATTTTCTGACTGCTTTCTGCAGAATTGTTGACACAATGTGTCTTACCGGTGAGTTTACTAGTATTTCTGACGCCACGCTATCATTAATGCATAAAGCAATTTTTGTAGTATAAAACGTGCATGAATTCACAAGTATAGCATGTAATTTAGATAATGTTGACATTTAAGCACATAATTGCAGTCATTAAGTATTAATTAAATTGTACGAAAATTACCAGTTTTGTGCCAGTTGTCACATTTGAGAAGGACAAATCTTACTATAGAAAACCTGTAGTACCACCACGTTTTAACAAGAACAACCAAAACAGATGGTCGGGTGGTTATCAGGGTGGTAAGAATAATCAAAAGATGAACTTTCAAAACAAAAGGTTTGTCGAAAAGAAAGTGTTTGTTAAGAGCTCAAGCTCACATTCCGAGCAAGAATCAGAGATCTTTTCGAAATCAAATGAATAAATTTTTGCAAAGAAGGCTTCACAGCCTCAGACTGAAGGTAAAAGTCGGGTTGTTGACACCCGCACGTGCTTCAAATGCAACGAAGTTGGACACATTGCACGAAAGTGCACCAACTCAAAACCTAAGTCTGTGGTTGTTGAGAATCCAAGAAAGAAGAATGGTGTCAAAGGAAAAGTTCCAATGTTTGTCGAGAAGAAGATTTTAAAAAATGAAAATATCAAAGTTAAAACTGAATCTGTAAATCAGTTGGTAAAGAAAACTGATCAATTCTACAAACGGGTCGCCTCTTCACAACAAACTTCGAAGCCAAACTCTGAAGCTAAGACATCAAATATTCCAAAACTAAAGGTTTCTGATTCAACAAAACAACCATCTTCAACCAAATCGGTTAAGATGGATGTACCTTTGGACTTTTATGTAAAACTTGAGAAACAAACTTCTACTTCACCCAAGAAGAAGTATATTCCAAAGAAAGACCAACCATCTGGTCAACCTCCAAAAAACGAATTCTTTTTGTATAAAGAGGTTAAGGTTGGATCTGAAGAAAGTCTCAAAATGAATGACAAGAATTCCCCACCACTGTACACGATAAAATCTCACCTTAACGTCAAGCTACCCGAGTCAAAGGAGGCTTGGGTTGCTTCAAAATCTAACTGAATGTTTGTGAAATGTGCAGGAGCTCCCGAGATCTATCTCAAGGTGGATTATGGATAGTGGAGCATCTCGGCACATGACAGGGAGAAAAACACTGTTATACGACGTAAGAGGTTTCAACGGTGGATACGTTGGTTTCGCAGGAAATCAAGGAGGACATATTATTGGTGAAGGAACATTATCAAATGGTATAATCACGTTTGAAAGAGTCAATTACATAGCCGAGCTGGAGAACAACTTATTTAGCATTTCTCAAATTTGTGACCGAATGTATTCAACACATTTCACTGATAAGGAATGTCTGATCTTGAAGCCGGGGTTTGTCATCCCCGAGGAGTGGATCATTATGCGAGCACCACGGGTTAATGATATGTACGTGTTAGATATGAGCGTCGCTACGACTACCACGGGTCAACCACAGTGCTTCGTGTCAAGAGCCACTGAAAAGGAGTCAGAGTTGTGGCACCGAAAGATGGGCCACATTCACCTACGTAAGATGAACTACCTGGTGCATAATGATTTAGTAAAAGGTGTTCACTTGAAGAGTTTTCATCTTGAGGGGGAGTGTATCGGTTGTATAAAAGGAAAGCAACGGAAAAAATCCCATCCGGGCAAAAAAGATGAACTCTGTCTCGAAGCCACTAGAGAGACTTCACATGGATCTCTTTGGTCCTGTGAATGTCAAGAGCATTACAGGTGATCTCTATTGTCTAGTAGTCACTGATGACTATTCGATATTTTCGTGGGTGACGTTCCTGAAGTCAAAAGATGAAACATTTGAGAGTTTGCTGAGGTTATTCAGGAAGATAGAGAATTTATACCGAGCTCGTATACACAGATTACGAAGCGACAACAGTACGGAATTCAAGAACAACATAATGGAGGAATTTTGTGATCGACGAGGTATATTGCAAGAGTTCAGCGCACCTTATACTCCACAACAGAATGGAGTCGCAGAAAGAAAGAACAGAACGCTGATTGAAACGGCGAGAACGATGCTAGCTGATTCCAAGTTACCAATTAATTTCTGGGCAGAAGCAGTACAGCTGCTTGCTATACACTCAACCGGGTACTTACTGTGAATGTCACACCCCAAGCGATGGCGGAATCATCGGGGCGCGGCACTAGGCGAATCAGATTTCTCAAGAGAATCCATAACAACTATATTGCGACAATATTTAATGCGTTCATTATCCCATACTAACAAACAATTACAATCACGTAAGCTGTCACAAATTTCATGTTCTCTTCAAACAATACAAATCCGACAACCTAGATTTTAGGTGTGTTTCAAGACTTCCTAGCTTGATTTGATGTAGACTGCGACTAAACCTGCAACATACGTTAAAACAACGTCAATACAAAAGTATTGGCGAGTATACAAGTTTTGATAGAGTAGCGTAAAATAGTTAAAAGTGCTGCGAATTACCAAATACATAAACGAGATACCTCAACATATATGCATATAAGACAGATACTACCAGCTAAGTCACTCGAGCTGCGATTGCCATTGCTATTCATCCTAACTAGACTCCGTCGGGTGCTATAGTATTATACTAGTTATGGCGGGACCTCGCGAGTAAAAGTCCTAACACATATGTAACTAGCATCACGTGTAAATATGCATAACAGTTATTCGCAAGTGGTAAATAGTTTGATTGAATAATTCGTTTTGATAAATTTGATTTAATAGGTACGTATGTTACACCCAAAATGCGATAAAAAGGGGTTCGAGTATACTCACAGTCGGCGTTCAGCAAGTAAACACAACTTGGTTGGATGGAAGGGAGCGCGTTTGAGATTAGCCTGATTACAGATTGATAGCGTAAGCGTTGAACAGTGCGTTAAACGATGAGATGCGACTGAGTGTCGAATGGCAACCCGATCGGATGGCTAGTCGATCGGGTGGCAATCCGTTCGGATGGTCATCCGATCGGATGGCCATTCGATTGGATTGTCACCTCGTTTGGTAGGGGTGTGTTTGTGCATGATGGTTTGCCTTTTGAAGTTTTCGTTGTAGCATTTCGAAAACAGAGAAGTATCTCTACCCTTCAGGTCGGTCGATCGAACGGCGGCTCGATCGGGTGACGATCCGATTAGTAGGACACTTAGTGAGAACAAGTTTACAGCAGTTTGTCACTCGGTCGGATTGCAATCCGATCGGGTGGCAATCCGTTTGGAACTGGCTATGTATTGAATATGTTGAAAATTGTTTAAGGGATGAAGTTCAGAACATCATAGGGTCGGGTGGTCGTTCGATCGGGTGGCAATCCGATCGGATGGCAATCCGTTCGACGTTCAGAACTTTGAAAAGTTGAATTAAATAGTTTAAGTGTGGAACTAAGTGCAAGCCGATCAGACGGCTGTCCGATCGGGTGGCAATCCGATCGGGTGGTAATCCGATCGGACGGCTTTCCGTTCCAACTGCCTTGATCGTCTTGGCACTTGATTGTTTCGAAAGTTTGTGGTCTTGATCGAGACGATGTGATAATGTGCTAAACAATAGAACTCCATTATGAACCAAGTCATCCGATTAAACAGGAATCACCCTGGTCCGACCAGTTAACTGTCCGTAACGGTTGTTCATGCTTAACCCGAAATCGGTTGTCTCTTTAGACAGAATCAGATCTGGAACCAACACTTCACTTAGAACGAGTAGAAGATCGGAACGAACTCTAATTCCATCGGTTTTAAGTGCATTGAGTGTAAAAGAGTTGAAAGAAAGTTGAAAAAGTTTCTTTCAATCCTTTTATCATTGAAGGTGTCCAGGTTTATGCGAAATCGTAGTGAAATCATGTGGAAATCCTTCAGATCTGAGTTATTCTTGGTGGAATGAGGCCAACATTTGAAGTTCATAAGAACTCCATGATGACATCATCCTAGAACACCTCAAATCCATTGATTTCATGGTTAAAAGTTAAGATTCAAAGGTGAAAAAGATGAAGAAGTGTGTGTAGATCAAAGAAGTACAAGGTTTGAGTTGTAAACTTACAAGAATCGCGAGGAATCGAGAGGAAAATCCCCAGAAGCGTGTTGGTCGAGTGAGAGCTGTCACATCACTGTTCAAGTGATGTGACAAGTGCTATTTATAGGTGAAGAGGAGAAAGGTGAAAGAAGTGCAACGGATCGGATGGCTGTCCGATCGGGTGGCAATCCGATCGGGTGTCCATCCGATCGACCAGTCACTCGATCGGTGGTCTCCGGCGATTTGTGTTTCGATGTTTCGTTTCGATCGTTAAGCGTTGTGATAGTTTGGTCACACCTTTTCATACCCACATTCATATATTTAGTATAACTAGTCACATAGGGTCGTATAAATATCCATATTTCAAAGTTGCGATACAATAACCGGGTTTCGTTTCGAATATGCGGTCTCTGCGTCGCATCACGGCTATTGAGGAGGGTAGAATAGGTCCTCACTCAACATCATCATGAGCGTTAGTGTGTGTGATGTGATGTGTTATAGCGATAAAGTATGCGTAATATGCGAAAATACTGCGAAGTAGCGATGTATTCGATATAGCTACATTATGATCCGAATCTCTGGTGCTAGGCGTAACGAGTATATCGAGTGGTAACAACGCACGAACGTGCGGGTTATTACAGTGAAGAAGCACAACAAGACATGTTTCGAGTTGATCAACAATCGCAAGCCTAATCTTGAGTATTTAGAGCCGTTTGGGTCACCCTGCATAGTTCTAGATCCCGATGGCAAATTTGGTTCAAAGAGCATAGAAGGTATCTTCGTGGGGTATTCAAGTCCACTCAGACGAGTCTTTGTTCCAAGTCTCAAGCGGATCATCGAAGCACATCATGTTGAATGTCAAGGCTATACTATGCCTCCACAGAAGCCCGCAGACTCATGGCGATTCAACTACGATGCCTTATGGGATTCATTCGAGTTAGAAGAAGAGCCAGAGTTCTTTGATGACTTGGATATTTTACGTGAATATGAAGCATCTCAGGGAAGATTTCCAGAAAGGTCTTCTAAACATCAACAACAAACTTCCAATGATGATGAAGCTGGTCCCAGTCATGCTGGAGAGAATGATGAAGCTCAGCAAACTCCGACTACTTCGGAACGCGAGCCTGCTCCTGAAAATCAGACGACAGTCAATGATGAATCAGAATCTGATGATAATCCTACATTTGATCGTGGTCATTTAGAGTCCGAGGGGGAGCAGATCCAATCTTCAGATCAGACAGTTCTTGACAATGAACAAGTTGCGGATCAGAATGTTACTAATTTGGAAGGCGAGGTGGATGTTCCTGGTGAAGTTATGCCAAGGACTCTTTCACACCATCCTGAGGAATTGATAATAGGAGAGCTACAATCAGGAGTTCGCACCAGAAGCCAGATTGACCATGGCCTTACTTGTTTTTATACTAAAATTGCTCCATTACAAATTGAATTCTCACTTAGTTGCTTTATTTCGCAGATTGAACCTCGAACATACAAAGAAGTACTGACGGAAGAATCATGGGTTATTGCAATGCAAGAGGAGCTGAGTCAATTTGAGAAACTTGGTGTATGGAAGCTTGTGGATCTGCCTGATGGACACCGGAAGATAAACATAAAATGGGTGTTTAAGTGTAAGAGGGATGACCGAGGAGTGATTGTCAGAAACAAAGCTCGACTAGTAGTCCAGGGTTTTAGTCAACAAGAGGGGATAGACTTCACAGAGGTTTACGCTCAAGTTGCTCGACTTGAAGCCATCAGAATATTCCTTGCTTTTGCTTCATGGAAAGGCTTTAAAGTACACCAGCTAGATGTCAAGTCGGCATTCCTTTATGGAAAAGTGAAAGAAGAAGTATATGTTGGTCAGCCACCGGGCTTTACCGACCTAATCCACAAAGATAAGGTTTACCTGCTGGAGAAAGCGTTGTATGGTTTGCATCAGGCCCCGAGAGCCTAGTACGAGACGCTTTCTCAACACTTGCTTCCAACGGCTTTATCCGAGGCAAAGTGGACGCTACTCTCTTCACTAAGGAAGTCGCTGGTCATCTGTTGATCGTCCAGATATATGTTGATGACATTATTTTTGGGTCAACAAACGAAGAACTCTGCAAAGATTTTGAACAAGTAATGAAGCAGAAGTTCGAGATGTCGTCAATGGGTGAGATGAAGTTCTTCCTAGGGCTGCAAGTCGATCAAATGCCTGAGGGAACTTTCATACATCAAACGAAGTATGTTTTTGACGTTCTGGAGAAATTTGGGATGTCTGAAACTGCTCCAATGTCCACCCCATTAGCAACGAATCATGGTATAAACCCTGATCTCACTGGAGAGAAGGTCGACGAGATGTTATACCGCTTAATGATGGGTTCGCTGATGTACCCGACAGCATCCAGACCTGATATAATGTACCCGACATGCCTCGCGGCCCGATATCAGTCAAGCCCTAGAGCCTCGCATATGTCTATCGTCAAGAGGATCCTACGCTACCTGAAAGGAACCCCAAGCCTGGGGTTGTGGTATCCCAAAGATAGTGACTTCATGCTCGAAGGATACTCAGATTCTGACTTCGGTTGCTGCAAACTTAACGCAAAATCAACAACTGCAGGATGCCAATTTTTCAGACCCCGACTGGTCACATGGCAGTGTAAGAAGCAAACCACTGTTGCTTTATCAACATGTGAAGCAGAGTATGTGTCTGCTAGCAGCTGCTGCTCGCAGATCCTGTGGATTCAGAAACAGATGCGCGATTACGGTTTACAATTTCTTACTTCACCTATTTTTGTTGATAATGAGGCTTCAATCAACATAACAAAAAATCCGGTACATCACGCTAAAACTAAACATATAGAAATTCGTCATCACTTCATACGCGATTGTTATGAAAAGAAGTTGATACGAATAGACAAAATCCACCCTGATGAACAAAAGGCAAACTTACATACCAAAGCTTTTGATAAATCATGTTTTCAATATCTTTTAAAATTGAATGGTATGAAGCTGTTGTCGAATGCGGAGGAGATAGTTGGCGTTGATGAGAAAATCACTGAAGATGATGTTGAGAAGCCGACTGCACTGGTTTGTAGTATTTTTGGTTGTTTTGGTATTTAGGGGGAGATAGATATATTTTCTGAAAATACAAAAACAATAAAAAATGAAAAAAATCCAAAAACATGAGATATTTTCAAAATCCAAAAACAATAGAAAACTGGAAAGAGTTTGTGTAAAAAGAGGAAATGATAGTACATCAGCTAGACAGTTACAGTATGCTAAGGATATGTAATGTTTAAAAGCGTTAAGCAGTCTTGCTGATGATATGCTGATAGGTTTTTACACTCTTAGTATACTGATTCGGGATATAAACATAAAATCATTTCTTGCTTATTTCGTGGGGAACATCTCTCGGATATATAGGTAACCCCTGAAATCTTGTTTGAAAGATTTTCTATTTCTGACATACTAGGTCTATGTGCTTGATGATATCTGGGGTATTATACCAGGACTTCTGATTTTGCGGAAGCAATAGCCTAGTCCTCGTATAATACTCTGCACTGCTTTAATCTTTAAAGCCTCCCCTCAGCATAAAAAAATGATGAAACATTGCAAAATGTTAATCATGTGTTGTTGAAGAAAAGATCCCCAAACGGGACACACCGAAAGTCGAGCCATCGTCTCTTTGTCTGAACGGAAGTTCAAACCTGAGCTCTCATGGCCTCGCATTACCCGTTACATATATCATTATTGTACATTCACCTGTAAGATTGAATATAGAGATCTGGATACGAGAGTATATTCTGAGGTGGGATACGCGTATAAGTTAAGTTCTTAAAACACTAATTCGTATCCTGAATAAGTTGAAATTTGTGTGAAAATTTAAAAGGATCAATATATTGGCAATCTAAGTGAATTGTTTAATTCTTAGTGTGTAATCAAGCTCAACGGTACTTGTAACTTGTCAAGCAGCTGATATGATCCTCTAACACGCTCACCAAAAATATGTTTGTAAATAGTTTCCTTTACTGCATTTCATTTCATTTCTGTTTAGCACCAAAACTCAAAAAGATTTCATAGTGTTTCAGTCTAAACTTTCATAAAATTCCAAAAAGATTTTACTTTTCTGCTTTAGTTTTTCGACAAACCATGGTAGAAAGCTGATCTTCAGATTCTCAGTCATGAAGCAGAGTAGGAAGTTTCTGAACTGGACAACGGGGTTGGGAGCTAATCTTAAAAGGTTGGATAATTCAAAGTAAAAAACAAGTTCATTAAGTTGACACTTGTAAAGTTTTTCATGAAAATATGTTTGAAAAGTCTGAACAAATTCTCAGTTGTTTCGTTTTGGGTCAGCCAAGGTCATTAACTTGGACTTGGTAGACAAATTAAGTGCCTAGGGTCATTAACTTGGACCTAGATACTTAAGTGGATTTCTAAAAACTGATCAAATCTGATAAAACGTCAAATTGCCAAAAGAGAGGTGTTTGGATCAGATGGCCATCCGATCGGACGATCGGATGGCAATCCGATCGGATGGCCATCCGATACTTGGTCTTGTCTATATATAGTGGTCAATGGATTCAGTCAATCTTTTTCGAACGAACTGCCATTCGACCCTCACACCCAAACACTCTCACTTTCTTGATCTTGTTCTTGCACTCTTGTTTTCCTCACTACATTGGATTGTTTGCACGCTCAACCTTCACAATGGGAAAGGTAAGCTTTCTGATTTGAACCGTCAAAATTTAAAGTTTTTGATGTTTTTAAGTGTTCATCGATTGTTCGGACATAGATTCTTAGATCTAGGCTTATCTAGTGAAATTTGATAGAATCTAAACATAGGGTTTTGTTCACAGGCCTTAGATCTATAGGTTTACCATCTCAATATATACAAAAACATGTTAGATTTGATGAATTGAAGGTTAGAAGGTATCGGCTTTCGGACCACATGTTGTTAAATTAAACCCAAACAAGGCCGAATTAGAGAAAACTGAACATAGGGTTTTGAAAATCGGCAAAAACTCTACGTGAAAACATGTTCAATTTTGTCAAAATGATTAGAAAATTTTTGGTGTTCATAGATCATTCAAAGTGTTCTTCAATTTCAGTTTGATCGAGTGGCAGTTCGATCGGATGGTAATCCGATCGGATGGCCATCCGATCCAATGATTGTTTTGTGTTTGAAATTTTCTAAGTGTTTGTCTTGAAAATTGTGCCTTATCTGTTAAGAGGATGTTTTGGTGAAACACCCTAACACGTAATAACATAAAAACGACGCAGCGGAAAAAACGATCCTTAAAATTTTTCTTACTTTGCTAAATACATTGCTTACGTATAGACTTAGTCACAAAACGTTTAACATTTACTAACTGATTTAACAACATTCATAGTAAAATAATTCTACAAGTGTTACATAATCCAAGTTAGGTGACCGTTCTTTCCCGTACAATCCTCGCTATCAACTCGATCCATGTCCGCTTCCCTTCATTCGTGGTAGAAGAAATCCGTATAAACCTGTGGACATCATTCACAACATAACCATTAATCATCGTCAACATCATATAACATTATTATCATACAATTAAAAATCCGTATAACATTCAACAATATAAACTTAATCCATTTGATATCTCTTGTTCCGTGTTTGACTTCAATACTTCTTGAACCTGATGTTCTCATACCTGTATTACATTCCAATCTCAAGACAAATCATTAGTATTCATCAATAACCAAACATAATGAACCATTCCTTCATACATAAATGACATCTCGCATTCACACATGTTCACATTCCTAAATTCCCACACACATACAATCATATACCTCTACACATATACGCATGTATTCATACATGCACACATACATACAAGCTCTCGCGCTGTTTGAAATTAACGAGCCATACCTACATGATTTTTTTTAATTTAGCATAAGCATCCCATATTTAAGGAATCACTCACTTTAACTCATGTAAATATACATAACTACATTGAGTTTTAAAACAACAACATAATCACATCCGATTGTTTCCTTATAAATTCCTTAAGATTATGCAAGTACTATAAAATTTATGTTTTTCACTCAGCTTTATGCAGCTGTAGTAATTCAGTACTTTCCCCTCTTTACAGTGAGTATTTCACTTCAAACTAAAATTATTAGTAACGGTGACTCCGAGACCTTTCCGTGGATATAAAATACGCCCCGAACGGACATTCGGTTGAACCATTTCTTCTTAAATTCTCAATTCATCACATTATCGTACTTAAACTAGTGTGTGCAAACTAGTAGCAACCTAAAGAGTCTAATACCATGATTTAAATTACAACAATTTGAAGTTCATATCAACTTACTAACACATTTCACCGTTAGTATTAGTTCTACTAGTTTCATTTATACCTAGAGTTTCACTCCTACCTTCTTACTCATACACGTACTGCTTACTACATAAGCCTGAACTAAAACTCATTCTTAATCAACTTACAAAAGCCAAACTTTCCTTTTCATAACACATTCTATGCTACATTATTTCGTATGAAAGTACTTTTTCAACCATAGCTAAAATTTTACATTTATATATTAAACAATTTGCTAACCTTACTACTTTGGTACAGTACTTCAACATGCAGCAACGAGTCGGTCCTCTTCGTCACCATTCATACCATGTTTCGGATTGACCTCATTCATCCGTGTGATGAGCTTTCGCTTATGAGCATTCTTTCACAGACCTTGCCAGGTTTATCATATCCTGATTCCTGCCATTCTCATTATAAGATTAGGGATTTACACATTTTATTCGATTTCATTTAGATATGATGTTTATTACATCACCTTAATTACCTATAAATCCTTCCTCGATTCCTTTTTATAACATTAGTACGTTTGACCCGTTCATAACGGGTCAATACATGACCATTTCCTTGTATATCGCTTTCGTTGTTTGACCCGTTCATAACTGGTCAATTACATAACCATTCTTTCAAGGATCTTTAACTCATTTGTCAACTTTTACAGTTTGACTTTTCAAGGTCAACCGGTACTTCTTACTTATCATAGACGCATCAGAGTACATGTTCATAATTTCTTTCCATTCTTGCATACTTGCAAAGACTTTATTTTATCATTTTAATAATAATTGCAAGATTTTATTCGTTCTCATCCCTACTTAATTCATTTGTCTAGGTCGTAGCCGTCAGTCATTCCGACTCCCAAGAGTCAATTAATGTTATGTCTAACACGTAACTTATTTCGAAGCTTATTTCTTTCGACTAAGGTTTCTTGCTACTACAATAGTTTTCATTGGTCTTACCTATTTAGTGAATCAAATACTTCATGTTATTTTACAATTACTTGCTTAAAAATTTTCAACTTACTTTGTTTGACTTTTTGGAAGTCCATT
The DNA here is from genome assembly GCA_030545235.1 of Helianthus tuberosus. Taxonomy (NCBI): domain Eukaryota; kingdom Viridiplantae; phylum Streptophyta; class Magnoliopsida; order Asterales; family Asteraceae; genus Helianthus; species Helianthus tuberosus. The sequence continues at coordinate 164,663,814 of CM060418.1, forward strand.
GTAAATACATTCTGATCTATGTTTATCAATTACCCGGTTCTAACACATCCCTCTCTAGTCGAGCTATAAGCTCCTACTAAAAGCATAACCTTTATACATACCTGGTGCAAGTCAAATCCATTGGCTCGTTATCCATGTTTTGCGTTGACTATTTCCTTCCAATTTATGACATTACATATCATACATTATGCTCACCTACAATGTATGACTTGACCATTTCAATCATTAAATACCGGGTTCAAACGGTAATCGCCATTTGACCCACATAACTCGTTTGTCCTTTCTACCACCTTGCATACAACGTATTCACATAAATATATATATATATATATAGATAAAAGTTTAAAGCATAACTTGGATAATATCCGCTTTTTAAGGAATATTCACTTGTTTGGTCCTAATGACTTACAAATTTGAACCTTTCATTCTTATCATTCATTCTTACTTATTTGATTCGTACCTACTTACGAATTTAAACTTTTCAGTTTATCATTCATTCCCTTCTATGTTTCGAATCCGTGTCGCGGATTCTAACATATCATTCATATCCTTCATTCCTTCTATGTTTCGAATCCGTCTTGCGGATTCGAACATATCATTCACACATTCCATTACTCCTATGTTTTGAATCCGTCTTGCGGATTCGAACATATCATTCACACATTCCATTACTCCTATGTTTTGAATCCGTCTCGCGGATTCAAACATATCATTCATACTTCCCTTTTTGTATTTAGTACTTTCAATTCCTTGAGAGTCTTCCATTTCCCTTCACCCTCACGTCCACCTACTAACTAATTCTAACGGACATACCTGTAACGATTATCACGGTCTCATGAACGTCATATGTTTCTTGTGCACTGGCCAGGTATGCAATCCACATACTAGTTTCGTGTCTTCGTGTAATCGTCACCTTATGTTCAAATACTTAGGTTTCGGCACGTGTAACATTTTCAAAACTTCATTACTATTCTATTATTATTATTTTTTACATTTAAAATTTTCCTTTCCTTGATAGGTTTTACCATTACATGTACCCACATATTGAATCTACGTACCTGGGATCATTTTGTCTTATCACATGCCTTGGAGTTGATCCTAGCACGCATTCGCGGATCATCCTCTCCAAACAATTATGCTTACCTTACACATATCATACTGTTAGTTTTCTTCATACACATACTTAAGTACATACTTACATTCACTTCTACCTTTAGATCTTGATCGAGTCTGGATTGTACGGGTTCCTTGTCACAAGAGCACACAGGTTTGAGTTCAAGTATTTACCTCCTTCTACTTGATTTCTCTCAAACCAGGGCTCTGATACCAACTTGAAACACCCTAACACGTAATAACATAAAAACGACGCAGCGGAAAAACGATCCTTAAAATTTTTCTTACTTTGCTAAATACATTGCTTACGTATAGACTTAGTCACAAAAAGTTTAACGTTTACTAACTGATTTAACAACATTCATAGTAAAATAATTCTACAAGTGTTACATAATCCAAGTTAGGTGACCGTTCTTTCCCGTACAATCCTCGCTATCAACTCGATCCATGTCCGCTTCTCTTCATTCGTGGTAGAAGAAATCCGTATAAACCTGTGGACATCATTCACAACATAACCATTAATCATCGTCAACATCATATAACATTATTATCATACAATTAAAAATCCGTATAACATTCAACAATATAAACTTAATCCATTTGATATCTCTTGTTCCGTGTTTGACTTCAATACTTCTTGAACCTGATGTTCTCATACCTGTATTACATTCCAATATCAAGACAAATCATTAGTATTCGTCAATAACCAAACATAATGAACCATTCCTTCATACATAAATGACATCTCGCACTCACACATGTTCACATTCCTAAATTCCCACACACATACAATCATATACCTCTACACATATACGCATGCATTCATACATGCACACATACATACAAGCTCTCGCGCTGTTTGAAATTAACGAGCCATACCTACATGATTTTTTTTTAATTTAGCATAAGCATCCCATATTTAAGGAATCACTCACTTTAACTCATGTAAATATACATAACTACATTGAGTTTTAAAACAACAACATAATCATATCCGATTGTTTCCTTATAAATTCCTTAAGATTATGCAGTACTATAAAATTTATGTTTTTTCACTCAGCTTTATGCAGCTGTAGTAATTCAGTATTTTCCCCTCTTTACACTGAGTATTTCACTTCAAACTAAAATTATTAGTAACGGTGACTCCAAGACCTTTCCGTGGATATAAAATTCGCCCCGAACGGACATTCGGTTGATTTTCTATGAATTTTTTAAAAACTAGCAAAAATCTGGAAATAAACTGAATTTTCAGCACTTGGGTATCTCGACCCATTAACAATTTGCACTCCTTTTTTTATGGGTTTAAACCCCCAAAACATCGTCAAGACAATACACTGTTATTAAGTTGAACCATATTCAATAATTTGTATCAAACCACCTTAACTATAAAAAGAACTTCGGATCAACAATAAGACTATTTAAATCAACACGACTCCAAACACATTTAAGTACTCACAACCGAGTCTTTTGTCTACATTAGCGTCCCCATTTCTCGATTAACATTCTTATATGAAATTCTACTCATTACCCGGTTACAAAACCGTAGCCATTACTTAAGCATTATTCCGACATAACATTACAACCTTGTTTTGACCCGTTTGGTCTGCGTAGTAAAAGTTACCGATTTTATACAACCAAAACCATATCAAACCTCAATCATCATCATGCTCGATAAACTAACGCTACCTTACTTAAACAAAATAAGAAGTGATTACGAAAATCACTTACCTCGTGTGTCCGAGTTCGTGCATAGCTTCCGTATTTACCTTTGACCCATTGCCCTTCCATGCTCGTGTCCATGTTGACATGGCTCCTACGCTTTCAGGTTATCATCAACACATTCTTGTTAGCATACATCATTGTACTTGATAATGAGCATACATTTGCATAATTTCATATTCAACTTGCATTAATCATTCATTCACTAACATGTATAGCTTATTTCACTGAAAATAGGCTGTTTGGGGACGTCCGTTTACTGTACTTACGAGCTTGAAAAAATTACAATCTTTTTATGCGACGTGTCCCTCGGAGGGGTTATCCTTGTGTTAAATTTTTAGAGTCTAACTCTCTACCAAAAATTTATAAAAATTCATTTACTAAGCTGCAATCAGATTCGTCACTTCTGACTGCAGCTTACGGAAAAATTCATTAAAAATTCCTCGTTTATCTGATTGACGAAATTCCAATTGGCGATTCTTTTAATCGCTTAAAATTATCTACAGTAAAAATTTGAGATCATAACTAAATTCCTAAATTGAGTTATGACATTCGTAATGGGCTGCAAATTCTGCCAGAAAACGCAGCTTGAACCTTTGATACGGAAAAATTCATAAAACGCTCAATTTTCGTCGAAAAAATGCGATTCCAGTGGGGTTTTAAAGATATTTCCTGGGAGTTCATCACAAACTCAATAAACATCAGTTCTTAATAAGATTTGACCCCGTTACAGCCGATTACATTCGGCTGTAACTTTCTGGACAGATTTAGTTTTCATCAAATTTGTTTTTCTTAGGCATTTCATCGAACACGTGGCGGGTTTCGCATTTGTAAAACATTATGTACAAGTTTTTAAAGCATGATTCCTACTAATTCTTCACATAACTTATTAACAATCAATCAAATTCATAACAATCTTTCATCCTACACCACATTTGTCTAAGATTTCAAGTATCTCAAAAACATCATAATTCAAGTTTTCACATAGTTGTATCAACTTCAATCATCCTATTCAGAACACATTCTCATAAGGTGGGTTTATACTAAAATCTTTCAATTAACCTAAAATCAAACATGATTTCTGTTCTATAGAGTAGTCCTAACATCCAATTTACACAAATCATATTAAAAACTCATGATTGGGTTGAAACCCATCTCCTACAATTCATCAAATCACGAAATTGGACTTACCACTTCAATGAACAAGGTTAGATGTTCGAGAATAGAGGTTCATGCATTTGGTTTTCCTTGAAATCCCTACTGAATTTGATGGATTTGATGAAACTAGAGTTTCACCTTCCTTTGCCCCCTTGTTCGATCGTACGTACAGACTCACACACTTGTGTGTGTGTGGGTTTTAATTTTCTTTTTATTCTAATTAATTTCAAGTTTCTAGTTTGGCAACCTTGGTCCCTTAGATTTAAGACATCATCATAATTGCCACCAATTTCATTTCCTTTTCTTATCTTGTAGGCATTTAACTAAGTTTAATAACCTAGTTATTGTATTTCATTTATTTAACATTGCAACATACCTACGTATTAAATATTTGAGTTTTGGGGTGTTACAAGTCTACCCCCCTTAAAGAAGGTTTCGTCCCCGAAACCTACTTCATCGCTATCAGCTTATCCATTAGTAAAGTCATAACTTTAAGAACATCATTTCTAGAAATCCTTTTTCCATTCTTCCAACAAATCAGCCTACCTTGATTTGTACGTATCATTCCTTTAACATCAAACATATAATCCATCCGACCCGTTCATAACGGGCCAAAGTTTTTTTTTTTTTACCATTATCATAGCCCCTCATACTTGTCTTAATTGATCCATCCATGACGGGTTAATACATACCTTATTATTATTATTATCATAATTTTCATCCCTTGCGACCCATTACAACGAGTCACTACTTATACCATCTCTTCATTATACTTTCTACATCATATTGACTCGTTTGTAACCGGTCAACTACATATACTTTACATTTCCATTCTTTAACCATTTCTTCTTAAATTCTCAATTCATCACATTATCGTACTTAAACTAGTGTGTGCAAACTAGTAGCAACCTAAAGAGTCTAATACCATGATTTAAATTACAACAATTTGAAGTTCATATCAACTTACTAACACATTTCACCGTTAGTATTAGTTCTACTAGTTTCATTTATACCTAGAGTTTCACTCCTACCTTCTTACTCATACACATACTGCTTACTACATAAGCCTGAACTAAAACTCATTCTTAATCAACTTACAAAAGCCAAACTTTCCTTTTCATAACACATTCTACGCTACACTATTTCGTACGAAAGTACTTTTTCAACCATAGCTAAAATTTTACATTCATATATTAAACAATTTGCTAACCTTACTACTTTGGCACAGTACTTCAACATGCAGCAACGAGCCAGTCCTCTTCGTCACCATTCATACCATGTTTCGGATTGACCTCATTCATCCGTGTGATGAGCTTTCGCTTATGAGCATTCTTTCACTGACCTTGCCAGGTTTATCATATCCTGATTCCTGCCATTCTCATTATAAGATTAGGGGTTTACACATTTTATTCGATTTCATTTAGATATGATGTTTATTACATCAACTTAATTACCTATAAATCCTTCCTCGATTCCTTTTTATAACATTAGTACGTTTGACCCGTTCATAACGGGTCAATACATGACCATTTCCTTATATATCGCTTTCGTTGTTTGACCCGTTCATAACGGGTCAATTACATAACCATTCTTTCACGGATCTTTAACTCATTTGTCAACTTTTACAGTTTGACTTTTCAAGGTCAACCGGTACTTCTTACTTATCATAGACGTATCAGAGTACATGTTCATAATTTCTTTCCATTCTTGCATACTTGCAAAGACTTTATTTTATCATTTTAATAATAATTGCAAGATTTTATTCGTTCCCATCCCTACTTAATTCATTTATCCAGGTCGTAGCCGTCATTCATTCCGACTCCCAAGAGTCAATTAATGTTATGTCTAACACGTAACTTATTTCGAAGCTTATTTCTTTCGACTAAGGTTTCTTGCTACTATAATAGTTTTCATCGGTCTTACCTATTTAGTGAATCAAATACTTCATGCTATTTTACAATTACTTGCTTAAAAATTTTCAACTTACTTTGTTTGACTTTTTGGAAGTCCATTGTAAATACATTCTGATCTATGTTTATCAATTACCCGGTTCTAACACATCCCTCTCTAGTCGAGCTATAAGCTCCTATTAAAAGCATAACCTTTATACATATCTGGTGCAAGTCAAATCCATTGGCTCGTTATCCATGTTTTGCGTTAACTATTTCCTTTCAATTTATGACATTACATATCATACATTATGCTCGCCTACAATGTATGACTTGACCATTTCAATCATTAAATATCGAGTTCAAACGGTAATCGCCATTTGACCCGCATAACTCGTTTGTCCTTTCTACCACCTTGCATACAACGTATTCACATAAATATATATATATATATTATAGATAAAAGTTTAAAGCATAACATGGATAATATCCGCTTTTTAAGGAATATTCACTTGTTTGGTCCTAATGACTTACAAATTTGAACCTTTCATTCTTATCATTCATTCTTACTTATTTAATTTGTACCTACTTACGAATTCAAACTTTTCATTCTATCATTCATTCACTTCTATGTTTCGATTCCGTGTCGCGGATTCTAACATATCATTCATATCCTTCATTCCTTCTATGTTTCGAATCCGTCTCGCGGATTCGAACATATCATTCACACTTTCCATTACTCCTATGTTTTGAATCTGTCTCGCGGATTCAAACATATCATTCATACTTCCCTTTTTGTATTTAGTACTTTCAATTCCTTGAGAGTCTTCCATTTCCCTTCACTCTCACGTCCACCTACTACCTAATTCTAACGGACATACCTGTAACGATTATCACGGTCTCATGAACGTCATATGTTTCTTGTGCACTGGCCAGGTACGCATTCCACATACTAGTTTCGTGTCTTCGTGTAATCATCACCTTATGTCCGAATAATTAGGTTTTGGCACGTGTAACATTTTCAAAACTTCATTACTATTCCATTATTATTATTTTTTTTCATTTAAAATTTTCCTTTCCTTGATCGGTTTTACCATTACATGTACCCACATATTGAATCTACGTACCTGGGATCATTTTGTCTTATCACATGCCTTGGAGTCGATCCTAGCACGCATTCGCGGATCATCCTCTCCAAACAATTATGCTTACCTTACACATAACATACTGTTAGTTTTCTTCATACACATACTTAAGTACATACTTACATTCACTTCTACCTTTAGATCTTGATCGAGTCTGGATTGTACGGGTTCCTTGTCACAAGAGCACACATGTTTGAGTTCAAGTGTTTACCTCTTTCTACTTGATTTCTCTCAAACCAGGGCTCTGATACCAACTTGAAACACCCTAACACGTAATAACATAAAAACGACGCAGCGGAAAAACGATCCTTAAAATTTTTCTTACTTTGCTAAATACATTGCTTATGTATAGACTTAGTCACAAAACGTTTAACATTTACTAACTGATTTAACAACATTCATAGTAAAAAAATTCTACAAGTGTTACATAATCCAAGTTAGGTGACCGTTCTTTCCCGTACAATCCTCGCTATCAACTCGATCCATGTCCGCTTCTCTTCATTCGTGGTAGAAGAAATCCGTATAAACCTGTGGACATCATTCACAACATAACCATTAATCATCGTCAACATCATATAACATTATTATCATACAATTAAAAATCCGTGTAACATTCAACAATATAAACTTAATCCATTTGATATCTCTTGTTCCGTGTTTGACTTCAATACTTCTTGAACCTGATGTTCTCATACCTGTATTACATTCCAATCTCAAGACAAATCATTAGTATTCGTCAATACCCAAACATAATGAACCATTCCTTCATACATAAATGACATCTCGCACTCACACATGTTCACATTCCTAAATTCCCACACACATACAATCATATACCTCTACACATATACGCATGCATTCATACATGCACACATACATACAAGCTCTCGCGCTGTTTGAAATTAACGAGCCATGCCTACATGATTTTTTTTTAATTTAGCATAAGCATCCCATATTTAAGGAATCACTCACTTTAACTCATGTAAATATACATAACTACATTGAGTTTTAAAACAACAACATAATCACATCCGATTGTTTCCTTATAAATTCCTTAAGATTATGCAAGTACTATAAAATTTATGTTTTTCACTCAGCTTTATGCAGCTGTAGTAATTCAGTATTTTCCCCTCTTTACAGTGAGTATTTCACTTCAAACCAAAATTATTAGTAACGGTGACTCCGAGACCTTTCCGTGGATATAAAATACGCCCCGAACGGACATTCGGTTGATTTTCTATGAATTTTTTAAAGACTAGCAAAAGTCTGGAAATAAGCTGAATTTTCAGCACTTGGGTATCTCGACCCATTAACAATTTGCACTCCTTTTTTTATGGGTTTAAACCCCCAAAACATCGTCAAGACAATACGCTATTATTAAGTTGAACCATATTCAATAATTTGTATCAAACCACCTTAACTATAAAAAGAACTTCGGATCAACAATAAGACTATTTAAATCAACATGACTCCAAACACATTCAAGTACTCACAACCGAGTCTTTTGTCTACATTAGCGTCCCCATTTCTCGATTAACATTCTTATATGAAATTCTACCCATTACCCGGTTACAAAACCGTAGCCATTACTTAAGCATTATTCCGACATAACATTACAACCTTGTTTTGACCCGTTTGGTCTACGTAGTAAAAGTTACCGATTTTATACAACCAAAACCATATCAAACCTCAATCATCATCATGCTCGATAAACTAACGCTACCTTACTTAAACAAAATAAGAAGTGATTACGAAAATCACTTACCTCGTGTGTCCGAGTTCGTGCATAGCTTCCGTATTTACCTTTGACCCATTGCCCTTCCATGCTCGTGTCCATGTTGACATGGCTCCTACGCTTTCAGGTTATCATCAACACATTCTTGTTAGCATACATCATTGTACTTGATAATGAGCATACATTTGCATAATTTCATATTCAACTTGCATTAATCATTCATTCACTAACATGTATAGCTTATTTCACTGAAAATAGGCTGTTTGGGGACGTCCGTTTACTGTACTTACGAGCTTGCAAAAATTACAATCTTTTTATGCGACGTGTCCCTCGGAGGGGTTATCCTTGTGTTAAATTTTTAGAGTCTAACTCTCTACCAAAAATTTATAAAAATTCATTTACTAAGCTGCAATCAGATTCGTCACTTCTGACTGCAGCTTACGGAAAAATTCATTAAAAATTCCTCGTTTATCTGATTGACGAAATTCTAATTGGCGATTCTTTTAATCGCTTAAAATTATCTACAGTAAAAATTTGAGATCATAACTAAATTCCTAAATTGAGTTATGACATTCGTAATGGGCTACAAATTCTGCCAGAAAACGCAGCTTGAACCTTTGATACGGAAAAATTCATAAAACGCTCAATTTTCGTCGAAAAAATGTGATTCCAGTGGGGTTTTAAAGATATTTCCTGGGAGTTCATCACAAACTCAATAAACATCAGTTCTTAATAAGATTTGACCCCGTTACAGCCGATTACATTCGGCTGTAACTTTCTTGACAGATTTAGTTTTCATTAAATTTGTTTTTCTTAGGCATTTCATCGAACACTTGGCGGGTTTCGCATTTGTAAAACATTATGTACAAGCTTTTAAAGCATGATTCCTACTAATTCTTCACATAACTTATTAACAATCAATCAAATTCATAACAATCTTTCATCCTACACCACATTTGTCTAAGATTTCAAGTATCTCAAAAACATCATAATTCAAGTTTTCACATAGTTGTATCAACTTCAATCATCCTATTCATAACACATTCTCATAAGGTGGGTTTATACTAAAATCTTTCAATTAACCTAAAATCAAACATGATTTCTGTTCTATAGAGTAGTCCTAACATCCAATTTACACAAATCATATTAAAAACTCATGATTGGGTTGAAACCCATCTCCTACAATTCATCAAATCACGAAATTGGACTTACCACTTCAATGAACAAGGTTAGTTGTTCGAGAATAGAGGTTTATGCATTTGGTTTTCCTTGAAATCCCTACTGAATTTGATGGATTTGATGAAACTAGGGTTTCACCTTCCTTTGCCCCCTTGTTCGATCGTACGTACAGACTCACACACTTGTGTGTGTGTGGGTTTTAATTTTCTTTTTATTCTAATTAATTTCAAGTTTCTAGTTTGGCAACCTAGGTCCCTTAGATTTAAGACATCATCATAATTGCCACCAATTTCATTTCCTTTTCTTATCTTGTAGGCATTTAACTACGTTTAATAACCTAGTTATTGTATTTCATTTATTTAACATGGCAACATACCTACGTATTAAATATTTGAGTTTTGGGGTGTTACATTTGGATAGAATGGCAACTAGATCGGATGGCAATCCAATCGGATGGCCATCTGATCCAAAGCTCACATCTTATGATTAACTGTTTCATGTGCTCAATTTGTTTGTCATGTATCGAGTGGCAATCCGATCCTTTTACTCACTCATTTGTTTGACTTGTCAATGGAGCTGATTTTTTTGTCACATGGATCGAGTGACAATCCGATCGGATGGTCATCGGATCCAAATGCATATGTCTTGTGTTCTGATCTTTATATGTGATGGTTCATCTGATCGGATGGCAATCCGATCGGATGACCATCTGATCCAAAGCTCACATCTCATGATTAACTGTTTCATGTGCTCAATTTGTTTGTCGTGTATCGAGTGGCAATCCGATCGGAGGGCCATCCGATCCCTTTACTCACTCATTTGTTTGACTTGTCAATGGAGCTGATTTGTTTGTCACATGGATCGAGTGATAATCCGATCGGATGGTCATCCGATCCAAATGCATATGTCTTGTGTTCTGATCTTTATATGTGATGGTTCATCTGATCGGATGGCAATCCGATCGGATGGCCATCCGATCCTCAGTACTACATAGAGTGAAAATTTCCAGAGTTAGAAAATTTTTGAAGTTTTCAAAATTTTGACATTTTTCACTGCTAATTGTCTCGAACTTTGTGCAAATACTAATGTCGATTATTCCTGCAGATAAGAGCATCAGATTGGGATAAGTCTCACAACATTTATTGTATATTGGAGGAGAACTATGCTAATATGGAGCCATTTCTTGATATGGCGAAGTTCTTAAGAGAAAGTAAAATCAATAAAGCGTTGACTGATAGAACAAAGGTGTACGAATCCCATGTTAGAATGTTTTGGAAATCGGCAAGGTATGATGAGAGTACAAAGATTATTCATTCGGCAGTTCAAAAGAAAGATGAAAATGATAAGGATGTCGATATAGAGATTAAGTTTGATGTAGGTGATGTGAGACGTGTTTTGGACTTAGGAGATAGTGATGAGGATCCTACAATTGTTCCTGAAAAACTGTGCAAAGGTCTATGGTTCAGAATGGGTTTTGTAGTACATGTAAACGGCAAATATCTCAAGTCCATGTTTAGCAAACCTTACAAGTTTCTAGTGTACTGCACAATACATGCTCTATCTCACAGGAAGGGAGCTTATGATGAGCCATCTGACTATATCATGAACATAATCACTTGTTTGGTGCTTAACAGGCCATATAATGTATCTCAAGTGATATTTGATCATATGGTGGATAATATCAGGGGTGAGAAATACATTATATACCCCAGGTTCATACAGATGATGATAGATGATCAAGTACAAGATCTTGTGAAGGATCCTGAAGATGAGTTAGGTCTACGTCATATGACAGCTGAGACTTTGAGTAGACTTACTCAATATAAGCTGAAGAAAGATGAAAAAGAGCCAAGGGCAAAGCATATGATCTGCAAGATTAAAAATAGAAACTATGTAGCTCCAGAGAATGACGCTTGGAGGCATGAGAATAGCAACTCTGAAGATGAGAATGATAGATTGAGTGGAATGCATGAAAAGAAGCTAAGATTGTCACACCCTGACTTTTGCGGAAGCGTGATTATGTGTGACTCGCTTAATATCATTGCATTCAATCATAACAACAACTATATGATAAAACTGAAGATGTTCATCCATTAATTAAGTTTAGATATATTACAATAGCATTGTTTTTAAAACCAAGCGTAGACTTCAAATCCAAAATACAACCCATTCAAATGTTTTAGAGTTCCACAAGGACTCGACAAAAGATTTTAAATAAAAACGGGTTTTGAAAGATGAGTCTTGTCTAGGATAAGACACATTATCCAAACCCTTAGATCACGGATGACATCCTTTATTCTCGACGTAACTTGAAACATTCCAAACGCCCGCCAGATCCACCTTTAATTTCCTGAAATAAATGTAGTTTGAAAACATCAACAAAAGTTGAGCGAGTTCATGTGTGTGTTTGTGAGTAAACCTTTGAAACATTTGTAAGTATGTCTGTATGTACTTGAAACCCTAGTATGAAAGCAACAAGGAAAAACATATCACCAATGGTTTGCAAGGCCATTGATATGTGTGAAGTGATGCAGGGAACTCAAACCTAGCAAATTTGTCTCCGGGAATAAGACATAGTCACCACATGGTCCACTCGACGGACTCATGGGTGGGGCTCGCTACACCCAAATAGATCTATCACTCATGTCCCTCGGTCCTACAACGAGGATTAATGGCCTTAAGTGTTATGCCCACCACTCACATGATCAAGCAGTACCCTATCTTAGCTAACCATACCAAATCAAAATGTTTGTAAACAGTATGTAACATGTACTTCACCCCCGAAGTTATAAAACTGAAAACAGTTAAAAGAAAAGGGGGAACATGAACTCACAGTTTTGCGTTCCTTGTATCCGATGTAACTCAAAGTTTCCTCTAGAACGCACGACTACCTACATGCGTACTAATGTCTATTAGACGAACGGGCCGTGCCTTGATTTAGTATTAATGTCCTTGAGTTACGTTTCTTTTATGCCTTTGACATTATTCCAAGTTATATAATTATTGTCAAAATAATTAATATTTTAACTTAAATTATATTTATTAAATTTTGGAATAATTGTTAAACAATATACATTAACTTAATACTTCCCAAGTATTGATACTTGTATTTCCTTCCCAAGGATGGGAGTATCTTATACAGGTGTATTTGTATTCTTGTATTTGTATATTTTGCCATGTATTGGTGTCGTATTCCGGTGTGTATTTATACGTGTGAGAATATGTATTTTATTGTATTCATTAAGTATTCATATACTTAAATTTATATTAAACTTTCCGTAATATTATTTCTAATAAATGTCCACCAATATATATTTCAAAAATATATATTCAAGAAATATTACTTAGAAAAATTATTTATAATTTTTCATTTGGCAAAAATATCTATATTTTCATGTAAGTACCAAAAATAATATATTTTCAAGTCTCACTTAGAAAATATATATATAAACTTATTTTTATCCAAAAATAATGTATTTCAAGTGTACTCAAGAAAATATATATCTTTCCCAAAAACTATATATCTTCTAAAAATTTCAAGAAAATATATTTTTACTTCCAAAAAATAATATATTTTCTCCTTGTCAAAAGTATGATATAACTTTGTAATAATTGTAAAAATCATATTTTCATTCCCTTGTGTCCAAAATATTATTTACCAAAATATACTTTGTGAACATATTTTCCGGAATATTTTGTAAGTTACATTTCTTATTCGGTTTTCATCAATATTTTGTGTGTAACTTGTATGTTTATTCCTTGAGATTTTGGTAATATTTTGGATTGTAATCCTTGGTATTTTGATGTGTTATATTATTTCAAGTCCTAAAATAATATAACTAATACACAAAATATACAAATAACCACACACATGGTGTTTTCTAAATACGTATTTCCCAAATACACATTTAGTCACTTTTATTTATAAAAATCAACCTCCAATAATTATAATTTTTGTAGCAAAAATTATGGCAAAGTTTATGTAACAACTTGTTGTTGAAAATACACTTGTAAGTGCATGTTTATAAATATTTTTCTAAGTGTTTATATTTTTAGAAAATCTTGCCATAGTTTCCCCTAAAAATGGAGGTTTCCATGCTTTCAAGCATATCATTTTCTTTTGTAAAAATCATCACAGTCAATTTACAATCAACTCTAAACAACTTACTCTTACCAATTTTGCCAAAATCATGCTTAATCTACCACTTCATGAACTTGAAAGTTTGTGAGAATTTAGATGTTTACAACTTGTAATCATGTTTTACAAAAATGTTTCTTTATGAAATTTTCTTGTTACACAAGTGTTTCTACATTTGTTTATCCACCAAAAATAGTGTTTGTTTATGTAAGAATCAAGTTTATATGAAACTTATGTTTTTAACTTGGTTTCTTTGAAATACCATTTATAAATATTTAGATCCATATGATCAACAACTTACTTTAATCATGGTTTTTCAAGAAAACATTATTTTCCTTCAAGTTCATGCTTTAAGTGTGGATGATCCATCATCCTACAACAATTTCTACTTTCACATCTTGCTAAATTATGTTTTTAATCATGATTTAGCAAGACCTTATGATGATTAACATCATTTCTACAAACAATCAAAGATCAACAAACATAACAGCTTATATTCAACAAGTACTTCACATTTTAAGCTTATGTTCATATTTACTTCTCATGATTTTTAGTGTTCTTCAAGATTAGATACTTGTAACATCTTTTAACCTACTAAAATAGAAGTAATATGGAGTGTACAAGGATCTTACCACTAGCTCAAGGCTAGGGATGAATCAAGTGTAGAAATCAAGAGGATAAAAGAAAATAAGAGGGGTCCTTCCACTTCCAAAGCCACCAAGCTTCCTTATCTAGCTTCTAGCACCTTTGTATAATCTTGTAATGTATGAGAATGGAAGAATGAAGATGATGGTGGGTGTGCTATGGTTCGGCCGAGAACACAAGGAGAGGGAGAGAGAGCTTTGGTGTGTGAAGTGTGTGTGTGAGAATGAGACTTGATCTTTCATGTATACTTATAACCCATTCTAACACTTTAACCCTATGTAACATGCTCATTATGGGGAAACAAGATCTTATTTTTAATTGCAACAAAATCACAAGTGTGGGGCCCTAGTATGGGCCGTCCATAGGTGGGGGGGTCTAGGCATAGGTTCCAACTATTTAGTTAGTTATTAGGTTAAAATGTAAGTGTTAGTTACATGCTTTAGTTAGTAGATATTTTGTATGGGGTGTTATGACGTTCGGGGACCACAACTAGCTTGGAAACATTAAAACAGTGCTTCTAGTGTAAATTTGATGTTTCGGGTAGTGTCCAGTTGTTCGGTTGGATACTGGTTTGTTAAGGTGCTAAACTTGCAGTTTAGTGTGCTTTATGTACACTTTTGTGACACTTTTAATTTCCGACACTTAGGAAAGCATTCAGGACCATTTAACCATGTTTCTGCATGAAATTAGATTGTTAAAATGCTGATTTTTGCTGAATTCTGTAGAATTCTGCAGTTTATGTGAGTATTAGGCACTTTCCGGCACTTAAACTATCTCTAGGAAGGCATTTTTGTGATCCTTACTTTCCTACACACTATACTAGTGTAATACTTGGTTTCTAGCTCATTCTGCGTCTTAATACAATGTCTGTCTATCTATTGAACTCTGTTAGCATTTTCCCGGTTTGTTTGATAACTGTGCTAACTGTATTTAATGCATCACTTGAGTAAATAAAGTTCTCATGTAATAATGATATGTCATTGAGCAATATGTGATGCACATGTATGTATATGGTAATAATCAGAAAGCAATTCAAGTCATTAATTGTAATTCAGCACAATCATTAGGCACAAATCATTATTTAATAATTGCACGGATACCTGTAAATTTGACAGTTGTCACAAAGATACTGGTTTGTGAAGGACGAAAAAAGAAAGAGAACACCAAAGGCCTCCCCAGTTGTATCTACTCCTAAAGTTTCAACACCGAAGATCGTTGTTAAGGGTATAGTTGAAAGGGGGAGTAATAAGAAAAGCTAGAATTATTAAATGTTACATCTTACTAATGAATGTTTTAATGATTGTTTTTGCAGGGCCTTCGAAGAAATCTACACCAACACTTGTCAATGAGACAGTGATACCTCCAGGAGGTGTTGAATTGTTAAAGGATACTTTTGAAAGCTACTTGAAAAAGAATGATGAAGCTGAAGCTGAGAAAGCTGCTAAAGAAACTGGAGTATCGTCAAAGAGTGTTCAAATAGAAGGTGTAAAAGAGAAAGAAGTTGAAGATGTTGTTCACAAAGATTCAAACGATGCTGATGATGAATCATCTGATACTGAGCCAGATATTGATACTTCAAAGCTAGGTGTTGAAAGGTTACCTTGAAGAAGAAATCTCAAAAGAAGAAAAAGGGATCTGATGAAGAAGATTCAACATATATTCCTGTCACACCCCGACCGCGTTAAAACAACGAAACCACGGCGGAAACATCGGGGAGTGGAGTGGCAGAATTATTGTTTCACAACCATGGATTCAAAAGTTTTGTTTTATTTATAGATTTACCATTTACATTGTCTTGAAATTTAAACAAACAAGTTAAACATAGTCTATCATCGTTATTAAGTCACTAAGGCCTCGTCCAGTCCTAATTGAGCATGCATCCTAGCAATCAACATCATTCAACAACACCTGAAACATATGTAAAAACAAAGTCAGCAAAGAAATGCTGGCGAGCACATAGCTTTTGTGAGAGTGTCGGATTCATGGCTCGTTTACATGTTGCAATACCTCATTAGACTACAAGAGTCAAAAGTTGAAAACCTTGTTTTGAAAAGTGTATAGTATTGCAACATAATTAACCAACTCAAATCAAGTTGGTTATAGTTTATAAAATCTGGCAGCCATGATTCTTAACCCAAAACATTTGTTTAAGTAAACCAAATTGTAAATCATCTCGTTATTAAAACTCGTATGGTTTATATCATTTAGTAAACATCGTTATGTGACATCGTTTTAAAATCGTTTGCCCAAGTGAACTAAATAATGCCACGAAATGTAATATGATAAAAACACTTATATATAAGAAGTACCAGCGGCGTATCTACCATGCTTTTATCATGTTACACCCGTTCCATTATCTAATCACAACCCAAAACCAATCGTTTGTTCCAATCGTTTAACTTGTTCAAATAGTTCCAATCGTTTAAATCGTTCTCGTTTTAATTGTGAAAACTACTTTTGGTCGTCTCGCTAATAACATTCAAACCTTCGTAACTCGTCCATCGTTCAACTCGTATTAACAAACCACCAAAGGGTAAGTTAACAATCAACAGGTTCAGTCGTTACCCACATAACCCCCACACATAACCATGGGTGCAGTCTGATAACGGGATTTGTCAGATCCTATGGTACCATAGCCTAATACTGGTCGGTTCGGCCAAAATTAATGAATGTCATTCGTTATGTAAATACGTCCAACAAGTTCATTCACATTATCAAAATCGTTCTTATTTTATATAAACCATAGTATTCGTTTTTGAAATCATCGTTAAAACCTCGAAATCGTTTAACACATATGAATCACCCCAAAACAATTGAACACAGTAAAATAGGGGAACTATGTACTCACATTGAATAGAAGGGTATCCTTGATCTAATGAACTATCAATGCTCAGGAAAAACCAAGGAAATTCAAGTAGCACCTAGTAATCGGATCACTAGTTAAATAATCGACACCAAAATCGGAAGATCGGATAGAATGAGGTCTTGTAAACCAAATGAGTATTGGAACTCATGTGATATGGTTTAACAAAGCCTATATTCTAAATCGGAACCTATTCTAAGTGCTTTCGACCCGTTACGACCCATTAGGGTAGCTTATGCTACTTTAACGCGTCGTTTGCGCAAATGCGCGTTCGAGGCGCCTAACTAGTCCTATGACAAGTATTATATGCCTAAACATGTTTAAATATGTTGCATAATCAGTTTAGGTGACAAAAGTTAAGTTACATATGCTTAACATCCAATTATGCATGAAAAGGGCATTTTGGTCATTTTCCTAAGGCATATAAACTACCTATCATACAACTAATTAAATTAAGTGACCAAAGGTATAACCTCGGAAGGTTATTCCCTATGCAACTATGGTCACATAATATTCTTGGTCGGATCCTAACGATCGACCAAACGGGTCGGGTTCGAAAGTCTAAGCGGTTGTCAAGACCGCTTGACTTACGACCCTATATAAGTACTAGAGTAAAAGTGACGAGTTAAACATGTTAAAACATGTTTAACTAAGTTAGAAAACAGGTTTTGATATCAAAACAAAGTGTTTTGATACCCAAAGATAGTTTCATTGCAAAATACGCATAAACACGTACTTTGACCGAAACTATGACTCGTCACTACGCCTAATCAACGTGGTAATCAGTAGGTATAGTCACAAGGGACTATAACCATCGTGATTACGCTCACGTTGCAAAGTTCAACTGACCTTTGTGTTGACCTTAGACTGATCAAAGCAGAAAGTCAAACATTGTTTGACTTTTGTGCTTGAAAAGCATAAAAAGCATGAAAGAATACTCACAAAAGGTCCAAGCAAGGAAGTTTTGATTCAAATTACTCAGGTATGGAGTATAAACCCCAACTTAGAGCAGATTGAATCAAATTGTGAGTTGCAAGAATGAAAAAGCTTGGGTATTTATAGATTTCAAAGAACCGTTAGGATCGTTCCGCGCAATTCGTGTTTTAATCTTGACCTTACAAGTGTGGCACATTGTTTATAATACTAGGGGACATTGAAAACCATCAAATGGTATTGCAATTCAGTGATCAAAACCATTGAAATCAGCTGTTTTGAACAGATTTAATGTTTCTGACCTGACTGTCTATCGCGGGCCGCATAGACATAAGCATAACCTTACGCGCCCCTCCTAGTAACTTTGGCAGATTGTCACTTTTGGTCCCTGCAAGACCAAAACTTGGTTTTTGATGTATTTTTTGACACGTTTAAGCCCTGTTAACCCCATTTCAAAGCTATAAAATTTAGTTAAAGTATAGGGAACTTAAAATATGCTCAGTACGGTTGCATTAATCGGTTAATTACGACGAAAACTCGAATGGACGCAAAAACGATCCAAATAGCGCGACGAATGGTATTTTTACATTCCAATCACTAAAATAAGATATTTTAATGATTACAAAAATTTTTGGATGTCCGGATATGTTCAAAACGTAAGATATGCGCGAAAATGCAAACTTATGTTTTTTTGACGCTTTTAGTCCATGTTTGATCAAAAAGTTTATTTTCGCATACCGAACTCCTCAAAGCCTATTTCTAAGCTATGTAAAGGATATTTAGGGTATGTTTAACTTATGATCAAGTTCCGGAATGTTCGTTACCATACGAATCGGCATAGTTTCGCAGTTTGACACAAATAGTCCCTGCGATCGAATAAACTTGTTTTCGACACACCAACCATCCAAAACTTATTTCTAAGTTATGTAAAGGTTATTTAAGGTATGTTAAGCCTATGTCACTATTCTGGAGTGTTTCTCACGTTAAACTGATTACGTTTATGCATCAGTTTGCGTATAACTTTCCAGAAAGCGATTTAAAGCTTGAAATCGAATCTCGAATCAAAACGTGAAATCATCAAACACAAATACACATATAATAACACCAAAACACATTGTTTTATTGATAATTGATATTGTTTTACATTGTACATCGTTTACAGGGCACAGTTGTCACAGTCTCCCCTACTTTAGGAAATTTCGTCCCGAAATTTTAACTAGAGGAAACTTGTGAAAAAAAATGTGGATATTTCGCTTTCATTTGGTCCTCACGTTCCCAAGTAAACTCTGGGCCACGTTTGGACTCCCAGCGAACCTTGACCAATCGTATTCGTTTGTTCTTCAACTGTTTGACTGCACGGTCTATTATCTCCACATGTTTCTCGACAAAGTGCATCGTTTCATCAACTTGAATTTCATCTAGTGGAATGTGAAGATCAGCATCGGCTAAACATTTTCGCAAATTGGACACGTGGAATGTTGGGTGAATATTCCCAAGTTCAGGAGGTAGCTCAAGTCGATAGGCAACCTTTCCGATTCTTTCAACAATCTTAAATAGTCCAACATATCGTGGCACGTGTTTTCCTTTCTTTCCAAATCTCACCACTCCCTTCCAAGGAGATACCTTGAGTAGGACACAGTCTTTGACTCGAAATTCTAAGGGCTTGCGTCGCATATCTGCATAACTCTTTTGACAGCTTCTAGTTGTCACAAGATTATCGTGAATTTTCTTGATTTTGTCTGTTGTTTCTAGAATGAGCTCAGGTCCAGTAAGCTGAGATTCACCGATCTCACTCCAACAGATAGGTGAACGACATTTTCGACCGTATAAAGCTTCGAACGGTGCCATATTAATGCTAGCATGATAACTGTTGTTATAAGAGAACTCGATCAACGGAAGATGAGAATCCCAATTACCACCAAAGTCTATCACGCATGCTCTAAGCATATCCTCCAATGTTTGTATCATTCTCTCAGTTTGTCCATTTGTTTAGGGATGATAAGCAGTGCTTAGATTTAGTTGAGTTCCCAAAGCAGATTGCATGGTCTTCCAAAAATGAGATGAAAATCGAGCATCACGATCAGATATGATATCCAAAGGAACATCATGTCGAGATACAATCTCATCAACATAAATCTTTGCAAGTTTATCAGCAGATAGATCCTCACGAATCTGAATAAAATGAGCTGACTTCGTTAATCGATCGATAACAACCCAAATAGCATCGTGACCTTTAGATGTACGTGGTAACTTAGTGATGAGATCCATTGCAATGTTCTCCCACTTCCATACCGGTATCTTTGGTTGCATAAGCAAGCCAGAAGGTCGTTGATGTTTAGCTTTGACTTTGAGACAAGTTTGGCATTTTGATACATACAAAGCAACATCCTTCTTCATACCAGGCCACCAATACTGAGTAGGAAGATCCTTGTACATTTTGTCAGCACCAGGATGGATAGAGTATCGAGACTTATGAGATTCGTCCATCACTAAAGTGCGGAGATCATCTTGTTTCGGAATCCACAAACGATCCTTGAAATAGAGTAACCCATCGTCTTTCGTTTCGAGTTTAAGCTCAAGTTGAAGTGGTAGCTCATATTTCAATAAGCCCTTGGTTACACATGATCGTTGTGCTTGAAGGACACGAGATTGAATATCGGATAGAGTTCGAACATAATTGAGCTTGAATCGTTCCTTTCGACTTAGCGCATCGGCTACAACATTCGCCTTACCAGGATGGTAGCGAATTTCGCAATCATAATCGTTCAATAGCTCAACCCAGCATCGTTGCCTCATGTTCAGCTCCTTCTGATTGAGAATATGCTGGAGACTTTTATGGTCTGTGAAAACCACACACTTTGTGCCATAAAGATAGTGTCTCCAGATTTTAAGAGCAAATACCACAGCACCCAACTCAAGATCATGAGTTGTGTAGTTCTTCTCGTGAACTTTCAGCTGTCTAGAAGCATAAGCTATAACTTTACCTCGTTGCATAAGGACACAACCAAGGCATAGATTTGATGCGTCACAATAGACAACAAAATCATCGTTTCCCTCGGGCAAAGATAAAACAGGAGCATCACATAGTTTTCGTTTCAGCGTCTGGAACGCTTCTTCTTGTTTAGGTCCCCACCCAAAAGGCTTATTCTTCCGAGTCAAAGCAGTGACTGGAACCGCGATCTTTGAGAAGTTTGAAATAAACCATCGATAATAACCAGCAAGACCAAGAAAAGATCGAACTTCTGTGGGTGTTGTAGGTGTATTGCAATCCTTAATAGCAGCTATTTTGGAAGGATCCACATGAATACCCTGCTTGTTAACAATGTGACCCAAAAATTGAACTTCCTTAAGCCAAAATTCACACTTGGAGAATTTAGCAAAAAGTTGTTCCTTCTTCAGGAGTTCCAGTGTCAAACGAAGGTGTTGTTCATGATCGGCTCGAGACTTCGAATAAATGAGAATATCGTCGATGAATATAATGATGAACTTGTCTAAATAAGATTTACAAACCCTATTCATTAAGTCCATGAAGATAGCTGGGGCATTCGTCAAACCAAAAGGCATGACAATGAACTCGTAGTGCCCATATCTTGTGCGGAAAGCAGTTTTGGGAATATCTTCTTCAAGAACACGAAGCTGATGATACCCAGAACGCAGATCGATCTTGGAAAAACATGTAGCACCTTGCAGCTGATAAAAAAGATCATCGATTCGTGGTAGGGGATATCGATTCTTGATGGTAAGCTTGTTAAGCTCACGATAATCGATACACATTCGAAAAGATCCATCTTTCTTCTTCACAAACAGGACAAGAGCGCCCCACGGTGAATAACTTGGTTGGATGAATCCTTTGTTAGATAACTCTTGAAGCTGTTTTGACAACTCTTGCATCTCAGACGGTGCAAGACGATAAGGTGCTTTCGCAATCGGGTTGGCATTAGGTACAAGGTCAATATGAAACTCGACTTGACGAACTGGAGGCAGACCAGGCAGTTCATCAGGAAACACCTCTGTATAATCTCGAACAATCGAAATATCTTGAATACGCTTACTCTAGCCTTTCTCCTCGGTGACATGTGCCAGAAATGCCACATATCCTTTTCGTAAATAACTTTGGGCTTTCGTACACGACATTAGTTTCAAACCTCCAGACGGTTTCTCGCCACGAACTTCTAAAACTTCTCCAGACGAAAGAGGAATACAAACAATCTTATCGAAACAAACCACCTCAGCATGAAACTTAGTTAACCAATCCATCTCAACGATAACGTCGAAACACCTAAGTTGCATCAGTATAAGGTCAATAGGAAAAATATGGTTATCAAGGTTCAATTGACAATTGCGAATAACAGAATCGAGTATAAGGGGTTTACCAGTAGCAACTTCGACAGTAAGTGTTTCCTCAGTTTAGTTCTAGGTATCGCAAGTAAAGGTGTGACATCTGTGCTTGTAATCATTGTATAAACTCTAATCAGTTCATTTATCAATAAAACAATGTTATTTGATCCCAATGTTTGTTTATTTATGTTTGACATTTTGCATGTTTTGATTTTTGTTCAATTTCAAACTCTATATCGCTTTCTAGAGAGTTATACGCAAACCGATGCGTAAACATAATCAGTTTAATGTGACAAACACTCTGGAACATCAATATATGCTTAACATAGCTTAAATAACCTTTACATAACTTAGAAATAAGTTTTGAAGGCTTTGGTATGGCAAAATCAAGTTTATTCGCTTACAGGGACTATTTTTGACAAACTGTGAAAGTATGCCTATTCGTACCGTAATGAACATTCCGGAACATGACCATAAGTCAAAAATACCATAAATATCCTTTACATAGCTTAGAAATAGGCTTTGAGGGGTTCGGTGTGCTTAAATAAACTTTTTGGTCAATCAGGGACTAAAAGCATCAAAAAGTGCATAAGTTTGCATTTTCGCGCATATCTCACGTCCTGAATATATCCGGACATCCAAAAATTTATGTAATCATTAAAATATTTTATTTTACTGACTGGCATGATAAAATTCCATTCGTCGCGTAATTTGGATCATTTTTCGCGTCCGTTCGTGTTTCGTCGTAATTAACCGAATAACGTGACCGTACGACCAAACGAACCGACATCCGACACGTTTTCAAGAATATTTCATGTCCCCTATGCTTTTGCGTCATTTTAGAGCCTTGAAGATGGCTTAACGGGCCTTAAACGTGTCGAAAAGGGCCTTAAATGCTTGCAGGGACCAAATCTGTAAATAACAAAACTTGATTCTGAACTGTTGGTGGTCGTGGGCCGTGTTGGCTGACCCCATATCGTACCCAGGGCGCGACAGAACATCAGATCAGCAAAAAATCTGTTTCCAGCAAGATCCAGCCGTTCCCTTGTTTTGCACATGGTTTCTTTGAATCTATGGGCTTGTTTTGGGCACCCATGGTATTATAAAACAGTGGGTTACACATGTAAGGCTCAGATTGAAGCTCGTTTATCGAGGAACGATCCTAACGGTTTTGAGAAATCTATAAATACCCAACCCAATTTCATTCCAAACTCACACCTTTTGATTCAATCTGCTCTAAGTTGGGGTTATTACTCCATACTTGAGTTATTTGAATCAAAACTTCCTTGTTTGGACCTCTTGTAAGTTTCTTTCATTCTTTTATGCGTTTTTAAGCATAAAAGTCAAACAGTGTTTGACTTTCTACTTTGACCAGTCAATGGTCAACACGAAGTTCGTCTGAACTTCGCAACGTGAGCGTAATCACGATGGTCATAGTCCTTTGTGACTATACCTACTGATTACCACGTTATTTAGGCATAGTGACGAGTCATAGTTTCGGTCAAAATGCGCGTTTATGCGTATTTTGCAACCAAACTATTCTTGGGTATCAAAACCCTTTGTTTAGATATCAAACTTGTTTTCAAACTTTGTTAAACATGTTTTAACATGTTTAACTCATCACTTTTAGTTTTGTGCTTATATAGGGTCGTAAAGATAAGCGGTCTAAACAACCGCTTAGACTTTCGAACCCGACCCGTTTGGTCGATCATTAGGATCCAACCAAACATATTTTGTGACCATAGTTGTATAGGGAATAACCTTTCGAGGTTATACCTTATGGTCACTACGTTTAGTTAGTTGTATGATAGGTAGATTATATGCCTTAGGAAAATGACCAAAATGCCCTTTTTTGCATAAATTCACTTTTAAACATAGGTAACTTAAATTTTGACATCTAAACTGATTAGGTAACATTATTAAGGCATATAATACTTATCATAGGACTAGTTAGGCGGTCTGAATGCGTTTTACGCGAGCGACGCGTTAAAGTAGCGTAAGCTACCTAAACGGGTCGTAATGGGTCGTAAGCACTTAGGATAGGTTTCGATTTAGAATGTAGGCTTTGTTAAACCATATCACATGAGTTCCAATACTCATTTGGTTTATGATGCGTGTCGAGTGTGATAGGTTTTTAATGTATATTTTAAGCCCTTTAACACTTTCTAGCCAAGTTTTAAATTTATAAAACACGATATTTACTAACACTAAACACACATATGGGCAAGTGCACCCATCGTGAGCGTAGTATAGTGTTGGTAAGATACCGAGGTCGTCCAAGGACACAAGAGCTTTTAATACCGGTTTATCCTCAACGTCTAATCAAATCAAAAGTGTAGAAAAAGGTTTTTAACTAGAAAAATAAAACTAACTAAAATGCTGAAAAATAAAATAAAAACAGATAGACAAGATGAATCACTTGGATCCGACTCGTGTGTAGTGTAACATTTGATTATTTCTGCACTTTTTTCATTTTTTAAGAGATTATCTTAGTTATTGTAGTAGGCCCCTCTTTTGAAGGTGACGTTACCCTCAACCCTGTAGTTTGAGTCAGCAAGGATACAATCCTAAAGGGTCGGATTATTGAAAGATAATTAATTAAGTTATTAATGCATAATGTGGTAGGCCCCTCTTTTGAAGGTGACGTTACCCTCGGCTAAGTAGTCTGAGTCAGCAGGGATACAGTCCTAAGTAGTCGGGTTAAAGTATTAATAGTAGCTTACATATGAGGGGATCAAAGAGTTTGGACCCCCGCCATCCAATACCAGTGGGTATTGAAGGAGGTCCTACTAAATTTGACCCAGGTCCTTGCAGGATCTATACACTGAACAAGGCAAGACTCTTACCAAACCGTTCCCTTAACCCCCGACCAGGTAGCCAACATACCTCCATATAAACCGTGGAGATATGAATGGTGAAAATCTTTTATTTTATATAGACAGTAAAATAATGCCAAGACACCACGGAAAAACGATAAGGAAGAATCACCTTCAACATAAGAAACTAGTTATTAAAGTCATTAATACATAACCAAATAAAAAGAGATAAAAGATTAAAAATAAAAAGTATTACACTAGACACTTGTCTTCACCAAGTGATGTAAGAGACTTAGGCAAACATGGCCTTTGATTGTCAAGAACTCTTAGGATCAATCTTGGATCCCGAGACTACTCACACACTCTATGATGGATGATGGTGGTGGACGATGGTGTTGTGGTGGTGGTGGAGTGTGGGTGAAGTGTGAGAGAGGTGGTGTGCCAAGGGATGCCTTTGAAGTGAACCAAGCACCCTTATTTATAGCCTGCACAGAAGCCTGGACACAGCCCCGTGTCCACCCTTTTTCTCTTTCTTCATTAATTACAATTTGTCTTTATTAGCTCCACACGCCCCCGTGTCCGCTGGGCACGGCCCCGTGTGCAGAAGCGTATCTGTACTATCAAGATTTGCAAGATTCTGCGAATCTTAGCGTTGACCACGGCCCCGTGTTGAGCTGGGCACGCCCCCGTGTCGGGAATAGAAGCTTCTATAGCTTTGTCTTTTCTGCAGAAGCCTGGACACGGCCCCGTGTCCGCTGGGCACGCCCCGTGTCCGCTGGGCACGCCCCGTGTTCAGCTGGGCACAGCCCCATTCTCAGCTTTCTTCTTGTTTTTTTGCTTTGGGAGATGTTGTCGAGGGGTCGGGCATGCCACGTTTCTTCCTTTTCTTTGTATTTATGTTGGTTTTGGCCGTATATTTGTTCCTTTTGTTCGTTTAAGCTCATTTGATCCTGTAAATTCAAAAGGAAGACAAAAACACACTTTTTCCAACATTAGTACTAAAAAAGGGTTAGTTTTATGCCTTATTTGATGTAATTTATATGTTGCATTTTACACACATCAGTTTACGAAACCTCATTCTATCCGATCTTCCGATTTAGGTCCGGTTTATTAACATAGTTACCTATATTAGGTGCCGATTGATTCCGTGATTCCTCTAGCTTTGCTTGGTTGTTATTCAAGGACTTCTAAGCATTCTTAAGTGAGTACATAGACCCCTCTTTTACTGTTTTCAAATATTTTGGGGTGAAACACATGTGCCTACTTGTTACTTTCGTGCTTTTCATGTTTTCATAACATATACGTGCTATGTTCATTAGTACGCATATAGTACCTGATTTCATATTGTTTTTGCTATGTATGTTCACTTAGCATGCTAGCACATTGATTTTCATAAATACATTTGTTGCATATGTTCACTCAGTATATGGACACATTGATTTACATTGCATTTCTGTTGCATATGTTCACTCGGCATATGGAGACATTGATTTACATTTCTACTATGTATGTTCACTTAGCATACTAGGTACATTATTTTCATAACATGCTTACATTTGGTTTGTTTAACGAAACTGAAGTACATTCATTAACATTAGCTACGCCGCTCGGTAGTAAGTAGTGGTACCATAGGACTTGACAACTCCCATTCCTGAAATCCTAGGTTTGTTTGGATGTAAGGAATGACTGAATCCGAAAACATTTTTGATAACCTTTGATTTGTTCTAAGGTTTATCCTACAGTCTCAAGGCTTGAATCTATACGTTTAACATTACCACATAAGTGTTTGTATCAGTAAAGCATGGATTTTTGCAAAACATATCTTTGACTTAAACTATGATTTATATCAAATACATTGTTTTGTACATTTTACTTATGATTTAAGTTGATATTTTCACTTGTCATACATAACATTTGATTATACATGAACATTTTAACATTAGTTTAAACATTACATTTTGGTCGTTTGTTTTGGATAAGTGATTTAAATAACGAGGCGTGTGTAATATGATAAAAGCATGGTGGATACGCCGCTGGTACTTCCTATATATAAGTGCTTTTATGATATTACATATCGTAGCGTTATTTAAACCATTTCAATTTAGACACTTTACATTTTACACAAATAACATATCTTCTCAAAAACATTGTTTTACAAACAACTTATGTTGTACAAATTCATTCTACTTGGTTGTTTATTTAACCACACATCTTTCTTTTATATATCATCTAATTACTTATCGATTTTCATAAGATTTATAAAAGAAAACCTTTTAATAAGATTCATGACTAACTTTTGTTAAACATTTCTTTAAAACTTACGAGTCATGAATCCTAAATCAATAAACCTATGTATCTCACATGCATTTTTATGCTGACGTACCTATTTTCGCATGTGTTTTCAGGAGCTGATGCATAGGATGATCAAGATACACTTAGGCGGACCTGTGCCTTAGTGACATAAAATGAGCTAGACTAGTTTAAATTTCGTTATGTACTCTTTGTTTCTTTGTTTTAAGACAATGTAATCCACTTTGTTAATGAATAAAACAAAACTTTAATTACCATGGTTGTGAAACAATAATTCTGTTGCTACACTCCCCGACGTTTCCGCCGCGGTTTGTTGTTTTACGCGGTCGGGGTGTGACAAAAGGCTCAAAAGATAACGAAACAAAACTTCTATCGGCACCAGAATAAAAAAGAATAGATGCAGGTTGATGGTTAACAAGGAACGTACCGTTAACAACCTCATTATCAGCACGCGCCTCGTTTGCATTCATATTATATGCTCGTCCACGAGCAGGATTAGCGTTTGCAATGGCATTTGGGTTTGCAAGCTTCGGACAGTTGTTGCGGAAGTGACCAAACTCTCCGCAATTGTAACATGATCCAGGTGGGAATCTAGCAGCATTCCCCTGAACTGGAGCTTGATTCTGAACAGCTTGATTCTGACCCAAACGACAAATGTTGGCCAAGTGCCCAAGTTTACCACATGTAGTGCACTGTTTGCAAGCCTGTTGGGCAGTATGATGACCATTGCATCGAGCACAGTGAGGTGCAGTACCAGCATACTGTTTCTTCGCATGAGGTTGTGCTGGTGGGTTCTGAGCATTCTGCGCGGTGACTGCAAAGTTATGGGAAGCCTTACGCTTCCTCGACCTTTTAGAAGACTCGCCTTTCTTCTTTCCCTTACCTTTACCCTTGTCTTGAATGGAATCGGCCGACTGCTTCTTGTCACCTGAAGGTGCTTTCCAAACTCTCGAACCATTGCAGGAGCGCAGTTGCTCCTTGAGACCCAGAAAAATTCAATGGTTTAGCCGAATTGAAATTCGTAAAAATACACTGAGCATTATTGTTATTGTTGTTGTATAATTGATGAATCTGAGTTATTAGGTACAGAAGTACAGCAACCATTTGCTGAGCGACAAGGGCTGCGACTTCAGCGTTGGTTTGAGGTTGTGCATCTCGTCGAGGAGGCATATTCTAAAAAGAACAGGGAAACATGAGAAACGAGTGAGATTGACAATTGGATAAACAAAAGAGGTATTGAAAACATCGACAAAACACAAGGAAGGCGATCATTTGTTCGTTACCTCAAACAAACAAACGACACGCAGTGACTAATCAAAGTAAATGGGTCAATATAATGTATCGCGAAGACCTGCTTCAGCCTATAAGTGGACACTCACCCCAAGAGTTCCCAGGTAAGAGTGACTGGTCCGATTATGTGGATTTGTACGAACACTCTAGCCTTAGACAGAAAACCCGAGGTACAGGCATCCACTCTTCCAGATTGCACGTGTTCACACTATAAGACCCAAACTTTGACGAGATTTTGAAAATTCGGAAGGCACTAAGCCAAAAATAAATCATCCGGAAAGGTGGGTGATTATTTTCAAAATCATTTTGGAAACATAGAGGGTTCAAAACCTTATAAGAAATCATCTAATAATAGATGATTGATTTTCAAATCGGATTTGTTATTGTGTTCTCGTTGTGGTTATCACCTAAAGATAGGTGACGATATTGTTTTAAAATCTAAACGCAAGAAAACTCGCGTTAGGGTCCTAGAAAGTTATAGTCTAGGTCAAAGAATTACTAATAACCTAATTCCCTATAACCATTGGCTCTGATACCAACTCTTTTGTCACACCCCAACCGCGTTAAAACAATGAAACCGCGGCGGAAACGTCAGGGAGTTGAGTGGCAGAATTATTATTTCACAACCATGGATTCAAAAGTTTTGTTTTATTTATAGATTTACCATTTACATTGTCTTGAAATTTAAACAAACAAGTTAAACATAGTCTATCATCGTTATTAAGTTACTAAGGCCTCGTCCAGTCCTAAGTAAGCATGCATCCTAGCAATCAACATCATTCAACAACACCTGAAACATATGTAAAAACAAAGTCAGCAAAGAAATGCTGGCGAGCACATAGGTTTTGTGAGAGTGTCGGATTCATGGCGCGTTTACATGTTGCAATACCTCATTAGACTACAAGAGTCAAAAGTTGAAAACCTTGTTTTGAAAAGTGTATAGTATTGCAACATAATTAACCAACTCAAATCAAGTTGGTTATAGTTTATAAAATCTCGCAGCCATGATTCTTAACCCAAAACATTTGTTTAAGTCAAGCAAATGGTAAATCATATCGTTATTAAAACTCGTATGGTTTATATCATTTAGTAAACATCGTTATGTGACATCGTTTTAAATCGTTTGGCCAAGTGAACTAAATAATGCCACGGAATGTAATATGATAAAAACACTTATATATAAGAAGTACCAGCGGCGTATCTACCATGTTTTTATCATGTTACACTCGTCCCATTATCTAATCACAACCCAAAACCAATCGTTTGTTCCAATCGTTTAACTTGTTCAAATCGTTCCAATCGTTTAAATCGTTCTCGTTTTAATTGTGAAAACTACTTTTGGTCATCTCGCTAATAACATTCAAACCTTCGTAACTCGTCCATCGTTCAACTCGTATTAACAAACCACCAAAGGGTAAGTTAACAATCAACAAGTTCAGTCGTTACCCACATAACCATGGGTGCAGTCTGATAACGGGATTTGTCAGATCCTATGGTACCATAACCTAATACTGGTCGGTTCGCCCAAAATTATTGAATGTCATTCGTTATGTAAATACGTCCAACAAGTTCGTTCACATTATCAAAATCGTTCTTATTTGATATAAACCATAGTATTCGTTTTTGAAATCATCGTTAAAACCTCGAAATCGTTTAACACATATGAATCACCCCAAAACAATTGAACACAGTAAAATATGGGAACTATGTACTCACATTGAATAGAAGGGTATCCTTGCTCTAATGAACTATCAATGCTTAGGAAAAACCAAGGAAATTCAAGTAGCACCTTGTAATCGGATCACTAGTTAAATAATCGACACCTAAATCGGAAGATCGGATAGAATGAGGTCTTGTAAACGAAATGAGTATTGGAACTCATGTGATATGGTTTAACAAAGCCTATATTCTAATTCGGAACCTATTCTAAGTGCTTTCGACCCGTTACGACCCATTAGGGTAGCTTATGCTACTTTAACGCGTCGTTCGCGCAAATGCGCGTTCGAGGCGCCTAACTAGTCCTATGACAAGTATTATATGCCTAAAAATGTTTAAATATGTTGCATAATCAGTTTAGGTGACAAAAGTTAAGTTACATATGCTTAACATCCAATTATGCATGAAAAGGGCATTTTGGTCATTTTCCAAAGGCATATAAACTACCTATCATACAACTAATTAAACTAAGTGACCATAAGGTATAACCTAGGAAGGTTATTCCCTACGAAACTATGGTCACATAATATGCTTGGTCGGATCCTAACGATCGACCAAACGGGTCGGGTTCGAAAGTCTAAGTGGTTGTCAAGACCGCTTGACTTACGACCCTATAAAAGCACTAGACTAAAAGTGACGAGTTAAACATGTTAAAACATGTTTAACTAAGTTAGAAAACAGGTTTTGATATAAAAACAAAGTGTTTTGATACCCAAAGATAGTTTCGTTGCAAAATACGCATAAACACGTACTTTGACCGAAACTATGACTCGTCGCTACGCCTAATCAACGTGGTAATCAGTAGGTATAGTCACAAGGGACTATAACCATCGTGATTACACTCACGTTGCAAAGTTCAACCGAACTTTGTGTTGACCATAGACTGGTCAAAGCAGAAAGTCAAACACTGTTTGACTTTCGTGCTTGAAAAGCATAAAAAGCATGAAAGAATACTCACAAAAGGTCCAAGCAAGGAAGTTTTGATTCAAATTACTCAGGTATTAGGGGTGTTTAAGATCGGATAATCCGCTTTTCGGATATCTGAAATTTTCGGATATTGAATATTGATATCCGAATCCGAAATTTCGGATATCCGATTTTCGGATATCCGAAATTTCGGATTCGGATTCGGATATCCAAACGGATATCCGAATTAAAAAAACAAAAGAATCTGTTTCATGCATATGATTAAATCCAAACCTGTATTCAACAATGTTTAAATCCAAACCTGGATCAACACAACCAAGTGTTTAACATAAAAAATAATAAACATTCAAACTTAAATAATCCGAAGTTTCAAACAACCACAATCATTTAAAACAATTCAAATCCGGACATAAATCTAAAAGTAGTTCATGAACATCCATAATCTATCTCTTATTAACAACCACAAAAACTCAAAACAAATCCGGCCATAAGCACTTGCAAACATCCATTATCCATCTCTTGTGTACAATTCTGCAAATACACGAATTACAAAATATTATATAGAGACACAATTTATCAATAATACACATATATAAATTAAAATATTTAAAACCTAACCATATTAGTATTTTGCCATAACTAATCTTCTAGAAAAATGCTTCCATAGCCACTACTACCTGTGTATTTGGTAAAATACATTATAAATTAAATTCTTATATAAATAATTGTATAACCATAATGTAATAGTGATAAAAATACCTTAAACCGACTCGACTGTTTCGTCAATACTGATGGCGGGTTGTTCCAACTGTCTCCTTTTCTCAATACAACCATAACAATCTCTTGTTACATGAACTTATGAAGACGTGAACTCAAAAACCCAGGAATAGACAAGTATCTACAACCAATTAGGAGTACAAGTTAGATATACACATACATACATCTAAATCGAGCAAATCAACTATTAGATTACAAATCAGATGTTAGATCACAACGAAATTAAAGAGCACTTACAGTTTTTTTCACATAGGCTATAGGCTATCGTTGACCGAAGACATGAAATGGGGTAACGTCGCCGGCGATGCAGGTGGGAGAGGGGCGATGGCTTGGAAGAAACACAAACCCTAGTTTTTTTCTTTTGAATTGTGAATGTCTGAGAAGTAATGAATGTGCGTATGATATTAAGGATTTAGGGTAAATGGGTTTGATGGGCCGATGGGTAAATGGGTAGTTCCATAAGCCCATAATGGATGAATGGGTGTAATATATATTAATAAAAAAGATTAAGTTTTCGGATTCGGATAATCCGATTATCCAAAAAATTTTAAAACTCGCATCCGAATCCGAATCCGAAACTTCGGATAATCCGATTTTCGGATATTCGAAAATTCGGATATCCAAAATTTCGGATATTTCGGATACGGGTTTTCGGATATTTCGGATTCGGTTTCAGATTCAGATTTTTTTGTACACCCCTATCAGGTATGGAGTATAAACCCCAACTTAGAGCAGATTGAATCAAATTGTGAGTTGCAAGAATGAAAAAGCTTGGGTATTTATAGATTTCGAAGAACCGTTAGGATCGTTCCTCGCAATTCGTGCTTTAATCTTGACCTTACAAGTGTGGCACATTGTTTATAATACTAGGGGACATTGAAAACCATCAAATGGTATTGCAATTCAGTGATCAAAACCATTGAAATCAGCTGTTTTGAACAGATTCAATGTTTCTGACCTGACTGTCTATCACGGGCCGCGTAGACATAAGCATAACCTTACGCGCCCCTCCTAGTAACTTTGGCAGATTGTCACTTTTGGTCCCTGCAAGCCCAAAACTTGGTTTTTGATGCATTTTTGACACGTTTAAGCCCCGTTAACCCCATTTCAAAGCTCTAAAATGAAGTTAAAGTATAGGGAACTTAAAATATGCTAAAAAAACATCTTGGATTCCTGTTCGTTTGGTCGTACAGTTGCGTTATTCGGTTAATTACGACGAAAACTCGAACGGACGCAAAAACTATCCAAATTGCGCGACGAATGGTATTTTTGCATTCCAATCACTAAAATAAGATATTTTAATGATTACAAAAATTTTTGGATGTCCGGATATATTCAGAATGTAAGATATGCGCGAAAATGCAAACTTATGCACTTTTTGACGCTTTTAGTCCCTGATTGATCAAAAAGTTTATTTTCGCATACCGAACTCCTCAAAGCCTATTTCTAAGCTATGTAAAGGATATTTAGGGTATGTTTAACTTATGATAAAGTTCTGGAATGTTCGTTACCATATGAATCGGCATAGTTTCGCAGTTTGACACAAATAGTCCCTGTGATCGAATTAACTTGTTTTCGACACACCAACCATCCAAAACTTATTTCTAAGTTATGTAAAGGTTATTTAAGGTATGTTAAGCCTATGTCACTATTACGGAGTGTTTGTCGCGTTAAACTGATTACGTTTACGCATCAGTTTGCGTATAACTTTCCAGAAAACGATTTAAAGCTTGAAATCGAATCTCGAATCAAAACGTGAAATCATCAAACACAAATACACATATAATAACACCAAAACACATTGTTTTATTGATAATTGATATTGTTTTACATTGTACATCATTTACAGAGCACAGTTTTCACAATTCCTACACCTAAAGAATCAAAGAAACTACGAAAGAAGCGCAAAGCTGTTCAAGCTGGTGTTATTCCAAGAAGTGTTCGAGCAAGAAAAGAATCAGCTACAATACAAAAAGATCAAAGTGGTAAAGGTCCAGTAGTTGAGGCTCACGAGGTTCAAATAGAAAGTATTCCTGAAATTGAAGTTCAAAGTGTTGATAATCCTGAAACAGAAAAAGAGAAATCTCCAGAAAGTCCAGAGTTTGTAAGAATAGAGAAAAAGGGTGATGTTGATGCAGAAACATCAAAGCCAAAGAAAACTACTCTTCCTGATCCATTTGAAGGCTTTCCTAACATTCATGGTGAACTCAAAGATGATATTCTCCCTGATGAAGAATTTGATATGTTTCATGACGCAACAGTTCAAGATCTGAAAAAGAAAGTAAGTATTCCGAGAAAGAAAAGGCAAAAGCTGAAGCTGATCGTGATGAATTGAAGAAGCAGCTTGAAGAGATTACTAAAGTGAATGAAGAAATAAAGTCTGTTGTGATCAAACATGCGAAGAAGTTAAAGACTTTGGAAGAAGATGTGGATGATAATGCAAAGTTATTTGAGCAACTATCAGTAGAGATTTCTTATCTACATGTGAAGAACAAGAACTTGAATGAAACTAATCAGACACTACATCAAATGTTGGATGAACTTCACGAAGCGTCTGCAAATGAAATTAAAGTGATGAAGCTAGAAATTAAGCACTTAGAGCAGACAAAACAGTGAAAGATGAACAGCTTAACATGTTATATACAGTGATGGAACATCATTTGGGCATCAATGTTCAATCTATCTACAACAATTTGGAGATCCAAAGGGTTGAAGAGCGAAGAGTTGCCAGGGAGAAAGAGTTGGCTTAAGATGCAACTCAGAAAAAGAAAGGTTTGGTGGTTGATACAGAAGAGATACTTGGTACAACAAGTCAACAAGTTCAAGGTGATGTTGAGATGGTTGATGTAGGGGCAAATGTTGAAGGTGAACACATGGAAGTAGATCAAGATCCAAGTTTCGTACTTGTTGGTGAAGCTACTCCTCTATCTTATAATTTTGATGATATTATTCGTTTAGTGAGAGTAGAAAAACGTAAACGAAAGGCAAGAGAACCTGAAATGAAATTAATTTGTTGGAGAGAAGAGACAGAGGAGGAAAGAGAACAAAGATAGAATGAAGAAGAATTGAAAGAAGCTCTTGATGCAGTTGATAACTACGACCATTCATGGGATTATTACAAAGACGATGATAAAGATCAAGGCTCAACAGGGATGCTGATTGTGATGCCTTTAATCCAACAATCGTTGGATGATTTTCTAAATGATGAAATCAACGAACAAGAGGAGGATCATCACCAGGAGTCTTCTTCTTCTGGAAAGCAACATGCAGACCAGGTATTCCTCACACAACCAACTGTTATATATTTAAATGCTCCGTTTGAGGGGGAGATGGAGGTACCTAGGTCTAGGGCTGATATGTTAGAAGAATTGGGGTTAGATGATGGAAAGTTTAAGTTTGATATTGAGGATGATATTCCTTCATCACCAGAGAAAGAGTATGAATTCAAATATGTTAATGAAGCTGATAACTTTGATCGTGTGGAAGTTGAGGAAGGTTCAGATACATCTGAGGAAGATATACCGTTTTATTATTCTGGTGTGGATGATTCATTTCTGACACTTGCCGAAATGTTTAAGGAACAAAATGAGGAGGAGATTAGAAGGAAAGTTGTGGAGAAAATAAGCACATAAGGTATTCCTAGAACAATTCCACGAGAAACATTGGTAGAAGAAAGAAAGAAATGGTTTAAAGTTATGCCCAAGGAGAGGAAGTTCAGAAGACCTCTGCAATATTTCACACATAATGCTGATTTATCTTTGGGAGACATTCTTTCATGGGGTTATCTGGAAGATCTGCAAGTATATGCTATTAGACGGGAACTGGGGGTTCAGTACTTTGAATTTCTGTCAGATATTCAAACCCTCCTGTGGTGGGATGTTGAAGAATTGGTGCAAACAAAGAACATAAAGCAATTCTACTATGGCTTAGATGTGAAGCAGCATGATCAACATTTGTGGAATTACATTAAGTTGCAGGCAAAGGAGAGATTTCCAGATTGGAGGCCACAATATCCCAAGCAAGATATCAAGATTGATCCAGTCACAGGGGAGAAGGATATTACTTTGATTATAAAGCCGCCGAGATATCTGAAAAACATGTCGCTACGTCCTATGGAGCAGGATTTCTATGAAGACTTTCAGGGTTGGATGTATAACCAAAGCACAGCGGAAGCGGTAATTTCTTTATTTGACAAAAAGACTGAAGAATCAAGGAGGATATGTGTATTGGATCCTATGTGGTTAGTAAACTGCTCCAAGAAGGATATTGAATGCTTATTATACAACAAGATTGTTTATGAAAAGCCAGACAAAGTTCAAGCTCAACAATATCAGAAGTTAGTGAACTTATGCCACGCGAAAGATATCAATTCTGGCAGATATTGGAAGTCAAAGTGGAGAGATTTGGAGATTGATGAGTTCTTAAAGAAATATAAGCGCAGTCAAAGATTCAAAGAGATTGCTGATAGAGTTGCCATTGTGGGTCGAAGAAAGTTAATGAGACCTCCACCAACAGACCAGACACCGATCGAGAAGGAAGAGAACAAGATCCCTCGGTAGGATAGAAAGCGCGATGGTGATCTTGAATACAGAAAGTAGTGGAATGAAGTTGGTAGGCCGTTAAGGAGGAAGATGCTTGCTGAGCGTGATGAAAAGAGAAGACAGAAAGCTAAGGCGAGAAGACAAAGCAAGAAGACAGATTGAAGACTATGCAGGAAGGAACTACAGCTACATCCAAGGGGGAGTCTGTTAGTACATATGTCTGTAGCTTTCGTCTGCATTGAGTCTTATGTATTTTGTCCTGTGTATGTGTTTTTGTATATGTATGTACATGTATGTATTTGTATGTCTAGGCAATTCAGGGAACGGATCATAACTGTTAAAGTGAAATCCGTCGGATGACAAGAGTCATCCGAACGGATGGCCATCCGATCCGATGACCATCCGATTGGATGGTGATCCGGATGGGTGACACTATTTCCTTCCCCGATTGCCTATAAATAGTTGGTTAGTGCTAGTTGTTTAGTACTTTTTGCTGATTTTGTGATAGCGAAGCTCTGCCAGATTTTTATCAGGAACTGCTGTATTTTCACCATATTTCAATGAAGTCTGACATGTTAAACGTGGAAATGATTGTATGTGATTCTCAGACATTATCGAGGGATTCCGCACCTCGCTACTAATCGATTCCGCTACGTTCTACGACTAGAACAGATCCCGCACGTGGCCTAACAATAGAGAGGTTGAATTCAAAATTCACCTATTACCATGGACAACACTGATTGCTAAAGCACCTTACCGATTAGCAACAGCAGAGATGCAGGAACTGAAGAACCAATTGGATGATCTTCTGGAGAAAGGTTTCATACAGCCTAGTTTATCGCCATGGGGAGCACCAATCTTGTTTGTCAAGAAGAAGGACGGATCGATGTGTATGTGCATTGATTACCACGAATTGAACAAGGTTACGATTAAAAATCGGTACCCATTACCGAGAATCGATGATCTATTCGATCAACTGCAAGGAGCTCAATTCTTTTCTAAGATCGATTTACGCTCAGGATATCATCAACTGAAAGTACAGGAAGAAGACATTCCTAAGACTTCTTTCAGAACAAGGTATGGTCATTATGAATTTACAGTCATGCCATTTGGTTTAACCAATGCCCCAGCTGAATTTATGGACATGATGAACAGAATATGTAAACCATATCTGGATAAATTCATAATTGTGTTTATAGATGATATTCTCATTTACTCTAAGAGTAAAGAGGATCACGCAAAGCATCTGCATATGCTTTTAAATTTGCTGAGAAAAGAAAAGCTTTATGCTAAATTTTCAAAATGCGAAATTTGGTTAGAAGAAGTGCAATTCCTTGGACATCTAGTCAATCATGATGGAATTCATATGGATCCC
Organism: Helianthus tuberosus; assembly: GCA_030545235.1. NCBI lineage: Eukaryota > Viridiplantae > Streptophyta > Magnoliopsida > Asterales > Asteraceae > Helianthus > Helianthus tuberosus. The sequence goes on from CM060418.1 coordinate 164,702,421, forward strand.
ACAAAAATCGAGGTGATTACTAAGTGGAAAGTCCCTGAATCACCAACGGGGGTGAGAAGTTTTCTTGGACTAGCAGGCTATTATAGACGTTTTATTCAAGATTTTTCTAGAATAGCCATCCCCTTAACGAGATTGACCTGCAAATCAATTAAGTTTGAATGGGGACCAAAACAAGAGGAAGCTTTTAGAATTTTGAAGCACAAGTTAACCAATGCACCCATACTAGCATTACCAGAAGGAACTGAAGACTTAGTAGTCTATTGTGATGTTTCTAAGTTAGGTTATGGATGTGTGTTGATGCAGTGTCAAAAGGTTATAGCCTATGCCTCTAGAAAACTTAAGAATCATGAAGAGAATTATACGACCCATGATCTAAAGTTAGGAGCTATAATTTTTGCCCTCAAGATTTGGAGACACTATTTATATGGAAATAAATTTGTAGTCTTCACATATCATAAGAGTTTAAGGTACATTTTTGGGCAAAAAGAGTTAAATATGAGACAGAGACGCTGGATGGAGATTCTTAGTGATTATGATTGTGTTACCCAGTATCATGCAGGAAAAGCTAATATAGTAGCTGATGCTTTAAGTCGAAAGTATCATGAAAAGCCAAGACGAGTACGTTCTCTTAAATTGAATCTGCAGATAGATTTAAATGAGCAAATTAGAGAAGTATAGGAATCAGTAATCAAGGATGATACTGAAAAATTAAAAGGAATGATTAAGGAATTAGAACAAGGAACAGACGGAATTTAGAGATTCCATAAGAGAAGAATGTGGATACCCAAACAAGGAAACCTACGCCACCGAATTTTAGAAGAAGCTCATAAGTCTAAGTATACGATACATCCTGGTAGTGATAAAATGTATCAAGACTTAAGAAATAATTTTTGGTGGATAGGAATGAAAAAGGATATAGCAGCCTATGTTGCTAAGTGTCTAACCTGTTCATAGGTTAAAGCTGAACATCAGAAACCCTCAGGTTTACTGCAGCAATTGGAAATGCCTATATGGAAATGGGAATTGATAACAATGGACTTTGTTACTAAATTACCCAAAACAAGGAAAGGTAATGATGCAATCTGGGTGATTGTTGACAGATTAACCAAATCTGCTCATTTCTTACCTATGAAGGAAACTTTTAGCATGGAACAATTAGCTAAGTTGTATTTAAATGAAATAGTTTCATTACATGGAATTCCATTGTCTATTGTTTCTGATAGAGATAGCCGTTTTACTTCTCATTTTTGGACTAGTTTCCAACAAGCAATGGGAACCTAGTTAAAACTAAGCACAGCTTATCATCCTCAAATGGACGGATAAAGTGAAAGAACAATTCAAACAATGGAAGATATGCTTAGAGCTTGTGTAATTGATTTCGGAAGAAATTGGGACGATCATTTACCATTAATAGAATTTTCCTACAATAACAGCTATCATACCAGTATCAATGCTGCATCGTTTGAAGCACTCTATGGACGAAAGTGCTGAACTCCAGTCTGCTGGGCAGAAATTGGAGAGAAATAACTATCTGGACCAGAGATAGTACAAGAAACAACGGGCAAGATTATTCAAGTTAAGGAAAGACTGAAAGCAGCACGCGATTGTCAAAAGAGTTATGCTGATAACAGACGAAAACCGTTGGAATTTCAAGTAGGAGATAAGGTATTATTAAAAGTTTATCCCTGGAAATGAGTGGTTAGATTCATCAAGAGGGGAAAGCTAAGCCCCATGTATGTTGGACCTTTTGAGATTATTAGAAGAATATGACCAGTAGCTTACCAGCTACAACTATCAGAGGAATTGGCATAAATACATGATGTATTTCATGTATGTAATCTCAAGAAATGCTTAACAGACGAATCATTAGTGGTACCTCTTAAGGACATAGAGGTAAATGAGAAACTTAAATTTGTAGAGAGACCACTACAGATTGAAGACAGAAAGATCAAGAATCTCAAACACAAGAGATTAGTTCTGGTTAAAGTGAGATGGGATTCCAAGAGAGGACCCGAATATACGTGGGAGCTTGAATAGGAGATGCAAAGGAAATATCCACACCTGTTCCAGTAGACCTTGAGGACGAGTTGTAAAACAAGGTGGGGAGGATATAACAACCCTCCTAAAAACCTTAAAACACCCCTTTACGTCCTAAAATACACCCCGTATATGAAAAACGGCCCCGAAATTACCTTTATTTTTACAAAAATCAAATAAAACAAGAAATGGGGGGCGCTCGCAGGGCGCAACCCCCTTGTCTATGTATGTCGCGGGCCGCGATCCCATGACACTAGGCTAGCCCCTAGGCCGCCATGTGTCCCAGTCGTGTCGAAGCTAGCCGTTGATTCAGCAACCCTAGGGCCTACCCTAGAAGGCCTCGCGGGCCGCGAATGGCCCTCTTGTTTCTCTCGCGGGGCGCGAGGAAGTCCCTGATCAGCCGTATAAATAGAGGTGAACGACTTCAGTTGGAAATCGTTCATCTCTCGCAACTCTCTCTCAATTTCTAAATATTAGAAATAATTCTCGGGTATAATACCCAATAATTAGCGAAGCTCTGCCTCGTTGTAAGTATTATAACCCCCGGTTACGTATTAGTTACTCTGCCAGATTGATCTAGTGCTCCGTAACGCATGTCGAGGCTCTGCCTGACACAGTCGTTGGAGTTCTGTCTCGAGAGAGGGGTATAGCTAATGTAAATTGAGTTATTTTACTAACACGTGTGCATTGTTTAATTTAATAGATTATAACCAGGAAGTCACCAGCAATTATCTAAGACAGCAATGTGAGTCATTCTCTTTTTATAAATTGTTTTTACAAAATCTCAACTATTTTAAAGTATAATTAACAGTGATTGAGTATTTGTAATTCTACAATTACTGTCGGTATGTTGGGGTTTTGTATACATTACTTGTTACTAATTCTGAGAATAGTAACATGATCACAAATCAGGATTGACAGTACCGTGGGTGGTAATTTGATAGATGTAAACAAATGTAATTGCGGATGCCCTCAATACTATTAAGATATAAAATTGTTTTGATTAAATTGGGATGCACTCACCAGTATTTCCCACTGACAAAATGTTTTAAAACGCGTTTCATGTAACAAAATGTGAAAGCCAAATAGAAGTCAGCTGGAGAGCACTGAAGGCTTGGAAAAGTAGCTATAAAAGTTACCTAAACAAGAAAGACGTTTTATTTGAATAAAATAGGGTTTATCCCTATAAACATATTATGAATGGAAACTTGGGTTTTACCCATGTGTTTATTATTTATAAAATGCGGTGTTTTACTCTGATAAAATATTTCCTAACTACGGTCCTGATGAAATTTCCGCTGCCAAATTAATAAACACTGATACCACCAGCTGAGCGTGGTCGTGGCCGCCCGCCTCCCGGGGCAGGGGTCGGGGGTTGCGACGCGTGGGTCCCTTCTTGAGCAAGCAAGAAAGAGAACAAGCTGTTGACAAGACCAAATTCACTAACGTCTTTGTTAAAACCTTTCTAAATCAACAACTAATGACGATTTAACCAAGGCGTTCAGTGAATATGGAACAATCACGAGTGATGTTGTAATGAAGGATGCAGATGGGAAGTCGAAAGGTTTTGGTTTCGTTAACTTTGAGAATGTTGATGATGCTGCAAAAGCGGTAGAGGGTTTTAATGGGCAGAAGTTTGATGAGAAAGAATGGTATGTTGGAAAAAGGCAAAAAAAGACTGAAAGGGAACAGGAGCTAAAACAAAATGAGCAAAACATGAAAGAAGCAGTAGACAAATCACGGGGGCTTAACCTGTATATTAAAAATTTAGATGATACTGTATCCGATGAAAATCTCAGGGAACTGTTTGCACCTTTTGGTACCATAACTTCTTGCAAGGTCGGTTATCAATATAAGAATAATAACATCTGAGATTTGTACATAAAGTAAGCTCTTGAACTGTGAAATTATTTTATTTTGATTTTTTTATTAACAGGTCATGCGAGATCCTAATAGAACTAGCAAAGGATCCGGTTTTGTTTCATTCTCGACTTCTGAGGAAGCTTCGAAAGCAGTAAGCTGACATGTTTTCATTTATCATGATTGCGTTAAATGAATAAATTCATAATTTTTGTATGTAATTGGTTAACTTGTCATCTGTTTTGATAGCTTTCTGAAATGAACAACAAGATGGTTGCTAGCAAGCCTATTTATGTTGCACTCGCACAAAGCAAGGAAGACAGAAGAAAATGGTGAGGGCTCAGATGATAGTTCTAAAGAGGAGCATGAACCTGAATCCACGAAGAAAATGGACGTTTGTCAGCAGAACAAGTGGTTGGTGTTTAGTGTTCGACTGTAATCTTTGCTATATTCGAGTTATTTTAAGTTCAGATCAGTGTGAACACGCGCTTTCACTATCAGTTTGTAAGATGTGTGATTTTATAGTTGCGATGTTATCATACAAGTTGGTTGTGCGATTGATTTGTTTGCAGCATTGAAAATGGCAGAGACACTTCATGGAACTCTTCACACTATGATAAATGCTATGGTGGCCAAACTGCAAGGTCTGTATTTAAAAGAAGTTGTAAAATGTTGTTGATAAATGCTAGAAAGATGCATCATTTTATGGTTTATGTTTGCTGAATTGTAGATGGTGATATTAGAATCGCATATCAGAACTCCTCAGATGGGCTTATATGCTCTCTCTAGGGCTTTGTGGCAGAGAGGTGTTTCAAAAAAGATTCAGGAACTCTTTTAACTCCTTAGTATCTGGTAAACGCATCATACTTCCATCAAATCTTTGTATAACGTATATGTGTATATATTGTGGAATATATCAGGTGATTGCCAAGGCTCGTGTACCAATTATAAAATTTGTGGAGAAACGAATTGGTATCTCATAATCCCTCTTTGTGTAGCTTTGTTTTTTCTTTAAGCTCAGATTCGCAGGTCACGGCTCTTCTAAAATAGACAGCAGTAGTGTGCTTGATTCAAGAGCTTGATTCCCGTTCATATTGACTGTATTCTCATTAATTCGCAAGTCACAGCTCTTCCGAAAATTGTAAGGTTTTGTAAAATTGTAAAATTGCAAATAAAGAATGCAATTATTTCACACGGTTGTTTCTTAAGAGAATGCAGCATCGAACACTCGATAGTGGGCGAACGCTCACGAATCGACTCAGGGGTCGAGCTCAAGGTTATAATGTTCTTCTTTATATCTACATTAATATACAACTATATGTGTTGTTTGTTGGATCTTCTTATTCTCCCCCAAAATCTAATCCTTAATTCAGTTATAAGGGCAAAACTGTGCACAAATTAGGGAAAAACTGTTTGAGTTTCATGATTTTCAGTTTTAGCTTTCATTTTGTAGTTGTTGTTAAGGTTATTATTTAATCTATATACTTCTTATTATCTTATTTAGAAGGATGATAGAAAAATAGACAGCATGAATCAAGCTCTTGATAGAAGAAATAGAAGAAATTCACCATGGTTACTTTCAAGACTGTAAAAGTTGTGGGAAACGGGGCACCAACGAGTGACCTCATACCGGTGAAGGTGAAGTAGTTTCCGCTTGGTGGGAAGAATGTTGGTGGAAGGATGAACTCTATGAGAATATTCGGATCTCCAGCCATTGCTATATGCAGTGAGGTGCATGTGACCGAAAGTAGTAAGAAAAAGTGAAGCTTTGGTGCCATTTTTTATTAAAGATTGAAAGTGATCAATATCTTGCTTTTCATTTACTGCAGGTATGTCAACATATATATACATGATGCATTGTCGCAACCCCCGACCCCTACCCCGGGAGCGGGTGCCGCGAGACTCAGAGCTGGTGGTATCGGTGTTTATTAGTTTGGCAGCGGAATACATCAGGACCGTAGTTAGGAAATATTTTTATCAGAGTAAAACACCAAACTTTTTATAACAAATCAATGGGATAAAACCCAAGTTCATTTGACAATACATTTGTAGGGATGAACCCTAATTATTGAAAACAAAAACTCATTTTTATTTAGGTAACTTTTATAGCTACTTTTCCAAGCCTTCAGTGCTCTCCAGCTGGCTTCTATTGGTTTTCACATTGTGTTACCTGAAACGCGTTTTAAAAACATTTTATCAGCAAGAAATACTGGCAAGTACATTCCATTTTGCAAAGCATCATTTGTTACACATTACAGTATTAAGGGCGATTACAATGTTTATATCTACACAATTACTCGATCAGTACATATCACTCGACGGATCTGTGACTATGGTCATATCACACATTGGATATCCGCGCCCAATTGTGAAGGTTATCAAGTACTGTATACAAACCCCATAATACTGGCAACAATTGTAGAATTACAAAGACTTAATCACTGTAATTGTATTTGAAAACATTTGAGGTTTTTGTAAAACATTTTGACTCACAAAAAGTATTTATAAAAGAAAATGTACTCACAAATAGTGTGAAAAGTGAATGTACTTACATTGTTGACTTAGGTGATACTACTATAGCTTCCTGGTGATTCTTCTGGTTATTATCTATTAAAATTTAAACAATGCACACGTGTTAGTAAAATAACCCAAATCACATTAACCATACAACTCGAGATAGAATTCCAATGACTGAGTCAGGCAGAGCCTTGACATGCATTACGGAATCCTAGATCAATCGGGTGTAACACGAGACATAACTCCAACGACTGAGTCAGGCAGAGACTTGACATGCGTTACGGAGCCCTAGATCGATCGTGTAGGGTTACAATAGGGTTATAATACTTACAACGAGGCAGAGCTTCGCTTTATAGGGGGTATTTTGCCCAGGTATAATTTATACTAACAGAAAGTTGAGAGAATTCAAAATTTTTGAACGAATTCCAAATGAACTCGTCCACCCTATTTATAGGCGGATTCAGTGGCGGCTCGCGGCCCGTGTAAACTTCAGCTAACTCTCTCGCGGCCCGCGAGAGAGCACGTGTCGAGTATAGCTTGGTCGATTCAAGGGCAAGCTTTGATGAGTCACCTGCCACGTGGCGGTATGCCTTGACCGGCAATCCAAGCCAGTCGCGGCCCGCGAAAGACGAAGCTAAGGGGGTCGCGCCCCGCGAGCGACTCCTATACTTCGTTTTTCTTGATTTTTATAAATACAAGGGTATTTCAGGCTCGCTTCTCACATACGGTGTATATGAGGAACGTTTTAGGGTCACGTTAAGGGTTCTAGGAGGGTTGTTATATGCATGTAGATGTGAACTAAGGTGGCCAAAGGATATGCTTAATAAGTGTGAATTAACGAATAGCTAGCTATTGGTTTTATCGGTTGATCTGCATATTGCAGACAGAAGTTGTATACTTGTATCAAATGATAAAAAAAAATTAATGGATTTAGCTTGGTCGATCCAAAGAAAACAAGAAACATTGGTTACCTCACATAAACATAATAATGATAAGTTGGTTATAATAACAAGGCTGAACAGCCAAACATGATGAACATATTTAATATTTATCTATATTTCACCAATGTGTTAAGATATTATTTGTTCATTATGTTTAAAAATTAATTTAGGTTTGGCTAAACTATGAGCTTTGCAATATTAAACTATATTTCACCAATGTTCATTGTTGTTTTATGTTATTGTTTACTCACTTGTATCCGTTACCATACTGTCAGTGCCTAATTAGAATGTGATTTGTGTACAAAACACGTGCGTTAATATAGCACAGTTAAGTTTAGCGCGCCGTAACACGCGCTGGGTTAAATCCTAGACTTTTATAGAAAATTTTGATGTCGTATATTGAAATGCCCAAGATTCTTGCAATTGTAGCATCGAAGTTTCGTTTTTGATGACATGTTATGTCATGGTGATTCGTTGTTTAATAAAATTTGGTATGTAAAATTTTTAAAGACCACCCGTGTTTGCACACGGGTTTTACATCTAGTAAAAGATTAAAAAGAAAAGAACCACTATGCATAAAACCTTTCATGAATATATAATGTATATATTTATAATATAATTTGTTTGATGAATATGTTTATCTTGAAAATGTCACTTTTAAAGTAACTATAACTTAGGGGTTAGCAAACCTTAATCATAACAGATAACAATTGAACCATAATCGCATCCAATATAACTTACGGCTATGGTTAAGGTTTTTTTATTAACCAATAAAACAGTTATGGTTATTGTTAAGAGTGTTTCATAATGGAACTATGACTGAACCGGTCGGACCGAACTATTTATATCGTTTGTGTTTACCATATATGTTTTAATCCCTCGATCATCTTACATTGGTAGCTTCAAACGTGGCATGACAAGTTAAAACCATTCAACAATAGAAACTTTACTTGTTAAAAATTGGCAGCTTCAATCCTAAAACAAATAAAAAAAGGACTAGATTAACCAAAACAAATCATTACTAAGCTACATAACTAACTAACCATAACTGAAGTTCGATTTTACTATGATTAAACCTATAACCAAAATTATCAATTATGTTATGAATAAGGTTAAAAACCAAACTGAACCAAACTACAATTTGCACATCCTTATAAATATCTTTTTATCAGGTTTAATATCTTTTATTTTTTACCTATATAAAATAATGTGTGATGTTACATCACATCATTTACTAACGTTTGTTTACAAAATAAAAAGAACGTATATACATAACCTTACCATCACATAAGTTTACAAATTTGTTAGCATCACATCATTTACCCTATTTTATTAACCATAGTCCTTAGAATATGGTTATAATCTTTCCTTGAATATTGCATTAAACCTACATTTTTTTTAATTCTTCGATTTTAACTAATAAACAATAACAATAATTAACTATATATGATTTAGGACCTTTTATCAACCGTAATTATACGGGTAAAAACTGAATCCTATTTAGGTTGGGTTTTTAACTTTTTTTTTTAACTCGTGTCCCGAGTCCCTTAAATGGCATTCTCAAACCTGAAATATATAAAAAAGGACTAGATTAACCAAAACGTAACCATTACTAAACTTCATAATTAATTAACCAAAACTGAAGTTCGATTTCTACTATGGTTAAATAAACTCCATAACCAAAGTTATCAATTACTGTTATAGATAAGTTTAAAAGCGAATCGAACCGAACCAAACCAAACCAAACCAAACCGTGATTTGTACATCATATAAATATCTTTTTATCAGGTTTAATATCTTTCATTTTTACATAAAATAATGTGTGATGTTACATCACACCATTTACTAACATTTGTTTACAAAAAAAAAAATATACATAACCTTCAAACTGTTAACATCACATCATTTCCCCTTATTTTATCAACCATAGTCTGTAAAATATGGTTATCATCTTCCTTGCATTAATTAAACCTATTATTATAAAATTCTACAACAGATTACAATAATTCTAATGCAAGGGAAGATGACACGAAATTACGTCCGGACCACACGGCGTTACAACTTGCATGACAACCGCATCCACCCGGACTTCTATACGTACAACTACACACTCCTACACGTACAACTTTTTCATGGGTCCCACCAATAACCTTCACTAACATACGCCGTACGCCGCACCCTCTATATATCAGCTATTTATATACCCGTAAACCAAACTCACTGCTCATACTCATACATTATTCAGACTCACTAGTAACAACACCTACAATATACACAACAACAATATGGGCATTCTTCAGTTTCATCGACGGAGATCAAAAGACCAAGAAATATCACCGGAACTTCAGCAAGAATATTCTTATCCCTTATCCTCCCAACAAAGTTTAGCGTCGGTAGCTTCGTTAACATTGAAACAACCATCAACCACCGTAAACCACCAGTGCATCACCACCTTCAAAGCACACACGTCGTCTATATCCACTCTCACCGTCGCCGGAAAACACCTCCTCTCAGGCTCCTCCGACACCCAAATACGGTTCTGGCCTCGCGACGAAAGTTTACCCACAGAACAAAACTTGATTGCCAACGGAGAGAGCCCGGTGAAGTCGATGGTGGTTTCCGGTGATAAACTATTCACCGGTCACCAGGATAATAAAATATGCGTGTGGAAAATCGAAAACGACGTCGTTGACGACGATGATGATAACCAGAAGATAGTGAAATCGACGTACGTGACAACGTTACCGACGTTAAACGATCGTGTAACGAAGATGTTCAACGCAAAGAATTATGTCAAGATAAGGAGGCATAAGAGGTGTACATGGGTGCATCACGTGGACGCGGTGTCCGCGTTGGCTGTGTCACGTGACGGTTCGGTTATATACTCCGCATCATGGGACAGGACGTTTAAGGTGTGGAGGACGTCGGATTTTAAGTGTTTGGAGTCCGTTTGGAGCGCGCATGATGACGCGATTAACGCGATTGTTGTTTCGAAAGACGCGTATGTTTATACGGGCTCCGCTGATAGGAAAATCAAGGTGTGGAGGAAAGATGTCGGGGAGAAAAAACATAAGTTGGTGGACACGTTGGAGAAACATAAATCCGCGGTGAATGCGTTGGCGTTAAGCGCGGATGAGTCGGTTTTGTATTCGGGCGCGTGTGATCGGTCGATAATCGTGTGGGAAAAGGGGACCGGGGGTGGTGATGAGCGGCATATGGTGGTGGCTGGAGCTCTACGGGGGCATAATATGGCCGTATTGTGTATTACGGTGGTTGGGGATTTGGTGGTGAGTGGGTCAGCTGATAAAACAGTTAGGGTTTGGAAGAGGGGTATTGATGGAAAAAAATATAGTCGTGTGAGTGTGTTGGAGGGGCATAATGGTCCAGTAAAATGTTTGGCGGCTGCATTGGATGGTTGTACGGGCAGTGAATCTAGTGGTACATCTTATGTTGTTTACTCTGGGAGTTTGGATTGTGATATCAAAGTGTGGAAAGTTTCGGTACCCTTTCTTTGACGTTATTATTTTGGGACATTTTTAAAATTGGGGATAGAATTATGTAAATTTTGTGGTCTGTCAATACATATTATTGATATGTTATATTGTTATGTACTTTGTAGTTACATGTAGTTATAAATTAACGAGGCCAATATTGATTATTAGTAAACAACAATAAAATTTGTAAACCAGCAATATATATTTCAGTTACATGTAGTTTTATTCAGTGGCGGAGGTAATGTATTCGAATTTTAAAAATATTCTTCAACTCCGTCCATGTAGTGTAAAATTTGTATTTTTTTTTTCCAGTTTTATACAAAGGATACACCTGATTCAAAAAGAAAATTGGGATACCCCTGAATTTTTGGGCTATATCCGCCAATAATTTTATTATGTGAGTAGAAGTGTAATATGAGACGTGATATTGTATATTAAGGGAATGTAATATATAGTTTAATCTCTGGTTCTCTACCCAAAACGATCAAGACAAGATAATAAATTCAGCTAGCCAATGGAACTTTCTAGTTATCATATCTATAAATTCTTGTAAATTAGAGATTGTATTTAGTGTTTATAAACTTAATAAAGTCAATAGCAGCTTTCATATCTAATGCTGAACTGATCTATTCTAAAACTCATCCGTAATGGTGATGTGAATGCTATAGAATATATAGTCTGGTGGATCACAACTCAGCACCACCTAAGGTCATGTGTAGTTATAAAGCCCTTTGTGGGGCGTTATGCGACAAGTGGTGAAACGCGTAAAAAAGGGGCTTTATGGGCTTTATATAACTTGAGTGTATAGTGGGGATATATATGTATGGGACTTTATATATGTATGTGTATATATATATATGTGTGTGTGTGTGTGTGTGTGTGAGTGGGGAAGGATGAAACACGCCGTTATGCATTTCGCGAGAAGTGAGGAAGGATGAAACATGGCGCCCCCGTAATGGTGTTCAGGGGCGCCATGGGGCGTTATGGTGGTGTTTGGCGTAATGTAACGCCCCATTACACAAGGTCTAAGCGGAACATTCACTCCACCACTAAGGATAACGTTTTCTTAAAAATAGATCACATATGATAACTGCTATTTACTTCATCAAGTTGATACCAAATACAAACTCTAGTTATTGGTAGAGTTGTAGAAATGATAACAGGAAAGCTCCATTGGCTCGCTAGATTTCCAGGATAGAAATGTAGATATGAAAGCTGCTATTGAGTATTGACTATATCAAGCAAGTTGATGGTGTGGTGGACTTATTTTAGTAATTTTGACCATGTGAACGTGAGGAAAATGGAGACTTGGCTTTGCTGTCAGCGAATAGGTACCGGTCAACTACTTTGACTGTTAGTTTTAAATCAAGTTGCAATTCTTTTTTGAGAAATTTACGAAGACCAAACTCACTTGCGAAAATGGCCACCTCATGCGCTCTTGGAACAGCGCATCACAGATCCCGAGGTAGTTTATGCGTCCGCAGAGCCCCTTGTTGCGTCTTTAATTTTCAGATGTGTGGGATGCGTCTAGGAAGTGTCGGGATGCGTCAGGAAGTGCCGGGATGCGTCTGGGAAGTGCCAGGATGCATCTGGAAGTGCCGGGATGCGTCTGGAAGTGCACAGGATGCGTCTGAAAGTTGTAGTCATCTCCGGCGAGTTGCAGACGCCTCCGGCTCCGTCTCCGGCGAGTTGCAGACGCCTCCAGCTTCGTCTCCGACACCTGCAACTAGGGGGCTCGATTTCAGATCGTTTTTCCGGCAACCATGGCGGCGGTTGGGATTTGGGGGTGGAGATCCGTCGTGCCACCATCGTAGTCTGTCGACCGGCCACCCTCCATCTCCGCCTTCTTCGTTTCTCTCCCTGTGTCTCTATGTTGAAAATGTGTGTGAGTGAGAAAGATGGGTCTTTATCCCTGAAGATTCTTTAAAGATGTGTGGGTTTATTAACAGGGACTAGGACTAAAAGAGACACAGGAAACGGAGCTGGAGGCTAGGGTGTAGGGGTGATGTGGGGGTGTAGGGGTGATGTGGGGTGGTAGATGGTGGGTCCCACATGTATAAAATTCCCAACTTTCACACATGTCCATTTAAGAATGAAGGACGCATAAGACTACCTCGGGATCTGTGATGCGCTGTTCCAAGAGCGCATGAGGTGGCCATTTTCGCAAGTGAGTTTGGTCTTTGGCTATTTTCGTAAATTTCTCTTCTTTTTTTTATTTCGAGTAAACTGCCATTTTGGTCCCTGTGGTTTGGGCACTTTTGCCACTTTAGTCCAAATCTCAAACTTTTTAAATCTGGGTCCTTGTGGTTTCACTTTTATTGCCATTTTGGTCCAAATCTCAATTCAGGTCAGGTTTCTAAAAAAAAAATTGGTTTTTGTCCTTTTCCCCAAGGGCATTTTGGTCATTATACTTTTAATATAACTAATTATTAATTATTAATTAAAAATAATATATATATGTATGCATACCCTCTTCCCTACACACACACACACACACACTCTCTCTCAGCTCACCCACTTCCCCCCACACACACTCTCTCTCTCTCTAAGTCCTGAAAATCAACTGCCAAGAATGAGGTGATCGGAGAACATGAATAGAGGGTGCGCCCTGTGTTGATAGGAGATTTGGTTGAAGACATCGGAGATTAGAGGGGTTGGAGATTGATATGGGTGGTGTGGGTGTACGGTGGTGGAGGGGAGACGGTGGTGTGAGTGTACGGTGGTGGAGGGGAGACGATGGTGGTGGGTGTATGGTGGTGGAGATCCCATGGCATTACAGCTTAGCTTTAACATTACATCTATAACGCATCTGCAAAACTTGCAACTCGCCAGAATAACGAAGCTCGCCGGAAATGTTCAGAAACCCTCCATCCCCCTCGTTCGGTATACTTTTCTTACCTCTTTTCGTTTGTTTTGTCAATCATAACAAAACCCCTTTAGATGCAATGTTAAAGCTAACCTGTATAACTTGAATTTAGGGTTTAAGGTAACTAGGGTTTCGGGTTGGGGTTAAGTCTTGAAGATGATGGCTTCTCCAAACGGATTGCTTCTCCAAACCAATTTCTGGTCAATTTATGGAGAGTGATGGGTGATGGAGATGTTGACGGTGGTGGGTGGTCGGGGTTCAGATGGAGGTGGTTGCTGTCACAGTGGTGATGGGGTTGGGATTTGGTGGTGGCGGTGACAAATTTGGTGGTGTTGGTGGCTGTCACAGAGGTAGCAGGGGTGGGGGTTTGGTTGAGGAGAGAACTGAGAGAAAGAGAGAGAGAGAGAGAGATAGTTAGATAGAGAGAGGGGATGTGTATGAGAGATAGGGGTTTAGTTATATATATTTATTTTTAATTAATAATTAATAATTAGTTATAATAAAAGTATAATGACCAAAATGCCCCTGAGGAAAAAGACAAAAACCAGATTTTTTTTAGAAATCTGACCTAATTTGATATTTGGACCAAAATGGCAATAAAAGTGAAACCACAAGGACCCAGATTTAAAAAGTTTAAGATTTGGACTAAAGTGACAAAAGTGCCCAAACCACAGGGACCAAAATGGCAGTTTACTCTTTTATTTCCAACAATTCTATTGGACCATTAGGGGCTAGGAGTGTGCACGGTTCGGTTCGGTTCAGTTATTAGCATTATCCATAATCGTAACCGAAGTCATCGGTTAATCGGTTCGGTTAATCGGTTCGGTTAATTCGGTTAATTTGTCGGTTTTCAGTTCAGTTCGGTTAATTTTCGGTTAACAACCAATTCAAACAAGAGTTATTTTTTTTTTTGCTTAGAAATACATGTAATGAAGGTATAAATACATGAAATAAATGTATAAATACATGAAAAGGATGTATAAATAAATAAAATAGAGGTATAAATGCATGAATAGATGTTTAAATACATAAAATGAAGATATAAATAAAGGAAATGAAGGTATAAATAAATGAAATGAAGGCATAAATAAATGAAGTAGAGGTATTATTACATGAAATGAAAGTATAAAACATTAAATACATGAAAAATAGAGGTATAAAAGCTAGAAATATATAAAAAATAAATGACTCGGTTCAGTTCGGTTAATTTCGGTTAACCGATGGTAAAAAAAATATCCGTTAACCGACTTTCGGTTAATTTCAGTTCGCTTTTGTCGGTTTTCGGTTCGGTTTCGGTTAACGTTTCGGTTATTGCACACCCCTATTAGGGGTTGTTTGGTTGACATGAATCCATAGGATTTTAAGGGAATTGGAATTTGAATTCCATTCCTTTGTGTGTTTGGTTGGAAAAATTAGTTGAAGGGAATTGGATTTTAATTCCAACAAAATCCCTTGTTTAATGGAATTCAGATTCCTTCTAAATTTCAAAGGAAAGTTTAAAATACCACGGGAATGTTTTCAAAGATACGGAAATAACCCCATGTTCGCTCTTTCATTTTTCAGCCTCTTTTATCTCTGAGATCTCGATCGCTCCTCTCTAGGGTTTCATTCTCTTTCATCTCTGAGATCACCGGTCTACTACAACTGCAACGTGACCTAGGATTTTCTTCTCCGACCAACAGGTATCGATCATCGCCATCAATTGCTTATCAATTCCCCCTTTCATCATTCCTAACCTGCAGTTACAAAACGAGATCTATCTTGTGTTGTTTATCATGAATTTGTCGATTGATGTGCGTGTATGCTGCTGCTATTTTTGTAAATCAATTTCTGGTTTTGTTTGTTTAATTTGTTGATTGTTTGAATATGTAGGTCCGTTTTCAGATCGTCGAACAACTACGAGATCTTGTTTCGAATACCGTAACGAGTGCGGAATCCACGTGACGATACAAACCGAGCGAGAGATAGAATACAAGAAAGATATAACAATTAAACGCAAGTGCATTAATATCGAAAGAGTTTCGTTACAGAATAATACAATATGAAAACAATAAAACTCTTTGATATCCTCTCTCTGTTCTCTCTCTCTCTCTTTCTCTGAAAAACACTTCTGTTTATATACTAAGCACACCAGCAAGACCCACGAAGAACCAGAATCACGAAGAATGTTCTTCGTCACCGAACAAGTTAAACGACGAAGAACCATCTTCGTGGTGATGTTCTTCGTCTCACATGTTTCATGGGTTCTTCGTCACACGTGAATTGCTTGTTCTTCGTCGAGACCAAAACAGCCAAACATGTTCTTCGTCAACTTCATATTAGGTTGGGTTCTTCATCAAATGACCATTCAGGTTCTTCGTCATTCATTTTCCATGCATAGATGATTCTTAGTGGATGTCATGAGAATAAACAAATATAAATCATGCATCATGAAATAATTGGTTATTCGTGATTTCAGTTCTTCATGAAAACACTAAATAATTTCAACAATTTATGGTTAGATTCACGTTCACTTCATGCAATCTATGCATTGAAAACTTATCACATGACATCATCATGGTGATGTCATGGTGATGTGGCGTCGGTTAGGTTCGCGGCTCTTCGTGCTTCGCGTGTCGAACTCGGGGACGCACGAAGGAGGAATGTCGCAACGTCGGACTTGAGCCGAACCTAACCGAGTCGAACTGAACCGAGTCGAACCGAACCGAGTCGCGTCCACATAAAGTGTACCAACAAACTCGCCCTTGGACGCTGCTCGTGATGGTTCGATCTTCACATAGTCGGATCTTTAAAAGGTCTTCACGTGTCGCAAGCAGGGAGTGTATCAACAAACTCCCCCTTGAATGATGCTCGCGAATCTTTTTATCTCAAATACTTTTGATCCTTTTGGTGTTGATGAGTGGTCAACTGCAACTCGATCATCTTGATCTTCTGATTGCATCAACATCGTGTCTTCACTTTACGGCTTTCATCTGACACGTTCTCTTCGCTTTTAGTTACTTTGAATGCCACATCTGCATATACAACAGAGCTAAACGCGTAATGAGAACAACCGCTTGAAGTATAGTCAAATTAAACAAACGACACATGTGAGACCAACTCTTAATCAAACACCGACCGACAACAGTTTGAAAGTTTAAAAATTGTTCAGTTTTAATCCTTTAACTTTCAAAACTTGTTAACTTCGACTGTTTATGAAGATGTAATTGTTTTCCGGCTTACAATCAGGATTTTGGGTAGGATAGACTCGAGTTCCAACATCGGTCAATCAAAAATAAACTAGAAGCAAAATCTTTTTGGTTTTTTTTTATAAAGTTTATATTAAAACACACCTAAAATCTTTTTGGTATTTTTGAATATTTCAAATGTAAAGCCGAAAGCAATAAATAATATATATAGAGATGCATAAACCGAGAAATGTAAATAAATATTTACAGACATTCTTTTTACGAGTTTCGAGGGTAAGAGAATCATATCAGTGTACGGTCACGCCAAAACGCTCTTGTTGTTCAATTAATTTGCATTTAAATAAGCATCCTATAATGATTATCGGTATTGTTCTCCACATAAGCTCAACTTATCAGATGTAATCATGTTTAGGGGATACGTTAAGGTATGATTTATACTTACCGACCGGTGTTCATCCACTCACGACACATTCCCGTATCAAGGCATGCACGAGAGTTCATCTTACTTATGAGTATAACGCTTATCATCTGTTTGACCGTATAAAAGATGTGAGAAACTCACTTATTTTTTGATTGAAAACAAGCCCTATGTGATAGAATCACTTATTGATGAGGAACTTGATTTTCAGATACATGAGGGCACAGGAGCAAGTCCGTGAACAGGATAGTACCATCGTACAGACAAAGAGACGAACTTGACTCCCGGATAAATGTGATATTTTATCACTTATTTTGTTTGGACAAGTGATTGTTGATCACTTATTGAGGTCGTATGCAATATGTACACGTATGTATAGTATCATGGAAGATCTAGACTTCGTCTCCGTTATTTTTCAGTAGAAGATACAACCATGATACCCAGATGATAAGACAGTATAAAGACCGTATATCTCATAACCTCGGCAATCAATCAAACGAAATTTCGGTACTAAGACCATATGCCAATGAGCGGTTCCCACACAGTCTTCACTCGATTAAGGTTTATATCGCCCTGCACACTTTAAAATGATTGTGAGCCTACTGATACATCTAATATAGAGCTACTTATCCTTTTTCATTTTAAGTTCAGTTCGAAGAGGTTTCGACAGACCACTGATTTACTATTATTTTCTCTTTTTCTCGCCAGGAAACTCATTTTTGATTTTCTGTTGTTTTTGTCCTTTTTGCAACGTTTTGAATTTTTCGGATTTGGATTTACTCCCCCTAAAATTCAAAAGGTAAATTTAAACTTTGAAAAACATCTTTTTGGATTTTCTAAAGAAAAATATTCAAAAAAACGATTTCCCGATGTCGGTTAACTCATGTATTACCTCAATGCCGCTTACCAAAATTAATTTAATCAGAAGTGATTTTATCGAATTTTGGAAAAATAGGTTGGCATGTTGGTACTCGGTGCTAACAATGACAACATTGACGAGTTTCATATTGAAACGATCACGTGTGAGGTGATATTTGAGGTCAACGTGTTTGGTCAAAGAGTGTTGTACGAGATGATAATAATTTATAAAGAAGCTTAAATATCGACAAGTATAAGAGAGATTAGAAATTCAAAACCGTATCCTGCAACTGCTTCGTGCATTCCAAGGAATCTGAGTGCTCTCCCAAACTGGATATCCACCCGGTGTGGATTTCAAGGTTGATTTTTCAGCTACTTCAATTAACTGAGAAATCTCTTCATAGCAACAAGATCCTAAACCTCCGGGTCCGGCTGGTCTTCCACATTGCACCAGCGAAGGTTTTTGACTTTCTCTTTGAGAAGTAGTGTGCGGTTGTTCAATCCACGCCAAGGCATCCGCACACCCAGTTGGTTTGTTCAACAAATACATTTTCTTCAATCACACCACGAAGAAATGTACATTGCACGTTCATCTTGTTGATTTTGAACTTCATACGTGTTGCAGGAGCGTACAATTTACTTGAATCTATCCTGGGGACCCGATCAAAGCCTTTAACAATCCAACTTTGGAATGATTTGCATTTTGTCGAAGTTTTTCATTTCTTTCATCAGATATTTCTTCTTTTCTTTTTCTCCCTCCATCAAAGGCAACAACTCCTAGAAGTAACAATGTGTCGGAGCCTTAAGTCTCCTATCTTGTGCATGGATACTCCACTATCAACAATCCTATGACTATCAATAGTTCCTACTGGAACATCCTGCACACTCATTCAGAGATTAGTTGGAGAGAGGGACCCAAGCCTTCATAGACTTGGGTCGTCCGGCATCATCGAGGATTGTGACATCCATTTCCCGATGATTCTGAATTGATGAAGCTCTCCCTGAAATAGTTACCGATTTTGGTCTCCAAAACTGTTTTTGTTTTTCATGTTTAACATCTGATTTAACAGATTTTGTTTGGATAACCTCTGTTTTGAAAGCCTTTTCAACCTCTTTTCTTTGTTTCTTTTTATGTTTCACTTCTCGTTGTTTAACAAGACGAGGGTCTTGTTTTGGTGAAACAGATCTTTTATGGTAACTGTTACCACGTGGGGCATCAACTTTTGCCTTTCCCTTGGTGAGATATGGACAGTTCTTGACAATGTGTCCATACTCACAGCATTCAAAGCATGATCTCTGCTCAACAAACCTCGGAGTATCATAACTGTAAGAGCTTGATGATGAACTTCGTGATCTTGAGGTACTTGGTCCTACATCACAACTGTTTGTGTGTTGTGTGTAGTTGTTTTGACTGTTTCTTTTCAAAATTTTAACTTGTTTAACAAAATCCGTGTTGGATTTGTTTTCAAAAGTTTCAATTTTATCAGTCCCTCGGGATTTCACGAAGTTAACCGTCTGAAGCTTCTTCTTGTTTTGGCTTTGTTTGCCTTTTTCTTTTCCTTGAGTAGCGTGATTTTGCTTGCGTTGATTGTGTTGTGGTTGCAATTTTTTATTCCCGTATTTCTTTCTAACTTCAGATTTTGAGATAGGAGTACACTGAGTTATTACAACTCTTGGGCTCGACTTTCCCAAAAACTTACTTGTAGAATCCTCGAAAACTTTATTAATCAAAGATTAATTGACATTTTTTATTGGGAAATATTTATCTGAATATATTTTACTATCACCGACTAAAGTGTACAACACGTTATCACTTTTAACGGTAGACACTGTAACAACCCTCATTAAAAGTCCTATTTATTTTATTATTTTATCCAATAGGAAACCCTAATTGAGACACCCAAGTGATTCTGCACAAACCCTAAAATTTTCAGAACAATCAGAATCAGGATCAGGGCCCCTAAAACTCAGGGGGGGTAAACCCTAGTTATGATTATCTTAAAATCTCGTTGTCAAAATTGAATTTTACGAAAATGTCGACTCAGCAAGCCTACACCCACACGTGGCTACCCTATAGTGAAAATGTGTCCCTTACGGACCGTAAGGGATTAGGCTTACGGTCCGTAAGCAATGTCAAATTTGTGTATAAATAGCAGGAGTTGGGACTTGAATTCTGCAATTGAAACGACGTAAAATTTCATTACGTACGTTGAGTTACGTTCTGTTTACTATCAAAATCACTAATTAGTATAGCGGGGTGCTGCTACGATACAGGGTATTAACTCGATCGCTGCTACGATTCAATGTCCGATCGATGGAAACTATCCGATGGATGTTTTAGTACTATCCTTTGTCATTAGTCGTGATTCCGACAGGATGTTTAAGTACCACCCGAACTCGGGGAATACTCTGTCATTCGTTGTGAATCCGATGGATGTTTAAGTAATTGCACTTTGTCATTCGTTGTGAGGGTTTTAATCTCGTGAATTATCATAAATGTTGTATTAAGTTACCTACCTAGTTCGTGTGCACTAGGTTACAAGATTAATCAATAGGCTAAGCTCTGCCTGTATATAAATCTGCAATATATCAAGGCTTATCTATAGACTAAACTTTGCCGTATGAATCTGCATGTTTATAATGTGAGTCGTTCTCTTTTTATCAAATTACTTTCAAAAGCATGTTTATTTTCAAGGTTATAATTACAGGGATTAAGTCTTTGTAATCACCAAATTACAGCCGGTATGTGGGGTATTGTGCACAATATTAATTTCTCACGGGGTTAGGCTAATAAGCCCTAACACAGGTTAGGCAAATAAGCCCTAACAGTGAAGTATCACAGGGTTAGGCTAATAAGCCCTAACACAGGTTAGGCAAATAAGCCCTAAATACGTCATCATTGGGGCAGCCAATGGTGATATGACCATAGTCACAGATCCGGTCGAGTGACAAATACTGTGGGTAGTTGGTTGATATAGAAACAATGTAATCACCCTTAATACTGTAAATTATAACAAACAGGTCGTTTTATTAAATAGAATGATTCACTCAGTATTTCCCGCTGACAAAACCTTTTTAAAACGCGTTTCAGGTAATTACAGTAGATTGGAGTAAGAGATGGATACGGCACTGAAAGGCTTCAAGAAGTGGCTTATTTTATTAATTAAATCAAATTAAGAAATATTGTTTTATGTAATCAAATTTATCTTTATTAAAGCTACCTTTGTAAAAACATGGGTTTATCCCATCTATTTAATAAATAAAATCCGGTGTTTTCTAAACTCTGATATTTTTCCTAACTCACGGTCCTGATGAAATTTCCGCTGCAACGTTTTCAAAATAATCACCGGTACCACTGGGCTGTTCGCGACTCCCGATTCCGTCCAGGGTGGGTCGGGGGTCGTGACAGAAGGTGGTATCAGAGCCACTGATTTAAGCCTTTAGGTGTTGTGACAATAATACCTAAAAGAGTTAGGAGATTGCTATTAAATGGTAGCACACATGATAGCATTTAGACTTAAACTTAAGAAAAGATGCCTTAGCTTCGAGATAAGCTAAGTACTTGTGTAAATAAAGTATGATGGATTTTGGTATGCCATAAGAATGACGATTAGAACATTGCAGGCAATAGCACTTAATTGTTATTAATCCTTGCTTATTGATATTACTTGGTCTAGAATAAGATATGTTACGGGAATACAAATTTCCCTAATTCTGGATAAAAGCCCTAATAAGATAGGCACTTTTAAAATCTTGAAAAAAAATACTATTTATGGGAAATAGAAAGTTTTATCCGACAAGACTGGGTATGGTGTAGCAGACTCTCCAGTTTGTTCGGATATACTGAGGTTACCTCTCCGGCGCGAACCGGGTAAGACGGGGTATATAATATGTCAAACGAGTGACAAGATTTCCCTAAATAGTATCATGACCAGATATCTGACTGGTTTTTGGAAATATGAATCTGTTAAATACATTGACCTGATAGATGGTATGTTTATTTCAGCATGTGAAATATATGATTATATAGATATATATATCTATAAGAAATTCCAAAAGCCAATTAGGAATAAAGCACAAGCATATGTGTCTAGATTTCTTGATCAGGAATCTCTTTTCCGATATCAAACATTATTTCGTTTGATCATCTATCTCGTAACTCGTGCAACGAGAACCCTTTAAGTTGGAACAAGATTCCACAACCATCGGTGCACAGTTTAATCAGAATCATAATTATTGGCGCTGCAAAAGAAGTCACATATCTTTGCAAATTCCCTATTTTATTTTTTTCGACATTCCCTGGTAATTTCACTTAACAACAGTTATCACACGAAATTCCAGATAAAAGTTCTTATATTTCTTTCGTTGAAATTCTGACTTTTGCATATAATAAATTAACTTTCGTGTTTCTACTTCCCCTAATAGTCATCATAACATGAGGATTTCTTTCATAGTAGCGAATATTGATCTATTTTATTTTCCTAGTAAATTCACACATTACACATGCACTGTTTGTTGCGCATGTGATTCATTTGATTTATAAAGACCACTGGAAGGCTTCATTCCGATTTGTTATTTTATCCAAACTCAAATATCATTCCGCTTTTTGTACTGTGAACCGCATTATTGCAAAACAATAACTCCTTGATATCGAGTCAATGAATTTCTTGAAAAAAAAATTAATTTTCTTTGACATACATAGTTTCTATTGTGACCATGTCCGAACTTTCTTATTAAAACTTGTTTTAATCAAGTTCAAATTATTTGACTTGCTCACATTACATATTCATTTCAAGATCCCATATGATGGATGGAAGCTATCATATTCAAAATAGTCCCAACAAGCACTTCTTTTGTTTTGAACCATAATAGGCTTGTTTAGTCTTCGACTTCATTGAATCATTTCTTTGATCATGATCACCTTGTACTGACGTTTTCACAAAAATTTAAAACTTGCACTAATCTCATTTATATATATCATATACGGATTTAATTATTTATATAAGCCATCTTAACACAAATCGTATGCTAAGATAATGATACACAAATTCTTGTCATATTTCAGTGTATCTCTTAATGATTCTTACAACATCAATCTAGCCTTTCGTGATAATTATTGCTTTAACATCTTCAATCGAAAAACATTATATAAAATTAATTATATATGGAAACTTACATAAGTGATTACCTAATTTACAAAATAGTATTACTATATTCTTATTAAACCATTGAGGTGAAGAATTTATATTTTATATATATGTATAAAAAAATTATGTTTGAGTTATACTCTCATTTAAATGTATGTTTAGATAATTATTACTAATATCAGTTTTATTATTAGTAATAAAATATTAATAGTAATAGTGTTAGTATTATTTTAAAATACTAGGGTTATTGTCAAGGGCAGATATTGAATAGCCTAGCCTTAGTTAGGCATGGACTGGCCACCTATGCTTAAACAAGGCAGCACTAACCAATATCCACCATGATAATGACTAGTTAATATATATAAATTAAGTCATCATACTTATTTAGTAAATTTTAATTATATATGAAAATATATATACTTTGTACTGTAAGGAGAAGACATATTTTCATAAAACAATACAAGAATTAGAAGGATGAATAAAATTATATAAATAATTGTCTATCACATGTTTTGTGGTAACTATATATCATAAAGCTCTGGCAAGAAAATGACTATATAAGAATAATATGGTAGTCATTAAATACGTTGGGTTAGGGGAACATGATACTATATAAGAATAGTCCCCGTTTTCACTTATTTACAATATTTGTAAATACATTCACAACGTTATATGATTTCAAAATGAAAACAAGTAATCAAATAGAATCGACCCATTAAGTGTTATATATTTACAAAATATTTTACAAATATTTTTGTACAATAAATATTTTTACACCTTTATTTAACGTTATAAATAAAAGTGATTTCTTTTACAAAATAATAATACTAAAATATTTTGTAATGTAATAACTTCATTGCGGTGTTTTGTAATATATATTACATAGTATAGTAAAATACTAAAATAATATTTATTTAAAAGTGGTGACCATTTACATATAGTAAAAATGCGTAACAAATAATATATATTACATTTGCTTTACAAATATAATATAAATTGGTCATGCCAAAACAACTTGTTCTTATTATATTTCGATCTCTAGGATATAGTATGAAAAATATGGTTACTAATAGTGTACTATCACTTTGTTTCGCAATTAAAATAACTTGGAACTCTAAATAATGATACACTAACTCTATTGTCTTTTGGTGTATCTTTGCAATTCACTCATCTCAGCACATTGATTTTCTCATATCATAATTTAATATTTGACAAATCATTTTTCATATTTTTATTTCATTTAGAACCTGTCAATTCTAAGTCTTCCTCAATTGCCAATCAAAGTAAGTTTTCTTTTGACAAATAATTTTATTGATTCTAAAAGTCCTTCACATTCATTCTAAATATCTATTGATCATATATCTTTTGGCTTGAACCTAGTCACCTTGGAAATTATATCATTTCATCTCATCCATTTGTCATCGATTTCTTAAATTAATTCACTTAAACCATTAAATCCTACTTATTATACAACTCGTATTCACAAAATTTGATATTTAATTCTGTGTCATTTTGTTGACTAAAATATGACATAAATCTAAAAGAAATATCGTAACCCAAATCTCGAGGACGAGATTTAAAACAAGGTGGGGAGAATGTAACAACCCTCATTAAAAGTCCTATTTATTTTATTATTTTATCCAATAGGAAACCCTAATTGAGACACCCAAGTGATTCTGCACAAACCCTAAAATTTTCAAAACAATCAGAATCAGGATCAGGGCCCCTAAAACTCAGGGGGGGTAAACCCTAGTTATGATTATCTTAAAATCTCGTTGTCAAAATTGAATTTTACGAAAATGTCGACTCAGCAAGCCTACACCCACACGTGGCTACCCTATAGTGAAAATGTGTCCCTTACGGACCGTAAGGGATTAGGCTTACGGTCCGTAAGCAATGTCAAATTTGTGTATAAATAGCAGGAGTTGGGACTTGGATTCTGCAATTGAAACGACGTAAAATTTCATTACGTATGTTGAGTTACGTTCTGTTTACTATCAAAATCACTAATTAGTATAGCGGGGTGCTGCTACGATACAGGGTATTAACTCGATCGCTGCTACGATTCAATGTCCGATCGATGGAAACTATCCGATGGATGTTTTAGTACTATCCTTTGTCATTAGTCGTGATTCCGACAGGATGTTTGAGTACCACCCGAACTCGGGGAATACTCTGTCATTCGTTGTGAATCCGATGGATGTTTAAGTGATTGCACTTTGTCATTCGTTGTGAGGGTTTTAATCTCGTGAATTATCGTAAATGTTGTATTAAGTTACCTACCTAGTTCGTGTGCACTAGGTTACAAGATTAATCAATAGGCTAAGCTCTGCCTGTATAAATCTGCAATATATCAAGGCTTATCTATAGACTAAACTTTGCCGTATGAATCTGCATGTTTATAATGTGAGTCATTCTCTTTTTATCAAATTACTTTCAAAAGCATGTTTATTTTCAAGGTTATAATTACAGGGATTAAGTCTTTGTAATCACCAAATTACAGCCGGTATGTGGGGTATTGTGCACAATATTAATTTCTCACGGGGTTAGGTTAATAAGCCCTAACACAGGTTAGGCAAATAAGCCCTAACAGTGAAGTATCACAGGGTTAGGCTAATAAGCCCTAACACAGGTTAGGCAAATAAGCCCTAAATACGTCATCATTGGGGCAGCCAATGGTGATATGACCATAGTCACAGATCCGGTCGAGTGACAAATACTGTGGGTAGTTGGTTGATATAGAAACAATGTAATCACCCTTAATACTGTAAATTATAACAAACATGTCGTTTTATTAAATAGAATGATTCACTCAGTATTTCCCGCTGACAAAACCTTTTTAAAACGCGTTTCAGGTAATTACAGTAGATTGGAGTAAGAGATGGATACGGCACTGAAAGGCTTCAAGAAGTGGCTTATTTTATTAATTAAATCAAATTAAGAAATATTGTTTTATGTAATCAAATTTATCTTTATTAAAGCTACCTTTGTAAAAACATGGGTTTATCCCATCTATTTAATAAATAAAATCCGGTGTTTTCTAAACTCTGATATTTTTCCTAACTCACGGTCCTGATGAAATTTCCACTGCAACGTTTTCAAAATAATCACCGGTACCACTGGGCTGTTCGCGACTCCCGATTCCGTCCAGGGTGGGTCGGGGGTCGTGACAGACACTGTCTCAGTGATAGTGTTGGGATTGAACCCTACCAAAGGAACAGATAAATAAAGCCAAAACGGGATCAGAGCAGTGGATCCAGAATAAGCAGATGTTCATACAAGTCTCTCCCCTTGAAAGTGGTTTCAACATCTGCTGACCTCCTATCTACTGATCGTGCAAACTGCTGACCTACAAACTGCTGATCAAGTAAAGGCCTGATGAAAGACTAAAGCTCTGCTGTTCAATCTACTGCCTTGAGTCAAGCACTGCTGATCCGGACAAGTACTGCTGGGTTCACAGCAGTGGAAGGATGCAGCAGTTATTTAGATGTCTTTTATGTAATGAAATGTAATAGCAGTAGTTAGTATAGCAGTGTTTGTATTGGTCAGAGGTTAGAGTTTGTTAGGAGGTTAGATGTCACTTTCATGGTGACGTCAGCTTAGATGCTCAGTGGTTTGCTAGTGCCTATAAATAGAACAGTGCTCTGTACTGATCTATTAGCTCTTTGCAAAATTCTCTTCCTGCACGAACAAACACTGAGCTCTGGCTGAGGGGGAGTTTGTATTCAGCATTGCATTGTAATCGTAATTGAAATAAATTCAATCCTTCGGTTCTTTGTGAAAAATATTTGATCAAAGCAATTCTCATTTGATTGTGTGTAAAGTTTGTTTCCATCTTAATTCCGCTGCACAACTCATCCATCTTCATCTTAATTCAAACGTAAAAACACAATCAAAACCAAACTCAGATCTAACAATTGGTATCAGAGCTTGGACAGTCAAATTTGATTTAACAATCATTTTGACATAAATAGTTCAGCTCATAATCGTTGATATCGATAGTTTGTTCGGTTTGTTGAAAAACAGAGTAAGGTTTAATCACCATTAAAGTTGATTAATCAGTGCCTGTAAAACAACCAGGATGACGTCACAATCACAAGATGATAAGAATAACATTGGCTCACTTTTTAAACCACCCATGCTTAAACGTAATGAATACAACATCTGGGAGAGAAGGATGGGTCACATCCTTGCTCAACAGAACACTGGATGTTGGAGGTCTGTTGTTTTTGGTCCCCATGTTCCTATGGTGCCAAGTGCTGAGGATGCAAAGAAGTTCGTTCCTAAACCATCTGAAAACTATACTGAAACTGATTTTCAAAAGTTCGAACTCGATGCCAAAGCATTTAGCATCATAGCATCTGCATTACCTAATGAGATCTATGCTGGACTGTTACATTGTAACAGTGCTAAAGAGCTATGGGATGCGTTGAAGGAATAGTTTGGGGGGACAGAAGAAGTCATTGAAAACAATAGGGAAATTCTGAATCAGCAGTATGAAACATTTTGTCACATCAAGGGTGAATCATTGACTCAGCAGTTTGAGCGATTCAGTTGTCTCATTAGTGAACTAAGGCTTGTTAAAGTAACTTTTCCAAATACAACTCAAAATAGCAGGTTCCTTAGATCACTACCAGAAAAATGGGACACCATAGCTTTTGTTACTAGAAACTCTGCTGAGTTCAAAGATCTGACCCTGACCCAACTTCATGGTGGAATCCTGACCTATGAAAGGGAGTTGAACCAGAAAAAGAAGTTGCAAGAGTCTGGCAAAGTTACTGATGATTATTCATTCGGTAGCACAGCTCTTTTTGGTCAGGAAGAATCTGGTAGCAGTGGTAAGGATCAGGGTTATGATCACTTTATTGATATAACTGCTGGTGGAAATTTTAACAACCCTGATCCTCACTCTGCAAATTATGCTTTTGCTGCAAATTGTGAGAACCAGATGTCAGATAATTTGTGTTTTGAACTCAATGAGTTGCAACACTTTGATCCCACTGACTTAGAAGAGATGGACATCCTGCATCAATTGGCTTTGCTTAGTGTAAGAACAAGCAAATTCTACAAAGGAATAGGGAGAAAATTCCCAGGGTTACATGGAAATTTAAGGGTTGGGTTGGATAAATCGAAAATCAAGTGTTACAAGTGCAATAGGCTAGGTCATTTTGCTAGGGAATGCAGGAGTCAAACTACTGGTCCTATAATCACTCATCCCAGCTCAAACCCTAGACCACAAAATCAAAGCACTGTTCACTATACCCAATATACCCCTGCAGCCCATGTTAACAATGCTCACTATGCTGCAACCCCTGTACCTGTGCATTATGTCCAAACCACTGTTCCACAAATTCAGTATGTTCAAACCCCTGTCCCTCAGGCACAACTGCAATCTGTTGCACCTCAAACAGCTGCTCCAGCAGTGGTACAACCAGATCAGCAAAGCTTCTTCACTCAAGGCTTTGTTGACTGGAGCAGCATGCCTGATGAGCTTGGTGATGAAAATTTTGCACTCTATGCTTTTAATGAACCTTCTAATGATGAATTTTGTTTGATGGCATTAGAGTCAATACCAGAGTGGGTAGAAACTGAAGGTGAACAGCTAAGTGTTGAAACAGTGGATGAGGTGACTGAAGCAGTTGTTAATGCAGTTGCTGGTGAACTGCTGCTGGGAGAAAATTCAGAAACCCTGATTGAACCACTGAAAGACCCCTGGTCCAAATAGGACAAAGAAGAAGAGGAAGAGAAGAGAGCAGGTGAGAAGGAAGTAAGAGCTGATGATGAAGAAAATCATCAATGTGATTGTGCCATGATGGCCGCTGCCAAGGTATCACCTCAAGTTCTTGAAAAACTGTGTTCAGATAATTGCATTATTGCTTTTGCTAACATCAAAGAGGTAAATGAAAACCTTAGGGATAAAATCTTAACTGATGAAGTCAAATTTGAAAGGTCTTTAAAAGAACTTAAAAACAAATTGACTGAAAAGGAGAAAGAGATCAGCAGTCTTAAAGAAGAGCAGAGCATAACCAAAACTCAACTCCAAACTATGGTAGAAAAATACCAAGTTTGCAAAAAGGAGTTGGAGTCCACCCAGATCACCTGTGAAAAATGGGTGGAATCATGCAAAGGGTATGAGGTTATGCTTGAAAAACAGATTAAAAGCAATGTGAAATTTGGTGTTGGTTATAGAAAACATGATGATGAAAACACTGCTTTTGAAAAATATGTTCAAACCACTGATGAAACAACAGAGTTCATTCCTACAAACAAGGATGGCCAAGAAGTGAGAATCACTGATAAACTTGGTAACAAAATCACACTTGACAGACCAATGGGATCCTCTACTTTTGAGGAGATTGAGAAATACCAGTTTAAACCCACTTGGTCTGATGAGTGTGACATTCTTGAAAATTTCAAACCCATGGACTTTACAACCACTGATGGTGTTAAAGCTCCAAAAGCTAGAGTCATTCCTCTCAAGGACATCCCAACAGAGGTTAAAAACTTTGTTGCAAAGGAGTCCGAAAAGAGAAAGAAGAGAGAAAAGATCAATAACTTGTTTTGTGAGTTTTGTGAGAAAAGGAATCATCTAACAAAAGGCTGTTTCCATTTAAAAGCATATGATTTGAACAAAACAAGTGTCATTGTTCCTGCTGAAAGCTGCATTGTCTGTGGTAAAACAAACCACAAAACTCAAGCATGTGTGTATCTCAAAAACTTTGATGTGAAAAAGAATGAGTACATAGCTAAAACATCCTTGAGTCCATCAACATCATCTGTCAAATTCACCAAAAACCAACCACTGTTTGTGCCAGTTCAAACAGCTGTCACAAAACAGCTGAACCAAACATCTGTCAAAAGAGATGTTCAGGTTACTGATGCACCCCCTGCCAATCAATACAGAAGAGGTAAGGAAAAACAGTCTTATCAAAGGATTCCACACGTTTATGAGACCTACAAAAGGCCATCTAAACCTAAAGTGAACAGGCATCCTTTTGGGTACCAACAGGTGATTGGGCAAAACCCACAACAGTGGTTAGAAAGAAACAGTCCTAAAACTGTCCAAACCCCTGACCTAACCACTGTCCATGAATCTGCATCCATCCCAGACACTGTTGAGACCCCATCCAAAGCCTTATTGGCTTTGGAAACCCTAATGAACTAATCCTTTTACTTCATGTGCAGGGAGCTTCTGCATGCTTAGATAGCCTTTGGTATGTAGATAGTGGAGGCTCCAGGCACATGACAGGATGTAAAGCCCTACTCAAAGATTTCAAAATTCATGGAGGGGGTGATATATCATTTGGGAATAATAGTAAAGGGAAAGTTCTGGGGTCTGGTACAGTGCAGTCTGGAAATGTAAAATTTGAAAATGTCAATTTGATAGACAATCTGAAATTCAACCTCCTGAGTGTTTCACAAATGAGTGATAAGGGGTATGGGTCATTCTTCACAAAGGAGTGTTGTAGGATTGTTGGACCAGAAATGGTCAAAAAGATTGAAGCAATAATAAAAACTGGAAAAACAAAACTTGTTGCTCAAAGAAGTGGCAATGTTTATGTTGTTGATATGTCAAAAGAGTGTCCCAGAGCTGATGCCTGTCTGTTCTCAGCTGCCTCTAACAAAGAGACAGAACTTTGGCACAGAAGACTGGGGCACACAAATCTCAAGACAATCACTGAAATCTCAAAAAATGTCCTTGTAAGAGGCTTGCCACAAAAATTATTTTCATGTCCTGAGCATTGTGTTTCCTGTTTAAAAGGTAAACAGCATAAAAGCTCCTTTAAGTCCATTGAAGAGTCCAAAACAACCCAGTGTTTGCAAATGCTGCACATGGATTTGTTTGGCCCAGTTCAAGTCATGAGTCTCAAAAAGAAGAGATATTGTTTAGTTATTATTGATGACTTCTCTAGGTTTACATGGACTTTCTTTTTACACTCAAAAGATGAGACTGCAGGCATTTTGCAAGACTTTGTGACACAGGTCGAAAAGCAATTTGACCTTCCAGTAAAAGTCTTCAGGAGTGACAATGGCACAGAATTCAAAAATAAGGAGTTGGATGCCTTCTGTGTGAAGAAAGGGATTGTAAGGCAGTACAGCATCCCCAGAACACCAGAGCAAAATGGGGTAGTTGAAAGAAAGAACAGAACTTTGATTGAGGCTGCCAGAACCATGCTTGCTGATTCAGGTTTGCCATTAACTTTTTGGGCAGAGGCAGTAAACACTGCTTGCTATGTCCAAAACAGAGTTTTAATAAACCCCAGGCACAAAAAGACTGCTTATGAAATTCTGTATAAAATCAAACCACTGATCTCATACTTCAAGGTATTTGGCTGCCCATGCTTTATTTTGAACTTAAAAGATTCCATTTCAAAATTTGCAGCCAAAATTGATTGTGGTTATCATCTGGGATACTCAACCACTGCCAAGGCCTACAAAGTGTTTAATACACGGACCAAGGCAGTGGAGGAGACTTTGAATGTAAAATTCAATGAACTCTCATCAATGAAAATCCCAGCAAATCCTGCAGATTTGTTTGATCTTGATAAATTCACTTTTGAAAATACTGTTGTCAAGACTAACAGTGCAGGTCCATCAGAGGATTCATCACCAGACTATGGGTATGAGATCATCATTCCTCAACAAAAGTCTGCCAAAATGGGAAGCGCAGCAGATGTTCAAAACAACTGTCAAAGCTCAACCACTGCTACCTCAACAGTTGTTGACCAAAGTAGCCCATCAACCACTGCTTCCACATCAACAAACACTGCTGACAAAAGTCCCCAAACAGTGGATAAAAGTCAGCATGTGTCCACACCATTACCTCCTATTCCACCACCTTTTGAAGCCACTGCTGGATCATCAAAGTCACCAGCAGTGGTTAGCTCAGATGATACACATTTGCAACCTTCACCAACAAATGCCATCATACCATACCAAGGAGATTTAATCTTCTTGAGATCTCATCCACCTGATCAAATCATTGGCAACATCAATGAAGGGGTGCTCACAAGAAGCCAAACCCAAAACATTTGTCTTTTTGCTGATTTTCTATCACTCCATCAGCCAGTCAAGTACCAAGAGGCACTGAAAGACAACAGCTGGGTAGAAGCTATGCAAGAAGAGCTCCAACAGTTTAAAAGACAACAAGTATGGGAGCTTGTACCACTGCCATAAGATGTAAGTCCCATTGGCACAAAGTGGGTCTTCAAAAACAAAACTGATGAAAGGGGTATTGTTGTGAAGAATAAAGCCAGGCTTGTGGTTCAAGGTTACAGACAGGAAGAAGGGATTGATTATGATGAAACATTTGCCCCTGTAGCAAGATTGGAAGCTATAAGACTGTTCCTGGCCTTTGCTGTCAACCACAACATGAAGGTGTTCCAAATGGATATCAAAAGTGCTTTCCTCTATGGTACAATTCAAGAAGAGGTGTATGTCTGTCAACCTCCAGGTTTTGAGGATCCATTTTATCCAGATCATGTCTACAGGCTAAACAAAGCCTTGTATGGCCTGAAACAAGCACCTAGGGCCTGGTATGAAACTCTTTCCACCTTTCTACTCTCAAATGGTTTCAAAAGAGGTACCATTGATAAAACACTGTTTCTAAAATGGAGAGGAAAGGATTTAATGATTGTTCAAATTTATGTGGATGACATTATGTTTGGAAGCACATGCAATAAAATGTGTGAAGAGTTTAGGGAACTCATGACAGCTGAGTTTGAAATGAGTGCAATGGGTGAGCTGCAATGCTTTCTTGGTCTCCAAGTTCAGCAAATGCAAAATGGAACTTTCATTCATCAAAGCAAATATGCTAAAGAACTTTTAAACAAATTTGATATGAATGATTGCAAACCATGCAGCACACCCATGGTAACAAATAAGCTTGTCATGTCTGATGAAAAGGATGAGCTGATTGACCAAACTCTTTATAGAAGCATGATTGGGTCTTTGCTGTACCTAACTGCATCTAGGCCAGACATCATGTTTGCAACATGTGTCTGTGCAAGAAGTCAATCAGCTCCCAGAAAATCAAACCTCATTGCTGTAAAAAGGATCTTCAGATACATAAAAGGTGCTCCCACACTTGGTATCTGGTATCCAGCTAATGGGAATATCAAGCTTTCAGGATTTTCAGACAGTGACTTTGCTGGATGTAACACAACAAAGAAGTCCACATCAGGAGGGTGCCAGTTTCTAGGTGATTGCTTAGTTTCATGGCAAAGCAAAAAGCAAGCAGTTGTTTCAACATCCACTGCTGAAGCTGAATACATTGCTGCTGCAAGCTGTACAGCCCAACTCCTGTGGCTTCAAAATCAGTTGCTGGATTTTGGTATCACTGCCTTAAAGACACCACTCATGTTGGATAGCCAGGCAGCAGAAAATATCATCAAAAATCCAGTTTCCCATTCAACCACCAAACACATCGACATCAGACATCACTTTGTGAGGGATTGCTATGAAAAAGGTTTGATTTCTCTGCATCATGTTTCAACTAAAGACCAGCTGGCAGATGTGCTCACAAAAGCATTAGATACAGCCACCTTTGAAAGTTTGGTCTCTAGGATTGGCATGCTAAACATGGAATAACAAGAAAAATCTTGTTTTTTCTATGATTAAAAGCATTAAAATGTTTTCAGAAAATCAAAAATCCATCCTTAAAAATAGCTAAAAATGAAGTTTTCATTAAAATCCTTAAAAGTCTGCCATAACCACTGATTGTTCAAAAGTCTGCTCTACTTCAAAGTCTGTCCACTGCTGAAAGTCAACCCCTGTTCTTCCATTTCCTTGATAAACATTGTTGTTCAAAAGCAGTGTCTTATCCACTGATATGCTATCCACTAATAGTGAAAATCCTCCACTGCTTCCATTTGTTACCGTTGTAACCACTGCTTTCATCAGTAACTTTCATAAAAGTACTGTCCTTCATTTCATCAGAGGTTGGCATGTGGGCAGTACATAGTCGTCAGTACTTTTGTAACCGCTGTCACGTCAGCATTCACTTTTTCTCTATAAAACCCCCACTTCACACCAAAACAGGGTTTTACTGTCGAATTGAATTCTCAAAAATTCTCTTCTCAAAGCAGTTTCTTCCTCTCATTTCATCAAATTTCTTCACCATCTTCTTCGATCATCATCTTCAAAATGACAAAATCGAAGTCATCTGCAAAACCCACTTCCAAATCATCATCAAAAGAAGCCTCTCAAAAGGCAAAACCCACTGAAATTCCACACAAACCGTCCCACAATCTTCTGGGTTTACTCACAAAACCCGGCACCACAGAAATTTTCGATTCCATCATTGATCTTATTTCTGCGTCAAAGTACAAAACTTTGCTTACAGTAGATGCACCCATTTACCAGCAAACCCAAAGGGAGTTTTGGAAAAATGTAACCCTTGACAAACAAGGCGACGATGTCATAGCCATTAACTCCACTTTACAGGGTAAAGCAGTCAAAATCACACCACAGTCCATATCAGAGGTCTTTCAACTCGATGATCAGACAGGTTTAACTTCTATCCCTAAAAACGAGTTAAAAATTGACTTTATTGAAAGAGGGTATGCAGACACAATGATGAAAAGGGATACCTTACAAAAAGGTTTCTTCCCCCCTGCAACAAGATTTTTATTCCATACCCTCCTAATGTGTGTTTCAAACAAAACCACTGCTTTTAATGAAATACCATTAAAGATTCAAAACCTGGGGTATGCTATTCTTCAAAATGAAAATTTTAATTATTCTCAGGTAATCTTTAATGATCTGGTTAAAAATGTTGAAACAAAGCCATTCTTACTTTTTCCAAGATTTTTAAGTTACTATTTTGAAAAGAAACTTGGTAAGAATGAGGCTGTTGTAATAAAACAAGGTGATTCTATTCAAATAAACAGCTTAACGGCTGAAACTTTTACAAGAATGTCAACACCTTGCAAAACACAAGCAGAGGTGCCTGAGCAGAATTTAGCAGCTCCCACTGCTCCTCAGGTATCTTCTGCTGAGCCCACTGCTCAAGGTGATCAAAGTAGCAAAACAACTGTTTTGAAACCCACACCTACAATCACCAAAAAGCCAACAAAAAGAAAAACTCAAAAACCCCCCAAACCCATCAAAAAGGCAACTCTAGAGGATGAGATACCAGAGAAACTGCCTGTGACAAAACAAAAGTCACAAGAAACCACTGCTGCTTCTTCCTCACAGCAGTTGGTACAAATATCTCAACCCATAACCGAAACTCCTCCTGTTTCTTCTCAAAAAGAACAGGTTGTACACATAGGGACTCCACAATATGATGCTCTGGAATCACTCGCTTCCATCATCCACAGCCCAATGCCCGGGGCAAATTATCTTCTAACACCAAACATCACATCCACAATTCCTCCACCAACTAGACTTTTGTTGGAAGCAATTGATTTGAACCAGGCACAAACCAGTCCTTCTCAATCACCTATCAATGAGAATATGCCTCAACAAATGTCTGGGTCTGATGTATCAATCTTTGCTAACCCACCAACACAACCTGAGGAGGTTACACCCCTTGAGTTACAAGTAACTCTTGGTGGTAATCCAAGTGAAGCAGCCACTACAAATGTTGAACCCACTGGTTTACATTTGGACAGTGGTTATATCAATAAGACTTCCTTGGAGGCAATTCCTTCCATAGCACCTCTGACATCTACCAGTGGATTCGTTTTGACCTCTGGCAACATCAAAAGATTGTCAAGTGTTGAAGGAAGAAGACCCTAGTACCAAGAAAAAGGGGCATCAGTGGTTAATGTTTGGAGTACACTCCCTACCTGAACCACTGATAAAACCACTGCTAGTGGGAAATCAGATGATCCCATTAAATTGGGTGATGGTTTAAAATATCTGGAATTGACGGAACGAGTTGACAAACTGGATACAACTGTTGCAGATATCAAAGACATGCTACAACAATTGTTGAAAGTACAAAAGATGCAATCCACTGTTGTTCCACCTCAAGCACCTGCTCCATCACAAGCACATGCTACAAATGAGCTCTGGAATCTATTTCAACCTTTTCTCCAACAACAAAAACAAATGGTTGATCAGCAACATGAAATACATGTACAAAAGCTGAGAAACATCATGGAGTCTAGGTTCAAGAACACACAAGCAGACATCAAGGCTCTCAAGGCCCATTTATTGAAAACCACTGGCACTGCTCCTCCAACTGTTCTTTTCATTGATCAATTACCCCCAGATAATTCCAAAAAGGGGGAGAAAATTAAAGAATGGAAGAAGAAGGGAGTAGATGATGGTCTTTACATAGAACCAGAAATGGAGAATATGACCAAGCAGATACCCTTGCCAGATGGTAGCAAAAAGGTTGATGTTACCCAAAATGCACTTGATGAAGCCATAGCAAGTGTAAAAAGGGACAGAATGGCAAAGGATATGTCAAGGTGGAATAAAGAGAAAAGAGCTTACATGGAGCTGAATGCGCAGGGTTGTTCTGGGCTGAAGGATGTTCAAAATCCTGAGCTAAAAAGAAATCTCACTAGAAAAGTGAGGAAACCCAAGTCCACACCATCCAGACTCACAAAGCATACTCTAAAACCACCATCCAAAAGCCTCCAACATCAAACCTCCACCCAAACAGCTGTTGTAACTCCTGCTGTATCAACTACTGCTGGTACTTCAGAGGTTTCAACATCTGTTATCACTTCAACACACACCACAATCACTGCTTTACCATCACCACCAAAAACTACATCACCACCATCGCCTCCTGCAAAAAAGCAGAAGACAGCAGATGTTACAACATCTGCTGTAATGACAACAGTGGTTGAAGTACAAGTTGTTTCAACAGTTGTTAGTCAATCACAAACCACTACCATTCAAACTACCACCACTGTTCCACCCAAAGCATCATCAGTCCCTCCTCAAACAAAAAGGAGAAGACTAATCCTGAAAGATGATGACACTTCACCACCACCAACGTCTTCAAAATCTTTGTCACTTGTTACAATACCCAAGCCTGTTCCTCTCTCATCAGCACAAGTTCAACAGCCCTTAGCTCCTGCAAGTGTTCAATTCCCTCTTGAACTTATAGCAGTCAGAGAAGAAATCAAATCTTTCTACTATGAGGATGACCCTGCTAAAAGGAAATTGCCATCTGTTGAAGGATATCCCAGGCCTAACAATATTGAAGAATACTTGAAAATCAAGGCTAAGCAAGCAGAGGATATCTCAAAAAGAAATACACAAGGGAAATCTGATAGGGAAATACAGCAGAACTATCAATACTTGTTTACACAAGTCAGATCCTTGGAACAATTTGCAAAAAATGTATGTCAACAAATTTCAGAAAGAGCAGATGAAACTCTAAGAAAAGACTACATTGAAAGCATCATGGCAACAAAGAAATACAAGGGAGAAAAGCACATGTACAAGGAGTGGACCATCCCTGAGCTTGAGCAAGAAGCAGCCAGGATTCAAGAAATGATAAAGAATAAGGTCAAACACACTCCTCCAGAATGGTCAAAATACAAAAAGAATGTGCCTGAAAAATCACTTGAGCTGAAGAGAATGAAAGAGGAACTAGTTGCTGCTGATTATGGGTCTAAACATCAAGTGGCAAGATGGAAAGAAGATGTAGTCAGGGCCACCTACAAAAGGTTGGAAGAGCTAAGAAAGAAAGATCCATCAGTTCCACAAAAACCTAACTATTCTGAAGCAGAGGTTTCAAAGAGACCAACAAAACTGCAAATCAGGAGAGCCACTGCTCCAGCTGGTGCAGCCATCTTTAAAAGAAGGCCACAAAAACAACTGGTTACTGAAACAGTGGCAGACTTAAAGGCAGGAGATGAGTGTGTAAAGGAAGGCATTAAGCAGATGATAGCTGATACTCTTGGCCTAAGTCAACCTGCAAGTACTGCTCAGACAGTTCTCAATAGGCCAGCATCTCCAAACACCTCTTCCAATAAAAATCTCCCAAGAAACCCACCAGGCTCAAAAGTACTAAAGTGGGAAACTGACAAACAGACCCATGTATTGACTATGTTCAGGTCTGGTGGAGAAGTGAAGAAAATAACAAGGGAACAAGCACTTGGCCTAAGTCTTGAAGATATGCAGGATCTCCTTGATCTTCCACTTGGTAGGGATGAAGATGACACAGATGCCCTAGACTTTGAGTTACAACTTAAAGGTCAGATAAGGGAGTTGTTGATGAGGCAATAAAGTTCCACAATAATGAAGGGTTTTGGCATTATCTGTTCCAAGGGGAGATTGTTGGGATTGAACCCTACCAAAGGAACAGATAATTAAAGCCAAAACTGGATCAGAGCAGTGGATCCAGAATAAGCAGATGTTCATACAAGTCTCTCCCCTTGAAAGTGGTTTCAACATCTGCTGACCTCCTATCTACTGATCGTGCAAACTGCTGATCAAGTAAAGGCCTGATGAAAGACTAAAGCTCTGTTGTTCAATCTACTGCCTTGAGTCAAGCACTGCTGATCCGGACAAGTACTGCTGGGTTCACAGCAGTGGAAGGATGCAGCAGTTATTTAGATGTCTTTTATGTAATGAAATGTAATAGCAGTAGTTAGTATAGCAGTGTTTGTATTGGTCAGAGGTTAGAGTTTGTTAGGAGGTTAGATGTCACTTTCATGGTGACGTCAGCTTAGATGCTCAGTGGTTTGCTAGTGCCTATAAATAGAACAGTGCTCTGTACTATTCTATTAGCTCTTTGCAAAATTCTTTTCCTGCACGAACAAACACTGAGCTCTGGCTGATGGGGAGTTTGTATTCAGCATTGCATTGTAATCGTAATTGAAATAAATTCAATCCTTCGGTTCTTTGTGAAAAATGTTTGATCAAAGTAATTCTCTCGTTTGATTGTGTGTAAAGTTTGTTTCCATCTTAATTCCGCTGCATAACTCATCCATCTTCATCTTAATTCAAACGTAAAAACACAATCAAAACCAAACTCAGATCCAACAGATAGGATCTATCTCTTGTCTAACAGTAGAGTGCACAACAGGAGTAGAAGGATCACAAAGAATATAATTCTCAATAGGAATGTCTACTCCTTTTCTATCATCAAGAGATTTATCCTTATCACCAACATCTGATTCATCATCTGACGAATCATAGTCCTCAACTGTTGGAGGACTTTGTTCCATAACAGATGGCTTTTCTTTCCTATCAGATGAGCTACTTGAGAAACTGTCCGATTTGAACCCTAATCCTGTAGTGACTTCCTTATAATCAAGAGGTACACTTGGTTCAAAACGAGGCATTTCCTCTTCATCGGGCATTCTGGTATAGTTGTGTCTCAAAGGAGGCGGACACGACTTATACCCAACGCCTTTCACATTCCCTTTCAGCTTTTGAGCGTCTATAATGTGATCAAGCACATATCGGGAGTTAGAATAACTCTCCAATTTGAGCTTGATCGCATCATGCTCGCATTTTGCCATGGCTAGCTCTTTCTTTGTTTCCTCAATGATATTAATGTAATTATTAATACCAGTTTGTTTGTTGAAAACAGTTTTTGTTAATTCGGAAACACTTTTCTTGAGTGTTTCAATTACCGATTTAAAATCCTTTTCATTGCGAGCTAAGGCCATGTTTGCCTCTTTGCATTTTGACAATTTAATAACTAAACTTTGATTGTGACTATGAATCATTTCAGATTCATGTTTTAATTTAGCACACTCATGTTTCATATCAGCACAATCACTACATATGCTAGGAGTTTCAGATTTTACCTGACTTGTAGAAGCTGCGACATTATCCGTAGTGTCATTCTGGCAAGAGAAAGATCCATCTTCAGATAAGAACTTCTCCATGTCATTCGATGCAGCAGCAGCTTTCTTGATCAATTCAGATTTTTGACATTTCATTTCCTTGGCATCATTCAACAAACTATCAGCTTCATAATCCATTCTCACCTTCACGTCCGATTCTGAACTGTAATCACTCACACCTGAGCCATCTTTATCAATACTGCCACTATATCCTGAACTGTCATCATTTCCTAAAGATTCACCATCATTGACATTCTTGATAATTTCAGCATAAAACGCAGTTCCTCCTTGATCTCCACCTCCACATTGTACTGACCAGTCAGACCCTTCATCAGTTTGATTTGAGTTGGACGTGGATGTACTTGTTTGATTTCTGAAAGGATTTTGTTTTCCTTTTTGAGGTTGGGCTTGAGGTGTAACAAATAGAGGTTGAAGTGGAGTAGCAACCTGTAGTTTTGGAAACCAGGTACTTGGATCGAATTGGGGTTGAGGTTCCGTTGGTGGAATACCGAATTAGTACTTGGATCTAATCGGGGTTGAGGAGTAGCAGCCTGTGGTTTAGGAAACCAGGCACTTGGATCGAATTCGTGTTGAGGAGGAGGGGTTACAACTTATGGTTGCGGCAGCCAAGCGCTAGGATCAAAAACCTGACCATATGATGTTTGAGCACTTGAGGAGGGTTGTTCTGGTACAAATCCAAAGGGATTTACATTTTTCACTTGAGGAAAAGTGTTTGAATTCGACATTGGATTGTTGTTTACGAATAATTACTTGAAAAACCAAATAAAACCAGTTTAATGTTATTTGTAACCTTTCTGTTAAAAAAATTCAATTAATAGTCACGAAATACTGGGTTTTTCATTGACAATGTTAACTAACGAAATACCAGGTCCACGAAACACTAGTCTTTCGTCAGAAAGAAATCGACGAAGAACTGGGCTAAATAATTGAATTTGAGAAAGAACACTACAAGACAAACAACTTTGTCTCTTTTTGACTATAGGTTCTTCGTTGACCCAGGGGTTCTTCGTGGGTGAAGAATTGGTTTCAATTTGAATAAGACAAGGTGTGCCTAATAAGACAAACTATGGGTTCTTCACCATACATAAGACAAAAATTGGTTCTTCCCCACAAAGAAAATGAGATTTTTCGTAGGAAACAACTCAATGAAGAACTTGGGTTTTTCGTTGAAGGGGTAAGGTCCCAAAAAACCTCACAATAAATACTTGGGACCATACCACAACCTTGCCTTTCAACCCTTTTTACCTTGCGCGGCCGCGCACTGGTTCCACAAAAGGAAGGCTTAAAAGCAGACAACACTTGCGCATCATAAAGCCTTGCGCTTTTCCTCCATAAAACAAAGGATGAAATTCCTGAGACAAACATCTCCCGCTGGATAATACCCAGACTTGGGATTTATTTATTCAGCTGACTCCACACAATAAGAAGTCATACCAGATTACAGCAGTAACCTTCTAGAAAGACCCAATCGTGCACCACCAAGACGGTTATAACCGTCTGGACACGTGTCACCACCTCAGGCATCCCTGAAAGTCACAACGATAGCATGTAATTGGAGAGAAACCTCCACTTGATGACTTTCCATGTGGCAAATCCCTAGCCATAGATCTAAACAGCGATCCGTGTGCATTCACGTCGGATCAAGAAGCTTGACGGAAGGAAATGTAACCGCTTACGGGGTTAGC
The DNA here is from genome assembly GCA_030545235.1 of Helianthus tuberosus. NCBI lineage: Eukaryota > Viridiplantae > Streptophyta > Magnoliopsida > Asterales > Asteraceae > Helianthus > Helianthus tuberosus. Next base: position 164,744,225 of record CM060418.1, read on the forward strand.
ATCTTCCGTCAACATTTCACCAATGGGTTTTCCCGCCCAAGACTCTCGGCTATAAATATGAGAACCATTCAGGTATGAAATTCAAGTTACACACACTTCTTCAATACATCTTCTTCTTCATAACCCATACTTATTCTCACACCGGAGTCGGGTCAAGGAGAGAACCCTTTTCTCCCCTTGGCGAGGCTAACGGTGCTTCTTTTTTGCAGAGTTTAATCGGAGAAGAATATCAATCGTAATCGAATCAAACAAGAGAGAACAAACCCCTTTATGCAGATCCAAACCCCCTAGATATTTCGATCCCGTTCGTTTATCTAGTGTTTCTTCATTGGCGCCCATCGTTTTTTCTCTGTTTCACCCGTTTTTCTCTTGTTTTTCGATTCACTTCGTTGATTCCATTTGCTCATGGAAGAGACATCAGCTCACCGGCAAACCAGCCCTCGGCCGAATTTTGGTAACAACGTCCAACCTGAAGGAATTCTGGAGGAAGTCTCCGATGATAATGAGGTCCAATCCAATCGAGTAAACGAACCTGTCACTCCAGGAGTGTTACCAGCAGATCCTGTTCAATCAATTTTACCACCAGGAGAAACTCCAATCTCCTGGTACGTTAGGTCTCAAGGGGCACTAAACGCAGTATACACATAGCTGTGTGCACAGACTGCTCCCTTAACTCAACCACGGAGACCAGGATCTTGTGTTAATGCTTCCCAACGGGAGGATCCATCTTACGAGAATACAGAAGTTTACTCCAGATCTACTTCAAAACATGAGTAGACTCAGTCAGGAAGTCATCAGAGAGAGTATCGTGACGAAGCACACCCCCACCGCAGACAATCAGTTCATACCAGGCTGGGTCCTCAACGAAACACTCACACCGATGAATCTGATCCAACCTATCATGTGAGTGAGAATACCAGTGTGTTTAACCGCTTGCAGCCCAATTACAACAAATGCAGACCTCGTGCGGTTTACAACCCGGAGGCCGAGCATAATTACGATTTGATTTACCGCCCGGCGGAAGCAGAGGAAAATTCTAAATTCATCATGGAAATACCTCTCGCGCCGCTTGAGAAAGCAAAATTACCATCTAATGTGGGAAAGTTCAACGGGTTGACAGACCCAGATGATCACTTAAGAGTATTTACCAGCGCAGGTTTGGTTGGGGGCTGGACCCTCCCATTATGGTGCCATCTGCTCGTACAGACCCTAACCGGCGCGGCGAGAATCTGGTTCGATAACTTGCCAATCGGACAGATCACATCGTGGAAAGATCTGCGCGAAAAATTTCTGACGCATTTTAGCCAACAACAATGTTCCATTCGCGATACATCTTATGTAATGAACATTTAGCGCCACGATGGCGAAAATCTGGAGGACTTTATCACCAGATACAACAAAGAGGTATTGGAGATTGGCGGTGTCCATGAGCAACTAATCCGCGCTCAATTCAAATACGCGGTTAGGTGCGATGACATGATCAAGGTCTTATCCGGAACAAAAGGCCTCCCGAAGAGCTGGGAGAAGGTAATGGCAGCGGCAAAAGTTTACGCTCAAACTTAAAAGAACCTTACCACAAATAGGCCGCCGCCACCACATAATAGACCCGCGGACTTAGGCTCCACAGGCGGGAGAAAGTTTAAGAAGTCATGGCGTGATTCTGGCTCGGCAAATCATTCGACTGAAGATGCTCGAGCAACGATTAACAAACTTACCGCGCAGAGGGAGACCAAACAGGAGAATAGGGAGAGACAGTGGACTCCCTTAACTAAGACCCCAGCGGAAGTTTTGAGTACTGAAGACTATCAATTCAAACCTCCGATCCCCATGAAAAATAAGCATGGACAAGACCCTGCCCAATATTGCGAGTATCACAAGGACAGCGGTCATACCACTAATAACTGCATTTCTTTACGCACAGAAATAGAAAAAGCCCTCAAGAGCGGCGAGCTCACACATTTGCTCCAAAATGTGCGCAAAGAAATAAAGCAGATAACTCGGGGTGAGGAGGGCCCAAGCAAAAGGGCGAAAACCTAAGAGACAACTCTATGAATTCCCCGCGGGAAAACATGATTTATCAAACGAAGCGGGAAAGTTAGAAAGTAAGTTAAGTTTCATATATTTATATTAGTAAACTTTGTAATGGCCTCTGTGCTCTATCCCTAAATAAAATAGCAAAGTTTCTATTATTTTGATGTTTTCCTTACAAAATGCATGCAATTTCTTTTAGTAAGCGCAAAAATATTATGGTAACTACAAAACAAAGCCTCATGAACGGTCAGTGATTACGTCACAAACGACCATAAGTTCACACATGAGCTTTATACCAACTTTATTCGCCTTACTCAATAAAAGTAATCGTATCCATGCAAGATATTGTAAAATGAAAAACATGACATACTATTCTCGGCGTACAGATACGCCCTAAAAAGTATCAAACACGGCAGTGTTTTAGTTACTTGCGCAAACAGCGCACCAATAAAGAAAGGGATATACATCCCAAATATTACAAGAAAATTGTTCAATACATTTTCAACCTACGCCAAATCTTCACCCTCATCCGGAAAGATTTCCTTTAGTTGTGCTACGTGATCATCAGATTGCAGCGCAACATTTATCAGATCCATAACCGGAAGTTGCAAGTTGTTAAATTCTGCCTTTAAAGCAGCAAGTGCAGCACCAGTATTCACGCCATAAGTTGCAGATTTGCTGATATCCCAATCAACCTTCAAAGAGCTATTTACATGATGAGAACATTCAGCATATCCTTGGGCGTACCCGTCCCTTCGCGCAGCAACAACTAAACGCGCAACGGTTTTATCCAACTCCTCAAAATTCAGCACTGACTCAGCAACTTATGAAAAATAGGTAAGGGTAAATAAACAAGAAGGCGCAAAAACAAGCCCACAACAAAAAAAGGGGGCAAGCAACTTACACAAGCAATTCCACGATCTTTTAGCCACGCCATATCACTCTTTAAAGGTTCAAGCTCGCTCTCCGCCGTGGCTCGCGCCGTTTCAGAGTTTTCCAATTTTTCTTCGGTTTCGGTCAAACGATGAAAGGTTTCAGCCTTTTCAGAATGCGCAAGCTCCAGATCCTTTTTAAGTTGTTCCTGGTCAGAAAGCAAAGCAGTAAGTTCTTCTAACTCTTTATCTCTAAGAGCAAGAGTGGCGCAAGCTTGTACCTCTCGTTGCTCACTGCGCTCCCTATGAGAACGCACTTCTTCTAGCGCAGCTTCTGCATCAGCTTTCTCCTTTTTCAACCTTTCTATCTCCACATCCTGTCTCTTCAGTTTTTCAATCCCAGCCTTGAGATTATTGATGACATTGCGAAGATTTACCTTCTCAGCATTATCTTTTTCGCAAATTCTCTTCCAATTTTTGCGTTCTTCGGAAAGGAGGGCAGCTTCAGCTTTCGCTTTCCTCTTCCAACCAGCAACAGACCATTCCTCGGTTTTACGATCAGCCTCAAACTTGGCTCGATCAGCTTCCAATTTAGCTTTTAGCTGGGCTAAGCGTTTCTCATCGCTAGCAAACTTCTTCTGGGATACCCTAAAAGCTTCCCAATCCTTATGCATACTATGCCACTCACGCACTATGCGATGAGTGGTAGAAACATGAGAAGCAGTCTCCTCAAGGTAAGCTTGATAAGTTTGTTCATGAGACCGGCTTTCTTGAAACTTGATCTCCCCAGGCGGAAATATTCCCTGCAGCCAGTCTCGGCACACGTGCCAATCCGAGAAAGTGTCACCTTTCTTCAAATTCCAAACAGGAGCGTGAAGCTCAGAAGCATCTTTCTCCAAGTAGGTCCTGTAATAGTAATCCCCCAGGGTTTCCTCTGGGCGAATTAGAGAATTTTTATCAACACCAGCAAATAAGCCTTGCTCCTCAACAGTAACCTTCTCAACACGCTCAGGCACAGCATCAGAAGGTTTAGGAGAAGAAGTTGAAGTAAGAGTTTTTTCAGCAGTTTGTTCTTTCCCCAGGTCTTGAGCAACAGTTTCAGGGGTTTGTGGATTACCAGCACCATCCACAACCCCTGGATCAATAACTTTTTCAACTTCTACAGTAACATCAGCAGGCTTATCAGCCTCAATAGTCTTCTCAACACCACCCTCAGGAACCTCCACAGTCTTTAACCGATCCGCAATAGGGGAACGCGGAGGAGAAAGTGGGAGTTCTTCATTAAGTGTTGAAAAAAAAAATACAAAAAGATTTTCGACAACTGGTGTTGAAGAGCTAATTTTCAAAATTCCAAGTGCTAAACTTGACGAACTGGTTTGGGAGTGTTGTGTGTGAGAATTTAAAATCTTGTTACAAGTGGTCATCAGATGTCTTGAATTTGATATACCTGCAAGTGGTTCATCAGAGACTATTTGGTAGATCAGTTTGTGATGTAATCTACTAGTGGTGTCTGAGTGAGTTAAAGGTTTATATTAGAAAACTTATGTTTGAGGTAGAGATTGTGCAGATAACCTGAGCTGGAGGAGAGTCAGGTCACGATCTTGGAATAGATTCTGAACTGATGAATTTAAAGATTCAACATTTGAGGGGGAGTGTATGTTGGTGATGATGAATGGAGAAGACGTCAACATCCGAGGGAAGATTGAAAAAGAAGAGAAGATAGAAATTGAGGATACTTACAGCGTTAAATATTTCAAAGAGAAGCCCAAAGGCTGATAAAGACTGAAGATGCGAAGACTCGACACTGAAGACTCCGTCAACATCCGAGAGGGAGTTTGTTGGTGCATCCGTCTGTCGTCTACGTCTTGTATCGAGTCTTGTACTGTAATAGTTAGATCAGGACACGGAAAACGAGATAGTGATTTTTAGGGGTGATTCCGCTCGAAATGACACCTTGTCATTTCAAGCTAAATCACATAAAATTCTGATTCCGCTCGAGATGTTCATGCTGATTCCGCTCGAAATGACACCTTGTCATTTCAAGCTAAATCAGAATCCCTATATAAAGGGTCACTTGGAGCTAAATCAGAAGTTAGTTCTTCCGGTTTGCAACGAAGTGCTGCCGAAGTGTCGAGTCACTGTAAAAGTCATTCAATCAATACAAATCGACAGTTTAAAGTGTATACTTGCTGAATTGAACTCAGTTTGTTTGTTTCCGCCGCTCAAACTGATAAAAGCTCTTCTGAACGACTCGTTCGGGTCCGAATACGATCCTACATTAACCACAGGCTGCGACTCTGTGGGAACAGGGGAAACAGGAACCTCTGAAAAAACAACAAAGTCTGTAAAGACTTAACGCGCATAAGGAAAAGAGGAAAAGATAACGCTTACTTGGAGCAGATTCCGAAATGAAAGCATCGAGATTGCCCTTCCTGGTAATTTTCTTCTTTTGGACTTTCTTTGAGGGCTGACCTTCAACGTCAGTATCAGTCTGTTTCCTTTTGCCCGTTTTCCTCGGCACTAAGTGTTCAGGACTAGATTCCAAGTCAATGGGATTATTTGGGTTGGATGGAGGGATATCAGCAGTATTTCTCGATTCAGGTTTTGGCCTCCTAACAGTAACTGCAGACGTAAGACCCTCCAGAGAGTCAGAAACCACCACATAATCACACCAGGAGTCAGAGGAACGGCGCATACCTTTCTTCTCTCCTCCAACATTTTTTGTCTTCAAAGATTGAGCTTTATCAGCTTCGTTCTTCTTCGGCGCAGAAGTAGAAGTCGTCGCGCACCTCTTCTTCTCAGGGCCTATGCCCAAGTTTGACAACTCACCTACGGAAGCGTAAAAAACATTTTACTCAAAATTGCGAAAAGTGAACAGTAAACCAATATGCACATAACTTACCAGCACCAGCAGTAGGCTGAACAGACAGATCCGCATCTCGCGGAAGAACAAAATTCTTCACAATACGATGGTACCAAAGCTCTTCATCAGGCTTCTTCTTAATGGTACCCATCTTTCCGCCTTCTCTCTTGAACGCGACAACATACAGCGAAACAACTACAAGGGAAGAAAGGCAAGTTCAAAAAAAAAAAGAGAAAGAGAAGAGGGAATAACCCCAATCTTACCATGCCCATCCTCTGTATACACCGGCTTGTCATCACGGTCCATTTTCCAATTCAAGCTCATGCTGGCTCCAACAAGAGCTTTCTCCGGCAAAGCGATATTGGGAACATCCTTCAGATCTTGATACCAGTTCTCAGCAACAGGGGTCTGAATCGTTTCAATAGGAACATCCTCCTTCCCCCTTAAAACCATCCTCACCGGAATCACCCCAGCCTTGATAAAGAAATTTTTTTGCTTCCAGTCATGGAAAGACTTTGGAGGATGTTGCAAAATCTTCTTTGCAGACGCTCTCTGAACAAAGGAGTAAAACCCTTGAGTACAATGCATTTGGTGGAAAACCCTAAATCGAGGGACCGTCGGCTCGATATGCATCGTTCGACATACAAACTCGAAATGTCGAACCCTAACCATGCCAATAGGGTGCAATTGGGAAATATGTAACTTGTAATACTCAAGGATTTCAAGAAAAAATCTTGTTATAGGCAAACGAAAGTTGCCTTCACAGAAAAAATCCCAAAAAAGGGTGATATACCCAGCCGGAGCATCCGCTGCTATCTGCCCCTCTTCAGGGTACAGAGCACCCCAGTTCTCCGGAAATTTAAGATTCCGAACCAAACCATCAAAGGTCGCTTTGGGCCACTTTAACGGTGGAAGTTCAGCAGACATTTCTTCAGATAGGTCTTCTTGGTGTTCTCCGGTTGACATAAGAGGAAGAAATGATAAACCTTTTCTTAAACGGTTAATGAAGAAAGGAAGAGAAAAAGTTTTCAACAAATCAATGATTAAACAGAAAGAGGGCAACTCAAACAAACTTATATACCCACCGCAATAAATAGCATCGGTAACCGCCATAGCACCTTTTCCGGATATCATAGTTATCCAAGCGACAGAGCGAGTGAAAATCAACGCAAACGCGACTACACGCGCGCGTGCAAAACACGGACAGTAAGGGACAACTGACAGTGACAGCCTGTCACTCAGTCTTTACTGTACCAAGTCCCATATAAAGTCAAAGATTTTCAAAAATCTTTATAAATAAAATGAATCTTCTTCCGGAAGTTTCCCTACTTTCGCGCCAAAAAAACATCTTTCCTCTCATAAGTCCAGTGCTCCACTTACTTGCATAAGAGCAACACTAGACTGGGGGGGACTTGAAGGGGTAAGGTCCCAAAAAACCTCACAATAAATACTTGGGACCATACCACAACCTTGCCTTTCAACCCTTTTTACCTTGCGCGGCCGCGCACTGGTTCCACAAAAGGAAGGCTTAAAAGCAGACAACACTTGCGCATCATAAAGCCTTGCGCTTTTCCTCCATAAAACAAAGGATGAAATTCCTGAGACAAACATCTCCCGCTGGATAATACCCAGACTTGGGATTTATTTATTCAGCTGACTCCACACAATAAGAAGTCACACCAGATTACAGCAGTAACCTTCTAGAAAGACCCAATCGTGCACCACCAAGACGGTTATAACCGTCTGGACACGTGTCACCACCTCAGGCATCCCTGAAAGTCACAACGATAGCATGTAATTGGAGAGAAACCTCCACTTGATGACTTTCCACGTGGCAAATCCCCAGCCATAGATCTAAACAGCGATCCGTGTGCATTCACGTCGGATCAAGAAGCTTGACGGAAGGAAATGTAACCGCTTACGGGGTTAGCATCTTCCGTCAACATTTCACCAACGGGTTTTCCCGCCCAAGACTCTCGGCTATAAATATGAGAACCATTCAGGTATGAAATTCAAGTTACACACACTTCTTCAATACATCTTCTTCTTCATAACCCATACTTATTCTCACACCGGATTCGGGTCAAGGAGAGAACCCTTTTCTCCCCTTGGCGAGGCTAACGGTGCTTCTTTTTTGCAGAGTTTAATCGGAGAAGAATATCAATCGTAATCGAATCAAACAAGAGAGAACAAACCCCTTTATGCAGATCCAAACCCCCTAGATATTTCGATCTCGGTCGTTTATCTAGTGTTTCTTCATTCGTCTAAGATCAAAGCAATGAAAGACTCTGGGTTTTTCGTTGACTTAGATGACAAACAGCTGTTATTTAGATATTTTTCAAAACAAAATCAAATCTTGTAAAGAGTTGGTAAGCCACAAAATTCAAACAACACCTTACTGAATGATTACTGATTTCAAATCACCATACATTGCAAGACACAATAGTCAAACAATTAATATTTTAATAACATAACTTTAATAATTTATGAACAACAAATCAAAAACCCAAAAGTTTATGAAGAACACCAAGAACAGTGATGAACTCGATGGGTTTTCCGGTGAAATATATGAGTTTACCGGCCACCGGAAAAATTGTCGAACACAAATTTTGACGTCGAAACTCAAAACAATTTGTACCTTTAAAGATCTCCAATGTTTTTAACAAGTTTTAAACCAAACAATATAAATTTTCGAGCTTTAAAGCTGATTTTTTTTTCAAGAAACACAACTGGGTTTTGAATATTTAACCAAGAAAAACTTAAAAACCCACTAGAAAATCACACCGGTAACTCGGTTTTCAACAAGAAATCGAGCCTTACGCTCTGACACCACTTGTAGGTCCGTTTTCGGATAGTCGGACAATTACGAGATCTTGTTTCGAATACCGTAACGAGTGCGGAATCCACGTTACGATACAAACCGAGCGAGAGATAGAATACAAGAAAGATATAACGATTAAACGCAAGTGTATTAATATCAAAAGAGTTTCGTTACAGAATAATACAATATGAAAACAATAAAACTCTTTGATATCCTCTCTCTGTTCTCTCTCTCTTTCTCTGAAAAACACGTCTGTTTATATACTAAGCACACCAGCAAGACCCACGAAGAACCAGAATGACGAAGAATGTTCTTCGTCACCGAACAAGTTAAACGACGAAGAACCTTCTTCGTGGTGATGTTATTCGTCTCACATGTTTCATGGGTTCTTCGTCACACATGAATTGCTTGTTCTTCGTCGAGACCAAAACAGCCAAACATGTTCTTCGTCAACTTCATATTAGGTTGGGTTCTTCATCAAATGACCATTCAGGTTCTTCGTCATTCATTTTCCATGCATAGATGATTCTTAGTGGATGTCATGAGAATAAACAAATATAAATCATGCATCACGAAATAATTGGTTATTCGTGATTTCAATTCTTCATGAAAACACTAAATAATTTCAACAATTTATCGTTAGATTCACGTTCACTTCATGCAATCTATGCATTGAAAACTTATCACATGACATCATCATGGTGATGTCATGGTGATGTGGCGTCGGTTAGGTTCGCGGCTCTTCGTGCTTCGCGTGTCGAACTCGGGGACGCACGACGGAGGAATGTCGCAACGTCGGACTTGAGCCGAACCTAACCGAGTCGAACTGAACCGAGTCGAACCGAACCGAGTCGCGTCCACATAAAGTGTACCAACAAACTCCCCCTTGGACGCTGCTCGTGATGGTTCGATCTTCACATAGTCGGATCTTTAAAAGGTCTTCACGTGTCGCAAGCAGTGAGTGTATCAACAAACTCCCCCTTGAATGATGCTCGCGAATTTTTTTATCTCAAATACTTTTGATCCTTTTGGTGTTGATGAGTGGTCAACTGCAACTCGATCATCTTGATCTTCTGATTGCATCAACATCGTGTCTTCACTTTACGGCTTTCATCTGACACGTTCTCTTCGCTTTTAGTTACTTTGAATGCCACATCTGCACATACAACAGAGCTAAACGCGTAATGAGAACAACCGCTTGGAGTATAGTCAAATTAAACAAACGACACATGTGAGACCAACTCTCAATCAAACACTGACCGACAACAGTTTGAAAGTTAAAAAATTGTTCAGTTTTAATCATTTAACTTTCAAAACTTGTTAACTTCCACTGTTTATGAAGATGTAATTGTTTTCCGACTTGCAATCAGGATTTTGGGTAGGATAGACTCGAGTTCCAACATCGGTCAATCAAAAATAAACTAGAAGCAAAATCTTTTTGGTTTTTTTTATAAAGTTTATATTAAAACACACCTAAAATCTTTTTGGTATTTTTGAATATTTCAAATGTAAAGACGGAAAGCAATAAATAATATATATAGAGATGCATAATCCGAGAAATGTAAATAAATATTTACAGACATTCTTTTTGCGAGTTTTGAGGGTAAGAGAATCATATCAGTGTACGGTCACGCCAAAACGCTCTTGTTGTTCAATTAATTTGCATTTAAATAAGCATCCTATAACGATTAACGGTATTGTTCTCCACATAAGCTCAACTTATCAGATGTAATCATGTTTAGGGGATACGTTAAGGTATATGATTTATACATATCGACCGGTGTTCATCCACTCACGACACATTCCCGTATCAAGGCATGCACGAGAGTTCATCTTACTGGTGAGTATACCGCTTATCATCTGTTTGACCGTATAAAAGATGTGATAAACTCACTTATTTTTTTATTAAAAACAAACCCTATGTGATAGAATCACTTATTGATAAGGAACTTGATTTTCATATGCATGAGGGCACATGAGCAAGTTCGTGAACAGGATAGTACCATCGTACAGACAAAGAGACGAACTTGACTCCCGGATAAATGTGATATTTTATCACTTATTTTGTTTGGACATGTAACACCCCGTGTTTCGAAAGTCAAAGTCAAAGTCAAGATTGCAGTCAAAGGAAGAAAAGGTTGCTAATTGCGATCTGTCACTCCTTGCTCAATTCCTGTTTTGACTTCTTTGACTTGTAGATAAGCTATTTATTTTATCGCATTAGTTGTAATATGTGGAGTACTTGATAATAATCGAGGTTTAATCGCTAATTATCGCATGTTTTATCGCATATCACTTATCGCATCGCAATTGCACTCGCCACTCGAATTTATGCGTTCTGGATATAGCTTTACGTGTGTGTGCTACTTATGTGTTACTTGTGCATGTTTATTTGTATTATGTTTATGGTAATCAATCGAAACACAATCACAACTCTATCGCAACTCGAATCGCAAACGCTAAACGTAAGTTAATTATAGAGATTGTATGTTAGATATAGTAGTTAGGATTAATGGGTAATACTATCGCATCGCTCCCTCAAATCGCATCGCAACGCTCAACACACGAATCGAAACGACAAAACTCAACGCGCCGAACACCCGAACTGAGTGGCCACCCGAACGAGTGGCCATCCGATCGGATTGACATCCGATCGGACAGCCATCCGATCGGTGACCCACTCGACACTTATGCACTTTCCTCTTTTGGAAACCCTATAAATACTCCCACCTGTCACATCATTTGATGTCACAGCTCCTCACTCGAACCAGACTCTCAAGCACACTTTTCTCTCGATTTCTCTCGATTCTTGTAAGTTTCTTCTGAAATATTTGTACTTCTATGATCTACACTTGATTCTTCATCTTTTTCACCGAACAATCTTCACTTTTAACCATGAAATCACTGGATTTGAGGTGTTCTAGGATGATGTCATCATGGAGTTCTCATGAACTTCATGTTTTGGCTTCAATCCACTAAGAACAACTTGGATCTGAAGGATTTCCACATGAATAAACAAAGATCTTACATAGATCTGAACATATTCAAGGTTAAAAGGATTGAAAGATGGTTTTCTAACTTTCTCTCAACTCTTTTACACTCAATGCACTCAAAACCGATAGAATCGGAACTTGTTCCGATCTTCTACTCCTTCTTAGTGATGTGTTGGTTCAAGATTTGAATTCTATCCAAGAGAAAATGATTACGAGATAGACATGACCAACCGTCACGAGCCGTTAACTGATCGGGTCAGGGTGGTTCCTGTTCGATCGGGTTACTTGGATCTGATGGGGGTTCTGTTGTCTAAAACGTCGTCATACCGTCTCGATTAAACCGCAAAACTTAGCATAAACACCGAGTTAACAACACGATCAGATCGCGAGACGGATCACCGCCCGATCGGATTGCCATCCGATCGGACTACTATCCGATCGACCCGCAATCCGATCGGGTGACACTTGGGGTTTGGCACTTAACAATTTTCAACATGTTCAATGCATTACCAGTTCCAGCGGATTACCACCCGATCAGTAGACCATCTGATTGGATGATAAAACTGCTGTGAACTTGTTCTCTAAGAAATGTCTCACCGAACGGATCGCCGCCCGATCGAACCGCCGTTTGATCGACCGACCTGTAGGGTAGAGATACTTCTCTGTTTTCAAAATGCTACAACGAAACTTCAAAAGACAAACCATCATACACAAACACATCCCTCCCAAACGAGGAGTCAATCCGACCGAATGGCCATCCGATCGAATGGCCATCAGTTCGGATTGCCATCCGGCCGGATGACCACTCGTCACACGTTCACTTTGCATCATTTTTACGCGCCCCTTATCGCTTATACTATCGTTCTGACCAGGCTAATCTCACTCTAGCACTCCCTTCAATCCATTAACCTTCATCGTTGTGAGTATACTCGAACCCTTTTTGCTTTACGCACTTTTGGGTGTTACATACGTTACTTATTCTAAATCACATCAAACACACTACGCAATACTTTAACGCTAACCGCTACTTCATGTTATACGTGACTCAATGAATGCTTGTTTGTTATGTTTACACATAGATTGTTGTCTACCTGCCTTAGCAATGATAGTACTATAGTTTGGACTCAGCACCTATTCACTCAGAGGTTGTTAAGGACCATTACTCGCATGTTCGCAGTGGTGAATATGTGTTACGAACTGCCTTACGCAGTCAACCCGCAGTCATTGGTATTGATAGGATCTTTGTCGATAACTTACGTGCTTCACATCACACGTTGTACGTGCTGGTTATGCGTAAACGATTTCGAACTCTATTATACTATCAAACTTGTATGCTCACCCTTACACTATGTGTATTGATTTTACTTTAACGTATGTGGCAGGTGCTTAAGATGCTAGGATGATTGGTTTGTTGTGTGATGAAATCGAGGCTAGGAAAGAGTCTAGAAACAAATAAAACAAATTGTCTATTTTGAAATCTGAGTTGTCGGATCAGTACTTGTTTGTGAGAGAATTATCTGTAATAACTGTTTTATTTGGATATGTTGCGGTATGGGACATGACGTTTTAAGTATCTGGTAATTAATAGTCGTTATGGATACTCATGGACAATCTGTTTCGCTCAGTGCCGCGCCCCGATGATTTCGCCATCGGTTGGGGTGTGACAGGACATGTGATTGTTGATCACTTATTGAGGTCGTATGCAATATGTACACGTATGTATAGTATCATGGAAGATCTAGACTTCGTCTCCGTTATTTTTCGGTAGAAGATACAACCATGATACCCAGATGATAAGACAGTATAAAGACCGTATATCTCATAACCTCGGCAATCAATCAAACGAAATTTCGGTACTAAGACCATATGCCAATGAGCGGTTCCCACACAGTCTTCAGTCGATTAAGGTTTATATCACCCTGCACACTTTAAAATGATTGTGAGCCTACCGATACATCGAATATAGAGCTACTTATCGTTTTTCATTTTAAGTTCAGTTCGAAGAGGTTTCGACAGACCACTGATTTACTATCATTTTCTCTTTTTCTCGCCAGGAAACTCATTTTTGATTTTCTATTGTTTTTGTCCTTTTTGCAACGTTTTGAATTTTTCGGATTTGGATTTACTCCCCCTAAAATTCAAAAAGTAAATTTAAACTTTGAAAAAACATCTTTTTGGATTTTCTAAAGAAAAATATTCCCAAAAACGATTTCCCGATGTCGGTTAACTCATGTATTACTTCAATGCCGCTTACCAAAATTAATTTAATCAGAAGTGATTTTATCGAATTTTGGAAAAATAGGTTGGCATGTTGGTACTCGGTGCTAACCATGACAACATTGACGAGTTTCATATTAAAACGATCACGTGTGAGGTGATATTTGAGGTAAACGTGTTAATATACATTCTTATATCAGTGTTCTCATTGAAGTCATGACAAACACTAAAACCCAAACGAAACAGTGAAACACCAATCCAAAATGCACGAGAATTAATATTAACTTTTTAGTTTTGTTATTTAATTCATAAAACTTTTAGTATTAAACATTTACAATTGTGATACATTTCATTAGCTTGCTTATGTTACACACAATTTTTAGTATTTAACATTCGCTTGCGGTCTGCTCATATAATGTAATATATGTGTGGGCGCTCGGGGGGGCAAAAGCAAAAGTGCACTAATTTTTAACGTTATTTTACTAATTTCGTGAAAATAACGTTAAAAAGAGGGGATCGTTAATCAGGCATCATGTGGTGACGTTGATAGCCGAAAGACAAGGGGGTACATGCACCAATTGGCGTTTGTCTCAATTGCTGAGTGTTATGTGCCTTATGTCCAAGGCTTGATGCAAAACCACAATCGAGCCGGGGGTCTCATTGGAAGCAGCCTCTCTATTCCTACGGGGTAGAGGTAAGGCTGTCTACATCCCACCCTCCTCAAACCCTACCTTAGCTTTGCTATAGGTGGGATATACTGAGTACGATGATGATGATGATGATGATGAATTGTGATATCTTTTATTAGCCTGTTTGTGTTAGACACAAATTAATAAACGACACATATAATAAATTTTTAATAAGCAATTTGTATAAAACATATTATTAGAGATTACATATATTAAATTTCTTATTTAATTGTAATTTGTAAGGAAAAAGATCTTGATCACTTGATGTATATTGTTAGAGATAACGAAGGAGTGTACTTTAATGGATGAGACAAGGCCGGCCGGTCTAGTGGCCAACTCATGAAAGATGCCGATGTGGAGACCGAGACTTATTTTTATATCGTTAGAGATGGATATAAACAGTGGCCATCAATTATAGATGTGAAACAAACTTAGTTTATCCATTTCTTATATCAAAACAATCATGATGTGTAGTAAAATTAGTCATCCTCAAGTGGTTGAAAGTTCTAGTATAATATCAAACACTAAAGTAGAATTAATAGTAGTTTTAAAGGGTGTGTGAGATAATTGTTCTAAAAAAACTTAACCTCTAAAATTGTCATACTAAACACTCAAATCTTGGGCTGCAAACGAACCAAACGTTCAGCAAACAGTTCGTGAACCGTTCAACAGGAAGTTCGTTTATGTTCACTCGTATATTAAACGAACAAGAACAAGAAATTTTGTTCGTTTAGTTGAATGAACGAACATGAACAGAGGTCGTGATCGGCTCAGATGAACAAACATATATCACATGTAGAAGCTTAGGGCCCTCAATTTTTTTTTAAATATATAGAGTAAACTGCCATTTTGGTCCCTGTGGTTTGGGCAGTTTTGCCATTTTAGTCCAAATCTCAAACTTTTTAAATCCGGGTCCCTATAGTTTGCATTTTGTTGCCATTTTAGTCCAAATCTCAAAAACTCTCATTTTTTTACTATTGCAACATGTCTATTTTGTCCTTTTGTTCAGGGGCATTTTGGTCATTTGTAATTATTATAACATACCCCTCTGTCTCTATCTTCTCTCTCTCTCTCACAGATCATCTTCTTCTCTCTCTCTCTCTCTCAGATCTTCACAAAACCCAGAATGTCATCATAAACCCAGAATGTCTTCACAAAACCCTCTTCATCCCCATCACAAAATCCGACCTTTTGTTCACGAACCACACAAATCAGCTACAACAACCGCTCATTCACCAATCAAAAGCTAAAAATTCAGATTCACAATCTCACAAAACCACAAATTAATGCTGAAAAAGTAGATCAAGTAACAAAAATCAACCGTAATGAAACAACAAAGAGGATAAAGTACCAAACGATGCGATCGCCAGTTAATCGGTGCGGAGAAAGTGATTGGCGGCGAATCGAAAAGGAATCGGAGATAGTGACTGTGAAGGAGCACAGCGGCGATGTGGCGGCGGGGTCCAGGTGTGCTCAACGAATCGAGACAAATCAGACAATCCAACACATCCGGATCCGTCAACACCACCTTCAACTCTCCATTCACATCATTAACCACCGGTGAACCACTCTGATTCGCCACCACACCACTCGCCACTCCCCGGAGCAACACCGCCGCCAATGATGACGTCATCTGCTGCTGCTGCTGATCACATCCTTCCGGCACCAAAACCTCAACCTCTTCCTCATCTTCATCCGTTTCCACTTCATCATCATCATCTTCTTCATCCGGTTCTAACTCCTCATAACCTTCCGAATCCGATTCACAAACGTGGGTTTTCCTAATTGGATCTGTTGAAGATCTGTTGGATGATTTGTGAAGTTCTTGTGAAGATCTGTTGTGAAGATGAATCTCAATATTCTAAATGATGTTGTGAAGTTCTTGTGAAGATCTGTTCAATCTCAATATTCTCCTGTTCATCATCATCATTTAGAATTTTGTTTTTCCACATCTGGGTTTTGTGAAGATCTGAGAGAGAGAAGAAGATGATGAAGATATGAGAGAGAGAGATAGAGAGAGACAGGGGGGTATGTTATAATAATTACAAATAACCAAAATGCCCCTGAACAAAAGGACAAAATAGACAACTTTCAACAGTCAAATAAGGGGTTTTTTGAGTTTTGGACTAAAATGGCAACAAAAACGAAACCACAGGGACCCAGATTTAAAAAGTTTGAGATTTGGACTAAAATGGCAAAAGTGCCCAAACCACAGGGACCAAAATGGCAGTTTACTCAAATATATATTACATGTGTATTCGGCTCAGATGAACAAACAAGTAAGTAAAGACATACTAGCCCAAATAAGTAAATGTCTAGGCCCAACTTGAAGAATTGATGTTCCCTTTTTCTTATGTACACACCATATAACTTAAAAAAAATTTACTCTGCCAACTCTATATACTTTTTAGATAAAAATGCCCGGATAGTCCCTGTGGTTTGCCCTTTTTTCACCTTTAGTCCCTAACTTTCTAAAATTACAGCTATAGTCCCCAACTTTTGCAAATTCGTTCTCGGGTAGTCCCTGGCGTGGATGGAGGTTAGTTTTTGGTGTTAAGTGGGTGTGAAATTACTAGAATGCCCTTCCTAATAAAAAATATTTAAAACATTAAAAAACAAGTTAATCCTTATAAGTGGGCCCCACCAGTTTCTTAAAATATAAAAAATTAACTCATCTACCCCACCCTTCCTTCCCCCTGTCTTCCCGACAAACCCACCCTCACCTCCCCTCCGAGCACCCCAACCCCCCACTACTGTAACTCCGGCCGATCACCAACTCCGAGCACCAAAACCTCCACCACTACAACGGTTCCATTTTAATAGAAGCCCTCAACTGTTATCAGTTTCATCATCCTCTGTTATTGTCCTCATTCCCCCACATACTCTACAAAATCAATCTCATTTTCTTCCAACAGGCACCCCACAAAGAATCAAACTTACACAAGTCTAATTTGGTTTTCCATCTGTAACTTCCTATCACTTCCCACTTGGAAATATATATACAGATTCTATATCTATAGTTTTGTTACTAAATTCAAAGATTTGATGTGCAATCGTTCATGCATTCTTTTAGTAACAGTGGTTCAAATTTCAATCGGTGCTATTAAGTTGAGCAGTGGTAACTCATCGGAGTAAGAGTATGGGTCCACCGCCGGCAACGACGTTGTCTCAACCGAAGATTGTCACCGGTGATCATGGGTATATACTTGAAGATGTTCCTCATTTGACTGATTATATCCCTGATCTTCCAGTATGTTCTTTTTCTCTTTATTTTGTTGAATATGTTGATTGGCTTGGGTAAATTGGTTTTGAGATCAGATTCAAGTCCACTCAGTAGTAAAATGGAATCGTTGTAGCGGTGGGGGTTTTGGTGGTTGGCTAGAGTTACAACGGTAGGGGTTTGCGGTGCTCGTAGGTGCGGTGGGGGTGGGTTTGTCGGGAAGACAGAGGGATGGAGGGGATAGGGGTGAGGTGGGGGTGGGGTGGGGTGGGGTAGATTATTTAATGTTTTAAATATTTTTTATTAGTAAGGGCATTTTAGTAATTTCACACCCACTTAACACCAAAAACTAACCCCCATCCACATCAGGGACTATCCGAGAACGAACTTGCAAAAGTTGGGGACTATAGTTGTAATTTTAGAAAGTTAGGGACTAAAGGTGAAAAAAGGGCAAACCACAGGGACTATCCGGGCATTTAACTCTACTTTTTAATTTACAATTATCAGTCAAAAGCCCAAGTATAGTAAGAGGGTTTATATTGAAAAGTTTTTTTTTTTCAAAAGGGGCTCGACTTTGTAATCCGCTTATGACCTTAAAAAATATTAGACCGACCCTAATACTCACACTTACACTTTACTCCTTTGTCTTACTTAAACTGACAATATTTGAACTTTACTCCCTTAACGATAAACCTAGAATACATCATCATAATTACCATCGTGAAAAAAACCCTAATTCGGAATAGCAACATTTTCATATAATTCGTTAAACATATTTGATGGGAAAGATGTGGAATCTATGAGTATAGATATTAAGACCTGCAAACTAGGCAGAGTGTTGAGTAAAATGAGCTTGGATCAAAACGGGTAGTTTTAAAAGGTATCAATTTAGATTGACTCAAAATAGATTCAAGTTAAAATGAGTCATATTAGAAAGAAAATGTATCAAAATAGGTCACCGACTATTTTATTATGTCGGCAAGTGCGGGTGGTGGTGTTGGTGAAAGTGGCAGCGGCCGGGACTTCGCTGTGAGGAAGGTGGTGACGGCAATAACAACGATGTGTTGTCGGGGCTAGTGGTAGCAGATGGTGGTGGAGACCATAAAGACGATGGCAGAGATAGAGGAAAAGGTGTTGGTAGCAGGGGGTAGTGGCATCATCGACAGTGGCGGTGCTAGCGTTGACGACAAAGGTGGTGCCAGTGAGAGCAAAGACGAGCTTGTGCCGACAACAACAAATAGGTGATGGAGACAAACAACAGTCATGAGTGGTGCTAAGATATTTGAACATGTTTATAAGCTAACAAGCTTTACAATAGTAACTCATTTTGACTCGTATTAATTTGAATAGGCTCAAATTGACTCTTTGATTTGAATCGACCTAAATAAACTCACATACAATTTTTTTTTATGTCTAAAACAACCCATTTCTTTATAGGTTATGACTGCCATAGATATTCATGATATATTGTTGATAAAAAAAAACATAAAGGGATTATTTTGATGCAATGCTAAAGGCAATATATAATTAAGATGAGACATTGAGACATATCAAATTGATGGTAAATGGGCTCAAGTCATAAATGGGCTTGGGTAGCATTGCCCAAGTTGCGGGCCCGACCTCTAACCAACAGGTTAATAAATAAAAAACGTATTTTTTTTTTTTAAATCACGTGATTTTATACAATCTAGCGGCGACAACGATAACGACGTATCGTTGCATGTATACATCAATGTATCTATTGACGCATATTAAACTTAGATATCCATAAGAGTTATATTGATGGCTATACATTTAAAGCCGCTAAAATCAGTTGCAAAATATCGTGACCCATGCATCTATGGGTCTGGTCTGTTTAGCCTCATTAAATATCATTGGCAATTTGGACCTACAAATATAAGCTATTTTATATTGAATATGTTACATTTATAAATTATAATACTTTGTACGTGTATGTTTAAAGACATCTCATCTCAGTTGTTATATACATCTTAAAATTCACTCTTTTTTATTTACATCTTTAAATTCACTCTTCTTTTTTATTTGGAAAAGAAAGTATATATAATAATGCATCTTTTATTTTGTCCATCACATAAAATATCTCCATCTAATTGCACAAAATACGCGATGCTAAGGAGTATAAAAACATGCAACTTATTTAATACCGGACTGAGATCTTTATTTTTTTACCTTAGAATTTTTTATCAATAAAATTATTTTTTGGGTTAGGTTTGTATGCAAAGATGTCATTGATTGTTTTGGATTTACATGTATGTTGTTGCGTCATTTTGTGTGTAATGTTGTTCTGTAAACTAGACGTCTTTGTTAAAGTGGCACGGCATTGCCATGTAGGCAGTAAGCCTTTAACTGAACCATCATTTTACATGGTTGTATTGGTTTTAACTGAAAATTAAAAAAAACAAAAAAAATATGTGATTGGGTTGGTTTGCAAGTGGTCCCGACGTCTTAATCTCTCACGCCCGTTAGCTCTCTAAAGAAACACCAAGTTAATTCAGAGATTAGGTTGTGCTTTGTGTCTCGTCCAAATAAAGATCAATCTTCTTTCGTTCTTAACAAACAACTACGGTGATCCTGCAAAACAATCAACACATCGTCAGTGGCGGACCCAGCATTTTTGAACAATGGGGTCCCATTTTTCCAGTGTTCAAATTTTTTGGATCGGTCGTTGTTCGGGTCGGGTCAGGTCGAGAAACATAATAGAAAACAATATCATAACTAAATTACAAGTTTCATTTACTACACATTCAGCTAAATATATGTGAGAAAAAATTGAAATAGGAAAAAAAAAATAGAGTGATTAATTTAAAATCAGGTTTAAAAAAAACACAAAAAAACGAAACAAACAAATAACGAACCCAAGACATGTTGTGTGTAAACAAGGGGTTTTACCACTGCACCAGGCTCACTCTCATTGTTATAGGGTCCAACTAAATTATTTTATGGGGTACATAGAAAATTGTATATACCGCTTCTACTACTTTTTATAAAAAGATTGGGGTCCGGGGACCCCGTTCCGTTTAACGTGGGTCCGCCCCTGCACATTGTGAAGCTCGTTACAAGGAGGAGAATAGGGGGATTCTACTTGTAACCACCTTCCGACGTGAGAATAAGAACTTGTTTTGAGGACAAAAGTGTGTGTATTAAGTGAGAGAGCAAGAGATCGATCCTTAAACCTGTAGCTGAAGTTCTTTATTTATAGCTGAAGAAACACTGGACTAATTATTGGGTTAATCAGTTTGGTTTATGTTCCTATCATAGTGGTTAATCTTCTTATGGCTTTCTGAGCTCCTTAATGACTGGGTAATCCTGCAAAACAGAACACCGTTACTCGTTAAGAGGAGAATATGGGGGTTTCCCTCTTAACCGGGCTTCGGCGTGAGAATAAGCGACCGTTTCGATGAGATGAGTGTGTATTAAGAGTGAGAGTAGAGGGAGTAGAATGTTTTAACCTGTGGACTGAGGTCTCTATTTATAGCCGGAGAGGTGTAAGAGAATGTGGGCTGATGGGCCTTGGGCCGGAAGGCGACAACTTAGAGGATATGCTCTTTGTCTCACTGGTGTCGACCGTTAGTGGCTTCTAGGAGTTCCCTGGTGCTGGCGCACCGTGATTGGAGCCACGTGTCATGGTTGTCGGCCTGGCCGCCTTTCTGCCATCAGCAGGTAAGTGGAGATCGTGGGGCAATTGTCTCTGCCCTGTGATTGGTGCCACGTAGGCGTCCTTAGGTACTTTTTGTCTCCTGCACGTCAGACGATCGTGGAGCACGATTGGGCAGAGCCTGGAGGATGCGGATTGGCTCCTCTCATCTGTCACTTGTACTTTTTGTACCTTCTGAAGTGGTCCTGCGCTACAGCTTCTATGCGGTCCTTGCTGAGCATGAGACTAGCCCGCGCAGGATTGTAGGTGCTGCAGACTCTTTTCAAAATGCTAAGTGTTGATCTCACTGCTCTTTCTTGTCTAGACCTCGCGCGAGTTCAATACTTGGTGAAGTATCACGCGCGAGGCTGAGATAAAAGATCTTGCTGATTTAGGAGTATGGTCCTGCGCGCGACCTGGTGGAAGGTTTGCGCGGGTTTTTGGGACCATACCCCTTCAAGTCCCCCCAGTCTAGTGCTGCACCATACGCGAAGTGAGTGGTTGGAGCTCTGGACTTGAAAGAAGAAGTGCTAATGATTGAAAATGCTTACTTGATTTTGGTGGACGGCGCGCGTGTAATTATTTGTTGGTTACTACGGCGCGACTACCAGATTTTGCTCAAGGTGATTCACTGCCTTTGGCGTAGGCGCGCAGGGTTATTGAGTTAGTGTTAATGTTGCGCGGCCTTAGTAGCTTCTGCATGAAGTTTGCAGTAATTTTGGGCGGGAAAATCCCCGAAATTTGAAATCTGACAAGTTGGTGAGAAACGTCGTTGATGGTGACGTTTGAGTTGACCATTTACATGGCTGTCATCAAGTTGTCTCTGACGGTTTGTCTTTCCGTCAGGAGAGTGAGCTCCACGCGCGCGTGGTAACCGTCACTCCAGGATTCTCGCCTTACGTGTCGTCTTCTGATTGGTCACGTGCGCGACGATCTCGGCATGTTTACCCATCGCATTAAATGCGATGGGTATATATACTCGACGAAGTGGAAGAAACCCTTACTTCTTTCTGCTGTTGCTATCTTTTCTCTCTATTCATCTTCTTCAGACCTTCAAATCTTCAAGTTCTGAAGCAGATCTTCAAGATCTTTCTTCATATCTTCAAGTTCCTCTTCCAGAATATTCAAAGTTTCCTCGTCGAATACCCATGGCTGAAGAACATCAGGAGGAAAATCCCAGTGAGGAGGGTCCTGTTCCCGTCCTTAGATGGGACTTAGGGATATTCGAGCAAATTACACGGAGTTTCCGATTCCCATTGGAATGGGATGCCAGATATCCCGGTCAGAATCAGACGGCCGCTGATGCACCGCCGGGTTATATCACGTTGTTTGAGGACTTCTTTCATCAAGGCAACTTCCGGTTGCCGGCGACGAACTTCATGGCCCACATTCTTCAGTTCTATGGGTTCCATATTTCACAAATGAGTCCTCCTGGAATGGTCAGGGTTCGACATTTCGAGTTCCTTTGCCGATCTTATGATATTGAGCCGACTGTTGAAAGATTCAGAGTTTTTTACCAATTGATCAGAAATATGGGATTCTACTTGTTTGCCAGTCGAGGGGCCACGAAGAAGATACTTCTGAATCCTCCTAAAAGTTTCCATGACTGGAAACCAAAATTCTTTTTCATTCGCGATGAGGTGATACCAATTGCCATGACCTTCCGCGCATGGTCCGAACCGATCTTGAAGGAAGATTTGGCGATTCCCAAGAATGAGGCTTGGTATCAGAAGCTTACTGCCACCCCAAACCGAGTGTTTGGTGAGAACGTCTTGGTAGCGGCGCGGATGAGTGATCAGTGGCCGGCAGATAGCAAGGACGTTCCAATTTTAAAATTTGAAGATAGAGGTTAGTTACTATAATCTCTTTAATTTCTTGTGTTGTAGCCTGTGCTTAATTAGATGATTTCGCGTGTAGAGGCGCATCTGTGGCAAGCTGCCTTCCCCACCTTTGGTGGTTCCATGGGCGTGCGCCCGCTGAAGGCTGGAGAAGAATACTGGTATGACCAGATTAAGGGTCATTTTATGTACCCGGTTGCTGATGCTTTCGCCGATCCACCTACCGCAACCAAAGGTGCGCATATACCTAACCCTCGACCCTTGCGCTCTATGACTGCTGGGAAAGAGATTGTTTATCTTTCCAGCGGGGAGTCTGTCGCATCTTCCAATGGAGAGTTAAGTTCCTGGTCTAACATCTTTGCAGGTGTGCTGCGCGATTTGGGTATCGACCCCGAAGAGAAGAAGAAGAAGAAACCTTCTAGGAAGAAGAAGGTGATCAACCTTGAACCTGAAGTGACTAGCAAGAAAGGTGGGCCTAGCCACGCAGCTTCTGGTGTTGCTGACAAAGGTACTCTTCGCCTTCGTCAGAGTAACTTGGAAGATTACGTTATAATCAGTGACTCACTTGAAGGTTTGTCGCATATAGGCGAGAAAAAGACTCGAGCTGGTGGCTCAAAAAGTTCAGGTAGCGCGGGCTCTCGTAATCCAGATGCTGGGGCGACTCTGTCCTCTGTTGCGCATGATGAAGAGGAGGAAGAAGAGGAAGAGGAGCCTGCTGCAAAGTTAATCAGCAGGAAAAGGAGTAGAAGTGAGACCACAGCTGGTGTGTCTACTGCGCCGAAGGCTGGAGGAGTGCCTGTGCTCGGGAAACAGAGCAACTTGCGCTCTCTTTACAAATTTTCTCCTGGTTAGTTTTCCTTAGTTTCTTTGCTCTTTGTTGCTTCTTTTTTAATACTTAGCTTCTGCAGAAACCAAGAAGAAGACCCCTGAGAAGGGTGTCGCGTTTATGGAGCCCTCAGAGCCGGCGCAGAAAAGGACCAAGGTTACTATCAAACCTTTCAAGACTGCTGGTGTAGAGTCTGAGAAGGATAAACAGGCTGCTGAGGGGGAGAAGGCAAAAGCTACTGAGGAAGAGAAGAGGAAGAAAGCTGCGGAAGAGAAGAAAAAGAAAGTTGAGGATGAGAAGAGGAAAAGAGCTGCTGAAAGAGAGAGGGAGAGAGAGAGAAATAACGAAAAGGAGAAAGATAAAACGGCTGTCGATAAGCCTGTCGGAGGTGAGCTGAAAAGTACTGGGGCCGCTGCTACAATCGCGCATGATGAAGCGCAGGGTCCGGAAGTCGCTCGCATTACGGGGCTTGACCAGCCCCTTCATGAGAAGGAGAAGCGGAAGGAGAGCACCCGTGGTAAGGGACCAGAGGTCATTGAGCCGACCAAGCCTGTTGGGGGATCGGCTACTGCGGCGGGCGGCGCAGGTTCTGGTGGTGCTGGAGGGTTTGTGCCTCAATCTCCCATTGGTCCTAAGGATACTTTGGGAGATCTTTATTACAAGACTTACACTGAGACGGCGCGTGGTGATGCTCCACATCAAGCTCCCTGGGGTCTGAAGCAGAGGGATACATTTCTAGACTTCGTGTCCTGTCGTGATTGGTTCTTAAATTCTTTCCCTCCTGGTGAGGTTAATCGACAAAGGGCGCGAAGCCACGATGGGTTGTACCAGGCGTACGTTGTTGGAGAGGCCAACGCTCGCTCCGCCAATCACCAGATCGTGCGAGAATGGCGCACCATGATCAAGGAGAGGGCGGAATGGGAAAAGTATCGTGAGCGCCTGTTGAAGCAGGTTAAAGATTATGAGAAGGCTAAGGCTGCCCTTATTGAAGAGAAAGCCAAATTTGAATCTGATAGGAAATCAGAAGAGTGGGGCTGTGAAGGCCTTAAGGGCAAGCTTTGCGCCGCTGAGGATCTTCTGGCAAAGGAGAAAGCTGAATGGAAGAAGATTTGTGAGAAGGATAATCAGCGCATGTATGCGGCTCGCTCGAAGATCACTGATCTTGAGGGTAAGGTCGCTGAGCTGACCGGGAAGGTCGAGGATGCGCAAGCTGCTAAGGATCATGCTGAGGTTCGGAAAACCTTTACCTTTTATATCTTTATGCTTTTGTTAGCAGACTTAAGTAAAGTCTTTTACCCTTTGTAGGTTGAGCTGGCCGAGGTGAAGGCGCAACTGTCTGGTAAAGACAAGGATTTGATGGCCAAGGACGTCGAGATTGCTGAGTTGAAACGCCGCCTTCAAGAGCAGGTTGACAAAAGCGAGTCCTTGGAAATCGATCTTGAAGCAGAGAAGGTTAAGGCTGCTACAGCTGAGGAGGCCAAACAGAAAGCTGAGGAAGCGCGAGACATTAGTACATCTGCTCTCAATGTGGCGCAAAACAACTATTCCGAGGCTCAAGGCATCGTTGATACTTTGGTCTCCGAGGCTGAGTGGCTGCGCGGCAGAGGATTAGTGCTGGTATGGTTTCTCTTAACTTTGGTTGTATTTATTGAAGCCTAGTGTCTTATTTATTGCCTCTGCTGTAGATGGCCAACTCCATCTTAAATGCTGGGGAACTGGACAAAGCTGTTGTTGCTCTTATAGATGCTTCTCGCGCGGTTGGTCATCGTGGAGGTTATCTGGAATGTGCGCAGCATGTTGAAGAGGTGTTTGGGCAAGAGTTTGACACTAGTCATTGCTCGGTGACCGATGAAGCTGATGCCAAGCTGGGTCATGCTGAAAGTGCTTATGATCACCTATCATTGCCCGTCATGGACTTGGTTGCAAAGGCTTTAGAGCATGATGACTGGTGTCACCGCTTAAAGACCGTTCTCGACCCACCAGAAACTGTTGAATTATCTGATGAAGAGGAAACAGCAGGCAATGATGGCGATGGAGAAGGCGATAAGCACGACGATGATGATGCTGGTGATGGCTTTGAATAGATAGTGTTTTCAGGCTTTGTGCCTTGTAATTTTTAGGTTTTGAATGTAACCAGTTGCGTGGTCGCACTTGTTTTGGATTAAATGAATGATAGTTGGTTTTTATGCAATTGTTGCGCGGTTGCGCTTATTAATTATGATGTTTATGTTTATTCTCTGTCCCGTTACAATTATTGCACTGTTGTTAGAAACTTTGGTTAAGTTAGCGCGAATAAATGTAAGTGTGGCTCTTGTGCGAGTGTAACTGCCCGGTATCGCGCTATGTTCACGGAGGACCTTGGAGGCATAACTCAAGAGCTCGTAATTTACTGAAGTGTTTTCGTGCTAATCAAAAGTTTAACATGCATTTGTAACGTAAGGGTCTTCGCGATAAAGGAAAACATGTCGTATGCTTTCATTAATTGAGAAACACGCGCTTAGGCCAACATATATTGCATATAAGTAACATAAGGGGCGCTTAGCCAACATAGGAAATTAAAAAGGCGTGTGGCCAACATTAGTGAGAGAGGGCGCATGGCCTAGACTAGTTACATATAGCACTTGCGCAGTTGTTGCGCATTCCATGTGCGCGGGATGATGTGCCCATCCAGGGTGCGCAATTTGTATGCCCCTTTTCCTAGCACTTCGTGAACCAAGTATGGGCCTTCCCATTTGGGTGCTAGTTTTCCTGGGCGTTCAGCGTTCGAAGCTTCGTTGTCTCGGAAGACGTGTTCTCCTGGAGTGAAGGTACAAATGCCGACTCTCGCATTGTAGTACCTTTCCAGTTGTGTCTTGTACTTTGCTTCTTTAATACGCTCAATCTCGCGTCTTTCTTCCAGTAAATCCAAATCGAGACGGCGCTCTGCTTCATTATCAACCGTGTTGACTACTGTCAAGCGCGGTGAGGGGAGTCCAACTTCCGCCGGGATAACTGCCTCCGAGCCGTATACTAGGCTAAAAGGAGTTTCGCCGGTGCTTGTCTTCGGCATGGTTCGATGAGCCCACAGGATGCTTGGGAGCTCATCTACCCAGCCTCTTCTCTTTGTGCCCAGTCGGGATTTTATCCCCTCGACGATAATTTTGTTAACACTTTCCACTTGACCATTGCCTTGAGGATGCGCAACGGAGGAGAAGGTATGTTCAATCTTCATTTCCTTCATCCAATTTTGGAGATCCTCGGAAGCAAAATTGGTACCGTTGTCTGTGATGATTTTGAGTGGAAGACCAAATCTGCAAATGATGTGCTCCCAAATAAACTTGCGCACCATCATTGCAGTGGTTGAGGCGAGAGGCGAGAGCCTTGGCCTCCACCCACTTAGTAAAATAATCAACGGCCACGATTATGAACTTCACGGCTCCCGGAGCATCAGGGAAAGGTCCCACCATATCAATTCCCCACTGCTGAAAAGGCCAAGCAGTGGATACAGGGATAAGGTCGTTCTTTGGGCATAGGGTTTTTGGAGAGTGTCGCTGACAGGATTCGCATTTGCGCAGCTCCTTCAGGGCGTCGACATGCATCCCTGGCCAATAATATTCAGCGTTCATAATCTTCGCGACAACCATGCGCGGTCCTGCATGGATGCCACAGATCCCTTCGTGAATCTCTCTGATCAAGTAATTCGCGTCCTGGGGGTCCACGCAGCGCAATAAGGGCCCCAAGAAGGACTTTCGGTATAGAATACCACTATTAATCTCATAATGCAGAGCTTTGTTCTAAATCTTCCTTGCCTCTGCTTTGCTCTCAGGGAGTATTCCTTCTTGCAAATACTGAATTATAGGGGTCATCCAAGATGGTTGTCCGACTTCGATCACATTTACCTGGCGTAGCAGGACTGATGGATTTTTTAGTACCTCAATCCTGACATCTTTGGCGAGATGTTGAAAAGAGGTTGAAGCAAGCTTGCTCAAGGCGTCTGCTGGTTTGTTTTCGGAGCGATTGATGTGGACTACCTTGTAAGATTTGAACTGTTGAAGCAACTCTTTTGCTTGATCTAAATACAGGGCCATAACTTCGCCATTTGCATCGTATACACCGTTAATTTGGCTGGCGATCAAGAGTGAATCAACGTGCGCTTCTAGATTTTTAGCTCCCATTTTTATGGCGAGGCGTAAGCCTGCCAGAAATGCCTCGTACTCTGCCTCATTGTTGGTATTCTTGAAATCCAACTTGATGGCGTAAGTAAATTCATGATTTTCGGGGCTCACAAGGCGCAATCCAGCTCCTGCGCCATCTTCGTTCGAGGCCCCATCTGTGTACAGCAACCATAACTTATTGAACGTATCTTTTCCAGGAGTTTCGACAATCTCACATTCTTTAATTTTGTCAACCGGGACTTCCGTGATGAAGTCCTCTAGAACTTGACCTTTGATGGCCGGGCGCAGCCTGTACAAGATGTTGTGGCCCCCCAGCTCGATCGCCCACTTTGCTAGCCGTCCAGTCGTCTCTGGTTTTTGCAATATCGTGCCGATGTGAAAGTTGGTGAGCACCGTGATCACGTGCCCTGTAAAGTATCTGCGCAGCCTTCTAGAAGCATGTAATAATGCAAGTACCAACTTTTCCATTGTTGAATATCTCGTTTCTGGGTCGGTGAGCACCCTGCTGACGTAATAAATTGGAGTTTGGACTCCATTTCTCTCTACCAGTAATACCGATCCCACTGCCTTGTCTGATGATGACAAGTACAAGATGAGCGGCTCATTTTCGAACGGTGCAGTTAGGGTAGGGAGTTCGATCAAACACTCTTTCATTTGCTGAAAAGCAACCTCTGCTTCAGGCGTCCACTTGAATTCTTGTTTCTTCACACAATTGCGCAGAGTGCTGATAAAAGGATATGACTTCGCGGCGTGGTTTGACAGAAAACGGTTAAGCGCGGCTAGGCGGCCTGCCAACCTTTGCATCTCCTTGATTGTTCGTGGTGATGGCATTCGTTCTATTGCCTGGACCTTTTCCGGATTGACTTTAAATCCGCCATTAGTGACTATGAAGCCTAAGAATTTTCCTTCCTCCATGCCAAAGGAGCATTTGGCTGGATTCAATTTCATATTCACACTTCTCAATGAGTTGAATGTTTTCTCGATGTCTTTCAACATTTGGTCCTCTTCAGGACTTTTGACCACCAGATCATCAATATAAACCTCGATATGCTTCCCAATATCTCCCGCGAAGGTCTTATCCATCAGGCGCTGGTATGTGGCGCCAGCGTTTTTGAGGCCAAATGGCATCTTTGTATAACAGAAGATCCTGAGATCGGTCCGAAAAGTTGTCTCGTCTTCGTCCTCGAGTTTCATTTGAACCTGATGGTATCCCTTATAGCAATCTAAGAAGCATTTCCATCTGTATGGTGCGAGAAAGTCTATCTTTTTGTCGATCTCGGGCAAAGAGTAGCAGTCTTTTGGGCATGCCTTGTTGAGATCGGTGTAATCAACGCACATTCTCCATCCTCCACTAGATTTCTCCACCATAACTGGGTTCACGACCCAACTTTGATAACGTACTTCTCACAAGATTCCTGCCTTTAGTAGCTCACATACCTGCTCGTTCATCGCTTTAGTCTTATCCGCCCCTAAGCTGCGTCTTCTTTGCACTTTTGGTTCGACAGAGGGATAAGTATTCAGACAATGCTCAATAATGTCGCGCGGGACACCGGTCATGTCGGCCGGAGTCCAGGCGAATATATCCATATTCTTAAACAGGAGTTGTTTGAGATGCGTTCTGATGTTTGGTGAGATTGCGTGGCCTATCGTCACCGTTTTCTCCGGGTATTTTTGGTTTAGCACCCATTTTTCTGGCTCGGTTGTTGAAACCTTCGCCGCTTTTGTTGGGCGAATTTCTTCTGTCGACATTACTTCTTTCTTGGCATAGATAATTGCCACCCCCATTTCAGTTGGAAACCCTATCGCTGAGTGGGGCGTGGAAGTTATCATGTTCAGTTCGCCTTGGGTTTCTCTCCCAATCAACACATCATGTCTCGATTTGATAGGCATCACCATGAAGTTTACATTCGTTGTTCTTGAATGCTTCCCGTTAGAGAGCATGACGGGGAAGCTGATTTGGCCTAGTGGGAAGACCATTTCGTTGCAAAATCCTGACAGAGGATAATCAACCGGCTCAAGTCTCGCTTTATCTTCATCATCAAACTGATTAAAGCATTGCTCATAGATGATATCGGCTGTACTTCCCGGGTCAATGAAGACATACTCCATTTCATAATGGCCGATAATACCGGTGATGACGATGGGTCGTGTGCCGCGAGGACCCCCGCGCACCACCGGGAAGATGACCTATTGCTCTTGCCATGTCGGCTCGTAGGGTCGCTTGCCTTTATCTCTCGCGCTATACCTTGGCCCGTTGACCATGTGCGTTTCCAAACGTCTAACTTTTTTCTCTCTTCCATCATCATTGCGCTGGATGTGACGTGTCTCTTTGTGAACGTTCTTTACCAGATGGCCTAGCTTTCTGCTTTTCAGCGCTTTTTCAATCTCTTGACGTAAGCTGATACAGTCATCTGTAAGATGGCCTGTATCCTTGTGAAAATCACAGTACAAGTTCGGGTCTTGGCCCTTCTTGTTCGTCATTGGCCTTGGAGCCTTGAAGTCGTGATTCTCCGTCATTAACACCTCTTTTGGTGTCTTCATGAGCGGAGTCCAATGCTTTTCTCGGTTATCATCCCTGACTGCTTTTCGATATTCGATTCTATCAATTGTTTCGCGCGCATCTTCTCTATAGCGCGGCCTCTCTTCATGGCCCCTTGATCTTCTGGATTTCCAATCGTTACTTTTGTGCTTGTTGCGCTTGCTGTTATCACGCGAGTTTCCCTTGGAAAATCGATCTTCAATATAAGAGTTGTTGTTACCGGCCAGTGACTCTTCAGTTTACGCGACTATTTTCGCGGCTTCCATGAGCTTATCCCATTCTTTGGGCATTCCATATTTCCCAGTGATAGTTCTGATGAGACTATCACAGCGAATGGCTTTCTTGAAGTGGCAGCGCATGAGTTGTTCGCTTACGCCACCAATTTCCAAACACTCCTTGTTGAAGCGAGTGATGAAATCCTCTAGACCCTCGTTCTCTCTGCGCCAGATGTCCGCTACCTCGGCTGTATCGCGCTGGTAACGTCTCTGCTGGCTGAAGTGGTTCACAAACTGTGTCCTGAAATCAACCCACGACTTGATCTTTCCCGGAGGGAGGCTGTCGAACCACCCGCGAGCAGCCCCTGTAAGAGTTTGAATAAACAGATGGCACCACATGGGCATATTCCATCCTCCCATGCAACCAACGCTTGTGAAAACTCTGACGTGATCATCAGGATCAGTCAATCCATTAAACTTTCCAACTGTCGGAGGTAATTTCTCCCTTGATAGCGGCGCAAGAGCGATCTTTGGGATGAATTTCGAATGTTCTGCCGCTTCAGCTGGTCGATAGGCGAGGCGAAAGTCTCGCTCTGCCTCTTCAGTGTACCCCACGTGTTGTCTTGGTTTGTAGTATTCATGGTTCTTCTGCAAGCGATTGAAGACTGACGAACCCTCATCATCCTGCCAAGTTGGGTCATTCGGGTCAGTATCCTCCCATTCATTGTTCATGTTGCGCAGCGTGAGCCGGCTATGAACTGGACCTCTTTGGACGTGTGACGGATAGTCATAATAGCTTTCTGTTTCTCCCCTTGTATCACGCGTGTCATGCACGCTTAGCCTTCTCGCAGGGGGAGGTCTGTTAGCTCTTCCTTGGATGTTTTGCTGTGGGGGTATCTGGCGCGCCCCCTGACTTTGTCCCTGAGGTGTAACCAAGGATGGTTATGCTGTTAAGACTGCTTGGTATGCACTCAAAGATTGATACGCCGCATTAATGGTGGCAATCTGCTTGGCGTACCACGAGGCTATAGTTTCGCCCTCTGGTAGCCCTAATAGCGTCGAAATGTTCTGAGGTGGAGCTGGGTTTGAAGGTCCAGCGCCATTGTTTCCTGGGGTTACCGTCTGAGTGATGCGGGTGATGCTCCCGCGGGGTCCCCCAGTGTTTGTTACTTCGACTTCACCAATTTCTTCATGTTGGATTTGGACGTTTTGATTATCCTCCCCCAACACTGCATTAGAGTTTGCTCCGAAACCAAACTCAGGAATGATTCCTTGACCAGCCATGGTCGAAGGAGAAAACCACGAAAACTCAGAAAAAAGAAGATGAAAGTGATTTGTAGAAACCGATGGGCGCCAATGAAGAAACACTAGACTAATTATGGGGTTAATCAGTTTGGTTTATGTTCCTATCATAGTGGTTAATCTTCTTATGGCTTTCTAAGCTCCTTAATGACTGGGTAATCCTGCAAAACAGAACACCGTTACTCGTTAAGAGGGGAATATGGGGGTTTCCCTCTTAACCGGGCTCCGGCGTGAGAATAAGCGACCGTTTCGAGGAGATGAGTGTGTATTAAGAGTGAGAGTAGAGGGAGTAGAATGTTTTAACATGTGGACTGAGGTCTCTATTTATAGCCAGAGAGGTGTAAGAGGATGTGGGCTGATGGGCCTTGGGCCGGAAGGCGACAACTTAGAGGATATGCTCTTTGTCTCACTGGTGTCGACCGTTAGTGGCTTCTAGGAGTTCCCTGGTGCTGGCGCACCGTGATTGGAGCCACGTGTCATGGTTGTCGGCCTGGCCGCCTTTCTGCCATCAGCAGGTAAGTGGAGATCGTGGGGCAATTGTCTCTGCCCTGGGATTGGTGCCACATAGGCGTCCTTAGGTACTTTTTGTCTCCTGCACGTCAGACGATCGTGGAGCACGATTGGGCAAAGCCTGGAGGATGCGGATTGGCTCCTCACATCTGCCACTTGTACTTTTTGTACCTTCTGAAGTGGTCCTGCGCTACAGCTTCTATGCGGTCCTTGCTGAGCATGAGACTAGCCCGCGCAGGATTGTAGGTGCTGCAGACTCTTTTCAAAATGCTAAGTGTTAATCTCACTGCTCTTTCTTGTCTAGACCTCGCGCGAGTTCAATCCTTGGTGAAGTATCACGCGCGAGGCTGAGATAAAAGATCTTGCTGATTTAGGAGTATGGTCCTGCGCGAGACCTGGTGGAAGGTTTGCGCGGTTTTTTGGGACCATACCCCTTCAATAGCCGAGGGGAGTTGTGAAGGAGATATGTTGATGGGCCTTGGGCCTGAGGCCGACAATAAGAAATATCCGTTTTGCCTCCCATGTCACGACCGTTAGTGTTTACAGGCGAGGGCATACTTGGCGCACGTTGAATGGATCCACGTGTCCTGGCGATTGTCCTTATTGTCTGGTCTGGCATCAGCAGTTAAGTAGAGATCATGGAGCAGTGGTTGGCGCACGCTGATTAGTGCCACGTGCGTGTCCTTGTGTACTTCTTGTCTGATGCACGATTGCTCATCGTGTAGCACGATTGCTCATCGTGCAGCACGATAGAGTACAGCCTGGCGTGTGCTCATTGATCCACTGTTTCAACAATCGTACCTTCTGTACTGTCCAACATTGTCTTGCACTTCTTGGCCTTGCACCAATTCGCTTGTAGATTGAACTAAGTGTTGCGTATGATCTATCGCGCGTGACCTGAGGTTAACTCATGTAGTCTACGCGAGGTCCGGAATGTCAAATCTCTTGTTAGAAAGAACTAAGTGTCAGATTTGATCTATTTGGGGTATGATTTCGCGCACGACCTGAGGTTAATTCGTGTAGTCGGCGCACGATTTGGGACCATACCCCTTCACTCTCTAACATGATAACAAATAAAGGAGTATCACCAACAATTTGATCCTTAGAAATCCGACGATAAAGGGGTGGTGTGGCTTCCCCTTCACGCCCCACTACAGATAGCGTTAGAGTAAATGTGTTTTTTTATAGCTATCTCAGTTCATTTTAATAAATCTTTTGCTTTCCAGTTTCACTTGAGTTATTAATGTTTTGGTAAAATAATCTTGTTGATCATCAGATAAAACTACAAGAAAAGTTGTAAGGAGAAATATAAAAAGATTGTATAATATTTATCAATTAAGAGTACATTAAGGTTGAGCCGACAAATTAATAAAAAATCCAAATTCTAAAATTTGCTTTAGCCTCCATGATTTTCTAATTCAATGTTCCTTACTTTACCCATATTATGTTTTGGATGTTCTATATGAATGTTGAAAGATTCACAGTTACGTGGATTTCCCTCTCGATAACCATCTTGTGCCTTGGCAAATATTTGAGACATCAAAATTTGGCTAGTCAATTGATATATGGCCTAATGATATTTGTGATTTTTTTCAAAATCAAATGGTAAGGATTTAAATCTCATGAGTATTTAGATGGTACATAATTAAAGAGTATTTGTCACCGTTCTAAATAAAAGAAGCCAGAGTTTGGTCAACTTAACTCAGTTTTTAATCTCTGTCCATGAGTTACACTTGAATGCAATTACAAGCTCAAAATTCAATTAAATGCAATCAATAGCTAATAGTTATGCATACTTTAAAAAAGTTTCACTATTTTGTTTTTTAAATTTATTCTATTAAGATCATATTCATGTGAGAACTCCGATGAAAATCCTACTTTTCTTGGGAGTTTTTCAACGAGATTTTGCACAAACGTAGAACAACATCTAAATAATACATTTGTAAAAAAATTGTCGAGCCGGCATTTATTCGTCATTTACACTGAGCGTAAATAAAATTTACACCAACGGTAAGAAAATATGCACTTTTGTTTTACACTGACATAAACTTGTACTACACCTATGTAAATTGACCTTTACATTTTTTTTTTCCGAAAGAGTTGCATAATTTCAAAATTTTTGCCAAAAATTAAAAAGATAAAAAAAGTTTTTTCTAGGAGTTCTCATGATTTGTACAACTTGAGGTACTTCTTATTTTAACCATTTTCTACTTTATTATATCCAGAAGCACATAAATAAAGAAAACAAATAAAACAAAAACTTGCTATAAATTTACAAAGTTATATAAATAAAGAAATTTGGATTTAAAGAATCTCAACTATTATCTATTGGCCAGTAACAGTCTCAACTAACGAAGTATTTGATGACAGTCCAATTTGTAACCTATTTTCTCTCAACAAGTTTTTTTTCTAACTGATGTCTAACCCATAGTTTTTTTTGCTGATGTGGCAAAATATTGATGACCAAAATTGCTTATGTGGCAAAGTTTTGATGACGTGTACTGCTTATGTGTAGTCCATGTAACCAAGAACTAATTGAGTTAGAACTCAGTTGGAGAAAAGTTCGTTGAGATAAAATAAGTTAAAAGTTGGAATTATCATAAAATATTTGGTTAGTTGAGACTCTTCCCAGCCTAGATAATAATTGAGATTATTTAAATGCAATTTTCCTATAAATAATGGATACATTTACTATGATTTTTAAAAAATTATACATCATTTTTTTTACAAATTTTCACAACAAAATAAACAAGCTTTATTTGTTAGCTACCGACATTTCACGTGTAACATCCAACAACCTCATAACTCCGCACTAAGGCTAGTGGGTATGGTGATGGTCCATCCTTGGAGGATGATCCACCACATAGGCACCACGTCATAGTCCTCTCAAGGATGATCCATCCTCCAAAACTAGAGGGTATGGGAGGATGGTCCTAGTCATA
Organism: Helianthus tuberosus; assembly: GCA_030545235.1. Classification (NCBI taxonomy): domain Eukaryota; kingdom Viridiplantae; phylum Streptophyta; class Magnoliopsida; order Asterales; family Asteraceae; genus Helianthus; species Helianthus tuberosus. Next base: position 164,779,912 of record CM060418.1, read on the forward strand.
GTCCTCCACCACTTTTATGTTTTTTTTATTTTTTTTAATCTTCTACTTTTTTTAACATTTAACAAATAAAGTAACAAAATATTTTCTTTAATATTAAAAAACATTACATAAACTTAAAAAAAATAAAGTTAAAAAAATAAATTTAAAAAAAACATAAACCTACAAAAAATAAACTTAAAAAAAAACATAAATTTAAAAATATCCTAATATATTAAAATAAGCTACTAGTCTTCGTCTTCCATGTCATGGTCGGGTTCGTTTTGAGCGTTGTTCCAAATGTACTCCACCAAGTCCGCTTGTAGGTTATGATGTGTGAACTCATTACGTAGAGCGAACATGTTCAAATCTTGTTGTTCCCCACTAACTGGAACAGAATTTCCAGTAGACGCGTTTTCGTCGTACTCGCATATCGCTCTACCTTCGTCTTCAATGACCATGTTATGAAGGATGATACAAGCGTACATAATGTGTCGTAACCTCTTTGGTGTTTGCGAACGTGCTGGATGTTCAATGATTTGCCATTTTTTTTTTGTAGAACACCAAAAGCCCGTTCAATATCTTTTCTCGCACCCTCTTGATACTTCGCAATTTTTTTTTTCTTTTTTCGTCTGTCGGGTGCGGAATAGTTTTAACGATTGTCGAGTACGTTGGGTATATTCCATCAGCTAGGTAGTAACCTCGCCTGTATTCCACCCCCGAAACCGTAAAGCTTGTGTCTGGACCTGTACCCACCACTACATCCTCAAATATCTGTGACTGGTATATGATGTTAAGGTCATTGAGCGAACCAGGTAGACCAAAAAAAGCATGCCAGATCCAGAGATCCTGTGACGCAACAGCCTCTAGAATAATAGTCGGGTGTCCATGATCTCCCCTAGTATACTGACATTGCCAGGCAACTGGGCAGTTCTGCTACGGCCAGTGCATGCAATCAATGCTCCCGAGCATTTCTGGGAAACCATGTCTCTGTTCGTGTGCTTGATATAATTTTTGAACGTCGTTTGCGTTCGGTTTCCGCATGTAACGCTTGCTATACAATTTGACAACCCATGCACAAAACTTGTGCAAACATAGACGTGCGGTTCTTTCAGACATCCTTATATACTCGTCTAATGCATCGGGTGAGTAACCGTATGCCAATTGGCGAATGGCCGACGTACATTTTTGTAAATTACTGAAACCCCTTTGCCCCCTAGCATCGTTTCGCAGTGTAAAAAACGGCTCAGACTGTGCCATGTCGCCTGCAATACGTAAAAACAGTCGACGACTCATGCGGAACCGACGTCGAAAAATCTCGGCTGGGTACACGAGTTCGTCGGCAAAATAATCGGCTACTAGTTCAACGTGGGCGGCTATAAATTTAAAACGAAACATAAATGAAATTAATTATAAAATACATTTTCAAATCTATATAAAACATAATAAGGAAAAAATAGTAAAATACCTTCTTGGTCTCGGTTTAATTTTGCTCGTCTAGTTAGCCGTTGGGACGACGCTTCATCACCCGCCATGAAGACCTGAGCCGCGTTAATAATCATGTTGTGCATAATAGTATCCTCTTCCGAAGATGATGAATACCATGAAGACGAAGATGATGAAGAGATGGAAGAAATTGAAGAAATGGAAGAAGGTGAAGCCATGATAGAGTATAAGGTTTATAAAAGTGGAAGAAGATTTATAAAAATTATGTGAGAGAGATGAAATTTTGGGGTTATATTTGTGAATGGAGGTGAAAATGGAATGGAATTATATATATTTTAAAATTTTTGACCGTTTGTTTGGTTTTGAAAAATGGATTTTTTTTTTTTAAATAACGGTCACTTTTTGAAGGGAGGGGGCCCACATTTGGTCCGTCGCCAACGTCCAAGAAGAGACGGAGAGGACGGGGACGCCGGGGGGAGGGGGGGGGGGGTTTGGTGTAGCCCGCGTCGCCGGACCAGGACGGATGGGGGGACGGTCCCATACCCACTAGCCTAAAATTACAAACAAAAAATTATAAGCTTATCTACAAAACAAACATATAGACAAAATAATATGTCCAGTTAAAGACATGTTCTTTCTTGAGAATCCCATACTTTCATTTGTCACAAAGATTGAATACAATTCACAAGATTTTAAAATTACAATATTTTTAGCAATAATGAACCTTGTGTTGTGTTGTCAAAATATATACCACGGTATCCTTTATTCAAAAATATTGCCAACCACAAGTTCTATACTTGTAACAAGTACTTATAAATAAAAATTGTCAAGAGCACGAATACGAACAAACTTGAAATATTCATGAAAGCAACACCATACCCACCTCTCATATCCAAAAGTAAACAAAATCAATTGAAACAAACCTTACTTAAGACAACAAAGCCACAAAGGCATGTAACATGTGGATCAGAGAAGGTGATTACAACACCACACCCACCTCCTTTATTACTTCAAGCTCCACCATGTCACACCCGGCTTCCGCAATCCGAGTGCGACAGAGAGTCAGGTTTACTCTTCACAATATAAGAACAAGTACTTACTATAACACAACGGAAGGCTAATGTATAAAGCATTAACTCTTCCATATGTGTGTTTATTTAATTACATTAGAGTTAAACTAGACCAGTCCCCGAAAATGTAAAAAACAAAAAAATGGGCCCTCAGTGAGATAAAAAACCAGGCCTTATCCGCCCTATAGTATAAACTCATTAATCACATATATAAAAAGTAAAAACTCATTAATCGATTGGTATATTTAATTTGAATTTGTAATTTGGGCCTTTCAAAACTGTGTGGACCATTTTACCATAGTTATTTAATTTGAGTTTAAATTTTGGGCCTTTTAAAATAGTTGTAGCACTAAGTATTAAAACAACTTAGGCCAAGTTAAAAGTGTGTGTATATATTAAAATGTGGGCCCATAAAGGTTTTTGGCCATGAGCCTTCACCCACCCGGCCCATGCTTTGGCCGGCCTTGAGTTAAACTATGCCAACTTTCCTCTTGTCAAACAGTTATGCCGATGTCTGATACTCCTTTTCCTGTCCAGGGTTGCTAGAAGCCACAAACTTTCATGGAGCGCAAAATGACACAACTTACATTCGTGAGTTCTAACGTCTAAATTTACATAAAATATTCTTTTTAACAAACATGTATCTTTCAGAACAATATGTTAATTAAAACACATTTTTATTCTCTTTTCATTCTTTCATAATGGCTAGGGCTGCAAATGAACCAAACGTTTGCCGAACAGTTCGTGAACCGTTCGGCGGGAAGTTCGTTTGTGTTCGTTTGTTTAATAAATGAACGAACACGAATAAGAAATTATGTTCGTTTAGTTAAACAAACAAACATGAACAAATGCCGCGTTCGTTCATTTATGTTCGTGAACGTTCGGTAACGTGTTCCTTTATGTTCGTTTATGTTTGTTTATGTTTGTTTGGGTTCGTTTGTTTGTTGGTTTATTAGGGATATTAAGAATTAATTTTTACTTAACACATCAAAATTAGCACTGATATATTATTTAATATATAAACTATTGTTCAACGAGCTCGAGTTTATTTTGTTTGGATTAAATGAAGACTTCGAGTTTATTTTGGGTGGATTAAATGAAGACTTCAAGTTTAATATGATATATTTTTGAAACATTATTTTATGGCAATTTTGTGTATCAATCTTATGTCAATTATGTTTGGATAATTGGTTAGTATATCTTGGGCAAATCTATGCCATGTTTATGATAAAAGATTTGTGTTAGTTTTTGTTAACGAATGCGTGTTTGTATTCGTTTACGTTCATTAGTGTTCATGAACGTTTGTATGTGTTCGATTGCGTTCATGAACGTTTGTTTGTGTTCGATTGCGTTCATGAGTGTTCGTTTGCATTCGCATTTGTCTAACACCTAAAATTCACAAACAAACACGAACATGTTCATTTCCTTAACAAACAAAAAAGCTCGTTCAGTAAGCGTTCGTGAACACCTATTTTCCTTAACAAACAAACACGAACAAGGGCTTGCTCGTGTTTGTTTGGTTCGTTTGCAGCCCTAATAATGGCAATACAATTACCTAAAAGCACTATTGTTGCATAGGTTCCACTCCAGGTTACCTCAAAACTAATGAATCACATTTCTAGACGCTAGTGTATATGCCAATTCTTTCTTTGTCCTAAGAAGGCCAAACGTACTGGAGGCGCCAAAGCCTCCACGTCGCCGCCTCACCAGTGCCATTACCATGTCAAACCATTATATGCTTCCATGTCGGGTGACGGCAAGGGCTTTCCACCATTCCCTCGGTGAGCGTGAAGGGGGTGACTGATAGGGTCCACTCCCAATCAACCAATCACACATTTTTTGATTGTTTTTATGTTTTTCTTTAATTTAATTTTCATTTAAACCGTTGCACCCTTGTGAAAGGGTAGATTAGTCAAAGCCCCCATTATATACGTAGCAGTGACGTGACAAAAACTTTTACACTTTTTAGTTATTCCATTATAGTTGGTATAAGGCTTGAAGTTACTTTAACATGCAAAACTAATAGCCATTGTTAATAAAATAACCATTCTTTTTTCATCACAACAAATATGATTAACGTTCTCTTTACAAGTTACCACGTCATTTTTTCTCATTACATAGTAATTGTATCAAAATCTTTTCTTTGGCATGAATCATGATCAATATGCCAAAACCATTTCTTTGTACAATCATAGTGCTAACTTTTTTTTATTCCTTACCATGTCAAACCTTTTCTTTGTAGTGTACATGTAGTCTAGAACATTGAATTCGAAGAATCAACAAACCTGAAACCTGAACTGAAATTTCAAATTTTCTGATGAAAGCTGGATTAATCTTTAAATCGTATGAGAACTATCAGATAAATCTATTTGCGGGTTAAGTGCAATGATTTATCGGATTAGACAAACAAAGACTCTTAAAGGAATTGAATTTTGGTTGAATCTGTGTGTGTATGGATGATGATACTTGTAATCGTCAGTTTCGTACGTTTGTATATTGCGATCGAAATTCCGAAGTCCCAATAAAATAATGGGATGGACTTTTTGAACGGAAGTCCTTTGGGACTTTTACCCAAATCAGCCATCATGGGCTCAATAAAATGAAACAACTTAATCTCAAAACCGATGGACTTTTAATTCTATTATAACTAGGCCCAAAATATAATTTATTAATTAAGCCCAACACTACAACAATTATTTGAATAACAAAATACTTGTTGATTACAAGGCCCAAATAACATTCGTGTTAAATGAGTTGCACTTCCGTACCACCTAACTCGATTAATCACTAACGCTATTATCTCGATTGACAAGTTAATCCAATACACTAAAACACATTTCGATAACACTAAAAATTACCAAATACCAACATATGCGACCTTCATTCACTAGATGTAAAGCAACCTTCCTAAGGGGTACATTATCGCGGACATTTGACCGGTATTAGTTTGGTTCATTACAATCCAAGTACAATATATGCACTCAATATAGAAATCAACACGTGTTTTACATCGACTAAAAACGATAAAAACAAACGGCGGTACTGGCAACGACACCAATGTTGTTCGAACTGGATCGATCGGTTCAAATCGTCACAATATTGGTACTAGTATTCATATATCATCGTAGACAGAGTTGTATAAATGAAAAGTTATCTAAACGGGAAACCATAAAAATGAATATAGGTGTCGACATCAATGTTTCGACACGGTATGATAGTGATACCGTGTCAGTTTATCAAAAGCAAAAGCAAAAACAATAAAAATAAATATTGTACCGAACTGATGTTATTTGATCGGTTTCAGTTTGATTCATTACGTTAGCAACATAATATTCATTATCAAACACACAAAAAAATCTTATTTACCAAACTTTGGCTTTGAGAGTATGTTAGCATATTTTGAAACATATGACACAACTTGCAATGTCGATCATTTGTTTTTATGATTTCTATCTATGTAATACATGTTTTGATACCCTTTGTGTATATCATGACTTAATTTCTTTGTTTTTTATATAGTTAATATATCGAATATTGATACCAGAACGGAGCAGACGAAAACCGTATTCCTCTTATCTTACACCGAAGAATCTCACTAGTTTTTTATATTAATCATCGATCTCGAAGAAAAAGAAACAACAATATTTATGTACGCTTATAATATGCACAAAAAGATCTAGACAAGTCGTATTATGCATGACATTATATAATAACAATTCTTGAAACATTAGTTATGGTAGCTATTTTGTTTTTGGCAAAAGATCAAATACAAATAATCTTAACATACTAAACATACAAATTGAAGGAAAACTCAAAATAACAAGGTGTCATTTTTGTAATTACCACCAACTATCAAAGTTACTATACAAATGTGAACTCAACCAAAAATACCTAAAAAACACAATTTTTTTTAATATTTTTTATAAAAAAATCGCTATATTAAAAGTAGCGATTTTTTAATAAAAAATGTTAAAAAAAATTGTGTGTTTTTTTTATTTTTTTAGGTTTTTTGAGGGTTTAGTTTTTAGCATTTTAGCTTGGGTGGGGGGTGTTAGGTTTTTTTTTTTTTGGGGGGGGGGGGGGGGTTTAGGTTTTTGGGGTGTGGGGTGTGGGGGGGGGGGGGGTTAGGTATATTTGTAGAGTAACTTTAATAGTTATTGATAATTACAAAAATGCTACCTTGTCTTTTTGAGTTTTCCTTCAATTTGTATGTTTAGTATGTTAAGATTATTTGTACAAGAACTTTCCCCTTTGTTTTTTATTGTCAATATTTTCATTTACATCCCACATCCCTAGTTTATAAAACAATCAATGCGTGACTGTGTGTTACGATATGAGCGATGTGACTTCCTTAATTGAAATTGAAGTTTTAAGTATTTGGCAACACTAGCAGGATGCTTGTGCGATGCATTGGGAGTGACAAATCGCATTGCGATACTTGTTTTTTGTAGTTTTCTTATTCATATAATATATATATTGTAGAATTATTGTGATGGATATACATCAAAAGCGAAGTAATTGGTAATCCATTTCATTGTGTTATGCATGGTTCAGTCGGTTTGTGATACGGGTCGGGTATCCAGACTAGTAACCCAAATCGCTCCACGAATCAGATGGATAACCGGCGAGTTGAAGACCCTTTCAATTAGGAAACATAATTAGTTTATTTTATTCCAAGTATTGCATGCATGTTATTAGGAGTGTATTTATGCACGTTTCCATATTCTGCCCCATTATCTTTTAGTTGCATTTATTTAGGATCCATTATCAAGTTTCTTTCATATATATGTAAATGTTTCGTCTGTAGAATGGATAGAGAATATTGAAGTTAAAAAATAGTCTTTTCTTTATCTTTGTACTTGGAGCTTGACCCCCTCTAAGGGTTATCTATCTTGGGAGTTTGTAGGTTTTCTCCGTAAACCTATCAATTGGTGCTTTCATTGAGCCTTAGCCTCCATGGCTTTGCAAGAACTCGAGGATGTCACGTCTCTATCTCGCTTCACCAGTTACAATCCTGCCCGATGGATTCATGATGCTGAACGGCTGTTTTCCTTTTATGCAATTTATGAGGAAGAACGTTTTCCATATGTTGTTGAGTACTTCAATGATGAACCGTTTTCTTGGTTCAATTCATGGTATCGAGGACCCGTACGCCTCAACTGGAAATCTTTCACAATTGCAATGCTTCATCATTTCCGACCACCACCGCTTAGCCCCGTACCGCCACCATCACTTCCATGCCAAGAACCACCAATACCACCAACATCGTCTCTTGGAAGGGTCGCTTCACCACCGATTCCGACATCATCGCTACAACAGTCACCATTAGATTCCATCTACCCTCAAGCTGCCATTCTCACCAACAAGATCTCCATACCGGTGCTATATAAATTCGTCTTGCTCGATGGTCATGTCTCATTCGAAAACCGGTGCTCCAAGTTCAATGATGTAGAACCGAATGCCTTCGGCAGAAGGGAATGGAGACCACCGTGGTTGCCACCGTGCCACTATGTTGAGACCGATCCTAATGCGGTGGTACGACTCGAATGGCGACCACCATGGACATGCATTCCGTCCTTGAGGACAAGGACATTTTTTAGGGCGGGAGTATTGATACGGGTCGGGTATCCAGACTAGTAACCCAAATCGCTCCACGAATCAGATGGATAACCGGCGAGTTGAAGACCCTTTCAATTAGGAAACATAATTAGTTTATTTTATTCCAAGTATTGCATGCATGTTATTAGGAGTGTATTTATGCACGTTTCCATATTCTGCCCCATTATCTTTTAGTTGCATTTATTTAGGATCCATTATCAAGTTTCTTTCATATATATGTAAATGTTTCGTCTGTAGAATGGATAGAGAATATTGAAGTTAAAAAATAGTCTTTTCTTTATCTTTGTACTTGGAGCTTGACCCCCTCTAAGGGTTATCTATCTTGGGAGTTTGTAGGTTTTCTCCGTAAACCTATCAGTTTGGTTATTATCCTCAACCAAAGCCGAAACCAAAATCATCGATTAGTCTATTTTATTAACCAATCGGTTTTCGGTCAATTACTCTGGTTTATTCGGTTAGATTGACAATTTTTGGTTTGGTTCATCTAAGTTTCAGTTAATAGAACCAAACTAAGACTAAAACTTTTCCTTAGAAATATATGTAATTGAGGTATAAATACATGAAATTAAAGTATAAATATACGAAATAGAGATATAAAATATGAAATATATGAACTGGAGATATAAAAGCTAGAAATATATGGAAATATATGAAAATATGAATGATTCGGTTTGGTTTAACTAATTTTGGTTAACAAGATTACAAAAAATTGATAATCGGTTTTCAATTAATTCAGTTTTTTGTTGATTTCGGCTCATTTTCGTTTGTTTTCGATTTGGTTTAGGTTAACGATTTATTATTGCTCACCGATAACCCGTTTTGTTTAATAACCAATAGGTGTGCGCACGATGCAGTGAGAAACACAGACATTGCCACAGTGTGCATTGTTCGGTTGGGTAGATTGTTATCCTCAACCGAAATCGAGGTCATCGATTAGTTTATGTTATTAACCAATCCATTTTCAGTTAATTGGTCTGGTTTATTCAGTTAGATTGATGGTTTTTCATTTGATTCATTTAATTTCGGTTAATAGCCAAAACCAACCTTGGGCTAAAACTTTTAATTAGAAATACATGAAATTTAAGTATAAATACATGAAATGAAGGTATAAATACATAAAAAGGGGGTATAAATATGAAATACATGAACTGAAGGTATAAAAGCCAGAAATATATAAAAAATATGAATGGTTCGGTTCAGTTAATTTTGGTTAAATGAGGGACAAAAAAAGTTGATGACCGTTTTTGGTTAATTCGGGTTTTGGTTAACCAGTTTTCAGTTAACTCAATTTTTTGTTGATTTCGGTTCGGTTTCGGTCAGTGATTCAGTTATTACTCACCCTTAGACATTGTTAATCATGTAATATATCAGTTTTTTTAATTAAAAAACTATAACAATACTATACTCAAATTAAAGAGAGTAGGATACTCGTTTTATATTATGTAATTTAAAAAAAAAATGTTAACCATACTAAAAAGTTATGACTGTTTAAAAATAGGGAAGCGGTGGGATGGGGAGTTAGTTTTTTAATAAGGGATCAAGTGTAACTACTAACGAACTATAATTTTGTTAAAGGCGGGGTTTTAATCACTTGAAATTCTTTAGCTATTAAACATTCCGGTATAATGATTATGTACGTTGGATTTTAATCACTTATACACTAAGACATCATATACTTGTATCTTTTAATCTATACGTCAACTCTGACCAAGACAACTATCGAAACATTGACAAAAATGAGTAGGTCGTCACAATATTTTTTGATTTTTTGAAAACATTATATTTTGTAAGATATGACAAGAATATGTATAAGAGTTATAAGTTTGTTGCGGATGAGGAAAAATGTAACTAATTACCTATAATTATGTCAAAACTTAGAAATTTGTGTGTAATAAGTGTTTTGGTAAAAAATCAAGCAATGATAATGCAACCAAACTTTCTGTTGTGAGGTATGATGCTTGAATCAATGAACAACACTAAGGATCACTCTAGAATGTAATGAACAAGTGACACAAAGATTTATACGAGGAAAAAGCCCTTGATCAATGAATGATCTCCGGCATAAAAAACCTCGGGTGATGGAAACTACCGATCACCAACTCAAATTAAATAAGAAATGTGTTACAACTTCGGATGATAGCGAGCTAATTACAAGGATCACTGCAGTGTAACGTGCAAAAGGTGTATGAAAAGTGTATGAAATTGCTAAGCGAATTGCTGAGAGCTGGTGAGAGCGGTTGTTAGTGTGTGTGTGTAGCCAAAAATAGCCAAGTGTTTTCTATTTAGCTCGCTACCCCTTTTAAAAATGGAAAATATCTAAGCTAACAAACATTCCGCAATTCATGCAAGTCCCCCACGAACTCCATAACGTCCACTTCAGGTAAGCACATGCGGAATAAGTCATGGAATATGCTCCAGGAATATCGCCAAGACCAAGTCCAAGCTGGTACTCCTGCAAAACAACATCATATTCAAAGTAGACAATCGTTAGTATAAGGATCCTTAAGATGATCCATGATCCTGATCCTGCAATACTTCTGAGGATCACCAATTCTAACAGAAGTGAGGATCACGAAACCCAACAGTAATTGAGGATCACTGATCATTTAGAAATCCTCCCCTAACAATTGCCCCCAAAATACAAGGAGTAAAAGTGTAAATAACGAGTTATATTTTATGTTCTTATCCGCAATCAATCAACGGATAACTAGCCGTTGTAATCGGACTAGCCGTTACGAGCATGACGTCACTGAAGCGACTATCCTGCAAGATCATCATTATAAATAGGAGTTAGAGATAGGGATCAATCCGCATTTAAATTCATATCCGAATATCAAGCAGGTATCTCTCTTCCTCTTCTTCCTTTACGTTTTCTTTCTCTGTTCCTTCTTTCTTCACCTTCTTCATAATCAAGATGATGCTAAGATCCTCACCGGCTAAGGATCACAAGAAGGACAGTCCTCTTAAGAGCCAGGGGATCATCAAAGATTCGGCGAATGAAAGGTGCTGCTTCACTGATCCACAAATAGACAGAATCCGCCGTTGCTTTCCGGCAAACACCGATTTCAAACCATTTGACCCCACCGTTCTAACTGATTATATTTCTGAAACATGGGTAGCTTTTCCGGTCACCCCTTTCACAATAGGATACTCATATGCTTTCCCTGAATTCACCCAGTCTTTCTTCTCCCTCACCGGCATCTCCTACATTCAAGCTATGCCAATGATCTGGAGGGTTTTATATACCCTTGAAAGGATCATTGAGCAAGAAGGGATTGCTTTTGGAATGTCGGAGTTGGCAGAGATGTATGACCTTGTAACATTTGGATCCCACCGATATCTACTCAAGCGTAAACCTGGTGAAGAACACCCAATCTTCAAAGCCACTAAAAATGATACCAACTGGAAACGGCGTTTTTTCTTTGTCAGAAGGGATTCTATCTCTGATGGAAAGGATCTGCCAAGGAAGTGGAGCACCCATGGTAGGATAGAGGATCCCGAGAAGGATCACCAGACGACCTTGTTTTCATCTAAGGATCACTAACGTACTTTTGTTCCTTTTTTGCAGCTATTACTGTTGCACACCTTATTACAACACCTGCCACGAAGGAAAGGCTTGCTGCTTTTCGGAGGCTTGATCCTGAAATAAGATCATTCAAAGCAAATACCCAGGATTCTCAAGAGGTATCCTCAGGTTCTGTCACGATGTCAAGTAAGTATCCTGTTTTTTGTATAGTTAAATGTTTAAATAAATAATTAAATAGAAATAGGATAAGGATACTTATCTGTTTTGGGTGTGTAGGTGCTGGGAAATCTTCAAAATCTGTCTCCAAATTCAGTGTCACTGATCTTGACAATGTCCGATCCTCCAAGAAAAAGTCTGCTGCTAGCCCCTCCGTCACAATCCCCAAGGCGACCACTTCGAAGGGAAGAGGTGGAAAGAAGAGGAAGACCTCTGAAGCTGAGAACCTACAAGGCTTGCCTCTGATCCTCCATCAGTTCCTCGAGTACTTTGCCGATGTAAGGATCACTGACTTAACTTGATTATCCTGCCCATTTGAGGATCATGTGATCATAACTTTGCATTGTCTTGTTTGCAGAAATTTGCTGAAATCGAGGACTATGTTGGGAATGTTGAAGAGCTTGAGGAGAAATACTCTGACCTCCAAAAAGTGGCGGTGCTCAAGGATCACAAGATTGCCTCCCTTGAAAAGGATCTCAATGATGCCAAAACTCAGATAGCTGCAATTCAGATCAATGCTGATTATGAGAAGCATGAGATCACGGAGGATGCTAAGGTCTCCGCTGCCATTGCCATGTACAAGACCAAGCTACAGATGGCCCAAGAAGCTCAGGATCCTGCCTTTGACAGGAGCAACTGGGACATGGAGGGCTGGAAGGCTAGGCTGGCTGAGTTGGAGGATGAGGATGAGGCTGATGAGGTTCTGGCAATCGAGGCTGGTGGTAGTGGCAAGGATCAGGTGAAGGATACGGGAGCTGGAGGAGATGATGATACAGTGAAGGTGTAGGCTGCATGAATGGGCGATGAAGGACATTTCTAGACGTAGCCGGAGCCCATTTTTTTAAGTTTGATAGTTTGTTTTGGTTATGGTGTTTTTTGTTGAACAATGATGGGTTGTACTTAAACAATAGTAATTAGGGCTAAGGATCATGGATCCTTCGAACAATAGGTAGGATTACAAATGGTGGAGGGATCCTCTGTTTGGGGGATGAAGCCATTGTGATCCTGCCGTCTTTTGATTCCTGCACTACCAAGACCCTTAAACAATGGACACCCTTTGCCAACCCATGTGGACGGGCTACGTTTTGCTGGTAGAAACGTGGGTTGGCAATTTTGACAACCTTAAAGGGTTTAATCTTTTGTGAATAAAATAACTTTAACTTTTTGGCTTATCCTGTGTTGATATCCTTGTTAATATTTTACTTTCGAACTGTTGTGATGTTTATTTTGTTTAAACTTATCAAGTAAAGAAAAAATTTAAGAAATATCCCCAAAAAGTTTAGGATATGATCAAGGATCACATATCCCATAATCGATAAGTTCTGAAAAGTAATATAGTTTAAGGATCACAAGTTCAGTTGTCAAAGGATAAGGGTTACTTAAATGAATAATGTATAAGATCAAAATAGTTAAGGATCATACCTGAGGATCCACGTTAGGATCCCAACCTTTAATACTTGTAATCAGGATAACCCAAAAGACAAACCTTAGTAGAAAGTAAGGATGAAGGATCCTTGGTCGTTTATCTCCAAGAACCGGAAATAGGATACAACTTGGGACTAAGCCAATATAAGATAAGAGTTAGTAACTGGGGACAAGCCCAACAATTCTGGGGACAAGCCCAATATACTGGGGACAAGCCCAAAGGATCGTATGTAAACTGGAGTATGGCCCTCACTGGCGACTATCCAAACTTAGTGACATGAAAATGCCAAAACCTTAGCTAACGTGAAAACGTTAGAAACCTTAGGAACAGATGTATGGTACGTCTACCATTATACGTAGGATCCTGAATATAGCCAGTACAATGAAATTGTCAGCCCCTAAAGCGAGTACTGGTCCCATTGCCATGAACTATATCAGGATCACCGTGCGCTACTGGCGAAACTGGGGACAGGCCCAGACTGGGGTCAAGCCCAAATAACTGGGGTCAAGCCCAAATAACTGGGGTCAAGCCGAAATAACTGGGGTCAAGCCCAAATAACTGGATACTTCTGTGGATACTCAATCCTTAGTTAAGGATACATGAACCTTTAAAACTCAGAATCAAGTGAAAGGAGGATAAAGGACGCAGGATCCTTATCCTTATATAAGAGAATAAAAGAATGAAATAGTTTGAGATTAGAATGTTACCAAGATGAGGATCATCTACTCTGTAAGGATCCTTCAAGGATACTTGTCGGGTGAGGATCATGGATCCTTGTCACATAAAATATTTCTTTAAATGGACAGCATTCCAAGCTCTTGGTAGCAAATCACCTTCCATTGTTAGCAATCGATATGCCCCCTTTCCTGCTTCAGCTTCAATCAAATAGGGGCCTTCCCATTTTGGTGCCAACATTCCATCAGCAGGATTGGTGGTATTCTGAAATGCTTTCCTTAATACCATATCACCAACTTGGAATTTCCTTATCCTGACATTTTTGTTGTAGGCTCCAGCCATCCTTTGTTGATAACTAGCTATCCTTATCCTTGCCAAATCCCTGATTTCTTCTATAGTATCCAAGTCTTGAACCAAGTTTTCAGCATTTCCTTCAGGATCACGAATGCTTGTTCTTGCAGTTGGAACCACCATCTCTGTAGGTGTTAGGGGAGGATTTCCAAATGATCAGTGATCCTCAATTACTGTTGGGTTTCGTGATCCTCACTTCTGTTAGAATTGGTGATCCTCAGAAGTATTGCAGGATCAGGATCATGGATCATCTTAAGGATCCATATACTAACGATTGTCTACTTTGAATATGATGTTGTTTTGCTGGAGTACTAGCTTGGACTTGGTCTTGGCGATATTCCTGGAGCATATTCCATGACTTATTCCGCACGTGCTTACCTGAAGTGGACGTTATGGAGTTCGTGGGGGACTTGCATGAATTGTGGAATGTTTGTTAGCTTAGATATTTTCCATTTTTAAAAGGGGTAGCGAGCTAAATAGAAAACACTTAGCTATTTTTGGCGACACACACACTAACAACTGCTCTCACCAGCTCTCGGCAATTCGCTTAGCAATTTTATACACTTTTCATACACCTTTTGCACGTTACACTATAGTGATCCTTGTAATTAGCTCGCTATCATCCGAAGTTGTAACACATTTCTTGTTTAATTTGAGTTGGTGATCGGTAGTTTCCATCACCCGAGGTTTTTTATGCCGGAGATCATTCATTGATCAAGGGCTTTTTCCTCGTATAAATCTTTGTGTCACTTGTTCATTACATTCTAGAGTGATCCTTAGTGTTATTCATTGATTCAAGCATCATACCTCACAACAGAAAGTTTGGTTGCATTATCATTGCTTGATTTTTGACCAAAACAGTTTGGCGCCCACCGTGGGGCAATTGGTGCTTCATTCCTAAGAAGATTCATACCTTTGTGGTCATTTCGGTTCACAACAACCAGGCAGATGGCTTCTTCAGCGAAGAACACTTCAAACTTAATGTCGTCATTCAGCTCTTCACAAGGCGTTCCTCATTTGCCTCCACCACCTTCTGGATCCCAGAAGAATGCTGAGAATGCTGCGAAGAAACAAACCCCCATTTTCACAAAACCACCAACTTCTTCTGTTTCAACTAATCCTACTACTAATGATCTTTATGCTCTGATTTTGCAGATGAGGAATCATGCACAAGAGCAAGACAAAACCAACGAAAGGATCCTCCGGGAGATCGATGAGATCAAGAAACAGAAGAAATCAGTGGAGGATCACTCCCCTCTGATGCCAAGATCGCTGAACTTCGACCCTCCAGTCATAACTTCCCAACACTCAGCGGTTCCGGACGTGCAATACTTGGGTGAATTACCAGGAAGGCGTTATGGAACAGCAACTATGAGTCAGGCATTTGGCTCTCACTTCCAGCCTCAAGGATTCTCTTCTCAACCATCAGGATCCTCTTCTCAGCATCAGGGATACTTCACGTCAGGAGGATATTTGGGAATGCATGCAGTTCAGGGATCCTCCCAGGTCCAAGGATCCTCCCAGGTCCAAGGATCCTCCCAGGTCCAAGGATCCTCCCAGGTCCAAGGATCCTCCCAGGTACAAGGATCCTCCCAGGTCCAAGGATCCTCCCTTGTCCCAGGATCCTCTCTGGTTCCAGGATCCTTTCAGGTTCAAGGATCATCTCAACTACAAGGATCCAACGTCCTTCAGGATCAAGGATTCTTGAGAAGTATGCAGCCTCAGAGCTCGGACGTTCATCAAGGAGACTTCATACCGATGCAGACCATTGCTCCCTCTGGTCCTTCAATCATGCCAGAGTCTCGTCAATATGGATTCACATCCGCAATTCCAAACACGAATCCTGTGGGAGGTAACACTTTTAATAATTCATATAACACTAACCATGGCTTAATGCAGGATACAGGTATCAATCAGGCTATGGCTAGAGAGCTACAGAAGCTTAAGGATATGATATCTTGTGTACCGGGAGTGGTTAAACCCATTCCTGAAATTGCAGATGGTAGCCATAGGATATCTCGCTTTGCACCACCCTTATGTGATGCTGAGATACCTAAAAGATTCTAGATACCATCTATGAAGCTGTATGATGGTTCGACGGATCCAGAGGAGCATGTAGCTCAATACAGGGAGAGGATGGAGATAAATCCAATTCCTGAAAGGTTAAAAGAAGCATGTCTATGCAAGGGATTTGGATCCACACTTACAGGATCTGCTCTTAAATGGCTGCTAAGTCTTCCCCCTTACTCTATTACTTCATTTGCTAATCTAGTTAATTTGTTTAATAGTCAATTCTCTTGTAGTAGAAAGTTTGAACGATTAACTAGTGATCTATATAGGGTAACGCAAGGTCAAAATGAATCACTTAGAGATTACATCACTAAGTTTAGTAAAGAATCCTTAGATATTCCTAATTTGGATATTGCTACGGTTGTAGAAGCCTTTAAAATGCGATTGCTTAGGGATTCATTATTCTATGATGATCTTGTCATGACACCTTGCAGGAATCTTGATGAAGTAAGAACCAGGGCCCTTAGGTTCATCCGCCTAGAGGATGACAAAAGGATCCAGGATAGATTGACAGGATCCTCAAAACAGGAGAAACAAGGATGCTACTTCAGGAACAACAAATCCAAGTTCTACAATAAGTCTGATAACCAGAATGTGCATTCAGTGGAACAAGAAGAGGATGATGAGGATTATCCTCCTATTTCTGAATACTGTTTTTCTGTTGATAACAATGAACTAATCCTTGCAATGCAGAATCTAAGTGAGAAAGCTAGGTGGCCAAGGAAAAGTGATAAACCAACCGCTACAAAGGATAAGTCCAAGTGGTGTGCATATCATGAGGATTTTGGGCATCTCACTGAAGAGTGTATTGCACTGAGAAAGGAAATTGGTTACTTGTTGAGCAAGGGGCATTTGAAGGAACTCTTGGGACGAAAGAAGTCAAGGATCCAGGATCCTGAAAGGATCCCGGAAAAGGCTCCTGCTCCTCCAGCAGATGCACAAGTTATAAACTTCATATCCGGTGGATCAGACATTTGTGGTACTTCCTTTTCAGTAGCCAAGAGACATGCTAAGGAAACCAAGATGGATAATGGAGATAGACCCATCCGGACGTCTACTGTCACCGAGGATAAGATCATAACTTTTGATGAGGACGATCGTCTTGATGTCTAGGATCCTCATCATGATGGTCTTGTAATTACATTGTTTATTTCTAACCACTTTGTTCGCAGGATCCTTATAGATGGAGGAAGCTTGATGTGTGTAAAATGCAACATATAAATTACATCAAATGAGGCATAAAACTAACCCTTTTTAAGTACTAATGTTGGAAAAAGAGTGTTTTTGTCTTCCTTTTGTATTTTCAGGATTAAATGAGCTCAAATTCACCAAAGAAGCAAAAAGACAGCTAAATCTAACATAAATACAAGAAAAGGAACATAAGTGGACTGCCCGACCCCTCAACGGCATCTTCCCAAGCAAAATAGAGAAGGCAGAAGACTGAACACGCCCCGTGCTCAGCCAGCACGGGGCCGTGCCCAAGAAGCAGCAGAAAAGACAAACCTATAGAAGCTTCTATTGCCCACCACGGGCCGTGTCCAGTGAACGCGGGGGCGTGGCGAAAGTACAGCAGGCGCATTAATTGTAATTGCGAATTACAATTAATGAAGAGAGAGAGTGTCAGACAGGCACGGGGCCGTGTCCAGCGGACACGGGGCCGTGCCCAGCCTTCTGTTCAGCCTATAAATAGGAGTGCTTGGTTTCATTTCAACTCATCCCTTGGCACACCACCTCTCTCACACTTCACCCACCACCCACCACCACCATAGCACCATCATCCACCACCATCATCCATTGTCCATCATAGAGTGTGTGAGTCGTCTCGGGATCCAAGATTGATCGTAAGAGTTCTTGACAATCAAGGCCATGTTTGCCTAAGTCTCTTACATCACTTGGTGAATACAAAGTGTCTAGTATAATACTTTTTATTTCTAATCTTTTGCACTTTTTATTTGGTTTTGTATTAATGACTTTAATAACTAGTTGCTTATGTTGAAGGTGATCTTTCCTTATCGTTTGTCCGTGGTGTCTTGGCATTATTTTACTGTCTATATAAAATAAAAGATTTTCACCATTCATATCTCCACGGTCTATATGGAGGTATGTTGGCTACCTGGTTGGGGGTTAAGGGAACGGTTTGGTAAAGGTCTTGCCATTGTTCAGCGTTTAGAGGTCCTGCAATGGACCTGGGTCAAATTTAGTAGGACCTCCTTCAATACTTCACGGTATTGGATGGCGGGGGTCCAAACTCTTTGATCCCCTCATAAGTTAACTACTATTAATACTATAACCCGGCTATTTAGGACTGTATCCCTGCTGACTCAGACTACTTAGCCGAGGGTAACGTCACCGCCAAAAGCGGGGCCTATAATATTGCATTAATAACTTAATTAATTATCTTCCAATAATCCACCCTTTTAGGATTGTATCCTTGCTGACTCAAACTACTGGGGTGAGGGTAACATCACCTTCAAAAGAGGGGCCTACTACATTAACTAAGATAATCTCTTAATTATGTGCAAAAGTGCAGAAATAATCAAAGGTTATACTTGATACGAGTCGGAACCAAGTGATTCATCTTGTCTATCTGTTTTCTTTTCTTTTTATTTTATTTTTCAGCATTTTAGTTAGTTTTTATTTTTCTTAGTTTAAAAACATTTTTCTAAACTTTTTATTTTGATTAGACGTTGAGGATAAACCGGTACTAAAAGCTCTTGTGTCCTTGGACGACCTCGGTATCTTACCAACACTATACTACGCTCACGATGGGTGCACTTGCCCATATGTGTGTCTAGTGTTAGTAAATATCGTGTTTTATAAATTTAAAACTTGGCTAAAATAAGTGTTAAAATGGCTTAAAATATACACCTAATATATATAACACTTCACGCACATCAAGTTTTTGGCGCCGCTGCCGGGGACACAAGGATTTTAAGAAAGTAGGAATCAACGGCCTAATCATATTTTAATTTTTTAGGATTTTCTTAGTTTTTCAGCTTCTGCAGAGCTCAGCACGGGCCGTGCCCGCTGAACACGCCCCCGTGCTAAATCATTGGAACTGGCAATCCTGTTTTAAGTCAGACAGTAAGCTGAACACGGGGCCGTGCTCACTCAACACGCCCCCGTGCCCAAGATTCACTTACTGAAAACAGAACTGTTAGATCCCGGCGGTTGGTAATTTCTGACATAAACATGAGTGATAGTAATTGTTTTTACTTTCGGCACTCTTATGGTATGTGGTGTCAATTATGTGGATGCGAACATAAAGAATTAGAATGTTACTTTCTAAATTATAGGCCCCACTACCTAGACCCACCGAGTCCCTATAACCTTAAGAGGGGCGAAAGTAAAAATAAGCACTATCTCTCCCTCGAATGCGCCCAGCCAGATATTCTAGGGGAAATGCTCCTTGATGAATTATTTCAACTAGAAGAGCTAATTCTAAATTGGTTAAAAGAGCTTAAGGAGGACTTTATTAATCCGCCCCAAGATGATGACCATGAAGAATTGTTGGAACCGCATTCCGACAACCTCGTTGCTCCCAAAAATACCTTCATACCTAGCAAAGACTTGGACGATAGTCGTCCCTGTGCCGATTGTGCCGTGAAGGACTCTCCATCGACTTCGTTCGATGCATACATAGACCTGAGCGATTCGGCATACACCTTCTTTAACGAGAGCCCGGGAAAGGGTTGGACTTGTCCACCTAGAATGAAAATAGGAATTACCCTCACCGACAACCTCTTGCGTTCTCGCCTTAGTTTAGGACAATTAAGGTATCTAAGGCACTTTGGGGTTGTTCCAACCAATCAGGAGCCACCCGATACTAATGAGTTCCTTAAAAATACTAGAAAACTTCATAAAAGAGTCCCTCGACACGGGGCCGTGTCCAGCCAACACGCCCCCGTGTTCACCAAAAGATTCCCTTCTGATCAGTACGTCAGAATACGGACAAACTGTGTCAGAACTCCACCTGCACACGGGGCCGTGTCCAATGAACACGGGGCCGTGTCCAGGATGCTGTCGTTTTCTATAAATGCAGCCAAGAATTCTGCACATTTGGACCAACTTGGGACAGAGATTTGAAGGAATCTTCTCTCAACTATCCTAGGTAAGTCTAAAAGAAGGTTCCAACAACCCATCTTGTCCTTTCCTCTTTTAGCCATTTCCTTCTTCTCCATCTTTCTCCAAGAACTACCATTAAAAGTTTGAATTCTTCCAACTTTGTGGTAGAGATTAGTGAGTTTTGTTCAAGGAATCTTGGTAAAAATATGTTATGCAACATTGTTTTAAGTTATTAATGTCTAAAAAGACCCCACAAGTTCAGAAAATAACTTAAAATTCCATGTTCCTTGCTCCAAAATTCTGCAGAAAGATGAACACGGGGCCGTGCTCAATGAGCACGGGGCCGTGTCCGGTCACTGTTTCATCAAATAAACTATTTTTCAGTTTATTTTTCGTAGGATGTCGAGTGAAAACAGCGAAACATCTTCCGTGCATTCATCAAACAGCCGAAGAGGAAGGAGGCCCTCCGTTGAAGCTACACTTGTGCACTATGTGATAGCATTAAGAGAGGCTCTCGACGAAATGACATCAGTAGAGGAGGTCCTAATCGACCGTATTAACGATCTTACGGTGGGACTCGAAAGCAGCTTCCAAGAAATTAACCTCTTGCACCAGAGGTTAAATATTCTTATAGCACCCCCGATGGAACCAATCCTCCCTCAACAGGATTGGAACCTGGCACTCGGAATTAACAACCCTACCGGGTGGGAAGATTTGCCAGCGAACACCAACAAGAGATCCCGGTGGAAATCGAAACTCCTCAAACCAATGCCAATGAGCCTACTTTTCTCCTTCCAAGGGAGGTGGAAGAATGGCTCGCCGACATGTGAGGAAAGCCGCACCCGGAAGAAGGAGTTCTAAAAGGCCTTGTCTAACCAAGATTAGTAGCTTCGTGGAAATTTTGCTAATTAAAATAAAGTAGAGGCTAGAACTCCATGGTTTAATATTTCTTTGTTTTCATATCTAGTTTAATATAAATTTAGGACTATGTAAGGTCTCTCTATGATGCAATGAAATGATGATTTATAAGTTTGGATGGTTCATAATGAATGAAACACACTCATGGTGGTAAGGGATGAAAAAGGGGAACGAGAAAAATGACCTCATACACAAGAACAAGGCAACCCGACAATTTTCTCCATTACAGAAGGTTCAACACGGGCCGTGTCCACCCAACACGACCCCGTGCTGAACCCCCTGCAGAAAAATGCCCAGTTCAGGTAACTGGACACGGGCCGTGTTCACCAGACACGCCCCGGTGTCCAGGCTTCTGTTTCTTTTCTTTAATTTTTGTTACTGGCACCTGAACACGGGGCCGTGTCCGGTCCACACGGGGCCGTGTCCAGACCGCCAGTAACATAAATCTTTGCTTTTAACACCATTTTACACATCTAATCAACCTAAAAATTTATTTTTGGGACACATTGAGGACAATGTGTAATTTAAGTGTGGGGGGGGGGATGCTAAAACCTTGAAATTTTGCAAGTCCTAATAACAAACCTTACACAAAACTCTATTGGAACCGCTAAACACCTCAAATTTTTTCAAAAATTTTCATTTTTTTTTACTTGTCTAAAGTTTAAGTTTGAAATCATAAGATTAATAAGGTTATATTTTTACAAATTTACAACCGAGAGCGTCGTGATAACAAGAACCAACATAAGAAAATTATGAAACGGCATGACAAGCTTAGTTAAAATTTGATCATATATACTTGATCACATAAAAACCCATTCCCACAAAAGTGAGTTTTGAGCCTTTATTGAGCATACAAATTTACATCTTTAGACTAAATGCTCATTTTTCGTTTCTTGTGTGAATAGCCGCTTGGTTCTTACGACTCTAGAACTTGCCATGACGATACATTCCCGGTCCTTATCAACTTAAACCCGAGTAAGTAAATGATAGAGGCATTAGGACTAACCCTTTTTTCTTCTACACCATTATTTTTCTTTTTTTTACCACCTACCCAAAATCCCCCTAGTTAGCCCCTTTGAGCCTAAACCTTTTCATTTCATAACCCCAAACCAAACACCCTTTTACCCACCAAAACCTTTTTCATTTTTAACCCTTTGTTTTAGTAACAAGTTCGGTTTTTTTTTTCGTATGATCGTTCAAAAAAAAAATAAAAAAAAATGTGTTGATGATGAAGCAAAAGAAAATAAACAAACAAGTTCATCAAAAATAACTTTGTTTGAATAATAGCTTCATCAAAATAAAAAGTTACAAAAATAGAAGGTCCTACGAAAACCGACACTTGTTACGTTTTTTCACCTTTTTTCTACTAACCACTGACCCAACCACCTACCTTTAACCCAAGCCTAACCCTTCACCCGCAAAGCCCTCTTGATATTTACAAAGGTATAAAAGTTAAAAAGGAGGAGGATTGATTGCTTGGCAAGCCTATGGTAGGAATAAGTCCCATGCCGCTCTCAAGTGATTCACTAAAAATACACCTTCGGCCGAGTGTGAGTGATTTCTCCCGTGAGGTATGTGAACTTGTATATAAATGGAATTTTAAAAAGGCATGTTATGCCCAAATAAGTAATTTCTCCTATGAAACGTTCTAAACAAATCATAACGAATAGGATTGTAAATAGATAAAAATAAAACCCAAAAAGATCTTGGATTCCCAACACTCTATGACAAGCCCAAAACCTTCTCTTCTACCCATTCCATTTGGGAGTGTAAGCCACATATTAAAGAGTTTTGCTTGAGGACAAGCAAAAGTTCAAGTGTGGGGGTATTTGATGTGTGTAAAATGCAACATATAAATTACATCAAATGAGGCATAAAACTAACCCTTTTTAAGTACTAATGTTGGAAAAAGAGTGTTTTTGTCTTCCTTTTGTATTTTCAGGATTAAATGAGCTCAAATTCACAAAAGAAGCAAAAAGACAGCTAAATCTAACATAAATACAAGAAAAGGAACATAAGTGGACTGCCCGACCCCTCAACGGCATCTTCCCAAGCAAAATAGAGAAGGCAGAAGACTGAACATGCCCCGTGCTCAGCCAGCACGGGGCCGTGCCCAAGAAGCAGCAGAAAAGACAAACCTATAGAAGCTTCTATTGCCCACCACGGGCCGTGTCCAGTGAACACGGGGGTGTGGCGAAAGTACAACAGGCGCATTAATTGTAATTGCGAATTACAATTAATGAAGAGAGAGAGTGTCAGACAGGCACGGGGCCGTGCCCAGCCTTCTGTTCAGCCTATAAATAGGAGTGCTTGGTTTCATTTCAACTCATCCCTTGGCACACCACCTCTCTCACACTTCACCCACCACCCACCACCACCATAACACCATCATCCACCACCATCATCCATTGTCCATCATAGAGTGTGTGAGTCGTCTCGGGATCCAAGATTGATCGTAAGAGTTCTTGACAATCAAGGCCATGTTTGCCTAAGTCTCTTACATCACTTGGTGAAGACAAAGTGTCTAGTATAATACTTTTTATTTCTAATCTTTTGCACTTTTTATTTGGTTTTGTATTAATGACTTTAATAACTAGTTGCTTATGTTGAAGGTGATCTTTCCTTATCGTTTGTCCGTGGTGTCTTGGCATTATTTTACTGTCTATATAAAATAAAAGATTTTCACCATTCATATCTCCACGGTCTATATGGAGGTATGTTGGCTACCTGGTCGGGGGTTAAGGGAACGGTTTGGTAAAGGTCTTGCCATTGTTCAGCGTTTAGAGGTCCTGCAATGGACCTGGGTCAAATTTAGTAGGACCTACTTCAATACTTCACGGTATTGGATGGCGGGGGTCCAAACTCTTTGATCCCCTCATAAGCTAACTACTATTAATACTATAACCCGGCTATTTAGGACTGTATCCCTGCTGACTCAGACTACTTAGCCGAGGGTAACGTCACCGCCAAAAGCGGGGCCTACCATAATATTGCATTAATAACTTAATTAATTATCTTCCAATAATCCACCCTTTTAGGATTGTATCCTTGCTGACTCAAACTACTGGGGTGAGGGTAACGTCACCTTCAAAAGAGGGGCCTACTACAATAACTAAGATAATCTCTTAATTATGTGCAAAAGTGCGGATATAATCAAAGGTTATACTAGATACGAGTCGGAACCAAGTGATTCATCTTGTCTATCTGTTTTTTTTTTCTTTTTATTTTATTTTTCAGCATTTTAGTTAGTTTTTATTTTTCTTAGTTTAAAAACATTTTTCTAAACTTTTTATTTTGATTAGACGTTGAGAATAAACCGGTACTAAAAGCTCTTGTGTCCTTGGACGACCTCGGTATCTTACCAACACTATACTACGCTCACGATGGGTGCACTTGCCCATATGTGTGTCTAGTGTTAGTAAATATCGTTTTTTATAAATTTAAAACTTGGCTAAAATAAGTGTTAAAAGGGCTTAAAATATACACCTAATATATATAACACTTCACGCACATCAAGTTTTTGGCGCCGCTGCCGGGGACACAAGGATTTTAAGAAAGTAGGAATCAACGGCCTAATCATATTTTTATTTTTCTTTTTAATTTTTTAGGATTTTCTTAGTTTTTCAGCTTCTGCAGAGCTCAGCACGGGCCGTGCCCGCTGAACACGCCCCCGTGCTAAATCATTGGAACTGGCAATCCTGTTTTAAGTCAGACAGTAAGCTGAACACGGGGCCGTGCTCACTCAACACGCCCCCGTGCCCAAGATTCACTTACTGAAAACAGAACCGTTAGATCCCGGCGGTTGGTAATTTCTGACAAAAACATGAGTGATAGTAATTGTTTTTACTTTCGGCACTCTTATGGTATGTGGTGTCAATTATGTGGAGGCGAACATAAAGAATTAGAATGTTACTTTCTAAATTATAGGCCCCACTACCTAGACCCACCGAGTCCCTATAACCTTAAGAGGGGCGAAAGTAAAAATAAGCACTATCTCTCCCTCGAATGCGCCCAGCCAGATATACTAGGGGAAATGCTCCTTGATGAATTATTTCAACTAGAAGAGCTAATTCTAAATTGGTTAAAAGAGCTTAGGGAGGACTTTATTAATCCGCCCCAAGACGATGACCATGAAGAATTGTTGGAACCGCATTCCGACAACCTCGTTGCTCCCAAAAATACCTTCATACCTAGCAAAGACTTGGACGATAGTCGTCCCTGTGCCGATTGTGCCGTGAAGGACTCTCCATCGACTTCGTTCGATGCATACATAGACCTGAGCGATTCGGCATACACCTTCTTTAACGAGAGCCCGGGAAAGGGTTGGACTTGTCCACCTAGAATGAAAATAGGAATTACCCTCACCGACAACCTCTTGCGTTCTCACCTTAGTTTAGGACAATTAAGGTATCTAAGGCACTTTGGGGTTGTTCCAACCAATCAGGAGCCACCCGATACTAATGAGTTCCTTAAAAATACTAGACAACTTCATAAAACAGTCCCTCGACACGGGGCCGTGTCCAGCCAACACGCCCCCGTGTTCACCAAAAGATTCCCTTCTGATCAGACAACTTCATAAAACAGTCCCTCGACACGGGTCATTAGTTGTTGACTTTTATGGATGCTTCATCTGGATTTCAACAAATTCAGATGGAACCATCTGATCAAGAGGATACAGCCTTTATGACCCCAACTGGTATATACTGTTATATCGCTATGCCATTTGGACTAAGGAATGCAGGTGCTACTTACCAAAGGCTTGTCAATATGATGTTCAAGGCACAAATTGGACACACTATGGAAGTCTATATTGATGACATGGTAGTTAAGTCCAAGAAAGCTAAGGATCACCTTAAAGACTTGGAGGAAGCATTCAATATCCTTGATAAATTTAATATGAAACTAAATCCTTCCAAGTGTCATTTTGGTGTTAAGGCAGGTAAATTCTTAGGATATATGGTGACAAAGAGGGGCATTGAAGCAAGTCCAGAACAAATCAAGGCTATTGTGAATATCAAATCTCCTGCCAATGCTAAGGATGTACAAAGATTGACAGGCAGGATCGCAGCCTTGAACAGATTCATATCCAAATCCTCAGAAAAGTGCAAGGAATTCTATGACATCCTGAGGAAGAACAAGAAATTTGAATGGACTGAGAAGCATGAAAATGCCCTTAAAGCTCTTAAGGATTACCTATCCTCAGCCCCGGCTTTGATGAAACCAAAAAAGGGAGACGTATTATCCTTATACCTAGCAGTATCCTCGAAAGCAGTAAGTGCGGTCCTTGTTAAGGATCACCAAGGTACACAACATCCTGTTTATTATGTAAGTAAGAGTTTACTTGATGCTGAATCCAGGTATTCACACTTAGAAAAACTTATCCTTGCATTAATTATGGCATCTACTAAATTGAGACATTATTTTGAGACTCATGCCATTATTGTTAAGACTAATTTTCCAGTTAAGAATGTTCTCAGGAAACCTGAAATGTCAGGAAGGATGGCTAAGTGGGCAGTGAAGCTAAGTGCATATGATATAAGATATGAACCAAGGACTGCCATCAAATCCCAAGCCTTAGCTGACTTTGTGGCAGATTTTAGTAGTGACTTGCAAAAGGAAGCTGAGTTAGAAGTCCAACAGCTTGAAGAGACTAAGGATCCTTGGATTCTCTTCACTGATGGAGCCTCCAATGTAAAAGGGACAGGACTTGGAATACTACTAAAATCGCCACAGGGGGGGACATAATACCCCACTCCATAGCTTGTGAATTTCAAACTACCAACAATGAGGTTGAGTATGAAGCCTTGATACCTGGTTTGCAAATTGCTAAGCATATGAGGATCAGGTATCTTGAGGTACATGTAGATTCATTATTAATCACTAATCACTTTAATGGATCCTATGCTGTTAAAGGTGAAAAGCTAATCAAATATTTGGAGATAGTCAAAGAATTGGCACTCTCTTTTGTATCCTTTAGTTTGACACAGGTACCAAGGGAAGAGAATGCAGAAGCTGATGCATTAGCCAATCTAGGATCATCCTTGAAGATCCCGGAGGATATCAAGATCCCTATTATCCATATCCTGACCCCTGCTATCGAGGATCATGTAGCTATGGAAATAGGAGAGGATTCTGCAATCATCCCTAGTGATGATACTCAATCTCATTCAGGATCATGGATCCTCCCAATCATGAGATACATACAACATGGAGAGATTCCTACAGGAGAAAACCCTAGGGCTTTCAAAATTAAGGTATCTCAGTTTACAATATTGAATAATATGTTGTATAAACGATCCCTTGCAGGTCCATATCTAAGATGCATTGAGGATCCTGAAATCCAAGAAGCCCTTAAGGATTTCCATGAAGGAGATTGTGGAAACCACACTGGGGGCAGAGCATTGTTCTCAAGGATCCTGAGGACAGGATACTATTGGCCTACTATGAAGAAGGATGCTGTGGAGTATGCCAAGAAGTGTGATCCTTGTCAGAGACATAGTAATATCCTTCACCAACCAGCAGAGCATTTGCATCCTATATCCTCTTCTTGGCCATTTATGAGATGGCGAATGGATATAGTGGGTAAGCTTCCTAAAGCACCTGGTGGAAAAGTATTCATGCTTGCTATGACTGATTACTTCTCCAAGTGGATAGAGGTTGAAGCCTTTGCTCAAGTCAGAGAAAAGGAAGTTATATCCTTTATTAAAAGAAACATTATTACTAGATTTGGTATCCCTTCTGAAATTGTTTGTGATAATGGATCCCAATTTATTAGGAATAGAACTACTAACTTTTGTGACAGCTGGGGGATTAAGATGATAACATCAACACCAGTCCACCCACAAGCTAATGGTCAGGAAGAATCATCCAACAAGATCATCATCAACAATTTGAAGAAGAAGCTTGGATCCAAGAAAGGAAAATGGGCAGAAGAATTACCTTATGTGCTTTGGGCTGATAGGACAACTCCCAAGAATGCTACTGGCCAAACTCCATTTTCTTTGGTATTTGGGGCAGAATCAGTGATCCCTACAGAGATGGTGGTTCCAACTGCAAGAACAAGCATTCGTGATCCTGAAGGAAATGCTGAAAACTTGGTTCAAGACTTGGATACTATAGAAGAAATTAGGGATTTGGCAAGGATAAGGATGGCTAGTTATCAACAAAAGATGGCTGGAGCCTACAATAAAAATGTCAGGATCAGGAAGTTCCAAGTTGGTGATATGGTATTGAGGAAGGCATTTCAGAATACCACAAATCCTGCTGATGGAAAGTTGGAACCAAAGTGGGAAGGCCCTTACTTGATCGAAGCTGAAGCAGGAAAGGGGGCATATCGATTGCTAACAATGGAAGGTGATTTGCTACCAAGAGCTTGGAATGCTGTCCATTTGAAGAAATATTTTATGTGACAAGGATCCATGATCCTCACCCGACAAGTATCCTTGAAGGATCCTTACAGAGTAGTTGATCCTCATCTTGGTAACATTCTAATCTCAAACTATTTCATTCTTTTATTCTCTTATATAAGGATAAGGATCCTACATCCTTTATCCTCCTTTCACTTGATTCTGAGTTTTGAAGGTTCAGGTATCCTTAACTAAGGATTGAGTATCCACAGAAGTATCCAGTTATTTGGGCTTGACCCCAGTTTGGGCCTGTCCCCAGTTTCGCCAGTAGCGCACGCTGATCCTGGTATAGTTCATGGCAATGGGACCAGTACTCGCTTTAGGGGCTGACAATTTCATTGTACTGGCTATATTCAGGATCCTACGTATAATGGTAGACGTACCATACATCCGTTCCTAAGGTTTCTAACGTTTTCACGTTAGCTAAGGTTTTGGCATTTTCATGTCACTAAGTTTGGATAGTCGCCAGTGAGGGCCATACTCCAGTTTACACACGATCCTTTGGGCTTGTCCCCAGTTATCCTTTGGGCTTGTCCCCAGTTATCCTTTGGGCTTGTCCCCAGTATATTGGGCTTGTCCCCAGAATTGTTGGGCTTGTCCCCAGTTACTAACTCTTATATTATATTAGCTTAGTCCCAAGTTGTATCCTATTTCAGGTTTTTGGAGATAAATGACCAAGGATCCTTGATCCTTACTTTCTACTAAGGTTTGTCTTTTGGGTTATCCTGATTATAAGTGTTAAAGGATATGATCCTAACTTGGATTCTCAGGTATGATCCTTAACTATTTTGATTTTATTCATTATTTATTTAAATAACCCTTACCCTTTGACAACTGAACTTATGATCCCTAAACTACATTACTTTTCAAAACTTATCAATTATGGGATATGTGATCCTTGATCATATCCTAAACTTTTTGGGGATATCTCTTAAATTTTTTCTTTACTTGATAAGTATAAACAAAATGAACATGACAACAGTTGGAAAGTAAAATATTAACAAGGATATCAACACAGGATAAGCCAAAAAGTTAAAGTTATTTTATTCACAAAAGATTAAACCCTTTAAGGTTGTCAAAATTGCCAACCCACGTTTCTACCAGCAAAACGTGGCCCGTCCACATAGGTTGGCAAAGGGTGTCCATTGTTTAAGGGTCTTGGTAGTGCAGGAATCAAAAGACGGCAGGATCATAATGGCTTCATCCCCCAAACAGAGGATCCCTCCACCATTTGTAATCCTACCTATTGTTCGAAGGATCCATGATCCTTAGCCCTAATTACTATTGTTTAAGTACAACCCATCATTGTTCAACAAAAAACACCATAACCAAAACAAACTATCAAACTTAAAAAATGGGCTCCGGCTACGTCTAGAAATGTCCTTCAACGCCCATTCATGCAGCCTACACCTTCACTGCATCATCAACTCCTCCAGCTCCCGTATCCTTCGCCTGATCCTTGCCACTACCACCAGCCTCGATTGCCAGAACCTCATCAGCCTCATCCTCATCCTCCAACTCAGCCAGCCTAGCCTTCCAGCCCTCCATGTCCTAGTTGCTCATGTCAAAGGAAGGATCCTGAGCTTCTTGGGCCATCTGTAGCTTGGTCTTGTACATGGCAATGGCAGCAGAGACCTTAGCATCCTCAGTGATCTCGTGCTTCTCATAATCGGCATTGATCTGGGCTGCAACCATCTGAGTTTTGACATCATGGAGATCCTTTTCGAGGGAGGCAATCTTGTGATCCTTGAGCTCCGCCACTTTTTGGAGATAAGAATATTTCTCCTCAAGCTCTTCTACGTTCCCAACATAATCCTCGATTTCGGCAAATTTCTGCAAACAAGACAATGCAAAGTTAGGATCACATGATCCTCAAATGGGCAGGATAATCAAGTTAAGTCAATGATCCTTACATCAGCAAAGTACTCGAGGAACTGATGGCGAATCAGAGGCAAGCCTTGAAGGTTCTCAGCTTCAGAGGTCTTCCTCTTCTTTCCACCTCTTCCCTTCGAAGTGGTTGCCTTGGGGATTGTGACGGAGGGGCTAGCAGCAGACTTTTTCTTGGAGGATCGGACATTGTCAAGATCAGTGACACTGAATTTGGAGGCAGATTTTGAAGATTTCCCAGCACCTACACACCCAAAACAGATTTGTATCCTTATCCTATTTCTATTTAACTATATATTTAAACATTTAATTACCTATAAACATGGATACTTACTTGACATCGTGACAGAACCTGAGGATACCTCTTGAGAATCCTGGGTATTTGCTTTGAATGATCTTATTTCAGGATCAAGCCTCCGAAAAGCAGCAAGCCTTTCCTTCGTGGCAGGTGTTGTAATAAGGTGTGCAACAGTAATAGCTGCAAAAAAGGAACAAAAGTACGTTAGTGATCCTTAAATAAAAACAAGGTCATCTGGTGATCCTCCTCAGGATCCTCTATCCTACCATGGGTGCTCCACTTCCTTGGCAGATCCTTTCCATCTGAGATAGAATCCCTTCTGACAAAGAAAAAACACCGTTTCCAGTTGGTATCATTTTTAGTGGCTTTGAAGATTGGGTGTTCTTCACCGGGTTTACGCTTGAGTAGATATCGATGGGATCCAAATGTTACAAGGTCATACATCTCTGCCAACTCCGACATTCCAAGAGCAATCCCTTCTTGCTCAATGATCCTTTCAAGGGTATATAAAACCCTCCAGATCATTGGCATAGCTTGAATGTAGGAGATGCCGGTAAGGGAGAAGAAAGACTGGGTGAATTCAGGGAAAGGATACGAGTATCCTATTGTGAAAGGGGTGACCGGAAAAGCTACCCAAGTTTCAGAAATATAATCACTTAGAACGGTGGGGTCAAATGGCTTGAAATCGGTGTTTGCCGGAAAGCAACAGCGTATTCTGTCTATTTGTGGATCAGTGAAGCAGCACCTTTCATTCGCCAAATATTTGATGATCCCCTGGCTCTTAAGAGGACTGTCCTTCTTGTGATCCTTAGCCGGTGAGGATCTTAGCATCATCTTGATTACGAAGAAGGTGAAGAAAGAAGGAGCAGAGAAAGAAAACGTAAAGGAAGAAGAGGAAGAGAGATACCTGCTTGATCTTCGGATATGAATTTAAAGGGAGTTTCTCTTGAATTTAAATGCGGATTGATCCCTATCTCTAACTCCTATTTATAATGATGATCTTGCAGGATAGTCACTTCAGTGACGTCATGCTCGTAACGGCTAGTCCGATTACAACGGCTAGTTATCCGTTGATTGATTGCGGATAAGAACAGAAAATATAACTCGTTATTTACACTTTTACTCCTTATATTTTGGGCGCAATTGTTAGGGGAGGATTTCCAAATGATCAGTGATCCTCAATTACTGTTGGGTTTCGTGATCCTCACTTCTGTTAGAATTGGTGATCCTCAGAAGTATTGCAGGATCAGGATCATGGATCATCTTAAGGATCCTTATACTAACGATTGTCTACTTTGAATATGATGTTGTTTTGCTGGAGTACTAGCTTGGACCTGGTCTTGGCGATATTCCTGGAGCATATTCCATGACTTATTCCGCACGTGCTTACCCAGAAGGGGACGTTATGGAGTTCGTGGGGGACTTGCATGAATTGTGGAATGTTTGTTAGCTTAGATATTTTCCATTTTTAAAAGGGGTAGCGAGCTAAATAGAAAACACTTAACTATTTTTGGCGACACACACACTAACAACTGCTCTCACCAGCTCTCGGCAATTCGCTTAGCAATTTTATACACTTTTCATACACCTTTTGCACGTTACACTATAGTGATCCTTGTAATTAGCTCGCTATCATCCGAAGTTGTAACACATTTCTTGTTTAATTTGAGTTGGTGATCGGTAGTTTCCATCACCCGAGGTTTTTTATGCCGGAGATCATTCATTGATCAAGGGCTTTTTCCTCGTATAAATCTTTGTGTCACTTGTTCATTACATTCTAGAGTGATCCTTAGTCTTGTTCATTGATTCAAGCATCATACCTCACAACAGAAAGTTTGGTTGCATTATCATTGCTTGATTTTTGACCAAAACAGTAGGGATCACTGATTCTGCCCCAAACACCAAGGAAAATGTTGTTTGGCCAGTAGCATTCTTGGGAGTTATCCTATCAGCCCAAAGCACATAAGGTAGTTCTTCTGCCCATTTTCCTTTTTTGGATCCAAGCTTCTTCTTCAAATTGTTGATGATGATCTTGTTGGATGATTCTGCCTGACCATTAGCTTGTGGGTGGACTGGTGTTGATGTTATCATCTTAATCCCCCAGCTGTCACAAAAGTTAGTAGTTCTATTCCCAATAAATTGGGATCCATTATCACAAACAATTTCAGAAGGGATACCAAATCTAGTAATAATGTTTCTTTTAGTAAAGGATATAACTTCCTTTTCTCTGACTTGAGCAAAGGCTTCAGCCTCTATCCACTTAGAGAAGTAATCAGTCATAGCAAGCATGAATACTTTTCCACCAGGTGCCTTAGGAAGCTTTCCAACTATATCCATTCCCCACCTCATGAATGGTCAGGAAGAGGATATAGGATGCAAGAGTTCTGCTGGTTGGTGAAGGATATTACTATGCCTCTGACAAGGATCACACTTCTTGGCATACTCCATAGCATCCTTCTTCATAGTGGGCCAATAGTATCCTGTCCTCAGGATCCTTGAGAATAATGCCATGTCCCGAGTGTGGTTTCCACAATCTCCTTCATGGAAATCCTTTAGGACTTCTTGGATTTCAGGATCCTCAATGCATCTTAGATATGGCCCTGCAAGAGATCGTTTATACAACATATTATTTAATATTGTAAATTGAGATACCTTAATTTTGAAAGCCCTTGGGTTTTCTCCTGTAGGAATCTCTCCATGTTGTATATATCTCATGATTGGGAGGATCCATGATCCTGAATTAGGTTGAGTATCACCACTAGGGATGATTGCAGAATCTTCTCCTATCTCCATAGTTATATGATCCTCAATGGCAGGGGTCAGGATATGGATAATAGGGATCCTTATATCTTCCGGGATCTTCAAGGATGATCCTAGATTAGCTAATGCATCAGCCTCTGCATTCTCTTCCCTTGGTACCTGTGTCAAACTCAAGATACCTGAACCTCATATGCTTAGCAATTTGCAAACCAGCTATCAAGGCTTCATACTCAGCCTCATTGTTGGTAGTTTGAAATTCACAAGCTATGGAGTGGGGTATTATGTCCCCCTGTGGCGATTTTAGTAGTATTCCAAGCCCTGTTCCTTTTACATTAGAGGCTCCATCAGTGAAGAGTATCCAAGGATCCTTAGTTTCTTCGAGCTGTTGGACTTCTAACTCAGCTTCCTTTTGCAAATCACTACTAAAATCTGCCACAAAGTCAGCTAAGGCTTGGGATTTGATGGCAGTCCTTGGTTCATATCTTATATCGTATGCACTAAGCTTCACTGCCCACTTAGCCATCCTTCCTGACATTTCAGGTTTCCTAAGAACATTCTTAATTGGAAAGTTAGTCTTAACAATAATGGCATGAGTCTCAAAATAATGTCTCAATTTAGTAGATGCCATAATTAATGCAAGGATAAGTTTTTCTAAGTGTGAATACCTGGATTCAGCATCAAGTAAACTCTTAGTTACATAATAAACAGGATGTTGTGTACCTTGGTGATCCTTAACAAGGACCGCACTTATTGCTTTTGAGGATACTGCTAGGTACAAGTGTTTTGGTCAAAAATCAAGCAATGATAATGCAACCAAACTTTCTGTTATGAGGTATGATGCTTGAATTGATGAATAATAATAAGGATCACTATGAAATGTAATGAACAAGTGACACGAAGATTTATACGAGGAAAAAGCCCTTGATCAATGAATGATCTCCGGCATAAAAAACCTCGGGTGATGGAAACTACCGATCACCAGCTCAAATTAAACAAGAAATGTAATACAACTTCGGATGATATTGAGCTAAGTACAAGGATCACTATAGTGTATTGTGTAAAAAAGTGTGTAATCTCCAAGTGAGTTAACGAGAGCTGGTGAGAGCAGCTATAAGAGTGCGTGTGTAGCCAAAAATAGCCAAGTGTTTTCTAATTAGCTCGCTACCCCTTTAAAAATGGAAAATATCTACACTAACTAACATTCCGCAAATGGTGCAAGTCCTCCACGACTCCATAACGTCCACTTTTGGCCAGGCACGTGCGGAATAAACATAGAATATGCTCCAGGAATATCGCCAAGACCAAGTCCAAGCTGGTACTCCTGCAAAACAGTTTCGAATTCAAAGTAGACAACCGTTAGTACAAGGATCCTTATGATGATCCATGATCCTGATCCTGCAACACTTCTGAGGATCACTACTTCAGACAGAATTGAGGATCACTAAACCCAACAGTAAATGAGGATCACTGATCATTTAGAAATCCACCCCTAACA
Source organism: Helianthus tuberosus (assembly GCA_030545235.1). NCBI lineage: Eukaryota > Viridiplantae > Streptophyta > Magnoliopsida > Asterales > Asteraceae > Helianthus > Helianthus tuberosus. Next base: position 164,815,116 of record CM060418.1, read on the forward strand.
ATTGCCCCCAAAATATAAGGAGTAATTATGTAAATAAACGAGTTGTATTTTGTTCTTATCCGCAATTAACCAACGGATAACTAGCCGTTGTAATCGGACTAGCCGTTACGAACATGACGTCACTGAGGTGACTATCCTGCAAAATCATCATTATAAATAAGAGTTAGAGATAGGGATCAATCTGCATTTAAATTCAAGAGAAACTCCCTTTAAATTCATATCCGAAGATCAAACAGGTATCTCTCTTTCTCTTCTTCCTTTACGTTTTCTTTCTATGCTCCTTCTCTCTTCACCTTCTTCATAATCAAGATGATGTTAAGATCCTCTCCTGCTAAGGATCACAAGAAGGACAATCCTCTTAAGAGCCAGGGGATCATCAAAGATTCAACGAATGAAAGGTGCTGCTTCACTGATCCGCAAATAGACAGAATCCGGCATTGCTTTTCGGCGAACACCTATTTCAAACCGTTTGATCCTACCGTTCTAAGTGATTACATTTTTGAAACTTGGGTAGCTTTCCCGGTCACTCCTTTCACAATAGGATACTCGTATCCTTTCCCTGAATTCACCCAGTCTTTCTTCTCCCTCACCGGCATCTCCTATATTCAAGCTATGCCAATGATCTGGAGAGTCTTATATACCCTTGAGAGGATCATTGAGCAGGAAGGAATTACCCTAGGAATGTCGGAGTTGGCAGAGATGTATGATCTCACCACATTTGGATCCCACCGATATCTATTCAAGCGTAAACCCGGTGAAGAACATCCCATCTTCAAGGCCACTAAGAATGATACAAACTGGAAACGGCGATTCTTCTTTGTCAGAAGGGATTCTATCCCGGATGGAAAGAATCTGCCAAGGAAGTGGAGCACCCATGGTAGGATATAGGATCCTGAGAAGGATCACCAGATAATCTTGTTTTTGTATAAGGATCCCTAACACCCTTTTGTTTCCATTGTACAGCTATCTCTGTTTCGCATCTTATACCATCACCTGCCACCAAGGAAAGGCTCGCTGCTTTCAGAAGACTTGATCCTGCAACAAGGTCATTCAAAACAAACACCCAGGATTCACAAGAAGTATCCTCAGGTTCTGTCACTATGTCAAGTAAGTATCCTGTATTTTGTATAGTCAAATATTTAAATAAATAGTTGAATAAAAATAGGATTAGGATACTTATCTGTTTTGAATGTATAGGCGCTGGGAAATCCTCAAAATCTGCCTCCAAGTTCAACATCACTGATCTTGACAATGTCAGATCCTCCAAGAAAAAGTCTGCTGCTAGCCCCTCCATTGTAATCCCCAAGGCTACCATTTCAAGGGGAAAAGGTGGAAAGAAAAGAAAGACCTCTGAAGCTGACAACCTTCAAGGCTTACCTCTGATCCGTCATCAATTCCTCGAGTACTTTAATGATGTAAGGATCACTGACTTAACTTGATTATCCTGCCCATTTGAGGATCACTTGATCCTAATCTTTGCATTGTCTTCATTGTAGAAATTTGCGGAGATCGAGGACTATGTTGGGAATGTTGAAGAGCTAGAGGAGAAATACTCTGACCTCCAAAAAGTAGCAATGCTCAAAGACCTCAAGATCGCTTCCCTTGAAAAGGATCTCAACGATGCCAAAGCTCAAACAGCTACCATTCTGATCAATTTTGATTATGAGAAGAGCGAGATCACGGAGGATGCTAAGGTCTCCGCTGCCATTGCCATGTACAAGACCAAGCTACAGATGGCTCAAGAAGCTCAGGATCCCGCCTTTGATAGGAGCAGCTGGGACATGGAAGGCGGAAGGCCAGGCTGGCTGAGTTGGAGGATGAGGATGAGGCTGACGAGGTCCTGGCAATCGAGGCTAGTGGTAGTGGCAAGGATCAGGCGAAGGATACTGGAGCTGGAGGGGATGATGCTGCGAAGGTGTAAGCTGCATGAATGGGCGATGAAGGACATTTCTAGACGTAGCCGGAGCCCATTTTTTTTAAGTTTGGTTATGGTTTTTGTTTTGATGATGTTTTTGTTGAACAATGATGGGTTGTACTAAAACAATAGTAATTAGGGCTAGGGATCATGGATCCTTTGAACAATAGGTAGGATTACAAATGGTGGAGGGATCCTCTATTTGGGGGATGAAGCCATTGTGATCCAGCCATCTTTTGATTCTTGCACTACCAAGACCCTTAAACAATGGACACCCTTTACCTACCCCAGCGGACGGGCCACGTATTGCTGGTAGATGCTCGGGGTAGGTAATTTTGACAACCTTAAGGGATTTAATCTTTTGTGAATAAAATAACTTTAACTTTTTGGCTTATCCTGTGTTGATATCCTTGTTGATATTTTACTTTCCAACTGTTGTGATGTTTATTTTGTTTAAACTTATCAAGTAGAGAAAAAATTTAAGAAATATCCCCAAAAAGTTTAGGATATGATCAAGGATCACATATTCCATAGCGATTAGTTTTGAAAAGTTATATAGTTTAAGGATCACAAGTTCAGTTGTCAAAAGATAAGTGTTACTCAAATAAATAATGAATAGAATCAAAATAGTTAAGGATCATACCTGAGAATCCAAGTTAGGATCCTAACCTTTAACAGTTGTAAACAGGATAATCCAAAAGAGATACCTTAGTAAAAGGTAAGGATCAAGGATCCTTGGTCATTTATCTCCAAAAACCTGAAATAAGGTACAACTTGGGACTAAGCCATTATAAGATAAGAGTTAGTAACTGGGGACAAGCCCAACCATTCTGGGCACAAGCCCAATATACTGGGGATAAGCCCAAAGGATAACTGGGGACAAGCCCAAAGGATAACTGGGGACAAGCCCAAAGGATAGTATGTAAACTGGAGTATGGCCCTCACTGGCGACTATCCAAACTTAGTGACATGAAAATGCCAAAACCTTAGCTAACGTGAAAACGTTAGAAACCTTAGGAACGGATGTATGGTACGTCTACCATTATACGTAGGATCCTGAATATAGCCAGTACAATGAAATTGTCAGCCCCTAAAGCGAGTACTGGTCCCATTGCCATGAACTATACCAGGATCATCGTGCGCTACTGGCGAAACTGGGGACAGGCCCAAACTGGGGTCAAGCCCAAATAACCGGGGTCAAGCCCAAATAACTGGGGTCAAGCCCAAATAACTTGATACTTCTGTGGATACTCAATCCTTGGTTAAGGATACCTGAACCTTCAAAACTCAGAATCAAGTGAAAGGAGGATAAAGGATGCAGGATCCTTATCCCTATATAAGAGAATAAAAGAATGAAATAGTTTGAGATTAGAAGATTACCAAGATGAGGATCATCGTTCTGTAAGGATCCTTTAAGGGTACTGGTCAGGTAAGGATCATGGATCCTTGTCACATAAAGTATTTCTTCAAATGGACAGCATTCCAAGCCCTTGGTAGCAAATCACCTTCCATTGTTAGCAATCGATATGCCCCCTTTCCTGCTTCAGCTTCAATCAAATAGGGGCCTTCCCACTTTGGTGCTAGCTTTCCATCAGCGGAATTGGTGGTATTCTGAAATGCTTTCCTGAACACCATATCACCCACTTGGAATTTCCTGATCCTGTCATTTTTGTTGTAAGCTCCAGCCATCCTTTGTTGATAACTGGCCATCCTTATCCTTGCCAAGTCCCTGATTTCTTCTATAGTATCCAGGTCTTGAACCAAGTTTTCAGCATTTTCTTCAGGATCACGAATGCTTGTTCTTGCAGTTGGAACCACCATCTTTGTAGGGATCACTGATTCTGCCCCAAATACCAAAGAAAATGGAGTTTGGCCTGTAGCATTCTTGGGAGTAGTCCTATCAGCCCAAAGCACATAAGGTAGTTCTTCTGCCCATTTTCCTTTCTTGGATCCAAGCTTCTTCTTCAAATTGTTGATGAAGATCTTGTTGGATGATTATGCCTGACCATTAGCTTGTGGGTGGACTGGTGTTGATGTTATCATCTTAATCCCCCAACTGTCACAAAAGTTAGTGGTTCTATTCCCAATAAATTGTGATCCATTATCACAAATAATCTCAGAAGGGATACCAAATCTAGTAATAATGTTTCTTTTAATAAAGGATATAACTTCCTTTTCTCTGACTTGAGCAAAGGCTTCAGCCTCTATCCACTTGGAGAAGTAATCAGTCATAGCAAGCATGAACACTTTTCCACCAGGTGCCTTAGGAAGCTTTCCAACTATATTCATTCCCCATCTCATGAATGGTCAGGAAGAGGATATAGGATGCAAGGGCTCTGCTGGTTGGTGAAGGATATTACTATGCCTCCGACAAGGATCACACTTCTAGGCATACTCTACAGCATCCTTCTTCATAGTGGGCCAATAGTATCCTGTTCTCAGGATCCTTGAGAACAATGCTCTGCCCCCAGTGTGGTTTCCACAATCTCCTTCATGGAAATCCTTTAGGACTTCTTGGATTCCAGGATCCTCAATGCATCTTAAATATGGTCCTGCAAGAGATCGTTTGTACAACATATTATTCAATATTGTAAATTGAGATACATTGATTTTGAAAGCCCTAGGGTTTTCTCCTGTAGGAATCTCTCCATGTTGTATGTATCTCATGATTGGAAGGATCCATAATCCTGAATGAGATTGAGTATCATCACTAGGGATGATTGCAGAATCCTCTCCTATCTCCATAGCTACATGATACTCGATAGCCGGGGTCAGGATATGGATAATAGGGATCTTGATATCCTCCGGGATCTTCAAGGATGATCCTAAATTGGCTAATGCATCTGCCTCTGCATTCTCTTCCCTTGGTACATGTGTCAAACTAAAGGATATAAAAGAGAGTGCCAATTCTTTGACTATCTCCGAATATTTGATTAGCTTTTCACCTTTAACAGCATAGGATCCATTAAAGTGATCAGTGACCAGTAAAGAATCTACATGTACCTCAAGATACCTGATCCTCATATGCTTTGCAATTTGCAAACTAGCTATCAAGGCTTCATACTCAGCCTCATTGTTGGTAGTTTGAAATTCACAAGCTATGGAGTGGGGTATTATGTCCCCCCTGTGGCGATTTTAGTAGTATTCCAAGTCCTGTTCCTTTTACATTGGAGGCTCCATCCGTGAAGAGAATCCAAGGATCCTTAGTCTCTTCAAGTTGTTGGACTTCTAACTCAGCTTCCTCTTGCAAGTCACTACTAAAATCTGCCACAAAGTCAGCTAAAGCTTGGGATTTGATGGCAGTCCTTGGTTCATATCTTATATCATATGCACTTAGCTTCACTGCCCACTTAGCCATCCTTCCTGACATTTCAGGTTTCCTGAGAACATTCTTAATTGGAAAATTAGTTTTAACAATAATGGCATGAGTCTCAAAATAATGTCTTAATTTAGTGGACGCCATAATTAATGCAAGGATAAGTTTTTCTAAATGTGAATACCTGGATTCAGCATCAAGTAAGCTCTTACTTACATAATAAACAGGATTTTGTGTACCTTGGTGATCCTTAACAAGGACCGCACTTACTGATTTTGAGGATACTGCTAGGTACAAGGATAATACATACCCTTTTTCTGGTTTCATCAAGGCTGGGGCTGAGGATAGGTAATCTTTAAGAGCTTTGAGGGCACCTTCATGCTTCTCAGTCCATTCAAATTTCTTGTTTTTCCTCAGGATATCATAGAATTCCTTACACTTTTCTGAGGATTTGGATATGAATATGTTCAAGGCTGCGATCCTGCCTGCCAATCTTTGCACATCCTTAGCATTGGCAGGAGATTTGATATTTACTATAGCCTTGATTTGCTCTGGACTTGCTTCAATGCCCCTCTTTGTTACCATATATCCTAAGAATTTACCTGCCTTCACACCAAAATGACACTTGGAAGGATTAAGTTTCATATTATATTTATCAAGGATATTGAATGCTTCCTCCAAGTCTTTAAGGTGATCCTCAGCTTTCTTGGACTTAACCACCATATCATCAATATAGACTTCCATAGTGTGTCCAATTTGTTCCTTGAACATCATATTGACTAGCCTTTGATAAGTAGCACCTGCATTCCTTAATCCAAATGGCATAGCAATATAACAGTATATACCAGTTGGGGTCATAAAGGTTGTATCCTCTTGATCAGATGGTTCCATCTGAATTTGTTGAAATCCAGATGAAGCATCCATAAAAGTCAACAACTCATGACCCGCGGTAGCATCCACCATGGAGTCAATGTGGGGTAATGGGAAAGGATCCTTGGGACATGCCTTGTTTAAATCTGTAAAATCGACACATACCATCCACTTTCCATTTTTCTTTTGAACAACAACCACATTGGCTAACCACCTTGGATACTTAACTTCTCTTATCATACCTGCTCGAAGTAGCTTATCTACCTCTTCCTGGATAATAGCATTTCTTTCAGGTGCAAACTTTCTCCTCTTTTGATGTATAGGCTTGAATGTCCTGTCAAAGCCAAGTTTATGAGTAATTATATCCTTAGATATACCTGTCATGTCTTCATGTTTCCAGGCAAAGGTGGTTTTCCTTCTTTTGAGGAAGGATATTAGCTCCTGTTCAATATCGCTAAGGATCCCTGATCCTATGAAGATCTTGGATTCAGGATCATCAGGATCCATGAGGATTTCTTTCAAATCCTGTTCTCTTGCCTCCAAGACATCTCTTGAAGGATACTTTAATTGCTATTGCTCCCTTGGTCTTGAGGTTGGCTTCATTGATGAGGTATAGCAATTTTTAGCCTCCTGTTGATCACTCTTAATTTTTACCACTCCCCAAGGACTTGGAAGCTTTACACATTGATGATAGGTGGACGAGACTGCCTTCATGTCATGTATCCATGGCCTGCCAAGGATAACATTACAACACGATAAGCAATCTATAACACAAAACTTTTGATAAGAATGCAATCCTTCAATATAGATTGGGAGTTTGATGTCCCCCAATGTATTCTTAGTTTCACCACTGAATCCCACAAGTACTGAGGATCTTGGGATAATATCAGACTCTGGGATATTCATCTTCTTGAGAACATCAAGTTGAATGATGTTCACAGAGCTTCCTCCATCTATAAGGATCCTGCGAACAAAGTGGTTAGAAATAAATAATGTAATTACAAGACCATCATGATGAGAGTCCTGGACGTCAACACGATCATCCTCATCAAAGGTTATGACTTTATCCTGGGTGACAACGGAGGTCCGGACGGGTCTGTCTCCATTATCCATCTTGGTTTCCTTAGCATGTCTTTTTGCCGCTGAAAAGGAGGTACCACAGATATCTGATCCACCGGATATAAAATTTATGACTTGTGCATCTGCTGGAGGAGCAGGAGCCCTTTCTGGGATCCTTTCAGGATCCTGGATCCTTGATTTCTTCCGTCCCAAGAGTTCCTTCAAATGCCCCTTGCTCAACAAGTAACCAATTTCCTTTCTTAGTGCAATACACTCTTCAGTGAGATGCCCAAAATCCTCATGGTATGCACACCATTTGGACTTGTCCTTTGTAGCAGCTGGTTTATCACTTTTCCTTGGCCACCTAGCTTTCTCACCTAGATTCTGCATTGCAAGGATTAGTTCGTTGTTATCAACAGAAAAACAATATTCAGAAATAGGAGGATAATCCTCATCATCCTCTTCTTGTTCCACTGAATGCACGTTCTGATTGTCAGACTTATTGTAGAACTTGGATTTATTGTTCCTGAAGTAGGATCCTTGTTTCTCCTGTTTTGAGGATCCTGCTAATCTATCCTGGATCCTTTTGTCATCCTCTAGGCGTATGAACCTAAGGGCCCTGGTTCTTACTTCATCAAGATTCCTGCAAGGTGTCATAACAAGATCATCATAGAATAATGAATCCCTAAGCAATCCCATTTTAAAGGCTTCTACAGCCATAGCAATATCCAAATTAGGAATATCTAAGGATTCTTTACTAAACTTAGTGATATAATCTCTAAGTGATTCATTTTAACCTTGTGTTACCCTATATAGATCGCTAGTTAATCGTTCAAACTTTCCACTACAAGAGAATTGACTATTAAACAAATTAACTAGGTTAGCAAATGAAGTAATAGACTAAGGGGGAAGACTTAGCAGCCATTTAAGAGCAGATCCTGTGAGTGTGGATCCAAATCCCTTGCATAGACATGCTTATTTTAACCTTTCAGGAATTGGATTGATCTCCATCCTCTCCCTATACTGAGCTACATGCTCCTCTGGATCCGTTGAACCATCATACAGCTTCATAGATGGTATCTGGAATCTTTTAGGTATCTCAGCATCACATAAGGGTGGTGCAAAATGAGATATCCTATGGCTACCATCTGCAATTTCAGGAATGGGTTTAACCACTCCCGGTACACTGGATATCATATCCTTAAGCTTCTGTAGCTCTCTAGCCATAGCCTGATTAATACCTGTATCCTGCATTAAGCAATGGTTAGTGTTATATGAATTATTAAAAATGTTACCTCCCACAGGATTTGTGTTCGGAGTTGCGGATGTGAATCCATATTGACGAGACTCTGGCATGATTGAAGGACCAGAGGGAGCAATGGTCTGCATTGGTATGAAATCTCCTTGATGAACGTCCGAGCTCTGAGGCTGCATACTTCTCAAGAATCCTTGATCCTGAAGGATATTGGATCCTTGAGGTTGAGATGATCCTTGAACCTGAAAGGATCCTGGAACTAGAGAGGATCCTGGGACAAGGGAGGATCCTTGGACCGGGAAGGATCCTTGGACCTGGGAGGACCCTTGAACTGTATGCATTCCCAAATATCCTCCTGACATGAAGTATCCCTGATGCTGAGAAGAGGATCCTGACGGTTGAGAAGATAATCCTTGAGGCTGGAAGTGAGAGCCAAATGCCTGACTCATAGTTGCTGTTCCATAACGCCTTCCTGGTAATTCACCCAAGTATTGCACGTCCAGAACTGCTGAGTGTTGGGAAGTTATGACTGGAGTGTCGAAGTTCAGCGATCTTGGCATCAGAGGGGAGTGATCCTCCACTGATTTCTTCTGTTTCTTGATCTCATCGATCTCCCGGAGGATCCTTTCATTGGTTTTGTCCTGCTCTTGTGCATGATTCCTCATCTGCAAAATCAGAGTGTAAAGATCATTAGTAGTAGGATTAGTTGAAACAGAAGAAGTTGGTGGTTTTTGGAAAATGGGGGTCGGTTTCTTCGCAGCATTCTCAGCATTCTTCTGGGATCCAGAAGGTGGTGGAGGCAAAGGAGGAACGCCTTGTGAAGAACTTAATGACGGCATCAAGTTTGAAGTATTCTTCGGTGAGGAAGCCATCTGCTTGGTTGTAACGAACCGAAATGAGCACGAAAATACGAATCTTTCAAGGAATGAAGCACCAATTGCCCCCCGGTGGGCGCCAAACTGTTTTGGTAAAAAATCAAGCAATGATAATGCAACCAAACTTTCTGTTGTGAGGTATGATGCTTGAATTGATGAACAGTAATAAGGATCACTATTAAATGTAATGAACAAGTGACACGAAGATTTATACGAGGAAAAATCCCTTTATCAATGAATGATCTCCGGCATAAAAAACCTCGGGTGATGGAAACTACCGATCACCAGCTCAAATTAAACAATAAATGTAATACAACTTCGGATGATAGCGAGCTAAGTACAAGGATCACTATAGTGTATTGTGTAAAAAAGTGTGTAATCGCCAAGTGAGTTAACGAGAGCTGGTGAGAGCAGCTGTAAGAGTGCGTGTGTAGCCAAAAATAGCCAAGTGTTTTCTAATTAGCTCGCTACCCCTTTAAAAATGGAAAATATCTACACTAACTAACATTCCGCAAATGGTGCAAGTCCTCCACGACTCCATAACGTCCACTTTTGGCCAGGCACGTGCGGAATAAACATAGAATATACTCCAGGAATATCGCCAAGACCAAGTCCAAGCTGGTACTCCTGCAAAACAGTTTCGAATTCAAAGTAGACAACCGTTAGTACAAGGATCCTTATGATGATCCATGATCCTGATCCTGCAACACTTCTGAGGATCACTACTTCAGACAGAATTGAGGATCACTAAACCCAACAGTAAATGAGGATCACTGGTCATTTAGAAATCCACCCCTAACAACAAGGATAATAAATCCCCTTTTTTCTGGTTTCATCAAGGCCGGGGCTGAGGATAGGTAATCCTTAAGAGCTTTGAGGGCACTTTCATGCTTCTCAGTCCATTCAAATTTCTTGTTCTTCCTCAGGATGTCATAGAATTCCTTACACTTTTCTGAGGATTTGGATATGAATCTGTTCAAGGCTGTGATCCTGCCCGTCAATCTTTGCACATCCTTAGCATTGGCAGGAGATTTGATATTCACAATAGCCTTAATTTGCTCTGGACTTGCTTCAATGCCCCTCTTTGTCACCATATAGCCTAAGAATTTACCTGCTTTAACACCAAAATAACACTTGGAAGGATTAAGTTTCATATTAAATTTATCAAGGATATTGAATGCTTCCTCCAAGTCTTTAAGGTGATCCTCAGCTTTCTTGGACTTAACCACCATGTCATCTATATAGACTTCCATAGTGTGTCCAATTTGTTCCTTGAACATCATATTGACTAGCCTTTGATAAGTAGCACCTGCATTCCTTAATCCAAATGGCATAGCAATATAACAGTATATACCAGTTGGGGTCATAAAGGCTGTATCCTCTTGGTCAGATGGTTCCATCTGAATTTGTTGAAATCCAGATGAAGCATCCATAAAAGTCAACAACTCATGACCCGCGGTAGCATCCACCATGGAGTCAATGTGGGGTAATGGGAAAGGATCCTTGGGACATGCCTTGTTTAAATCAGTAAAATCGACACATACCCTCCACTTTCCATTTTTCTTTTGAACAACAACCACATTGGCTAACCATCTTGGATACTTAACCTCTCTTATCATACCTGCTCGAAGTAGCTTATCTACATCTTCCTGGATAATAGCATTCCTTTCAGGTGCAAAATTCCTCCTCTTTTGATGTATAGGCTTTAATGACCTGTCAATGCCAAGTTTATGAGTAATTATATCCTTAGATATACCTGTCATGTCTTCATGTTTCCAGGCAAAGGTGGATTTCCTTCTTTTAAGGAAGGATACTAGCTCCTGTTCGACGTCGCTAAGGATCCCTGATCCTATGAAGATCTTGGATTCAGGATCCATGAGGATTTCCTTCAAATCCTGTTCTCTTGCCTCCAAGACATCTCTTGAAGGATACTTTAATTGCTATTGCTCCCTTGGTCTTGAAGCTGGCTTCATTGATGAGGTATAACAATTCTTAGCTTCTTGTTGATCACTCTCAATTTTCACCACTCCCCAAGGACTTGGAAGCTTTACACATTGATGATAGGTGGATGGGACTGCCTTCATGTCATGTATCCATGGCCTACCAAGGATAACATTACAACATGATAAGCAATCTATAACACAAAACTTTTGATAAGAATGCAATCCTTCAATATAGATTGGGAGTTTGATGTCCCCCAATGTATTCTTAGTTTCTCCACTGAATCCCACAAGTACTGAGGATATTGGGATAATATCAGACTCTGGGATATTCATCTTCTTGAGGACATCAAGCTGAATGATGTTCACAGAGCTTCCTCCATCTATAAGGATCCTGCAAACAAAGTGGTTAGAAATAAATAATGTAATTACAAGACCATCATGATGAGGATCCTGGACGTCAACACGATCATCCTCATCAAAAGTTATGACTTTATCCTGGGTGACAACGGAGGTCTGGACAGGTCTGTCTCCATTATCCATCTTGGTTTCCTTAGCATGTCTTTTTGCAGCTGAAAAGGAGGTACCACAAATGTCTGATCCACCGGATATGAAGTTTATGACTTGTGCATCTGCGGGAGGAGCGGGAGCCTTTTCCGGGATCCTTTCAGGATCCTGGATCCTTGACTTCTTCCGTCCCAAGAGTTCCTTCAAATGCCCCTTGCTCAACAAGTAACCAATTTCCTTTCTTAGTGCAATACACTCTTTAGTGAGATGCCCAAAATCCTCATGATATGCACACCACTTGGACTTATCCTTTGTAGCGGCTGGTTTATCACTTTTCCTTGGCCACCTAGCTTTCTCACCTAGATTCTGCATTGCAAGGATTAGTTCATTGTTATCGACAGAAAAACAGTATTCAGAAATAGGAGGATAATCCTCATCATCCTCTTCTTGTTCCAGTGAATACACATTCTGGTTATCAGACTTATTGTAGAACTTGAATTTGTTGTTCCTGAAGTAGGATCCTTGTTTCTCCTGTTTTGAGGATCCTGTCAATCTATCCTGGATCTTTTTGTCATCCTCTAGACGGATGAACCTAAAGGCCCTGGTTCTTACTTCATCAAGATTCCTGCAAGGTGTCATGACAAAATCATCATAGAATAATGAATCCCTAAGCAATCCCATTTTAAAGGCTTCTACAGCCGTAGAAATATCCAAATTAGGGATATCTAAGGATTCTTTACTAAACTTAGTGATGTAATCTCTAAGTGATTCATTTTGACCTTGTGTTACCCTATATAGATCACTAGTTAATCGTTCAAATTTTCTACTACAAGAGAATTGACTATTAAACAAATTAACTAGATTAGCAAATGAAGTAATAGAGTAAGGGGGAAGACTTAGCAGCCATTTAAGAGCAAATCCTGTAAGTGTGGATCCAAATCCCTTGCATAGACATGCTTCTTTTAACCTTTCAGGAATTGGATTGATCTCCATCCTCTCCCTGTATTGAGCTACATGCTCCTCTGGATCCGTCGAACCATCATACAGCTTCATAGAAGGTATCTGGAATCTTTTAGGTATATCAGCATCACATAAGGGTGGTGCAAAACGAGATATCCTATGGCTACCATCTGCAATTTCAGGAATGGGTTTAACCACTCCCGGTACACTGGATATCATATCCTTAAGCTTCTGTAGCTCTCTAGCCATAGCCTGATTAATACCTGTATCCTGCATTAAGCCATGGTTAGTGTTATATGAATTATTAAAAGTGTTACCTCCCACAGGATTCGTGTTTGGAATTGCGGATGTGAATCCATATTGACGAGACTCTGGCATGATTGAAGGACCAGAGGGAGCAATGGTCTGCATTGGTATGAAGTCTCCTTGATGAACGTCCGAGCTCTGAGGCTGCATACTTCTCAAGAATCCTTGATCCTGAAGGACGTTGGATCCTTAAAGTTGAGATGATCCTTGAACCTGAAAGGATCCTGGAACCAAAGAGGATCCTGGGACAAGGGAGGATCCTTGGACCGGGAAGGATCCTTGGACCTGGGAGGATCCATGGACCCGGGAGGATCCTAGGACCTGGGAGGATCCCTGGAACTGGGAGGATCCCTGGACCTGGGAGGATCCCTGGACCTGGGAGGATCCCTGGACCTGGGAGGATCCCTGAACTGCATGCATTCCCAAATATCCTCCTGACGTGAAGTATCCCTGATGCTGAGAAGAGGATCCTGATGGTTGAGAAGAGAATCCTTGAGGCTGGAAGTGAGAGCCAAATGCCTGACTCATAGTTGCTGTTCCATAACGCCTTCCTGGTAATTCACCCAAGTACTGCACGTCCGGAACTGCTGAGTGTTGGGAAGTTATGTCTGGAGTGTCGAAGTTCAGCGATCTTGGCATCAGAGGGGAGTGATCCTCCACTGATTTCTTCTGTTTCTTGATCTCATCGATCTCCCGGAGGATCCTTTCGTTGGTTTTGTCCTGCTCTTGTGCATGATTCCTCATCTGCAAAATCAGAGCATAAAGATCATTAGTAGTAGGATTAGTTGAAACAGAAGAAGTTGGTGGTTTTGTGAAAATGGGGGTTTGTTTCTTCGCAGCATTCTCAGCATTCTTCTGGGATCCAGAAGGTGGTGGAGGCAAAGGAGGGACGCCTTGTGAAGAACTGAATGACGGCATTAAGCTTGAAGTGTTCTTCGCTGAGGAAGCCATCTGCTTGGTTGTAATGAACCGAAATGACCACAAAAGTATGAATTTTCTTAGGAATGAAGCACCAATTGCCCCACGGTGGGTGCCAAACTGTTTTGGTCAAAAACCAAGCAATGATAATGCAACCAAACTTTCTGTTGTGATGTATGATGCTTGAATCAATGAACAACACTAAGGATCACTCTAGAATGTAATGAACAAGTGACACAAAGATTTATACGAGGAAAAAGCCCTTGATCAATGAATGATCTCCGGCATAAAAAACCTCGGGTGATGGAAACTACCGATCACCAACTCAAATTAAATAAGAAATGTGTTACAACTTCGGATGATAGCGAGCTAATTACAAGGATCACTACAGTGTAACGTGCAAAAGGTGTATGAAAAGTGTATGAAATTGCTAAGCGAATTGCCGAGAGCTGGTGAGAGCGGTTGTTAGTGTGTGTGTAGCCAAAAATAGCCAAGTGTTTTCTATTTAGCTCGCTACCCCTTTTAAAAATGGAAAATATCTAAGCTAACAAACATTCCGCAATTCATGCAAGTCCCCCACGAACTCCATAACGTCCACTTCAGGTAAGCACGTGCGGAATAAGTCATGGTATATGCTCCAGGAATATCGCCAAGATCAAGTCCAAGCTGGTACTCCTGCAAAACAACATCATATTCAAAGTAGACAATCGTTAGTATAAAGATCCTTAAGATGATCCATGATCCTGATCCTGCAATACTTCTGAGGATCACCAATTCTAACAGAAGTGAGGATCACGAAACCCAACAGTAATTGAGGATCACTGATCATTTAGAAATCCTCCCCTAACAATAAGATAGGGGCTAAACTATAATTATTATTTAAAGGATTAATTTACCCTTATTTTCCAGATATATATTTATAAATTAAGAAGAATTTTTTTTTTACTATTTTAAAATGCTCATCGTCGATAATACAAGAGTCAAATTTAAAATGGGAATAATTCCATTGAATTTTGATACCCATTTCGTTTTAAAACACACATAAAAAGCCAAAGCCAATATAAAAAAAAAGTCGTATTATTGAGATACCTTAAAAAATTAAATCGACACCTTCAATACGTATCGTATAAGTCTATATGATGCGTATTAGGTAAATTTCAAACTTCAAGGTCAGTCAAAGGCTGACAATGTCCCCATTATGCGAAGTAATACGCATTGTATAAACCTATACGATACGTATTAGTACTAGGTTGTCCTTCAAAGCTCACAACTAGGGTTCACATGCAACCCCAATACGGATCGTATAGGCGTATACAGGTCGTACAGGCCTATACGACCCGCATTGAATTGTAAAATTGCATTCTGCTTCCCCTATTTAAGCGACGGAGAAGACGAAGGTAATACATTGTCTTCGTTTTTTATTTACATTCACTAACATCATGTCTTGGTTCAACCACATTTTCGGCGAGTCGTCCGACACAAACACGAGCACGTTTATTCCGGAAAGCAGTGTGGTATAACATTTTTTAAACTTGTTCTGTTTTTTTTTTGTTTATGAAATACTTAGCACACCGTTTGTATTAGGAGGGGTCTGCTGTCACTGATTCTTACGATGAGAGAGGAAATGATGATCACGCGGAGGAGGTCGTGTCCGGCTTTCGTCCCCATCATAATGAATCATTGTTGCCAGACCTCAACGAGATACGTATGTATTTACTTTTTTCTATTCGGCGTTAAACTTACTGTTTTGGTCAAAAAATCTGTTGAGGATGATGCAACCAAACTCTCTGTTACGGGGTATGATGCTTAAAATGTAGAACAATGACAAGGATCACTTCAATGTAAATTGCACAAATGACACAAGGATTTATACGGGGAAAAAGCCCTTGATCAAGAGTTGATCTCCGGCACAAAAAACCCCGGGTGATGGAATCTACCGATCACCAAGCTCAAATAAATCAATAAATGTTTACAACTTCGGATAGTAACGAGCTAGGTACAAGGATCACTATGGTGAAATGTGTAAAAATGAGTGAAAACTAATAAGTGTTCGTCGAGAGCTTCAAGAGTGCGATTGTATGAGAGTGTGTGTAGCTGAAAAATGGCTAAGTGTTCTAATTCTAGCTCGTCACCCCTTTTAAAAATAGAAGTTAACTACAATAACTAACTATCCGACTTTTGTGCCAAGCTCCCACGTTCTCCACAACGTCCATTTCCAGTCAATCGTGTGCGAAATACCCGTGGAATATTCCATAGTACCGTTGCCAAGACCAAGTCAAGCTTGTTACTCCTGCGAAGTAATACGAAACACAAACAAACAACCGTTAGTATGAGGATCCTTAAGGTGATCCATGATCCTGATCCTGAAGCTCTTCTGAGGATCATTATCTGTCACAGAAGTAAGGATCATTAATTAGGATAACAAGTAAGGATCACTAATTGTTAGAAAATCCTCCCCTAACAATTGCCCCCAAAATATAAGGAGTGATATGTAAAATGAGCGAGTTATGTTTTCTTGATCTTATCCGCAACTAACTATCGTAAATATAGCCGTTATTGTTGAACTATCCGTTGCAACCATGACGTCACAGAAGTGACAATCCTGCACAATCATGATTATAAATAGGAGATTGAGATAGGATCGATTGCATTTAAATTCAAAGAAACTCCCTTTAAATTCTTGGTCGAAGATCTATCAGGTATCTCTTCTCTTATCTCCCCTTCTCTTACTCTGTTTTTCTTTCTTTCTATCATCTCTTCAAGAATGATGCTCCGGTCCTCCCCCGCCAAGGATCACCAGAAGGATAGTCCCTTGAAGAGTCAAGGGATCATTAAAGACTCGATACATGAGAGATGTTGTTTTAACGATGCTCAAATAGACAAGATTCGTCACTGCTTTCCGACGAGTGCCTTTTTCAAACCCTTCGATCCTACTATTCTGAGCGACTATGTTTCAGAAACATGGGTTGCCTTTCCAGTTACTCCATTCGCCATAGGCTACACCTATCCTTTCCCAGAATTTACACAATCCTTCTTTTCCCTTACCGGCATTTCTTATATCCAAGCCATGCCGATGATTTGGAGGGTTTTGTATACCCTAGAGAGGATCATCGAGCAGGAAGGCATTGATTTAGGAATGTCAGAGCTGACACAAATGTATGATCTTACTACCTTTGGTTCTCATCGTTATTTGTTCAAACGAAAACCCGGCGGAGAACTCCCCCTTCTTAAAGTCACCAAGAACGACACAAATTGGAAACGTCGCTTCTTCTTTGTCAGGAGGGATACCATTCTAAACGGAAAGGATCTACCAAGGACATGGTCCACCCATGGTAGGCCAGAGGATCCTGAGAAGGATCACCAGGTAGTCTTGTTTTTGTATAAGGATCACTAACCCCTTTTTGTCTTGTGTTATGCAGCTATTTCTGTTTCACATATCATCACAACACCCGCAACCAAGGATATGCTTGCTGCTTTTTGGAAGCTTGATCCTGAAATAAGGACATTCAAGATAGACACCCAAGACTCACAAGAAGTATCCTCAGGTTCCATCACCATGTCAAGTAAGTATCCTGCTTGATTTATAGTTTGAATATCAAAATAAATAATTAAATTGAAATAGGATTAGGACACTTATCTTGCTTTGAATGTGTAGGTGCCGGAAAATCTGCCAAGCCTGTATCCCAGTTCAACACGGCTGACCTTGATGTTGTTCGATCCAGGAAGAAGAGGGCCACTACCAGTCCTAGCATCTCCATTCCCAAGGCACCCACTAAAGGAAAGGGTGGCAAGAAGAGGAAAACTTCTGACACTGAGGACCTTCAAGGCCTACCACTGATCCGCCACCAGTTCCTTGAATACTTCAATGATGTAAGGATCACCAACTCTGCCTAGGTATCCTACTCGTATGAGGATCACCTGATCTTTAACTGCTTTATCCTTTTCTTTGCAGAAATTTGCTGAGATTGAAGATTATGTGGGGAATGTCGAGGAGCAGGACAAGAAGATTGCTGACCTCCAACAGGTTGCAGTGCTTAAGGACCTTGCAATTGCTGATCTTCAGAAGGAACTCCAAGATGCCAAGACTAAGACGGCTAAACTTCTGATTGACCTTGACTATGAAAAGCATGACCTCATAGAAGGTGCAAAGGTCTCTGCTGCCATCACAATGTATCAGACAAAACTGAAGATGGCCCAGGAAGCTCAAGATCCTAACTTTGACAAAAGCAGCTGGGATGTTGAGGGCTGGAAAGCAAGGTTAGCTGATCTTGAAGATGATGAAGAGGCTGAGGAAGTTTTGGCGATCGAGGCTGGAGGCAGTGGGAAGGATCTGGTGAAGGATACCGCAGCTGGAGGGGAAGAAGATGCAGCAAAGGTGTAGGCTGCACAATTGGGCGATGATGGACATTCCTAGACGCAGCTGGAGCCCAATTTTTAAATTTGGTAGTAGTTTTTTGTGGTTGTGATGTTGAACAATTTAATGGTTTGTACTGAACAATAGTTTTTAGGATTAAGGATCATGCATGATCCTTTGGACAATAGGCAGGATTGCTAATGGTGGAGGGATCCTCTGTTTGGGGGATGAAGCCATTGTGATCCTGCCGCCTTTATATTCCTGCACTACTTTTGAACTTATTATCATGGACACCCTTTACCTACCCCAGCGGACGGGCCACGTTTTGCTGGTAGATGCTCGGGGTAGGTAATCTTGACAACCTTTTAAGGGTTAGTCTTTTGTTAATAAATAAAATCTTAACCTTTTGTCGCTTATCTTGTGTTGTTATCCTTTTGTTTCTTTAATTCTCCTTTGTTTTGATGCACACTTATTGAATAAACAATTTTGAATAAGTCATATTGAAAATATTTAGGACATGATCCATGATCAAATATCCTATAGTTAAAGAATCCCAAAAAGTAATATGTTTTAAGGATCACAAGTCTAGTTGTCAAATTTTAAGGGTTATTCAAATAAATAATGAATAGGATTAAAAATAGTTAAGGATCATACCTGAGGGTCCAAGTTAGGATCCTAACCATAATAAGGAAAACTGTAAGATAAACCTTAGAGAGAAGTAAGGATCAAAGATCCCTAGTTGCTTATCTTCAAGGACCTGAAATAGATCATAACTTGGGACTAAGCCAACATAAGATAAGAGTTAGCAACTGGGGACAAGCCCAAGGATAACTGGGGACAAGCCCAAGGATAACTGGGGACAAGCCCAAGGATCGTATGTAAACTGGAGTATGGCCCTAACCGGCGACTATCCAAACTTAGTGACATGAAAATGCCAAAACCTTAGCTAACGTGAAAACGTTAGAAACCTTAGGAACGGATGTATGGTACGTCTACCATTATACGTAGGATCCTAGGTATAGCCAGTACAATGGAATTATCAGCCCCTAAAGCGAGTACTGGTCCCACTGCCTTGAACTATATCAGGATCATCATGCACTACAGGCGGAACTGGGGTTAAACCCAAGGAACGGATTGCTTCTGCAGATAACCAATGTTATGCAAAGGATACCTGAACTTTCAAAACTTAAAATCACGTGAGAGATGGATAAAGGACACATGATCCTTATCCTTATATGAGAAAATAAAGAAATGAAATAGTCTAAGATTAGGATATTACCAAAGTAAGGATCACCGATACTTTAAGGATCCTTTAAGGATATCCCTAACGTAAGGATCATCTGTGCCATGAGGATCCCGCTCACATGAAATATTTCTTCAAGTGGCCAGCATTCCAAGCTCTTGGTAGCAAATCACCTTCCATGGTTAGCAATCTATATGCCCCCTTTCCTGCTTCAGCTTCAATCAAATAAGGGCCTTCCCATTTTGGAGCCAATTTTCCATCAGCAGGATTAGTGGTATTCTGAAATGCTTTCCTTAATACCATATCTCCAACTTGAAACTTCCTGATCCTGACATTTTTGTTGTAGGCACCAGCCATTCTTTGTTGATAACTGGCCATCCTTATCCTAGCCAGATCCCTGATTTCTTCAATAGTATCCAGGTCTTGAGCCAAGTTCTCATCATTTTCCTCAGGATCACGAGTACTTGTTCTAGCAGTTGGAACCACCATTTCTGTTGGGATCACTGATTTTGCCCCAAATACCAAAGAGAACGGCGTTTGACCAGTAGCATTCTTAGGGGTTGTCCTATCAGCCCAAAGCACATAGGGTAGTTCTTCTGCCCATTTCCCTTTCTTGGATCCAAGCTTCTTCTTCAAATTATTGATGATGATCTTGTTGGATGATTCTGCTTGACCATTAGCTTGTGGGTGGACTGGTGTTGATGTTATCATCTTAATCCCCCAGCTGTCACAAAAGTTAGTGGTTCTGCCCCCAATAAATTGGGAACCATTATCACATATAATTTCAGAAGGAATTCCAAATCTAGTTATAATATTTCTTTTAATGAAGGATATAACTTCCTTTTCTCTGACTTGGGTAAAAGCTTCAGCCTCTATCCACTTGGAGAAGTAATCAGTCATAGCAAGCTTGAATACTTTTCCACCAGGTGCCTTAGGGAGCTTACCAACTATATCCATACCCCATCTCATAAATGGCCAAGAGGAGGATATAGGATGCAATAATTCAGCTGGTTGATGAAGGATATTGCTGTGTCTCTGACAAGGATCACATCTCTTAGCATAGTCCACAGCATCTCTTTTCATGGTTGGCCAGTAGTATCCTGTCCTCAGGATCCTTGAGAATAATGCCCTGCCCCCAGTATGGTTTCCACAATCTCCTTCATGGAAGTCTTTTAAAACTTCTAGGATTTCAGGATCCTCAATGCATCTCAAGTATGGTCCTGCAAGAGATCGTCTATACAACATATTATTTAAAATTGTGAATTGAGATACCTTGGATTTGAAAGCCCTAGGGTTTTCTCCTGTAGGAATCTCTCCATGTTGTAAGTATCTCATAATTGGTGAGATCCATGATCCTGATCCTGAATGGGATTGAGTATCCTCACTAGGGATAATTGCGGAATTCTTTCCTATCTCCATAGCCACATGATCCTCGATAGCCGGGGTCAGGATATGGATAATAGGGATTTTGATATCCTCCGGGATCTTCAAGGATGATCCTAAGTTAGCCAATGCATCAGCTTCTGTATTTTCTTCCCTTGGTACCTGCGTCAAACTAAAGGAAACAAAAGAGAGTGCCAAATTTTTAACGATCTCTAAATATTTGGTTAGCTTTTCACCTTTAACAGCATATGATCCATTAAAGTGGTTTGTAATTAACAATGAATCTACATGTACCTCAAGATACCTGATCCCTATATGCTTTGCAATTTGCAAACCAGCAATTAAGGCTTCATATTCAGCCTCATTGTTAGTGGTTTGAAACTCACAAGCTATAGAGTGGGGTATTATGTCCCCCTGTGGCGATTTTAGTAGTATTCCAAGCCCTGTGCCTTTGACATTTGAGGATCCATCAGTATAGAGTATCCAAGGATCCTTGGTCTCCTCTAGCTGCTGGACTTCTAACTCAGCTTCTTTTTGTAAATCACTACTGAAATCAGCCACAAAGTCAGCTAATGCTTGGGATTTGATGGCTGTCCTAGGCTCATATCTTATATCATATGCATTTAGCTTCACTGCCCACTTAGCCATCCTTCCTGACATCTCTGGTTTCCTTAGGACATTCTTAATTGGAAAATTAGTTTTAACAACAATAACATGAGTTTCAAAATAATGTCTCAACTTAGTAGATGCCATAATTAATGCAAGAATAAGCTTTTCAAGGTGTGAATACCTGGATTCGGCATCAAGTAAACTTTTACTTGCGTAATAGACAGGATGTTGTGTACCTTCGTGATCCTTAACAAGGACCGCACTTACTGCTTTCGAGGATACTGCAAGATACAAGGATAGCACATCGCCTTTTTCTGGTTTCATCAAGGCCGGGGCTGAGGATAGGTAATCTTTGAGAGCTCTTAAGGCATTTTCATGCTTCTCAGTCCACTCAAATTTCTTGTTCTTCCTTAGGATATCATAGAATTCTTTGCACTTCTCTGAGGATTTGGATATAAATATGTTCAAAGCTGCTATCCTGCCTGTTAGCCTTTGAACATCCTTAGCATTGGCCGGAGATTTGATGTTCACTATTGCTTTGATTTGTTCCGGGCTAGCTTCAATGCCTCTCTTTGTCACCATATATCCTAAGAATTTACCTGCTTTAACACCAAAGTGACACTTTGAAGGATTAAGTTTCATGTTATATTTGTCAAGGATATCGAATGCTTCCTCCAAGTCCCTTAGGTGATCCTCAGCCTTTATTGATTTTACCACCATATCGTCTATGTAAACCTCCATAGTTTGTCCAATCTGATCCTTGAACATCATATTCACCAGCCTTTGATATGTTGCACCTGCATTTCTTAGTCCGAACGGCATAGCAATATAGCAGTATATACCAGTTGGAGTCATGAAGGCTGTATCCTCTTGGTCGGATGGTTCCATTTGGATTTGTTGAAATCCAGATGAAACATCCATAAAAGTTAACAGTTCATGACCCGCAGTTGCATCCACCATGGAGTCAATGTGGGGTAATGGGAAAGGATCCTTGGGACATGCCTTATTTAAATCGGTAAAATCGACACATACCCTCCACTTTCCGTTTTTCTTTCGAACAACAACCACATTGGCCAACCATCTTGGATATTTGACCTCTCTAATCATACCTGCCCGAAGCAACTTCTCTACCTCTTCTTGGATAATGGCATTCCTTTCCGGTGCAAACTTTCTTCTCCTTTGATGGATTGGTTTGAAGGACCTGTCAATGCCGAGTTTGTGAGTGATTACATCTTTAGATATACCAGTCATGTCTTCGTGTTTCCATGCAAAGGTAGTCTTTCTCCTTTTGAGGAAGGATACGAGGTCTTCCTTCATTTCGCCAAGGATCCCTGATCCGATATAGATTTTGGATTCAGGATCATCAGGATCCATGAGGATTTCTACCACATCCTGCTCTCTTGCCTCCAAGACATCCCTTGGAGGATACTTTGATTGCTATTGCTCCCTTGACTTTGAGGCTGGTTTCATCGATGATGTATAGCAATTCTTAGCCTCCTGCTGATCACTATCAATCTTCACTATTCCCCAAGGACTAGGGAGCTTCACACATTGATGGTAGGTAGATGGGACTGCCTTCATATCGTGTATCCAGGGCCTGCCAAGGATAACATTACAACAAGATAAACAGTCAATAACACAAAATTTTTGATAAGAGTGTAGGCCTTCAATGTATATTGGGAGTTTAATGTCCCCCAGGGTATTCTTAGTTTCGCCACTAAATCCCACGAGCACGGAGGATCTTGGTATGATGTCTGATTCAGGAATACCCATCTTCTTTAGAACATCAAGCTGGATAATGTTCACTGAGCTTCCTCCGTCTATAAGGATCCTGCGGACAAAATGGTTAGAAATGAAAAGAGTAATAACTAAACCATCGTGATGAGGATCCTGGATATCAACACGATCATCCTCATCAAAGGTTATGACTTTTCCTTCGGAGACACTTGATGTTCGAACGGGTCTTTCTCCATTATCCATTTTAGTTTTCTTTGCATGCCTTTTAGCTGCTGAGAAGGATGTGCCACAAATGTCTGATCCTCCAGAAATAAAGTTTATTACTTGTGCATCTGCTGGAGGGGCTGGAGCCTTCTCAGGGATCCTTTCAGGATCCTGAGTTCTTGACTTTTTTCTTCCCAACAATTCTTTTAGATGCCCTTTGCTCAACAAGTATCCAATTTCCTTTCTTAGTGCAATGCATTCTTCTGTGAGATGCCCAAAATCTTCATGATATGCACACCACTTTGATTTATCCTTAGTTGCAGCTGGCCTATCATTTATTTTGGGCCATCTAGCTTTATCACCTAGATTCTGCATCGCAAGGATTAGTTCATTGTTATCAACAGAAAAACAATATTCAGAAATTGGAGGATAATCCTCATCATCCTCTTCTTGATCAACAGAATGCACGTTCTGATTATCAGATCTGTTGTAGGATCTGAACTTGTTGTTCCTGAATGAGGATCCTTGCTTATCTCGCTTTGAGGATCCTGCTAACCTCTCCTGGATTCTCTTGTCATCCTCCAGCCGAATGAACCTAAGTGCTCGGGTTCTTACCTCATCTAAGTTCCTGCATGGTGTCATAACAAGATCATCATAGAACGACGAATCCCTAAGCAATCCCATTTTAAAGGCCTCAACAGCCGTGGCTATATCTAAGTTGGGAATGTCTAAGGATTCTTTACTGAATTTGGTAATGTAATCCCTTAATGATTCATTATGACCCTGGGTTATCCTATATAGATCACTAGTTAATCGTTCAAATTTTCTACTACAAGAAAACTGATTATTAAACAGGTTAACTAGATTAGGAAATGAGGTAATAGAGTAGGGGGAAGACTTAGCAGCCATTTGAGAGCTGATCCAGTAAGAGTGGATCCGAATCCCTTGCACAGGCATGCTTCCTTTAACCTTTCTGGGATTGGATTGATCTCCATCCTCTCCCTGTATTGTGCTATGTGTTCTTCAGGATCCGTCGAACCATCATACAGCTTCATTGTTGGCACATGGAACCTCTTGGGTATCTCAGCATCACAGATTGGCGGTGCAAAACGAGATATCTTGTGGCTCCCATCTGCAATCTCTGGGATAGGTTTGACCACCCCTGGAACACTTGATATCATATCCTTTAGCTTTTGCAATTCTCTGGCCATGGCATGATTGATACCTGGATCCTGCATAAGACCATGGTTAGTAGTATAAGAATTATTAAAAGTGTTACCTCCCATTGGATTCAAATTAGGAAGAATGGATGTTAATCCATATTGTTGGGGCTCTGGAATGATCGAGGGGCCAGTGGAAGCATTGGTCTGCATTGGAATAAAATCTCCCTGATGGACATCTGAACTTCCTGTTTGCAAACTCCTCAAGGATCCTGGCATCTGGAAGGATCCCTGAAACTGGGACGATCCTGGAACAAAGGAGGATCCTTGAACCTGGGACGATCCTGGAACAAAGGAGGATCCTTGAACCTGGGATGATCCTGGAACAAGGGAGGATCCTTGAACCTGGGATGATCCTGGAACAAAGGAGGATCCTTGAACCTGGGATGATCATGGAACAAGGGAGGATCCTTGAACCTGGGATGATCCTGGAACAAAGGAGGATCATTGAACCTGGAATGATCCTGGAACAAAGGAAGATCCTTGAATCTGCTGCGCTCCTGAATATCCTCCTGAAGTCATGAAGGATCCCATATGCTGAGGATAGGATCCTACTGGCTGGAAGTATGAACCTGATGCCTGGGTCACTGTTGTTGTTCCGTAGTGCACTCCTTTCGGTCCACCCACATATTGAACATCTGGAACCACTGATGGCTGAGAAGTAATCACCGGAGTATCAAAATTCAAAGATTTTGGCACCAGTGGGGAATGATCCTCTGCCGTTTTCTTTTGTTTCTTGAGATCTCCGATTTCTTTGAGAATCCTTTCATTGGTCTTATCCTGTTGCTGTATATGATCCTTCATCTGCAAAATCAAAGTAAACATGTCACTAGTAGTGGGAGTGTAAGAAGCAGAAGAAGTTGGAGGTTTTGAGAAAATGGGAGTTGGTTTCTTCGCAGCATTCTCAGCATTCTTCTCGGATCCAGAAGGTGGTGGAGGCAAAGGGGGAACGCCTTGTGAAGAAGTGAATGAGGGCATCAAATTTGAAGCATTCTTTGCTGAGGAAGCCATTTGCTTGGTTGTAGTGAACTGAAATGAGCACAGAAATACGAATTTTTCTAAGAGTGAAGCACCAATTGCCCCACGGTGGGCGTCAAACTGTTTTGGTCAAAAAATCTGTTGAGGATGATGCAACCAAACTCTCTGTTACGGGGTATGATGCTTAAAATGTAGAACAATGACAAGGATCACTTCAATGTAAATTGCACAAATGACACAAGGATTTATACGGGGAAAAAGCCCTTGATCAAGAGTTGATCTCCGGCACAAAAAACCCCGGGTGATGGAATCTACCGATTACCAAGCTCAAATAAATCAATAAATGTTTACAACTTCGGATAGTAACGAGCTAGGTACAAGGATCACTATGGTGAAATGTGTAAAAATGAGTGAAAACTAATAAGTGTTCGTCGAGAGCTTCAAGAGTGCGATTATATGAGAGTGTGTGTAGCTGAAAAATGGCTAAGTGTTCTAATTCTAGCTCGTCACCCCTTTTAAAAATAGAAGTTAACTACAATAACTAACTATCCGACTTTTGTGCCAAGCTCCCACGTTCTCCACAACGTCCATTTCCAGTCAATCGTGTGCGAAATACCCGTGGAATATTCCATAGTACCGTTGCCAAGACCAAGTCAAGCTTGTTACTCCTGCGAAGTAATACGAAACACAAACAAACAACCGTTAGTATGAGGATCCTTAAGGTGATCCATGATCCTGATCCTGAAGCTCTTCTGAGGATCATTATCTGTCACAGAAGTAAGGATCATTAATTAGGATAACAAGTAAGGATCACTAATTGTTAGAAAATCCTCCCCTAACACTTACCATTACCTTTTACCCGTTGGTTTTTTTTAGTTTGCTGTGCCCCGTCAACCGTTGTTGCCAGATCTGAACGAGGTAAAAATAAAGTTACTTATTATTGTGAAGGCTTTTAGATGTGACGCTATGATTTAACCATTGTTTTTTTTAGTTAGTCGTGCCTAGCTATGATCATGGTTACGGGCCTACAAAAAATAAACTTCAAAAATTCAGGGTTTTAATACGCATCATATAGGCCTATACGATGCGTATTAGGCCAGCCGCCAGACAACCCCCTGCATCTGCTCATCTGCCATGTTTTTTACTTTATTCAATACGCATTGTATAGGCTTTTACGATGCGTATTAATTGTCAAAGTGTGCCAATAGATAGGCCGGTGTGCCAATAGAATCCCCAGAATAAATCATAATAAACAAAAGATCACTTGTTTTAAAACACACATAAAAAGCCAAAGCCAATATATCAAAAATCATAACAAAAGATCACTTGTTTTAAAACACACATAAAAAGCCAAAGCCAATATAAAAAAAAATCATAATAACAAACGAGCACTTTTTACAATTATACACGCTTTCAATTCGATATTCTCCCCCTTTCAACACGAAATCCCCTCAGCTTCCAATTCGCGATTCAATCAAAAATCATTATCCTGATTCGACATTTCAAGCTTTAACATGATCAGATATCTGAAATTAGCCACAACGATTACTAATTTCACCTTCTTTCAGTTCATAAAAATCAATATCAACATCTAGGGTTTCATAAACCCTAAGTTTTCCGTTAAAGTTTACAGTAATGGCAGATACATCAAGGCCGCAATTTACAATAACCTTAGGTCGCAGTGGTCAGGTAAATAACCGACAATGTTATTTCAAAATTATCATTTTTTTTCAAATAAGTAGCATATAATTGCTTGAGGATTCGTTCATTTCCCTAATGGCATTATTTAGTGTGATTAACGAATGATATAAGTTTAGGTTTTGTAATGAACTGTTGTAGAGTGGATGGAGTTTGTTATTTGTGGTTGAAAGTTTGTAAGTAGTAAGTAATATGATGAGTATGTGATGTGTTTTGAATTTGAATACCTATCACACATTGTATGTTTGTATATGTGTTTTGACACCATGGGAAATGATTTGTTTAGGTGGTGAAGAGAGCAGGGGCTGTGGTGGATAGTGATTTTGTTGGCTCGGTTCCGGTTGCTGGGATTAAAAGATTGGTTAGAGATAGGTTAGGAAGCAATGTGGATGCTGGACGTCTCGATAACAAACGGTTTGTTTTTTTTTCACACTCTTTCGATTCTTATTGAAGTTTATTATGAGTTAGTTGTGTTCATTCACATTATTGGTTTGCTGCGTTGCCGTAATAATAATTTTGTTTTGTTGAGTAGTTTAAGTTTGCTATTCTTATGATACATTATTTACTCCTCATTGCCGAATATACTGTATCCAAGTTATTAATTATGATACATGAAATCGACAGAATCTGCAGATATTGTACAAATTTGTTTTGCTTTATGTTTGATATTTATATTTATATTTATCTCATTGTTGAATTTCTTCAGGCAGCGTGGAGCTAATGGTAGATTGAGTTCCAATGCTAGTAATGGTGTAGATGATGGTAATGGGCTTATTCCTTATAGTAGTTGTAATGCTTGATGAAATGAAATTTCTACTGAATCAGAATTTTCCTCTTTCTATACCTGAAGATACTCATCTTAGTAAACACGATCTCCGGTTCAAAATCATGAAGAAAAGCGAAAGAAAAGCTAAGCAGAAAAACGTGGACCTCCGTGACATGTTATCAAGAAAAGCTCGTCCCTCTTCAACTGACCACAAAGTACACCAAAGTCCGCCTGAGCCACGAAACGATAGACCGAGGGCAACTAGGGTTACACCTGAGCCAAAAGAGCCAAAAGATGGTCAGTGGGACCCAGTTGATGGTGGACCTAGAGATGATAGACGGCTTATGCGGGAGCCGATTGAAGTTCGACCAAGAGATGATAGACGGCTTGTATGGGATTCAGTTGAGGTCGGACCTCGAGATGATAGGCGGGTCATACGGGATCCAGTTGAGGTTGGACCTCGAGATGATAGGCGGGTTATACGGGATCCAGTTGAGGTTGGACCAAGAGATGATCAACGGGTAATGCGGGTCCCGGTTGAGGTAGGCCCACGTATGCACCACCTATACGATGACAGACAACCGAATCTAGATCCAACAGATGGTAGCATGCCAAGTAGATTCACTTCCACAAGAACTTCAAGAACTCTATCACAGATGGACTTATCAAAAACCTCTTTCTCTTTGGAGACTTTGGATCGCATGAGTCGCTCATCACAGCCTAGAGTATTGGATAATTCTGTCGGTCTACCACCACCGCTGACGGAAGAGCCACTAAGAAGACCATTAATGAGACCAGTGACGTATGCCAGCGGGGATGTTCGTGAGATTGCAAGGCCCATGGCTGCCACATCTTTTCCTGTAAAACCAGTTATTTCCGATGGACCGGCAAAATCTGTGGGACTGTCGGTAGCCCCGCAACTACCAATGGGGAGGATTGTGCCACAAAGTCAATATCCAGTTAAGCTACTAAACCTTTTTGCTTACAGTTTGCACTTAATAGTTTTTCAATTTAGTATGCTGCTTAGTGTTATTTCTCATGTAGTTCTTTATATAGCTCTTGATGCTCATAACTTGCATGTAGGCCTGTAAATGAACCGAACGTTCATGAACTCTTAGGCAGGAAGTTCGTTTATATTTGTTTATTTAAATAAACGAATGAACATGAACAAAGTTTTTTGTTCATTTAATTAAACGAACGATTGAACGAACATGTACACATGTTTTGGTCGTTCATTTATATTCATGAATGTTCGTTTATGTTTGTTTATTTACGTTCACTTATTTTTGTTCGTTTAAATTTTAAATAAATACATAAATAATTATATTTATATAAATATAAACATTAGAAAGGTTTTTTAACTACTTTGATAAATATGACTAATTAGTAATTGGGCTATTTAGTAAATAAAAATGGGCTATCTAATGGAACGTATCGTAATTGATCATCAAT
This sequence comes from Helianthus tuberosus, assembly GCA_030545235.1. Taxonomy (NCBI): domain Eukaryota; kingdom Viridiplantae; phylum Streptophyta; class Magnoliopsida; order Asterales; family Asteraceae; genus Helianthus; species Helianthus tuberosus. Next base: position 164,844,681 of record CM060418.1, read on the forward strand.
TTATATAAAAAACTACGTAACTGAATTATGTACATTTAAACCACTAATTTACATGTGTGTTTTGGATAAATTCTGATGTATTATACTTTTTTTCGTTTGTGTTTGTTAATGTTAATTTATGTTCGTTTATGTTTGTTCAATTGTGTTCATTTGTGTTTGTTCAATTATGTGCGTTTAAGTTTGTGTTTGTTTACATTCGTGACCTGTTCGTTTAGGTTTTAAACGAATGAACATAAACGAACACGAACATGCCTATTGGCTATTTTCTTAATGAACGAACATGAACAAAAAAATTGTTTGATTATATGTTCGTCTTCGGTTAAAGCTAAATGAACGAACACGAACATGGCGAACTCGCACATGTTCGTGTTCGTTCGGTTCGCTTACAGGCCTGTTTGTATGGCTTAAGTTATTATTGTTATTTGTTACTGAATTTAGTTACCATTTGCATAACCAAAGGCTGCATTAAACATATATGAGCGACTGCACCGAGGCAGGAAAACCGTTTTTGTTGAAGAGAACTAGAGATAGTGATAGGCTGAATTATTTGTGCCTCTTTTAGCAGTATTGTAAGATTTTGTGACAAGAAAACATCTATTCTATTTTTTTTTCCGTTTATTATTTTAAAAGTCGATGTAATGAACTTGAATCCATGAAACTTTACCTGAACCGTTTTCTGCTCCCTGGACTATACTTTACCCTGTTATGCTTGATGCGTCTATCTTATTCCTTCCGGATTTTTAAACATGAAATTTATGCTGGAAGGATGCTTTGAAGGTAAAACCGTAAAAATTTTTAATATATATGATTGTTAATTGTTATGATAGATCTAAATATGTTACCACTTTTGCTCATTATGTTTTGTAGGTTGAATATCTTACTGTGGAGGGATTTTTGCACTCATTAGGACTGGACAAGTATTTGATTTCATTTAAGGTTGAGGAGGTAAAAAGCACTTCTAACTGATTAACTTCTGACAGCTATTGTTTATTATAATGTGTTGTGGTAAGAGTTACTAAAATGCCATATTATATAAGAGATTAAAGAACCGTTATATATAATTTTGTTTGCTTATATATATATATATATATAGGGGAAGGTTAACATACGATATTCCTTAACGTGCGATGCGGACGATAGTAAAGCACGCGTGTTATAAAATTCAAAGTTTCAAACCCTAATCACGCATGAACAAACCACATAAGCACGCATGAACAAATTATATAATCACGCATGAAGAAATCATATAATCACGCATGAACAAAATCAGAAAATCACGCATGGGGTAATCCCTAATCACGCATGTTATATTTTGTTCATGTGATTTTTTTTAATAGAACAGGGATCCACTTTTATTCCACCGAACACCAAAATCACCCAGCTAGCAAGTTGCTAGAAGGGGAATTACATACACCAAACAGCCAACAGAGACACTAAAATAAATTTACATCGAATTTAAGCCATTTATCGAGAGATAGCTCTTCTGTCTCGCCCTGTGTTTCATCCACAGAAAATTTGTTTATTTGATCTCATCTAGCATGCACTGTGTAGACATTCTTTTGTCATCAAACACTTTCCTATTCCTACTATTCCAGATGGACCAGAAAACCATTATCACAACTGCAAGCATAGTCTTCCTTCTAATAGTAATACTTGAGCAAAGCTGATCATTCACTGCCTTTATAATCTCCTGAACTGAAGTGCAAAGTGCGACCGTGATTCGGGTTTGAATTTTATAACATGCGTGAATTAATATCGTACACATCGCACGTTAAGGACTATTGTATTTAAAACTTTTTTTCTCTCTCTCTCTCTCTCTATATATATATATATATATGTCAGTTAATTTACTTCTATGGTTGTTGGAACAGTTCTAGTTTGTCTATGTATACGTTCAATCAACTTAATTCAGTAGTTTCCAAACATTATCCATAATTCCATATTATCTGTCTACTGTAAGAGAGGTGGCACTATGGGCTGGTTGGATAACACATTAAAATTTGGTTCGGGGTAGGTTAACATGAAATACCTGTGTTTTAGATAACTAATGCTTAAATAAGATTACTTAAAATATAATGCAATGATTTCTAATTTTGCTTTTGAGAATAGTGATTTAGTAGGTTGGACACATAAGAATCATATGCTTTGGGCAACTTTTGGCATGTTTGACTCCATAGTTATCGATAGCGGCCATAGCGACCGCTATCGCGAATAGCGTGGCGAGGCGAGACATGGTCGCTATATGGTGTATAGCGCTGAATAGCGTGAAAATAGCGGATTCCGACGACGACTTCTGGCCGGAAACCTGCAATTTCTGCCGGAAACTTGCTGGAAACTATGAAGAAGAAGAGCGGCTGCGTTTTTGTTGCGTTTGAGCCTTTCTAGGGTTAAATAAGTGTATGGATTTTAACATTGAACCCCTCTATCTTTCATCAGGTTACATTTAGTCATTAAAACTTTGTAAAATTTACATAAAAAGTGTAAAATTAGTTTGTGTATTTTAACATTTAACCCCCCTATTTTCACTAGCTTACTTTTGGTCCTTAAACTTATAAATTTATACATAAAAGGTATAAAACTAACGCTATATATAAAAAAAAGTTATGTAGATAGCTATTTTTTATTTCTTAAATTTTCAACTACCTTATCGCTAAACACGAAACAGCGGGCGCTATTTCATTGCTATCGCTACGTAGCATATAGGTACGTTGTCGCTATTCGCTATCGATAACTATGTTTGACTCATTTAACCTGTTTTGTTTTTAGTTATTACTTATTTTTATACCCATTTGACCCGTTTTTGCTATAATTATTTAAAGTTGTCTGTTGACTGCTGAAAGTGTTAATTTTTATGTATTTAAAATTTTAATTCATAGGTAGACATGGCTACTTTGAGCCAGATGGGAGACCATGATCTCAAAGAGATGGGCATACCTATGGTAATTTTCTGGCCCTTGATAATATATTGTACGCTCATTGTTCATATAGCATTTTTACTTCTTGCGTCTTGAATCTATATGGTCTAGATAGAAAAGAATAGATTGTCCAGTTGGTGCATCATGCATACGTGTCATAGTTCTGCTTGTTATATTACTTAACCGTTGGTGACTGTCCATTTTTTATAGGGACCCAGGAAAAAGATTTTGCTCGCTCTCCTTGCTCGCCACAGGAGGCCCGCACAATGAGCGGGATACTTGAAAATGGTAACATCATGAAGATAATAGAGTCGGCACTTTTTTTTCTTTCTTGTAATCAACTCAATACCGATGTTTTGTTTTCTTCTTCGAGTGTTGTTATTGATCATTACAATTAGTGAACTTGAATTGGTTCGATGTACTTTTATGCTTTCTTGATCGGAAACTTCTGGATCCAAAGCAATATGTAGTACATTATCGTTTTGGACACAGGAATTTCAGGATTTGGAAAGGAGCCAGTTATTTTGTGCCTTGCAAGGGTGATGGATATATATAACTAGGGGTTAAAACACATCTTTATTTTTACGATTTATTTATTCAAATTAGAGCTACTCATACATTAACAGAACTATAGTGTATTAAACATTAATTATAGTTTACAAAGTGTGAATTATAAATTAGTAAATCATTACCCTTACTGAACGGGTTAGCCATCTTGATCCCTTTAGGACCATAGACATTTTGTTATTATGTTTTGTTAGATTTTGTCTTTATATTGGTCTGTCTGGTATTTAGCAATGGAATGGGCAAAGGGGTGGAATGAACCGATTTGTTTTGTTTGATTAGCAAGAAAAGATGAAGGAATAAAATCGGTAGTGAGTGGTGGTGGTGGCGGAAGAGGTAGCGGGCGATTCCATTCCATTGACCAATCACACCCTTTTTCTTCACTCCCTCACAATGATCTATTCCAGTCCATTGATCAATCATACGCTCTTTTCTTCGCAATGATCCATTCAATTTTGCCTCCCATTCCTACATACTAAAAAGTTACGTGAGGCTTGTATAATTGTTTCATTTGAGCTAGTGTATACAATTGCTGCATTTTACTCTTTACTGTTGTTTCTCTTTATAGGAGTAGATTATAGTTCCATGTTCTATTTTCACGGATTAGGATCAAATACAAATGATCCTAATTGTAAGAAGGATTTATAGAGTGACAAGTGTCAAATAACCTAAAAAAACCCACTACAAAAAAAAAAAAAAAACCTTAAACATCCACCACCACCAAAAACCTAACCCCCCCCCCCCCCAATCACCCAACCCAAAAAAAAAAAACAATTTTTTTTTTGCCGAGGGGGGGGGGGTTAGGTTTTTTTTAGGTTTTTTTTTGGGGGGGGGGGGGGGTTTAGGTTTTTTGGGGTTTTTTTTGTGAGGTATAGTTTTTTTTGACCCGGGGGGGGGGGGGGGGGGGTGGGGGGGTTAGGTTTTTTGGGGGTGGGGGTGGGTGTTTAGGTTTTGGGTGATGATGTAGTGGGTTTTAGGTTATTGGACACTTGTCACTCTATAAATCCTTCTTACAATTAGTAGCCTTTGTACAATAACTTAACCCCTATTTTCACATCAATTATAATACGGTGAATAGTTGTTTGTAACAATTATGTTTACTTGGTTTAGGATAATAATTTGAACCTATTTGTCATTCTTATATTTAACTGATTAATATATTTTTTTTTTTATAAAATCTAAGCTTAGTGTTTGTTTCATTATAAAATATATATCATTGAAACGTCTTTTTTAGTTATTTAGGTGTGACTAATACAGTAAAACTAGGGACACATTTTTTATCCTTTCACATCTCGGTATAAAACTATATTACTCAATTTGATTGTGGAATTAACTTTTATTTCAGTGGTCGCTTCTTTTGGCTTTAGACTATGGGGTATGGGGCGGAGGTTGGGGCGTGGGTTGGAGAGAAACGCCCAAGTCACCACCCCGGGTGGGCTTGGGTTTGGGCGTGGCCCCTTGGGCGGGAGTTTAAGGCCGGGCGTTGGGCATGCCTAGCGGTCCTACGTGGCCGGCTGTTATTGGATGGTTGGCTAGCTAGGTTTAAATTTTAAAATGTAACCGTTGGCCAAGCCAGCGGGTCAGCCAAGTCGCTATAAGACCCCCAACCCCACCGCTTGTCCCCATCGCTATCCCAACCCAAGTCACTCCACCGACCCGAACTGCTACCCACACACACTTGATCGATGGCTTCTTGGACGCACGAGGAAGAGCTAGCCCTTGTCACGAGCGTCGTGGACGCGATGAAGGGCCGCCAACCCGGTGAGACCCGTTACTGGCCGGAAGCTTTCGCTAGCTACCGGCACAACGTGGGAAACGACCGGCACAATTTAAACGCGTGCCAACACAAGTGGCGCGAGCTACGACTGAAGCTCGATCGTTTTAAAGCCTACTACGACAGCGTCCCGGGCGGTGATACAAGTCACGAAGACCGGGTGGCGGTGGCCAACATCGAGTTTCGGGGCAAGGAGCGGAAGCCGTTTGACAAGCTCGCCCTTTTCGAGATCTACCTAACGCTTTAGGCTTTTTTTTATTTATTTTGTAATCATTTTTTTTAGAATTTTGTAACTTTTAGGAAATTTTACTTTTTTTTTATAAATTTTGTGTGTATTTAATTTAAGGTTTTTTTTTTTTTAATTTGGGGTGACATGGCCAACCCACGCGGGCTAGCCACGCCCCGCCATACCCCACGGACACGTCACTCACCAGCAGGGGGGCTCGAACTCCACGTGTCAACCCATGCCCCAAACCCCCGCCCCACCATACCACACGGTCTTAGGCATCTATCGACTTCATTACTGGTTTTTATTAGAAATCTATGGTAATAAAAATAAATACATATAATTAAATTTTAACTTACAGAATATTATATATGTTCGTAATTGATCTTTCTGTTGTCTAAAGCAAAATGCCACACAAACACGTTAGAGTTAGGGGTGTTTATCGAATCGAATTTTCGAATTATTCGAATAATTTTTATTTTCCTTTGAATTCGATTAAAACCTATCTAATTCGATTTGAATTCGAATAAAAACCCAATTCGTATTCGATTAAGAATTCGAATAAATTCGATTTGATTCAGATTCTCTTAAAACATGTAAAAAACTATGAAAATGAAACATAAATTTTAAAGAAACCATAAAGCACAATATCACATTAAAGAGTTCCAAATAAACTACCATAAGTCTAACATTCAAAACAAGAAGCCGGGAATAACCACTCCACATTACAAGTTAATATTTTGAGGGTTAGAAATCTAGGGTAAAGATCCTATGCAAATAGCCTTATCGTACAAAACGTTTGAAAGACATGAAAAGGTAAAAAAAAAAAAACGCGTTGGCATTTTCGTAATTATTTTACTCGTAATTACCCTACATGATCAAAATTACATTACAAGATCATTTCTAAAGTAATTATGATACTCTACAAAATTACCATACAAGATTAAAATTACTATACAAGATTAAAATTACCATAAAAGATCATTTGTAGAGTAATTATGATAAAATTATATAGTTTGAAAAATCTTATCAAGTGTAAAGTAAATTTAGAATTTAGAAATAGAACGTAGTGAAAAACAAGTGTTGGTGTAACGCTAAAAAGGGAACGTACAGTAGATTAGTTAACATTCTTCCGAATTATACATATCAACATTTCCAAGCTGATGTCCTCCTCCTGTGGCCCAGTGGGTATTCCCATTGGGTTTAGTTTGGCCGGCCCTCCTTTGGGAGGTCACCGGTTCGACTCCCACTTGTGGCTTTAGGGGGGAGGACACCCGTGCGCAATGATGGTGAAAAACCCACCGAGGAGGGTTTGATCCTGAGCGTCACCCCGGTTTTAATCCGGCTGTTACTCTAGCGAGGCAACTTGTGTAGAGGCAGTACGGTTTCCGGGGGAAAGCCTTCGACCCAAGGTTGGTAAACCCAGCGCTGGCCTTGCTATCTGGGCCCTTAATCTTGGCGAGGGCCCGCGATTTGCGGGTGTGACAATGGTCACCATTATGAAGTTCACCTTTCAAAAAAAAAAAAAAAAACATTTCCAAGCTGATGACGTCAGCGAGGAATAGTTATGTGAATTGGTTGGCCACTTTTGGCGGCCTGACTTTGTTTTTTTTTTTTTTTTTTTTTTTTCATATAATAGTTATTTATAGGTGATGTCAAGTTACAATTTTATCCCAGGTGTAAAATTACGATTTCGCCTTCGATTCAAAATGAAATTTTGCTTTTGCCTCTTGCTTAAATTTAAATTTATGATTTTGCCCTAAGTTAAAAAATACAATTTTGCCCCCATTTCAAAATAAAATTATGGTTTTGCCCTCGGCTAGAGTCCTGCCAAATTACGATTTGGTTCCCAGTTTAAAATTACGATTTTGCCCCCAACTAAAAATTACGATTTTGCCCGCAGCTAAAATATTACGATTTTGCCCCCATTTCAAAATAAAAAAATGGTTTTGCCCTTAGTTCAAAATATTATTTTGCCTCCATTTTAAAATTACGATTTTACCTCCGCTAAAAATTGCAATTTTGCCATCGTTTTTTTTTTCTTTGGCAAAACCATGGTAGTGTTTTATTTTACTTTGTTGACTTAATTTTTTTTATTCATGCCAAATAGCTGCCTAACACTCGTTAATTGGTCCTGACAAGTTATTGTTTTGCCCCCAACTCTAAATTACACGTTTGCCATCGTTTTAGTTAATTTTTTTTTATCATAACTATGGTGCTGTTTTTCTTTAATTGGTTAACTTGATGTATCTTTTTTGATATCGTGTTATAGGTAACATGTATAACTAACCGACATAAAGGCGTACATGTTATTAACCTAAGAAATACTCGGTTTAGCGCCCCGCAACGCGGGCGGCGCATAACTCTAGCTGCCTAACACTGGCTCATTAGTCCTAAAAAATTACAGTTTTGCCCTGAGCCCAAAATGATGGTCTTATCGTCGTTTTTTTCATAGCAAAATTATAGTAGTCTTTTTCCTAATTGATTGAGAATTATTCCGCCATCGCCCCGCAACGCGGGCGGGGCATCTACTAGTTTATGTACATATGGCATTATCTATTACACTATCTCAATACTTGCAAAGCATACCAACTCTTCTAAATTCTTATAATATATTACGATATCCTCTAAATTCTTACGATATCTTTCTGAGCATCATCGGGTCATCCTATACCCAACATTAGACAAGATTTGCAACCTAGGAACATGAATGGAAGGCTACACCATCCCTTTGATTGATCCACCATGGTTTGCATGGATGAAACTATGGCAACCATGGTCCTCCTTTCTATTTTTTCAAGAAATCATTTCCTTTTTCTTTAGACAAAGATAAATTAAAATAAATAAGGGGTTAGTGGTTTGGGTCATGACCACGCCCTTAGGGTGGTTTTGAATGGTGGATTAGAGGTGAGTTACATAACACTAACGTGAAGGGTCATGATGGTCACGAGCGTCATGATCACATCCTATAGCCTAATATTGTAATCTTTAATAAAACTTGATATACTGATATATTTCATGTGAAAACCTTTCATCATATCGACTGTTGAGTCTTCATATTTGCTGACTCTTATACAGTTGAGTAATTTACCTTTTTGGTCCATGTGATTTAGTCTGTTAAATCATTTCAATACAAAAATGAATCTTTGACAAATCAAACGCTAATGTTTAATTTATTTAACACTTTTAGTCCCTGTAGCTAACGCTATCCATTATAAACGTTATAATTGATCATGTGCCCTCACATGAGAGGCATTTATGTCATTCTCTTAACCCCTATATTTAAGAACAAAAACCCTTATTCTCTCTTTTTTTTTTCATTGACAACAATCCTGATCCTCTATGTTCATCCCCAAAGATTCAAAGTTATTATTCATCTACTCTATTGGCAATTTGAAGTTCTTAATCGTTGAGGGATTTGACGCTCTGGTGGATTCATGACAAAGATAAAGAATTTGATCCATACCAAGTATATTACGTAACTTTCATCTTATGATGGAAATGTATCTTACGTAGATCATGATGAATTTCTAGTTATTGAGATTAATGATAGATCAAGAAGATAGGATATTCAAAGGAACAAATAACGTTCTATCATTTCTTAATACATGGATCGATTATCGAATGCCTTAAAAAAATTAAGCGTCTGGACTTGATATATCAAGAAATTTAGTTTTAGACCGGAATAAAACTGACTAAATTACATGGACCAAAAATATAATTTACACTATAGATTTAGCCATCGAATGTCGTTGTCGTCATCATCATCATCATACTCAGTAAATCCCACTAATATTCTCAATGTATGCATTATATATTTTTTGAATGGTCGTTACTGTTTTTTTTAAATAAAAATCAACATTTAAATCTATATATGTATAATAAAGTGCGGTAGAGGAGTGTTTAAATGTGAACACTAAATATTGCGAGAACCGTGAGAACGAATGAAAAAACCACAAGAACTTGGTCGAAATTCAAATTCAAATTTTTTACACTTATTATTATCATTCGAATAAAATGTTAGAAATTTAATTTACACCTTTTACACATGTGTAAATTTGTTATATTTACACATGTGTAAAAAAATCTTAGAAACGTGATTTTGAGAGGATAAATGAATTATTTGATATTATAAATTCTTTTTTTGATGTTGTATCTTAATTACAATGAGTTTTGTATTAAAAAAATGGTTTTGAGTGGTTTTTCCATTCGATCTCACGGTTCTCGCAATATTTAGCGTTCTCAAGATAACCCTAAGCGTAGTAAACAACTAAACATACATGCAGTGGCGGACCCAGAAAATTTTCTTCTGGAGGTGCGGAAAAAAATTAAAGGTTTTAGGTCCCTAGCTATATAAAAAAAATCGGTTCATAGAGGGTCGGATCGGGTCGGTCATGTATAATCAGTAAACATAAACAAACAAAGTTTTGCGGGGCCGGATCAGATCGGATCGGGTTGGGTTGGGTTGGGTTGGGTCAATTTCAATTTTCAAACAATCAAACCTTATTTTCAACTTCCTATCACATTAACAAACAAAGTTTCAAGTAAAACAGTAAATGAAGGGGTATGGTCCCAAAAACCCTGCGCAAGCGTATAGGACCATACCCTAACTTCATTCCAAAGAGCATCTTAAACAAGGCCTTGCACGGCTGCGCAGCGGTTCTAAACAAGATTTGGAGGAAAGCAGTCTTCGATAACCATGCGCCGGGGGAAAGGAGAGACAAACACTTAACTAACACCCTTGCGCGGGCTCGCGCAAGGACACAGTTAGGCTTGAAGAGCAAAACCTTAACATCTCCGCGCGCTCAAAGTCAAGACTTGAACAAAAAGGTATCTTTTCTGTTACAACAAGATGGACACGTGGCAAAAGCATAAAGGTTTATAGTTGTAGATCTTCTAGAAGGATTTTTAATGCTCATCGTGTCACACCCCAACTGATGGCGGAAACATCGGGGCGCGGCACTGAGCGAAACAGATTGTCCAAGAGAATCCATAACAACTATTAATGACAATATATTTAACGTTAAAGTCCCATACCAATAACATATAAAGCAAACACAATTGTTACAGACAGTGTTTCTCAAAAACAAGTAAACTGTTCCGACAACTCAGATTTCTTATTTGGTGGGTTTCTAAACATCCTACTCGTTTCGTCATAACAAACATAACATCCTATCAACCTGTCACATACGTTAAAATAGAGTCAATACACAGAGTGTAAAGGTGAGTACACAAGTTTGAGTAGCATATAGTATGAGAAAGCTTTTACGCATAACCAGCATGTAACACGTAGAAATGTGAATCAAGTAAGCTATCGACAATGACGTATGCAACCGACATGACTGCGAGTGTAGAATGCGCAACACACTATCACCACTGTGACCATGTGAAGTAATACCCTTAATAACCCCTGTCCACGACAGGTGCTGAGTCCAAACTATAGTACTATCGTTGCTAAGGTGTCAGGAAACAATCACTGTGTAAACATAACATACAAGCATTCATCGAGTCACGTATAACATGCAAGAGCGGTTAGCGTTTATAAAAGAGTTTCGTTGTGTGTTGATGTGTTTTGATATAGAACGTATGTAACACCCAAGAGTGCATTAAGCGAAAAAGGGTTCGAGTATACTCACAGTAGTCCGTAGTTGCTAAACACCTACTGTATTGGATTGAAGGGAACGCTTTGAGTTAGCCTGAGCGGGGAAACAGAAGCGTCAGCGTTGAACGGTGCGTAACAGAGTGTCGAATGGCGATTCGAACGAGTGAATACCCATTCGATCGGATGGTCATTCGGACGGATGGTCATCCGGACGGATGACCATTCGAACAGTTGATCATTCGAATGAGCATGTGTATTTGTAAATCATTTCAAAACTTTTGAAGTTTTCGTTGTAGTATTTAATCAAGTCATCCGGTTGGATGGTCATCCGGACGGATGGCCATTCGATCGGATGGCTATTCGATCGAGAGTTTGGTAGTTTGAAGTTTGGTCAAATCGTTTAGAACAAGAAATAGTACAAAGGGCAAGTCACCTGGTCGAATGGTCATTCGATCGGATGGTTATCCGATCGGATGGCCACTCGAGTGGGCAACCTGTTGTTTTGAAACTTGACATTTTCTAAGTTAAAAAGTTTTGGAGTTTAACGAAGACGGCGTGACGACGTGTCAAACAACGGAAACCACACCAAGTCTAGCTCAGTCGATCGGATGGGAATCACCCCATTCGATCAGGCTAACTGTTCTTGATGAAGTTTCATGTTCAACCCGTGAATCGGTCGTTTCTCCGGTGGAAATCCGTTTTCAGACCGGTTCTCAACTAGAGAATGAGTGGAGAGCCTGAATGAGTCTAGATTCCATCGGTTCTTAGTAAAAGTGAAGAAAGTTGAAGAAAAGTTTGAGATCAGTTGAAAATGTTTCGATTTTGTTGAGATTCATGTTAAAATGTGTAGAAATCCTTTAGATCTGAACCATTCTTGATGAGATGACGTCACACAACCGATTGCATAAGCAATGGAGATGATGTCACCTTCAAGGGGTCCAAATCAGGTGATTTCATGGAGAAAATGTAAGATTTTGATGGAGAAGATGATGAGAAAGTGGGCAGTGATGATGGATGTACAAGATTTAGGAAGAATTACTTACGAAATAGCCTGGGATCGAGTGAAAAGTGCCTGAGAATGAACTGGGAGCGTGCTGGTCGAATGGAGCTGTCACATCAATGAACAGTGATGTGACAGGTGGGTATTTAGAGTGTGGGAGAGATGATGAGGCGGTGTAAGTGAGTGAGAGGGTTGGATAGCCAGTCGATCGGATGGCCATCCGGACGGATGTCCATTCGATCGAATGGTCATTCGATCAGACGATTTGTGCGAGTTAGTTTTTTTCCAACTTTCGTTTCGTGCATTAAGCGTTGCGTTGCGTTTAAGCGAGTTGCGAGTAAGCGTTGCGATGAGATAACCACATATCATTAGAACAAGTAATCCCACAAATAACACACATACACATAAATGCGAAAAAGTAAATCTGCGTTTCGAGTTTGCGATGCGATTGCGTTGCGATAGCGTTTAGTATAAACATGCGATGCGATAATGCGATAAAATGCGTTTAAATAGTTTGCTTTGTAAATAACGTTAAATGCGATAACTGGGTTTTGAATAAGCGTTGTAAAACATAGTTTAAAAATTATCGTTTAACCCTTAGCGATAATCAGAATCTCGAGAGTACAAGTCAATTAAGCAATAAATGACAGGTCTAAGTAATGACCCGAAAAGTCGGGTTGTTACACATCGTGCATGGCCATTCGGTTACAACTGATTGTGACGTGGCATGATCGTGGACGCTCATCTAATCACGATGATGGCACTCACTTGAAGAAAGATCTACACAAAACCATTTTCCACGTGGCTTCTCCCCAGCCGTCGATCAAACCCACAATCCGTGTGCATGGATGTAAAGTTAACTATTGACGGAAAAGTGGGATAACCGCTAACGGAAAAGTGCTTTCCGTCACCTCTCCATTACGACCATTTTCCCGCCAAAAACCGGCTATAAATAAGGCACTGCAGGTACGGTCTCGACAAGTTACACTTCACTTACTCTCACTCTTATTACTTTATCTTCTTCCTCGAGATCACTGTACTTATTCTCACGCCGGAGGGTGGTCACGGAAAGAACCCCCATTCTCCTCGTGGCGAGTCTAACGGCTTTTTGTTTTGCAGTGGTTATTGAAGAAGGAAACTGGCCAACCACCGAATCAACGAGAGGATTAACCCCTTTTATGCAGAGACTAAACCCTTGATCTGATAGGCTCCGGTCCATTTAGATCACTGTTTCTTCAGTAAACAACATAAAAAATCTTCATAAGTAAGTAATTTTTTTTTAACGGCAAATTTGGATCACTAACGGACCACTGGAGTATCATCGTGCCACCAGCGGAACCACCCGATCATATCCATCAAACCCCCCTTGTGGGAATTGAACCCATGACCTAATGGTCATAAGCCTTATCCCACCTCCAAGATGCCACTAGGCTATAATGCCATGGGCCACAGCCCATAAGTAAGTAAATTAACAACAAAAAACCATCAAAGTTCAAATGCTACCGACTTCTATTTCTCCTAATCATTAAATAAAACAACAAAAAACTTATCTAAGACATAACTTGGTCTTTAACTAGAATAATCCGACAAAAAAAGTGGTCCAACCCTTTTCCTCTTAAGAAACCGCGCCATAACTTCTCTACGCAGGGTTCTTATCACATATAAATTTGCTCCGTAAGTTCATAAAACAATACTAAATACTTAAACAAAATAAACATTCATGTTCAACCAATACCATAGTCCATAATTTTCAATTTTAATTTTCAAACATTCGAGCCCTAGTTTTAAATGTTGATTAGTAATCATTTAAACAAACAAAGCTTAAAATAAAACAACAAAATCGTTAAATACAAGTCTAGAACAACTAAAAAACATCAAAAAACATAAAAAAGATCAAATCTTTATACATCTATATTTTCTACTAATCACCACATAAAGCAACAAAAAACAATCAATAAAAAAAGGATAAATCTTTGGGTTGGGCTGGGTTTGGGCTTGGGTAGTTGGGTTAATAAAATTAGATTGTAGATTGGGTTAAGTAAAGTGAATAAATGGTTAAAGAATAATTATACAAATTGTGTTATATACTTATATATTCATAATAATCAGTGTTTAATTTTTTTTTATAAAGAATAATTATACAAATTGTGTTATATACTTATATATTCATAATAATCAGTGTTTAATTTTTTTTTTATAAATTCATAATATATTTTTTTTCTAAGGAGAGCGGTTGAAAAATTTCAAGGGGTGCGGTTGAAAAAATCCAAGAGGTGCGGTTGGGATTTTCGACGAAAATTAGCATTGAAGACCTTTTTTTAAGGGATGAAGCCGGCCACCCACCATCGTAGGTAGGTCCGCCCCTGCATACACGTTTGATTTTTTTAAGTATTATTCCATCCTTATTTGAAATTATTTGAATATTCAATCATTTGTAATATTACTTGTGTTGAAAAATATATATTAACGCAACTTGGCTATATATTAACGCAACTTGGCTAGAGGTAAGTAAAACATGCTCACTTCATAAAATATTTTATTCATAATCCTTCATCATAACTATTTTTGTATTATAACTAGGTTTTGCCCCGCCCGCGTTGCGGGGCACTAAGCCAAATATTTCTTGTTCATTTACGTCTGTGTTTCGGTTACTTGTACACACTACTTATAACACGATCTCAAAAAACATTACATCGAGAAAACCAATTAAAACAAAACACTATCAATACTTTTGCTAAAAAAAAACTAAAACGATAAAAGACTATAATTTTTAACTGGGGCAAAATTGTAATTTTTTAGGACAAATGAGCGTGTGTCACGCAACCGCCTGACACGAATAAAAATTACACCGAGTCAACAATTAAAACAAAACACTACCATAGATTTTTCAAAAAAACTAAAACGATAGCATGACTGTAATTTTACACTGGGGGCAAAATCGTAATTTGACAGAAAAAACAAAAACAATGGCAAACCTATAAATTTGAAACCGAGGGAAAATCGTAATTAGGATGGACGGGAAAAAACAAAACAAATGGCAAAACTGTAAATTAAAACGGGGGAAATCGTAATTTCGATAGACCAATGGGGAAATGCCAGGCAGCTGCGGGAACAAAATCGTAATTTTTGAAATGGGAACAAAATCATAATTTTGAACAGAGGGCAAAAGCGTAAATATATTTTGAACCGGGCGCGACATTATAATTTTAAACTAAGGGCAAAATCATAATTTTGAGCTAGGGGGCATAATTTTATTTTGAAATGTGGGCAAAAACGTTATTTTGAGCTGGGGGCAAAATCGTAATTTTTAGCTAACAGGAAAACATAATTTTATTTTGAACTGGGTGCAAAAACGTAATTTTAAATGGAGGGCGAAGCCGTAATTTTAAAGTGGGAATAAAATACAAAAAATGGTTTTTGAACTGAGGGCAAAAACGTAATTTGAAGCTAGAGGCAAAAAGATAATTTTGTTTTAAACTAGGAGGAAAAACGTAATTTTAAACGAAGAACGAAACCGTAATTTTAAACTGGAAATAAAATTAAATTAAAAATGAGTTGGTCCAATAGGGGAGTGCCAGGCAAGCTGCCTGGCACTATTCCCTCAACTTGAGATTGTATATGTAGTAAACTAGGTGATGCTCCGCCCGCGTTGCGGGGCGATGACCGAATAATTCTCAACCAATTTATAAAATAGTACTATAGTTTTGCTACAAATAAAAAGTAAAAAGAGTGTTAGGCAGTTCTTTGACACGATTTTTAGCTGGGGGCAAAGTCATATTTTTATTTTTACTTTGGGGAAAAATCAAAATTTTTTCCAGAAGGTAAAATCCTAATTTTTAGCTAGAGAAAACCATATTTTTATTTTGCACTGGGGGCAAAAACGTAATTTTGAATTGATGGTGATATCGTAATTTTAAACCGAGGGGAAATTCGTAAATTTTAGCTGGGGGCAAAAACATAAATTTATTTTTAATTGGGGGCAAATACGTAATTTTAAACTGTGGGCAAAACCGTAATCAATTTGAACCGATGGCAAAATTGAGAATTTTAGCTGGGAGCAAAGGCGTCATTTTATTTGGAACTGGGGGCAAATACGTAATTTTAAACCGATGGCAAAATCGTAATATTAAAGCGGATATAAAATCATAAATTAATTAGACCAATAACGGAATGGCAGGTAGCTTCCTAGCACTCTTCCCTTGCCGCCCATGTCATCCAATAAAGACAAACAAGTGTTGCCGCCGACACTTAAATTTGTAGATGTTGAAAATAAAAAGAAAAAAAAGACATAATCATAGATATCTGTCAATTAAATTTCGTGGGGCCGCTGTGCTTTAACGTACGTTTAATCAAGGTTCATTGTTTGTGTAACGTCCGGCTTTTCTATACAAGAATAAGAAAAATATAATATATCTCCCCCGATAAACATGTCTATATGTTGTAGTTCTAGATTATCATATTTTATACAGTGTGCTATAATAAAAAGTTTTCATGTGATTAGTTAAAAAGTTCATCTAACACTAACGGGTATATTGATAACCACAATTAAGTAATTTTAGAAGACTCTCTTGGCTATCCACTTAATGAAAGGAAACTATTCATTATTTGATGTAAGATTAAATATTTATTTATTTATATTTATTCTAGTAGCCAACATTATCATTTATATAATATAGATCAAAATATATTAATAACCTATTAATAATTAGTTGGTAATTGTTGATGGACCATATTACCCTTATTAACTAATTGGGTTTCCTCTTGGGTGTATATATAAGGAGATTATTAGAGAGGTTAAAGGTTAGACACACAACCTAATAACATAACATCACAATTCGTCCCTCTCTCTCCATAACCGAAACTCACCCTATTTTCGGTTCATCACCATCATCACTTTACACCCTAAGGAGGAACCAGATCATCCTGACAAGTATGTCGAACTCAATGGCTGCATCTCTGACTGGATTCTCTACTGGCATGTCTGCTGTAACAGGTATGTCATTCATGTTTTCCATTATGTTTAAACAGAACTGATCAACATGTGGTATCAGAGCATATGTTGATAAATCAGTTCTGTTTTCGTATCCATTATTCTGGGATCAAAAATCTGGAAAACTGAATTTTTTTTAAGCCTTCATGATCACGGCTGTTTTCGAGTCTTTGTTGCCGAAATCCCTGTTTTCGGAAGTTGATGTTTAATGAATTTGACTCGAAATTATAATGGGTAAACTAATATTCGAAATCCATTAAAGAAAGTCTTAAAATTTAGATTTCCGAACCCAGAATTATGTTTTTATTTTTTAGGGTTCATCTTTTATGTTCTTAATAAAACTCGAAAATTCCCTAAGATTTGGAATATAATTTGGATTAGTGGATGTTTTTCCAATGTTTGATCTAAATTTTATCTATTAAAATTTCGAAAACTGTTAAAGGATTTTCAGTTATTATTTTCGAAATCTTTTGATAAGTTTAGATTATAAATAAAATAGGAAACACTATCCCACAATCCCTTAAATTTCGAGTTTTCAGTTATTATCACAAAACAGCTGTTACCAGTGGATTCGAGACCATCAGACTACGACTCGAGACCATCAGATCTCGACTCGAGACCACAAGGTCTCGACTCGAAATCATAAAGGTCATTAAATCTTTACAACTCGAGACCAGAAGTTTACAACTCGAGACCAGAAGATTACGACTCGAGACCATCAGGTCTCGACTCGAAATCATAAGGGCTCAAAAGTTCACAACTCGAGACAAAGGTCTCGACTCGAGACCATAAGGTCATAACTCGAGACCATAAGGTTGCGACTCGAGACCATAAGGCTGAAACTCGAAACCGTGGTTACGACTCGAGACAAAGGTTGCGACTAGAGACCTCATAACTAACTCGAGATCTCAAAACTTAGTTCGATCCGCGCTAACAGGTGGTTTGCTATTAAATAATTGGTTCTGTAAATACTTAGTTAATTAATAAGGATCAAATAATGTTTTACAAAACCAAAATAGCTTAACTTGAATGAGCTTCTGATGTATTAATTCTGGCCAAAGCTGATTTAATATATCTATTTATTGTTCAAGTATTATAAAAGCTATGTTGAGTATGCATTACAAACGTGAAATGTCTTAATTCTGGCCAAAGCTGATTTAATTCATTTATGTTTAGCATGCTTGACAAGTGCATAACTAAAGTGATTGTCTCATTTCTGGCCAAAGCTGATTTGTCACGATTACTTTGCACACATACTTAAATGATTACACTTCTGGCCAAAGCTGATTTGTCTTTGTTTAAGTAGAATTTTACTAAGTCTATTATTTTGATGTTAGTAATAGACATATCACAATCTCTTCACATAATGATCCTTATATTAATGATCCTTAATTAATTTTATGATCATTTCGTCTGTCTTATTCTTAGTACCCATAATTTTACTCACTATAATTTTCTTCTACATATATCTCATCCACTCTAATTCCTAAACCTAAAATGTTTGCTTTATTTAAAGTTTCTATTAGAATTAGTTCTTAAATTAAATCCTTGATTATTTCTTAAGACACGATAATCCTATTGCTCTCTTCTGATAAAGATTATAAAGAAGAAAATTAGAGCATAATGATTAGGATAAATCGAACATGATGTCTCTTATGATAATCAAGAACTCTCTAACATAATGCTATCACTAAAGTTATTTCAGATTAAGTCTTTCCTAAGGCTAATCTCTTATATATGGAATAATCACTAGAACTCCTAAGATGCTTGCCTTCATTTGAAATTCTAAACTATAAAGTTAAGTGGTATATGTGAATACATTATAATGTACAAAACCATGACCCATAAAGTTAAGGGCTTACGCGTGGAAATAAGTACATTTTTCCAGTACATTACATACTAAGATTTTCACTTGTACAATTTGATGCCTTATAAATCAACTATAACACTCAAAAATACCAAAGTATAATGAGTGTGTTGATAAGCAACATATGTACAAAGAAATAAATGTTTAAAGCTGGAAAATAAGTTGTTATTCACTTTACAACCGCTAAAACCTTAAAAGAGGATTGTTCTAAGGTCCATAGACAAATTACAAGTGCTAATTCCACCTCTAAGGTTCTTCAAGGGAAAATCTCACTGCATAATTATGTCATTAGACTAGACATAAGCAACGAGACTATCCATTATTCTAAAGAACAGTTGGATGAATTAATTAGATAGTCACTTATTAAAGATATTTAAGTCTACTAATTATAATATTCCTATTAGCACATGATTAGTTAACTCTAGTTTTAAACGTTTCCTTACCAGAAGTCAACAAATAACTAACATGAAAGTTAGTGACAAAATTAAATGTTAAGACTATAAGAACCATAATAAGCAGTCTTCTAATAACGCTTTTCGATACCTTATATATTCTGAAGATTAATCAGAATACAGTATCATAATTAAGCAATGTTATGAAGGTTGTGAGGTTTGCATAGTCAACATAAAGTCACACTTACCTTAAACTCTCATTTTATTTGTTCTAAATATCTGGATTGAAACAATACTAAGATAAAACTAGATGATACCTTACATTTTCACAACTTTGTCATCATGTAAATGAGAATTTGACAAAAGGAAAATGAGACTTACAAATTTCATCCATTATAACCAAAATTCATGAGAAATCATGACATGGTTAATGAGGATGTTTTCTTATCTAATCTCATTCTAAGTGATTTTAAATCATCATGTTATAGCCCTAAATATTACTTGACTTAAGGAATAAGTATGGGTCCATCATAAGTCATTCATTGACATTCATGGAACTTATTTCAAATGGAATATTCAGACACAATTCATTTATCATTTAAAAGACTATCAACTTGTATCTAAATTTTGTCGCATATGGCCCACGTTCTTAGAAGAAATCTATTCATGTATGTACTTAATAAGATTTCTATTAAATATGTCCCTAAAGTTTCTTATGATATTTGGACATTAAAGAAATCAAATAAAGTCTAACGTATATGTGATAGGTTCCCACATCACGTAGCTCATTGAAACTTCTCTTGTAGCATTCTAGAGATATTAAAGATCAGTGGGAGTATTAAATGTCTTAATCATAACTTGCAATAGTTGCAAGAGGTGGGGAGTGAAAACTTTATATTACTTCAATTTACACCTCCTGTACAAGACACTGTTCCATCTTGACACTGTTCTATCAAAACTTGTCTCCTTAAATCTAAAGCTACTCTTACAAAAGTTTCATTGTTGCTTAATTATGGGCACACTTAGATTTCTTACATAAACTAATATAATCCTCAACAAGAGAAATCACAACGACTAACGTCATTAATTTGTTTTCTCTATTAGAATTTGTTTGGTCGTTAAATATTGACCCTAAGCATGCTGAGTTCCTAAAGATTTCTAAGGTCAGTGGGAGCAGTCAAAGTCCTTATCATGACTTGCAAGGAATACAAGAGGCGGGGGGAAGAGTGTCATTAAATTTCACTCCGAATTTAACTCCGATTACACCTCTTGTACACCATACTGCACCAACTCTTACAAACTTAGAATCCTGAAAATGATAGCAACCTAATCAAGAGCTAATCCATAAAACTGAAACTTCTAACAAACCCAATAATCAACTCAGGAGGTCATCTAGGTTTAAAAACCTATTAACTTTGATGATTACATAATCTCCCTAATTGAAGTTGAAATGAATTTTGGAAAAGTTTACCGATCCTATCTCCTCTAATTAAGCCATTAGTGTCAATCAATCTTCTGAATGGAATAAAACAGTTTTCTAGTAAAACTGATTTTATGTGTTCGTATAACGTTTGGGATTTGATTGAATAACCTAAGAGTGTTCATAACTAAACCAAATCCTGATATAAACGTTAAGACACAAAGAAGCATGATTGATTGTAAAAGGTTGTACTCAGGAAGAGATAAATTATTAAAGAATCTTTATTACATATCTAACAAAAGATTTCTTTTAGGATCATCACTGTTCTAGTAGCTTATAATAGTTTAAAGCTACATTAGATGAACATTAAAACAACTTTCCCTAACAACTGGCTGACATATTTACATGTTCATAAAACAACCTGAAAGTTCTAAACTTAAGGTTAAAGAACAGTTTGTCTATAAGCCAATAAAATCCTTGTATGGGTTAATGCAAACATCATAATGTGATGAAATCTTAACGTAATTATTTTCATCAAGAATCAAGTGGATTAATGTACCTACCTCAAGATGAGTGGGAGCAACTAAATTAAACTGGTCTATATAGATGACATTCTTTTGACAAGTATATGTTACATAAGTCAAAGTATTGTTGTCATAAACTTTGATATAATAAATCTCAGAGATATCTCTTACATAATAGATATCATAACATGTTGAGATAGACCAAATGGGACATTACTTCCGTTCCATAAGTTTAACATTAAATTGGTCCTTACATATGTAGCAAACAATACTGCTCTCCTTTAGAGGATAATAGGATAAATGAGATTTTTTCTTACGCTTCATTAATTAGAAGCCTTATGTAAGTTTAAGTCTATACTCGTTTGGATATTACTCACATTGCAACACACTAGATATGTCTAGATTAATGTGAAGCATCTAATAGAGTATTACAAAATCTTTAAAAGAAACGAGAGGCTATGATTTGAAGAAGAAGTGAGAATTAAAACCGGTTTATTACTCTAACTTTGTAATATTCAAAGATGACAATGTAATTTCGGGTATATCTTTATGTCAGCAGACAAAACCTATCTCATGGAGGAGTCATAATAGACTGATATCAACAACCTAAGTTATAACGATATAATATAGTCACTAAATGTTGTTGGAAATTTATCAGTGGACTCATGAATTTATTAACTCCATATAATTAATATATTGAAGACTTATTGTGATAAAATCAGCTACCATGTCTCCTTGAACAGTAACAGTTCGAGATGTGCTGCATTAAATTTCGATACGCAATTAATTATTCGTTTATGAACGAATTGAGGAAACTAAATATTTGTATCGAATGCATTCATGATATGCTTAAGGATCCTATAACTAAAAGTCTATCACCCATAACTATTATGTAAGCGCTTATAATAATCACGGGTATATTGATGACTATGTACAACTGCATATCGTACTATGAATGATTAACTTTTAATATTCCTCATCAGTTTGATTTTGTATGTCTCTAACATATGTTCTGCCGGTGTAATGACATATAGACAAATATAAATACAAATCAAACGCTAAAGGGCTTCTTTGTATGTTGATCATAACTGTTAGGTTTTAAATTGAGGCTGTAGTATGACTAATGAGGGTCCTGAGTCGCATAATGATTCAACGGCTGTATTTCTCTGCTACGGTTCTTGGTTTAAAGCTAAAATGAGTATTAACCTCTGATCAGACTAATCTAATACTCATGATAAATGATTATTCGGCTAAGTGGGAGAATGTAAGATTAAATATTTATTTATTTATATTTAATCTAGTAGCCATCATTATCATTTATATAATATAGATCAAAATATATTAATAACCTATTAATAATTAGTTGGTAATTGTTGATGGACCATATTACCCTTATTAACTAATTGGGTTTCCTCTTGGGTGTATATATAAGGAGATTATTAGAGAGGTTAAAGGTTAGACACACAACCTAATAACATAACATCACAATTCGTCCCTCTCTCTCCATAACCGAAACTCACCCTATTTTCGGTTCATCACCATCATCACTTTACACCCTAAGGAGGAACCAGATCATCCTGACAAGTATGTCGAACTCAATGGCTGCATCTCTGACTGAATTCTCTACTGGCATGTCTGTTGTAACAGGTATGTCATTCATGTTTTCCATTATGTTTAAACAGAACTGATTAACATTTGATACTAGTGTTAGTTTGAAAACTGAATTGGATATCGAACTGTCCAATTAACTAGTTCAATCTGCCCAACCAAGTCTTACTAATTAACCGAACAATTTTTTTTCTATTATTTTCTTATTGTGTGGCTGTTTTTATACAGAATGATTGTATGTGGTTGTGTTTACACGTTAGGGGTAGGGGTGGTAATCACTTATTACTCACTCACAACTTCCAATCAAGTTCTGCTATGTCATCAATCACTATTCCATCACTAGTGATGGATTTTAGTGGAAATGGTCATCACTTGTGATGGAATTCCCTCACTCACAACCTTTTTTATTTTTTTTAAATTATAAATTAACAATAAAACACTAAAATTATATATTATAAATTTCATTTAAATTAAAACATACTAGTTCAATTAAACATACTAGAAATATTTTAGACTACAATAAAAAATAAAACCATACATAAAGAAACTCTACTCCTCGTCCGAATTAGGTAAATTCCAAACCTAAAGAACCTACTAGTTCAATTAAATCTTATCTCAACCGAAAGTGAATTTCTTCATCACGCAAGTCTTGTTGGATATTTTTGGGAACGTGAACTTGTGTAGGAGGATCCGGCACCCAATCTGGAGATATTGCACGTCCGTCTTGTTTAATTAGCATATTATGCAATATGATACATACATATACTATGCTATGTATTGATTTCTTATTCATCGCACGAACCGGTCGGCTTAGTACGCCCCATCTACCCTTTAAAGCACCAAAAGCCCTCTCAACATCTTTTCTTGCCGATTCTTGCAACTTTTTGAACGCCTTTTCTTTAGCTTCGACAGGAAATGAAGGAGCTTTCACAAAAACAGACCATGATGGGTAGATACCATCCACAAGAAGAAAGCCTCGTCTGTAATATCGTCCGTTAACATAGAATGGACAGAAGGGTGCGGTACCATCCGTTACGGTTTGGAACAACGGCGACGTGTGCAAAACATTGATGTCGTTGTTTGAACCTGGAACACCAAAATATGATGCCAAAACCATAAATCATTCGACGCCACCGCTTCAAGTATGATGGTTGGTCTTTTGACGTCACCCCTAACATACGCCCCTCGCAACTCTCTTGGACAATTTCTCCACTCGATATGTGTACAATCGATGCTACCGAGCATCCCTGGAAAATGCCATCTAGCCTCATGTGCGACGTAAATACGTGAGATGTCGTGTCTCGTCGGTTTACGTAAAAACTCTTTACCATACAATTTAATGACCGCGTTACAAAAAAAATTGCAGACATTCACGTGAAGTTTTGTCCGGCATAGCTAGGTATTCATCAAATTGATCGGGAGGGTTACCTGTCGCTAGTTGGCGAATAGCGGACGTGCATTTTTGTATCGGCGTGAAACTTGGTTTGCCCCTCGCGTCGTAACCTTCTTGAAACCATTCTTCAGTTGCTTCGATGTCTCCAACAATCTTTAAAAATAATTCTTTTGGTAAACGAAACCGATCTCTAAATGTTTCGGCATTGTAGACTGGATTCTCCACAAAATAATCGTTCATTAACACTTCGTTGGCATGTATACGATCACGATCCACCATTTTCTTCTTTGGGAGGTTCGAACTTGCTTCAAGTTCGTTATACACCGACACGAAAAATTCAAGCGTCTCATTGTCGGAAGACGATTGGCTATCGCTATCGCTGTCAATCGAAAACGACGAAGATGTAGGAAAATCCATTTGTGAAATATGTAGAATGTGTTATATGTGTTTGTGTTTTGGTGTGGGTGAAATGGTATAAAAATGTGAAGTATATATAGATTGTTTAAAGGTCTTTTTTAATTAAATATAACGTTAAAAAAACGGTCAAAACAACAAACGGTTGGATTTTTTTAAATATAACGCGTTAAAAAGACAACGCGTTTTATGTTTAACGCGTGAAGAATAGGGGGTGGCGGCGGTGTTTTGTCGAGTATAACGCGTGATGGGATGGTATAACGGACCACCCCGGGTGCCCTTATATGGAATATTTACCTCATCATAAATGATTCGTGTATATATTTTCTCTGTATATTTGCCTCATAGAGAGATATAACACATTAAGTTATATATAAACATTCATACAACTATAAAACACATCAATCAAGTTATTTTATATAAATATTCCTATGCCTATGAGCATTCATATAACTATAAAACACATCAATCAAGTTGTTATATTTAAATGTTCATATACCTATAAATTAGGTATAAGGCGATGGAGTTTGGTCTCGGGGAGCCGATGTGGAGGGTTTCCCCGTCGAGGAACACCACCCCCCTCCCGGTCCATCCATCGGGGATTCACCCCCGTCTTCCCCGAAGCTCTAAAATTTTCGAATGTTTGAAATGTTACCGTTGGCAACGGTCGAAAAAAAAATTAAATTAATTTATAAAATTCTATTTAAACCCCTTTACAATTTTAAAAATCACAAACTCAAACCATTTTCCAATCTCTCTATAAACCTTCATTTTATTCCAAAAAAATCATGGATCCGAGCCGACCCAACCCTCCTCCATTCTTTCCCAACACAACCGTTACTCCCTCGACCCACCCCCACTCGTATAACCCACGACGCTGATGGATCCGTATTCGTTTGGCAGTTTTAGTCAAGCTCAAAACGTTCAGCAAATGCAATACCAACAACACCATCATTCTATGCAAATGCAATCACAAGGAATACAAATGCCCCGTTCCAACTGTTGACTCAAACCGCGCCCACGATTTCGTTTCTTTAGCCGTAGATGACGATGTTATACCCGAAACGCAACCACAAACCACGAAGTCTAAGAAAGGAAAAAAACGAGCACAAGGAGATCAAGAAAAGGGAAGCGGGAAGGCGGAAAGCATTCCTTGGACCACAGACGAGTTGGAAGCGCTTGCACGAGCATGGTTAAAGCTTCTAGCGATCCGATTATAGGTATAATTTTTAATTTTATTTTTAAATAAAGTATTAAAATTAATATTTGTTTTTTTATCTCTAAAGAAAGATTATATTTTTAAATTTTAATGTGTAGCCACCAATCGAAAACATGAAGGCTTTTATAACCAAGTTTGTAAAGAATTTTTCAAATTGATGCAACACGAACCATATCGATTAGTCCATTCCGTTAGTTCAAAATTTAGAGAGATGAACGGAAAAATTGGTTTGTTTGCGGGTATATATCAACACGCATGGAACAATCGTCCAAGTGGTACAAATGATGCAAGGGTTTTGTCGTTGGCTATTGAAAGATACTCCAAGAAACATGGGTCGTGGTAGTAAATGAGGGCGTATGAAATATATCCGATACACGTTGTGCTATCAATATAAACGATGACCCCAAGTTCGAAGATGTAACCCCAACTCTTGAATCAGAGCGGCCAATTAGAATGGATCGTGCTAAAAAAGCAGCCGCTGGGAAGGATTCGGGTTTAAAGGGAACGAGCTCGAGTGAGTATCAAAACTTGATACAATGCTACAAAAATTCAACCATTTTATGAGAGTGCAAGAGGACAGGTGCAAAAAGAAAGAGAAAGAAAAGGAAGAAGCTGTAGCGATGGAAAAGGAGAGGCTTGAGTTTGGGGAGGCGATTCAAATTTGATCTACAAAATCAAGAAACCGAAGAGTTCTGACTCATGAGAACCGACATCGAAAGCGTATCGGAAAGAGACCGTTCGGTGCTCTCAAGAATGAAGGACAAGATCGCGAAGAAATGGCTAGGAGGAAATGGAAGTGGGCTTTAGTTTTTTTTTTAAATTATGTTTATTAAAATTATGTTTTTTTTCTAGGCTATGTAATTTTATTTTTAATAATGAAAACTTTTTATATTTTTAAGAATTTAGTCATTAAAAAATAAAAATAAAAAAAATGGAAGGGGGAAGAAGGGGAATCACACCCCACTGTTTGGGGAGAATGGTGAGGTGAAAGAGAGGATAATGTGACGCCTATTGGATTTGGGGGAAGAGAAAACCACACCCCAAAGTCTAAGTGGCAAGAATAATGTACAAAAGCTAGAAACTTATTTGCTCATTTTCTCTTTGGGTTCGAACCTTAACATGTTCTCACATTGTTGTACGACATACTAACCTAGTAGTACTAAATGCTCATATACCTATACCTTGTAGTATTTTACACATCCACCTATTGGAAATTAGTGAAGACACATTACTACCACATCAGGTCCATGAGGATGCTAGTGGTGAACCAAAAAATTTCTTACCAAATTTCTTATTTTAAGCTATAAATATGTGCAAAAACTTTGGAAAGGAAAAAAAAATAGTAACTAAATGTTACATATCACACAAGAGAACTCAACCTAGAAGACTAGTCTGGTGGGTGAGAGAGTTCATTTAGTATATAAACCTCACATTGGTTACCCATACAATCGATGTGGGACAAGTCCCATACCTTGCAATTGTTTCGATCCGTCCTAAAGAACCTAGAAAGGGGGAAAACCATCTTTTGGTAATCCACCAATTCTTTTTTGGTAAACCAAAATGATATTGAATAGTCATTTATGGAAAAGACAACAAAATTGAAACCTAAATGGGTTACCGGTGAATCTGTTATTTAAACGAACAACCGGAACACATTTCACTTATTAAAGGGTTCAACCTCAACACGACCTTTTTTAAAACAAGTTATACTTTTTTTAACAACAAAGCTTAATCTTACTCTATTACACCAATAATCCTAAATTATTCTTCCCTGCCCAAATTTGAAGCAGGGACCTCCCATCTAAAAGGGCATATATCTCTACCAACTAGGCTAGCCCTAAATTGGCAAAACGGGTTATACATCAAATGTGTAGTTACATAAATTTCTGAAGTAAACACCTTCTTGACTAGCTTTAAGTATTGACAAGACTGTTTGCTTTTATGGAACACCATGAAATTATCAATCACATAACACCATGTACTCATAAAGCCCATTTGGGGGCGTTATACGACACGTGACGAAATGCGTAAGAGAGTGGTTTTGTGGGGTGTTATATCAAAATAGGGTGTAGTGGTAAGGAGGTTATATAAAGCCCTTCAATTATACATACATATGTATGTATATATATGTGTGTGAGTGGGGGGAAAGATGCTAGAGAACATCACGCCGCGAAGGATATAACGCCGAAGAAGAAAAACCACCCCATAGCGCCCGCCGTAGTGGTGTTGGCGGCGCTATAGGGGCGCCATGCTTGTTTTTGGCGTGATATCAAGCTACACTACAAGTAGCCTAAGTCTCAAAAGCTCAATAATTGTAAATAGTCTCAAAGCTCTATTTGCTAAAAGACACGCCATCAACCATCACCTCTAACTAATTTCTCATAACCACATGATTCTCATCCACCAACCATCTTTGAGGAATTCCCACAACTAAAATAACCTTCCCTAGTTCCCTCCAATGTTTTCCTCTCACCAACATTACCTTGAA
Source organism: Helianthus tuberosus (assembly GCA_030545235.1). Lineage (NCBI taxonomy): Eukaryota > Viridiplantae > Streptophyta > Magnoliopsida > Asterales > Asteraceae > Helianthus > Helianthus tuberosus. The sequence goes on from CM060418.1 coordinate 164,873,077, forward strand.
TTTACACAAGAGTGCAAAATATATGAAACTTACAAATTAGAATTCTAAAATAACTATGTACAGTGTTAGTAACGAACAAAGAGAAAGAATTCTTCCATGGAGATGGAATTTCGAATTTTCATATTGTAATTGTTGGATCAATTCGTGCTTTACTAATACTCTACTTGATTATTTTATCAAATATTTAGTTAAGATTTTCTAGATAATTTAAAAATAATTACAAGAGATTAATATAAGTAAAGAAAACTCTATAATCACTTTTCATAATATAAAAAACTCCCTTATAGAATTTGAGGGACGGATTGTGAATGCAGTGACGGACCCAGGATTTTTTTTCCAATGGGGTCCATTTTTTCGGTGTTCAAAATTTTCATAACAAAGCGATAAAATTTTCGAGTTGGGTCAAAGCGAGGTTTGAACTAGATTTAACAAAAAACAGGAAAAAGGGGTTGTACAAGGATTGAACCCATGTTCTTCTTTTGTTGGTAAAGAGAAGAATTTACCACTATCCCAGCTTTCCTTTTCATTCTATAGTGTCCACCTAATTGTATTTATTGGGTCCTTTTACAATTTAATGTACCGAATCTACTAATTTTTTTTAAAAATATTAGGGTCCGGGTACCCCAACCCACTCTATGTGGGTCCTCCCCTGTGTGAATGCCTTAAGAAGTGTAATAACGGATTGTGAAAAGTTTATTTTATTACTATATAATAAGCAACAAAAATATGCAATACAACTTGTACCTTGTGCTTTACGACTTTAAAAAAAAACTTGATTTTTTACTTTTAATCCAAAGGTTTTTAGCTTTTTTTATTAACTTTTTCTTGATGACATATTCATAGTAAGAAGTGTAATAAAAGGTTTATTAGCATGAATTATATCATTTCTTCTTTTCGATAAACTAGTAACAATACTTAAATAACCAACAATATATATATAAATATATCATACTTTAATACTACAAGAACATGCATTTGAATTCACCTTTCGACTCAAGTTTTCAAAAATATAAAAGAAAAATAACTTGTTTGCACTTATATACGTGTAGATTGTTATTCTGGAGACGAAACTAATAAAAACAAATCATAAGAGCTTTTTTTTTATGTATTTCATAATTAAAACCCTACAAACATAAAGGTGTTTGTATTTAACAGTGTAAGAAAGGTTTTTACTTTTTAATCAATTTATAAAAGCTATTATTGCTTGAGGAAATATGATGTAATATGTTTCAAGTCATCAAGTGTTTGACAAATAGGTATAAGCAGAAAAATCGAAATAATCGAACCATAACTAAAAAATTGACGCTTTAGTTTTCGGATTTTTAATAACCACAAATTTCCATTCGGTTTTCGGATAACCGTTTTCAATAACCGAAAAAACTTAACCGAACCAATAAGTTACAATAGTATATCGGCCTAGTCGATATATTTTTTTATGTTTAATATTAAGTTGTTCAAGTGTTTAACCATGATAGTAAAAAATTATTAATTTTATTCTTGAATGTTAAGTATTTATAATAAAAACATTAACATGTTTATTTATAATTGAATGATTTATTTATTGCTTACAAGAAATAACAAAATTTAATATAAAAATTAAATGATCTTCAAAGAATTATAAAAGAAAATGTCTTAAAAATTTTTAGAGAAACATAAAAATAGAGTAGAAGGTTAGGTTAATGTGAATAATATTAATTAAAAAGGTTAAATATAATAATTTAAATGTAAACATATAAGAAAGGTTTTTAAATTTTAAATTATATTTTTTATTTTTTGAATCTTACATAATTTTGTTTCGAAAACCGAAATTTCAATTTTGGTTTTGCCAAAAAACCAAACTAAACCGTGCAGGCGTGCACACCTCATGTAGACATAAATAATGTGTCTACGCTCTTATAAACATAATGTCATAGTCATATTTTGTAGATTAATAACTATTAGCAATTTAGATTAAAAAAAACAATTACAAACTTTAAAAAATTCATAAAAGAAAAATATAAAAATAAGATATTTGTTATACCAAAACGGTAATGAGATAAATTATTATGTGAGTTTGGTGTTCAAAAAGTAAATAAACAATATGACTGATTGTGTACACAATGAATGAATCCATCAAATGATGATCAAGCAAAGTATTATATTATAGTAAAAAATAAAAAAAGCATAGTGCTAGATTTTGTGAATTTATTCAAGTGATTACGCCATCTTTCTATGACTTGTGTTCATAATATAATACTGACTTGTTCCCTCCTTTAAGCATAGAACATGAATATTCGTTTATTTTATTGGTAAAACTGATACAATAGCTGCATTTTTTAAATATTTAAAGACTATTAATGCACAAGTAACCCCCTTTAGCCGGAAAAGGTTCATGATATTATGCTACATTCATGTGGAGAAGATCTTCAACAAATATTGCTTTTAGGCATGTATAACCTCTTTTACTATTCCTTTTTATACTTTAAGTTTCCACTTCTTCTATTCTCATATATATATATACATATATATAGAGAGAGAGAATGGTTAAGAGCGTAAAACAAATTTACGTCACCGTAACGTTCTCAAATTGATGACGTCATCAATTTTGCACCCAAAATTACATCAGTGTAAATCAAATTTACATGTCGAATAAATGCCGCCTCGTCAATTTTTTTTCACAGATGTCTTAATTAGATGTTAATCTACATTTGTGTAAAATTTGGTTGAAAAACTCGCACAGGAAGTAGGAGTTATCATCATAAATGATTCATATAATCAAATATAGCGAAAACCGTGAGAACGAATGAAAAACTAATCAAAACCAAATTTTTTATACAAACCTCATTGTAATCAAAGTACAATATCAAAAAAAGTATTTACAACATCAAATAATTCATTTCTTCTCTTAAAATCGCTCTTATTAGATTTTTTACACGTGTAAATATAACAAATTTACACATGTGTAAACGGCAGACTTACATATGTGTAAATTTTCTTTATATACGAATTTACGTAAATTTAAACGTGTAAATGAAATTTTTAACATTGTACTCGAATAATAATGATAAGTGTAAAAAAATTGAATTTGAATTGTTTTTGAACAAGTTCTCGCGGTTTTTTCATTTGTTCTCACGGTTCTCACAATATTTAGTGTTCTCATTTAAACCTTCCCATATATATATATATATATATAGGGTGGGGTTCTAGAGTGAACACTAGTGTATTTGCGATCTGAGTGAACAAATCCTGGCCATTGATCTACATACGTGTATGGCCAGGATCTCATCATCAAATCGTAAAATACACTAGTGTATTTCAACATCAAATCCTGGCCATTGATCTACACACGTGTATGACCAGGATTAGTTCACTCAGTTCGCAAGCTACACTAGTGTTCACTCTTGAACCTAATCCTATATATATATATATAGTGAGTTTCAATGGGGAATCTAAAAAAAGTGAGGAATCGAGGAAAAAATGCATTTAATATGGTAAATATATATCATAAAAATTAAATTAAACATGAGCAAAAAGAAGCGGTGGACAGTATAAAAGACTAGGAGCTTCAATAACGACGGGACAAACATCTTTGAAAGGAAGTGTTACGATGAAATAAGTGCAACATACAACTAACTCTTGCGCAATAAAGGCCTAAAGCCAAAATTACAAATGGATAAAGCGTAAGTATGTTGTAAATTATACTTATATATAAGTTCTCTCCGTTACTCTTTCTTTGCTTTTATCTCATTTCTTCTAAATTGTGCATTTCTTTGCTTTTATCTCATTTTTTTCTAAACCTTGCATATATACATATTTATGTACATACAATGCATGTAAAAAAAAAGAAAAAACCGACCGATATCATACTTTTCTAAAAACAACCCTTAACTATATTAAATGGACATGAATTTTAGTCAATTTCTACAACAAATACTAAAAAATATTTGCGGTTTTTAAATGAGCTTTACAATATATTTTGAAGGGTTTCAATATGATCTTTTATAGAAATGAAGCTATAAGAACATTGATCTGAATCAAGATTAAAACTCAATACGTCTAAATATCATAGTATATATCAAACAATTTATAATAAAAAAAGTTTGTAGGATGTAAATATAATATTTAAAATTCTCCCATACTGTATGACATATGATATAAAAAAATATAATTTTATTTTTGAAAAGCTAATTGCGTCGCTATAAAAGGTTAGAGGGGTATTACATCATTAGTGATCCATTTTGTCACATCACTTATAAGCTTTCTGAATATAGAGAGATGGGAAAGGTTGTGTCTAATTTTACTTCATCATCAAGGGATAGAAAGCATATGGATTCTTCCAAAACATCATATAAAAAGATCAAGTTATTCGGGTTTGAGATTGATCCTCACAAAAATAATGGATCAACGCTCAAAGGGTTAAGTGAACAAGAAGAAAGCCAGTATCCATCAGTCTCCCCCAAGAATGAAAAGTCTCCAACGGCAACTTTTAAAGAAACAAAGAAGTTGGAGTGCCCATATTGTTTCCGAAGGTTTTTAAATGCGCAAGCGTTAGGCGGTCATCAAAACGCGCATAAAAGAGAACGAATGAAGAAGCAAAGGTCAGTATTACAAGCTAGAAAAGCCATCATCGGTCATTATCTCCAAACTTACGACCAGAGTATTAATAATGATGTGATCAACATAAGTTTTCATGGTTATTGTACGGATGAATTTAGTGAACCAGCTGGCATTACTTTTGGTTTGTACGATGAAGATCTAGTATCCTTTAAGGAAACATACAATTCTGCTTGCAAGCATGCCACAAGCTCAAGAAGGATGTTTTGTTTATCATCAGATGATTCAAAGCAAACTTACAAAGATTTGGATCTTCAATTGGCTCTAAGTTCAGACTCCGCCATGTAACCGTGTTTTTTCTTTTAATCATATGCTGCTTAGATATGGAGATAACATATCCTAGATTTGGTAATAATTGTTTTGAATAAGTAGGGAACTTTGAGAGAAAACTTACAAATTCTTTTTGAAAATCCCATTAATCTTCTCGTTATCTTGATGTAAAAAATAAGATTCTATAACGAAGAATGTTAAAGCTCGTAACTCATGTATTTATGTTGCTTATACTAGGGTTTTGTTAGCAGAAAAAGCTTTTAATTGTATTGATTTTGATTCATGTACTTCAATATTATTGTGTAAGCCATGGCCGGCTCAACCTTTTAGGAGGCCTAAAGTGAGTTCAAGAATTGGGGCCTTTTTGTAAAAAAATAATAACCTAAAGTCAGTTGGCTAACGGTATATCTGACCAAATAAACGGGAGGGGTTGGGCGGGTAACATGTATTAAAATGTCTACTTTTATAGTTTCCTTATACGAATAAAGATCTTCAATTCAAGTAGTTACCTAGCCAAATGCAATTAGATCATAGTTTCTTTACCGGAAATATAACTCAATTCTTGATCAAAAGCATCATTTGGATTATTGCATATATATAATTAAAGAATTAATTTATTAGATATTGTAGGCCCTTTGTAAAGTGTGGCCCAAAGCCATTGCCTCATTTAGATTACCCTTCAGCCGGGCCTGGTGCAAGCTAAAGTTAGAACATCTTCTTATATTGATATATTTATACTGCTTTATAGTTATATCTTAGCCGGTGCAACCTCTAACCTTTTAATCTCTCGCGATAGAGCAAAGACTTGTCCTGTCTTATTATATCCTATCCTATCCTCTATGGATCCTATCAATAGCTTGCTGTGAGTTAGATTTTACTGAATATGTTCATTTGCTTGTTTTGTCGCAAATTAACTACTATTGCATGAGTGAGAGACATTTTAAGATACTTAATGCATAAGGTACAACCCTAAAGTAAGGGTAAATTAGTTTTTCAAACACTAATTACAATTTAATTCTCTCATCTTAATTACACTTTAATTCTCTCATCTTTAACCAAATTACGAATAATTAATTAGTAGTTGACTTTATCTCCTTATAAAAATCTGACTACCCCCACGTTTTTAAAAGAACATGACTTTTATGTACGTTAATATATATATATATTTTTTTAAAATACACCATAATATTCTCTTTAATTTGAGTATAGTATTGCTATAATTATTTTAATTAAAAATTATAATTACGTAATTAACAATGCCTAGGGGTGAACAATAACTAAATCGTTAATCAAAATCGAACCGAAAACAGAGGAAACTGAACCGAAATCAACCAAAAAATGAAATTAACTGAAAACTGGTTAACCGAAAACCGAAATAACCAAGACCAGTTATCTGTTTTCTTTGTATCCAATTCATATTTCTATATATTTTTAGCTTTTATTTCTCTAGTTCATGTATTTCATATTTTATACATCAATTTCAAATATTTATACTTCCATGTCATCTATTTATACATCTATTTCATGTATTAATACCTCAATACACAAATTTGGTTTGGCTATCAACCGAAGTTAAACGAAACAAACCAACAACAATCACCAATCTAACATAATAAATCAAACTGATCAAATGAAAACATATTGGTTAATAAAATAAACTAATCGATTACTTTAGTTTCGTGTCGTGTCCGATTGAGGTTAATTTTAGTGTTACTTCCTAGATGAAACTGAAATGATGCTACATTTTATATGGAATGATTCGTTGATATATTTGTGTGTGTTGAAATAGAAGAAAGGGCATAGCACCAATGAGGCGGTGGTCCCTTGGCAAAGACAAAGCCTTTAAACACTTTGGAAGAGTGAGGTCTTGGGTTCAAGTCCCACAAACAACAGGAATAAAAGAAATTTGTCGTTAAAAAAAAGGGCATAGGCAATGCCAATGAAACTACGGGTACGCAAAGGGTCTAAATCATATAATTTTCTATTGTTATCCATAGAAGTTAATTTTAGAGGGTTATCAATTATAACGGTTAATGAACCACTATTTTGGTATTCTACCAACCATGTTTTTTAAAATGGTAATGGAACCGGTTTAAAAACATTTTGATTTTAAATAAGACAAAATTGTATAAATCAACCTTTATTTTATACCTAGACTGCACTTCATACCTTTTACTATGAAATTGTCAAAACCCAACCTTTATGTTCATGTTTTGTAACATTCTATAACCTTTACAAATAACATCGTCCAAAAACTCAGTTAAGTTACCTCACATGCATTGCATGTGAGGGTACTATGGTCTTTTATAACATAAAGGTTGATTTGTGCAAAATGTTATTATATATATAGTAAAATATTTTTTTTTTGCAAAAACTTTATTATTTGTTGATAAATATATATTTATATATATAAACATATATAAAAAATAGTTTTAAATTTATTTCATAAAAATTTTGATTTTAATATTTTTATAAAGTAAATAATAATGACAAGACAAATTACTTTTTATATAAAGTATCACTAAAATACAAGTTCTTTTAAAATAAAGTCATTGTAATATCCAGAATATTTTTATAATTATATATCTTGTAACGGACGTTTTAAAACTACTCAAACTAAAAGGTATTTTTATGTATATGTAAGTGAGTGTTTATAAAATCAAAATATTAGACAAATTTATATTGATAAATGAAACTAATAAATTAATTTGACGTTTAAAAAGATCTTTAATAAACTTCAGTAAACAAATTCTAAATATATAATGTGACAACTGGCACAAAACCGGTAATTTTCGTACAATTTAATTAATACTTAATAACTGCAATTATGTGCTTAAATGTCAACATTGTCTGATTACATGCCAAACTTGTGAATTCATGCACATTTTATACTACAAATATTGCTTTATGCATTAATGATAGCGTTGCGTCAGAAATACTAGTAAACTCACCGGTAAGACGCATTGTGTCAACAATTCTGCAGAAAGCAGTCAGACAATAGAATTGGGGCCTAGGTGTAGGTCCAACGTCAAGAATACAGTATATACAAGGGTTAACATATAGACTTCCCGGAAGTTAGAATATGCACTAAAAAGCACCCGAAACGCACTTTAAATGCAGAATTCTGCACAAATCAGCTATAATCAGCTTTTTAACACATAAATATCATGCATAATTCATGTTTTATTATCCAGAATACCCTCCTAAGTGTCGGGAATTGAAAGTGTCACAAAAGGGTACATAAAGGACACTAAACGGTGCAATTTAGCACTTTAACGAACCGGTATCTAACCGAACAACCGGACATTACCCGAAACACCAAAATATTACTAGAAGCATTATTTTAATGTTTCTGAACTAGTTATGGTTCCCGAACACCATAACACCCCGTATAACATAATAACACATTAAATCCCTAAACTTTATACTTGAAAACTAACTTATTTATACAATTAGAAATTGGAATTTACACTTTGCCCCCCCCCCCCATATAGTAGACGGTCATGGTGGCCCCCATCAAAGATCTTACTTGATCTCATTAGATTGCATATGATCTTGCTTGGATTCATTGAGATTGCATATGATATTACTAAGATATTCTATGATCTTGTAAGATTCACTAGGAGATATGCCATTATAAGTATAACCACCATCAACATCTCACTTCACACAACACACTCTCCCTCTCCTTACGGCCGTGAGCCACCACCCACATCACCACCACCTTCATCTCACTTCCATCCACTCCAAGGTCATTACATGGTGCAAGAAGGTGTTTAAGAAGGTTTAGAGCTTGTGGATATTGAAGAACCTTCTTCCTTTTCTCTTATCCAACCCATTTATCATCTTCAACATCAAGTGTTCTTCCCTAGCCTTGTGCTAGTTGTAAGACTCTCATAACCCTTTGTTATTTCATATTTAGTTGGTTAAAAGATGATGAACAATGATAAACTTAAAGAACACAAAAGAACATGATCATGATACTTTAACATAAGCTTAAATACATAAGAATACATGTAAATGATGATGATTTGCTTCTTGATGAATGATGATTTGTGTTAGTAATGTTAGAAATCATAAGAAACCTACTAGATTGTGATTAAACACATGATCTAGTAAGTTAAAGTGAAGATCTTGTGAAAGACCAGGATCATCATGCTTTATGTCTTCATGAACTTGAATGATGAAATTGATTTTCATATGTAAAAATGATATAAACAAAATACAAATCTTGTAAATAGATGATTATAAAAATAATTTTCCCAAGAAACCAAGTTTATTTATAAGATTTACAAGTCATGGTTTCTAAGTAAACTAATCATATTTTTAATGTTTAAACAAGACTAGGAACATGATTGTAACAAGAAAAATACAAAAGAAATATTTTTAGAAAAATCATCTTACAAGTTGTAAATGACTAAATCTTTCAAGAATGTGATTTACAAACAAATAACCATGTTTTAAGGGTAACTAAACCTACTAAATAACATGGTAAGTTACTACAAGTTTTTACAAAAACTTCAAGTTCATAATGTAGTGTAAATTACTTGATTTTGACATTCGGTAAGTGTTGAATGAGTTGATGATTGTTTGTGATGATTTTAAAAGAAAATAAACACATGTTTTGAAAACATGGGAAACCTACATTTTTAGGGGAAACTATGTCAAAATTTCTATAGAATTTTGACACTTAGAAAAATATAAGTTTTGGTGAAACTTATTCCCAAAAAATTCACCTAAAAATATTTACCAAGGTTTCCCTAATTTTTATGTAAACTTCAAGATAAGAAATGATGATTTCTTCAAGATAAAATTGATATTAAGTATGCATATTTTTGAGGGAAAATATATATATTTATTGGTCACCAAATTTTGTGCTAAGTGTATGTAATATGTAATGTGTGTAATAGTGTATTAGGAATTGAAAATACACTAAATACTCCTGAGGAGCGAAAATACAAAATACACATACAACATGCTTAGACAAATACAAGAGAATATATTTATAAAAATATAATTCTTAAAAGATTATGTAACTTGGATAAGTTACGAACTTAGAATGAAGTTTTGGACAAAATACATAATTCGGGTGAAAAATACAAGATACTTATATTTATTTTTGAGAAAATAATATAAGTAAGATACATAGTTAAAAATATAAATTATTTTTAACACAAGAACACATACATAAAAGATGGTGACTTGTACTTGTGCGATACAAGTCTAGTGACTAACGTTAATAAAACACGTATAGGTCACGACGCTATATAAGCAAATCCGGTGAAGTTTACGGCGCAAGAAACGCAAAGTTGTGAGTTCATGCTCCCCCTTTTCTTTTAACTGTTTTCAGTTTTATAACTTCGGGGGTGAAGTACATGTTACTAAATGATTACAGAAAAGTGAGTTCATGCTCCCCCTTTTCTTTTAACTGTTTTCAGTTTTATAACTTCGGGGCTGAAGTACATGTTACTAAATGATTACAGAAAAGTGAGTTCATGCTCCCCCTTTTCTTTTAACTGTTTTCAGTTTTATAACTTCGGTGGTGAAGTACATGTTACTAAATGATTACAGAAAAGTGAGTTCATGTCCCCACTTTTAAACTTTTACATACTTTTTAAACTTGGGGAAAATACATGTGTTATGGTATGCTGGATACAAAGACTAAGGAATGATACTTTAAATCGTGTCACGAATAGGGTACCAGAAGCACCATTAATCAACAATATACCTAGACCGCAGAACAAAAGGTTAGATCTAATGGGTTTTCGGGCAGCCACACTCTTGGTGAAAACTAGTACCAAGTAGTGCTTTTGTGTCTCAGTCGTGAATCGACAACTAGAAAAATGCCTATGGTTTGGATGCTTCCTATGTCGTGTCACATGTTAATGGCCTTGCAACCCATTAACAATCTCGATACTTACAGAAATACTTGATTTATACAAATTACATACCATGCTTTCATACAAAGTATACAAACGTTCAATACAAAACTGCATGAATTCACACCAACATTATGTTGACGATTTTCCAAAAACTCACATGTATTTCAGGTAACTAAAGTGGATGTGCGCGCGGTCTTACTCTTGCTCTTGGATGTCGTTTATGTCTATCTTCGAATAAAGTTGTAAACTTTTCAGACAATATGCTGTATTGTGATGTAAACACTTAAACTATGTTTTCAGTTATGTAATGTTTGGCATTTGTAGTTATTTTTACGAGCATGTAGTATGTTCACCATTGGTATGCAATGAGAACCTTTCATGATCACACCTCGTGCTTCCGCCTTAGAAAGGGGTGTGACAGATTGGTATCAGAGCTGTGATTGTAGTGAACCAGGATTCCTTCTCGAGTCTAGACTACAATCTTTAGGATCCTTTCACGAAAACAATTTTTCAAAAGTTTTCATTGCATAAAACTTTCCGCGACATCCACTACCTGAAACTGTTTACAAAAGAATCAAGAAGAGACACTACGAGACTTAGGGTGCACTGGAGTAGCACTTGTCTTTGACTAGAAATTGCTTGCGACTATGTGTAATAATTGATATGTACATATACTAGAAATAGAATATCTCAGGTACTCGTGACTTTACCTGAAATCAGTGGCCTATCTGAAGGAAGTGATCCGACGATGAAACGAACTGTGCGGACTGTGCAAGGACTTACGTAATTATGGATGCATACATAATTATGGAATTCAGTGCACAGAAACCACAGGAAATCTTGTCACGTATCATAAGAGATTCCTTCAAATACAAGAAAAGGTCAAACATGAATACCCTCACCCCTCCTCCAGCCTATTAAATACTCTTTTGGGAGTAATGAGTTAGGGTATAAAGACAAGAACCGCCAATGTGAAGTAAGATATTTTGTCCTTTACATATATTAAACTTGTACCTTGGGGTGATGTAACCCTTATGCATTTTGTTTACTTCGCGAACAATGATGTAACAAGTTGTTCTGATATGTGTAAAGACTCAGTGAATATCTTATGACACACCAGTATTTATCCATTTATGCATGCTTGTTACTGTATAAATTGGTTTATACGCTTGGCGGATTGTTTGATGTCACTTATGTGGGTATATGTCTGTGTATATATACTACTACAGTCTCGTATGACGATATCAAACAAATGTCTAACCCTGCTGTGTTGTGTTCTTTCAGAACATGGCACCTCGGAGAATTGTGAACAATCAAGGTTCTGATCAACCCCCTCCTCCTCCTCTGCCGAGGACTGCTGAAGAACTGAACGCCCTACTGGAGGAAAGGATCTCCGCAGCTATCGCCCAATACGAGGCGAACCGCACCGAACAAAGTGGAGGACCCAGCAATGCTAGACGTAATGGGCAGGGAGACACATCTGGAGGAAGCACAGCTCAAGGTTGCTCATTCAAGCAGTTTCTCGACTGCAAGCCGCTGAACTACGACGGAACTGGAGGTGCAGTGGCGTTTGTACGCTGGACGGAGAAGACTGATGCAACTATCCGTATAAGCAAGTGTACCGCAGATCAGCAAGTCACTTTTGCTACGGGGTTGTTTGTTGATGAAGCTTTGACTTGGTGGAATTTGCAAGTCCAGACTCTGGGTGATGATGCTGCGTACGGCATGACGTGGAATGAGCTAAAGGAACGTATGAGAGAAAAGTATTGCTCACGTGCTGAACTCCAAAGGTTGGAGACTGAGTTCTGGCACTTGACAATGGAAGGTGCCGATATTACTGGTTATACCCGAAAGGTTCCACGACTTGTCAAAAGTGATCCCCTACATGGTGACTCCTGAATTTAAGCACGTTGAACGCTACATCTGGGGATTGGCCTCAGAATTTCGCAGCATGGTAACTTCGGCCAAACCTCAAACGATCACTAAGGCTGTAACTCTGGCTGTCAGCCTTACTGAAGATGCTGTTCGTATGAAGAAGTTATCACTGAACCCTACCGAAAGGACCGAGACGTATGCTGAGTCGTCTGGTGACAAGAAAAGGAAGCATGCGAACCTGAATCAAGCAACACGTAACAACAAGGGTTCCAACAACAAGAAGCGCGACCCCAACCCGCCTCAGGAGGCGAAAACTCTTGAAACCATGAATGACGCTCCTACCAAAAGGTACCTGGGCACTCTGCCCACCTGCAGCCAATGCAAGCGTCATCATGAAGGAGTTTGTCGCATTCCAAAATGCGACAAGTGTGGAAAACTGGGTCACCATACTGAGGATTGTTGGGGAAAAGGAAATAGGAACGGGAACGGAAACCGCAACGGTGCTGGTAATAGAAACGGTGGTGGAAATGGAAATGGCAGTGGTAACCGGAATGGTAATGGAGCTGGGCAGAACCAAGGATGCTTTGGTTGTGGAAGCAAGGATCATTTCATAAAAGATTGCCCAAGGGGGAACAATGCTCAGGCTCGAGCGTTTGTGATTGGAGCAAAGAACGCACGCGAGGACCCTAATGTGGTCACCGGTACGTTTCTCGTTAACAATCACTTTGCATCCATACTATTTGACACTGGTGCCGATTATAGCTTCATGTCTGTGGAATTTAAACGTATGCTTGGAATAGAATCTAGTAGATTAGATATTCCTTATTCCATAGAACTAGCCAATGGTAAACTTGTTGAATCAGGCGAAGTTGTTAGGGGTTGCACATTAGAACTTGGTGAGCGGAGATTTAGCATCGACCTCTTACCTATTCAATTGGGTAGCTTCGATGTAGTAGTAGGGATGGACTGGCTGTCCAAGAACAAAGCTGAAGTTGTTTGTCACGAGAAAATCATTCACATCCCTCTGGCGAATGATGAAACTCGCATCGTGCATGGAGAGAAACGAGACACGCCTCTGCGAATCATCAGTTGTATGAAGGCGCAGAAGTGCTTAAGGAAAGGATGTGTTACCTTCCTGGCACACGTTGTAGATAAGAATGTGAGGAGCCGAAACTCGAAGACATTCCTGTGGTGAAGGAATTCCCTGATGTTTTTCCCGAAGATCTACCAGGACTACCTCCGCAACGACAAGTTGAATTCCATATAGACTTGGTTCCAGGAGCCGCTCCTATAGCCAAGGCACCCTATCGGCTTGCACCATCCGAAATGCAAGAATTATCTACACAACTCCAGGAGTTGTTGGATAAAGGATTCATAAGGCCAAGCTTCTCGCCTTGGGGAGCTCCAGTATTGTTCGTGAAGAAGAAGGATGGAACACTGCGGATGTGTATCGATTACAGAGAACTGAACAAGCTAACAATCAAGAATCGGTACCCACTACCGAGGATTGATGACTTATTTGATCAATTGTAAGGATCGAGCTACTATTCCAAGATCGACCTTCGATCTAGATACCATCAGTTAAGGATTCAAGAGGAAAGTGTACCAAAGACTGCATTCAGAACGCGTTATGGGCATTACGAATTCCTTGTGATGCCATTCGGTCTGACGAACGCGCCAGCAGTATTTATGGATCTGATGAACCGCGTGTGCAAACCATATCTCGATAAATTCGTGATTGTATTTATCGATGATATCCTGATTTACTCGCGAACGAAAGAAGAGCACGAGCAACATCTCCGAACCATCTTGGAACTACTAAAGAAAGAGAAACTTTATGCAAAGTTTTCAAAGTGCGAATTCTGGATTCGCGAAGTACAGTTTCTTGGTCACGTTGTGAACGAAAAGGGCATTCATGTAGACCCATCCAAGATAGAAGCCATAAAGAATTGGGAAGCCCCCAAAACCCCAACTGAAGTTCGACAATTTTTGGGCTTAGCAGGCTATTACCGGCGATTTATCGAGAATTTCTCCAAGATAGCTCAACCGCTGACTACCCTTACGCAGAAAGACAAGAAGTACGACTGGGGTGATAAGCAGGAAGAAGCCTTCCAACTGCTCAAAAATAAGCTATGCGATGCACTAATACTATCTTTACCCGAAGGCACTGAAGACTTCGTGGTATACTGCGACGCTTCGCGTCAAGGCTTGGGTTGCGTGCTCATGCAACGCCAAAAAGTCATTGCTTACGCTTCAAGACAGTTGAAGGTGCATGAAAGGAATTATACCACGCACGACTTGGAGCTAGGCGCAGTGGTATTCGCCTTGAAGATCTGGCGACACTATTTATATGGTACTCGATGTACAATCTTCACAGATCACAAAAGCCTACAACACATATTTGATCAGAAGGAATTAAACATGCGTCAGTGACGATGGGTTGAGTTGCTGAACGATTATGACTGTGAGATTAAGTACCATCCTGGAAAGGCTAACGTTGTAGCAGACGCATTGAGTCGAAAAGAAAGGGTTAAGACCCTAAGGGTTCGAGCATTGGAAATGACTATTCAAACGAACCTCACAGCACGCATTCGTGACGCACAACAAGAAGCCCTGAAAAGAGAGAATCGTAGAGCTGAATACCTCCGAGGTATGCTGAAGAATTTGGTGCCAAACAAAGAGGGAACCTTATACTTTAAGGAGCGTATTTGGGTTCCGCTCTATGGCGGTATGCGAGAAGTCATCCTTAATGAAGCTCACAAGTCAAGATACTCGATCCATCCAGGATCGGACAAAATGTATCAAGACTTGAAGGATTACTATTGGTGGCCGAGGCTTAAAAGCGATGTTGCTATTTATGTTGGAAAATGCCTAACCTGTGCTAAGGTTAAGGCTGAATATAAGAAACCGTCTGGCCTACTGCAACAAGCAGAGATACCCATGTGGAAGTGGGAACAAATCTCGATGGACTTCATAACGAAATTACCCAGGACCCCTAGGGGGCACGATATGATATGGGTGATAGTTGATCGATTGACGAAATCTGCGCATTTCCTACCAATCTGAGAGAAAGATAGCACTGGAAAGCTTGCTGAGTTGTACTTGAAAGAAATCGTGGCACGTCATGGAGTGCCTATCTCAATTATTTCAGACAGAGATGGACGTTTTGTCTCAAGGATCTGGCAATCCTTTCAGGAAACCTTTGGATCTCAACTAGATCTAAGCACGGCCTTCCATTCGCAAACAGACGGCCAGAGTGAACGAACCATACAAACACTGGAGGATATGCTTCGCGCATGTGTTATGGACCTAGGCGGCAACTGGGATACTCATCTACCTTTAGTTGAGTTTTCCTACAATAACAGTTATCATACAAGCATAAAAGCCGCGCCATTCGAAGTTCTATATGGCCGCAAGTGCTGCTCGCCATTATGTTGGGCAGACGCTGGAGACAAACGTATGGTTGGTCCTGAACTTGTACAAGAGACAACCGACAAGATCATACAGATCCGAAAGCGCATTAAGGCGGCTTGAGATCGACAAAAGAGCTACGCTAATCAAAGACGAAAACCATTAGAATTCGAGGTGGGAGACAAGGTTTTGTTAAAGGTCTCACCTTGGAAGGGCGTAGTAAGATTCGGAAAACGTGGAAAGCTGAATCCACGATACATCGGACCATTCAAGATCTTAGAAAGAATTGGTACCGTGGCATACAAGTTGGAATTAGCGGAAGAACTTAATGGAGTACATGATACGTTTCATGTATCCAACCTCAAGAAGAGTCCAGACCAAGAAACAGTGATCATCCCTGCGGATGAAGTGCATATTGACGACACCCTCCGATTTACAGAACAACCCGTTGAGGTTACAGACTGGAAAGTCAACAAGACCCGAAGGAGTAGTGTCAAACTTGTCAAAGTACGTTGGAACTCTAAGCACGGACCCGAGTACACGTGGAAATGTGAAGACCAGTTTAAAGAAAAGTACCCCCACCTGTTCAAGAAAACTCCTGCGAGAGATAGATTAGCCTGAATTTCGGGACGAAATTCTTTTAACGGGGGGAGACTGTGACAACTGGCACAAAACCTGTAATTTCCGTACAATTTAATTAATACTTAATAACTGCAATTATGTGCTTAAATGTCAACATTGTCTGATTACATGCCAAACTTGTGAATTCATGCACGTTTTATACTACAAATATTGCTTTATGCATTAATGATAGCGTTGCGTCAGAAATACTAGTAAACTCACCGGTAAGACGCATTGTGTCAACAATTCTGCAGAAAGCAGTCAGACAATAGAATTGGGGCCTAGGTGTAGGTCCAACGTCAAGAATACATTGAAACCCAAGAGTATATACAAGGGTTAACATATAGACTTCCCGGAAGCTAGAATATGCACTAAAAAGCACCCGAAACGCACTTTAAATGCAGAATTCTGCACAAATCAGCTTTTTAACACATAAATATCATGCAAAATTCATGTTTTATTATCCAGAATACCCTCCTAAGTGTCGGGAATTGAAAGTGTCACAAAAGGGTACATAAAGGACACTAAACGGTGCAATTTAGCACTTTAATGAACCGGAATCTAACCGAACAACCGGACATTACCCGAAACACCAAAATATTACTAGAAGCATTGTTTTAATGTTTCTGAACTAGTTATGGTTCCCGAACACCATAACACCCCGTATAACATAATAACACATTAAATCCCTAAACTTTATACTTGAAAACTAACTTATTTATACAATTAGAAATTGGAATTTACACTTTGCCCCCCCCCCCATATAGTAGACGGTCATGGTGGCCCCCATCAAAGATCTTACTTGATCTCATTAGATTGCATATGATCTTGCTTGGATTCATTGAGATTGCATATGATATTACTAAGATATTCTATGATCTTGTAAGATTCACTAGGAGATATGCCATTATAAGTATAACCACCATCAACATCTCACTTCACACAACACACTCTCCCTCTCCTTACGGCCGTGAGCCACCACCCACATCACCACCACCTTCATCTCACTTCCATCCACTCCAAGGTCATTACATGGTGCAAGAAGGTGTTTAAGAAGGTTTAGAGCTTGTGGATATTGAAGAACCTTCTTCCTTTTCTCTTATCCAACCCATTTATCATCTTCAACATCAAGTGTTCTTCCCTAGCCTTGTGCTAGTTGTAAGACTCTCATAACCCTTTGTTATTTCATATTTAGTTGGTTAAAAGATGATGAACAATGATAAACTTAAAGAACACAAAAGAACATGATCATGATACTTTAACATAAGCTTAAATACATAAGAATACATGTAAATGATGATGATTTGCTTCTTGATGAATGATGATTTGTGTTAGTAATGTTAGAAATCATAAGAAACCTACTAGATTGTGATTAAACACATGATCTAGTAAGTTAAAGTGAAGATCTTGTGAAAGACCAGGATCATCATGCTTTATGTCTTCATGAACTTGAATGATGAAATTGATTTTCATATGTAAAAATGATATAAACAAAATACAAATCTTGTAAATAGATGATTATAAAAATAATTTTCCCAAGAAACCAAGTTTATTTATAAGATTTACAAGTCATGGTTTCTAAGTAAACTAATCATATTTTTAATGTTTAAACAAGACTAGGAACATGATTGTAACAAGAAAAATACAAAAGAAATATTTTTAGAAAAATCATCGTACAAGTTGTAAATGACTAAATCTTTCAAGAATGTGATTTACAAACAAATAACCATGTTTTAAGGGTAACTAAACCTACTAAATAACATGGTAAGTTACTACAAGTTTTTACAAAAACTTCAAGTTCATGATGTAGTGTAAATTACTTGATTTTGACACTCGGTAAGTGTTGAATGAGTTGATGATTGTTTGTGATGATTTTAAAAGAAAATAAACACATGTTTTGAAAACATGGGAAACCTCCATTTTTAGGGGAAACTATGTCAAAATTTCTATAGAATTTTGACACTTAGAAAAATATAAGTTTTGGTGAAACTTATTCCCTAAAAATTCACCTAAAAATATTTACCAAGGTTTCCCTAATTTTTATGTAAACTTCAAGATAAGAAATGATGATTTCTTCAAGATAAAATTGATATTAAGTATGTATATTTTTTAGGGAAAATATATATATTTATTGGTCACCAAATTTTGTGCTAAGTGTATGTAATATGTAATGTGTGTAATAGTGTATTAGGACTTGAAAATACACTAAATACTCCTGAGTAGTGAAAATACAAAATACACATACAACATGCTTAGACAAATACAAGAGAATATATTTATGAAAATATAATTCATAAAAGATTATGTAACTTGGATAAGTTACGAACTTAGAATGAAGTTTTGGACAAAATACATAATTCGGGTGAAAAATACAAGATACTTATATTTATTTTTGAGAAAATAATATAAGTAAGATACATAGTTAAAAATATAAATTATTTTTAACACAAGAACACATACATAAAAGATGGTGACTTGTACTTGTGCGATACAAGTCTAGTGACTAACGTTAATAAAACACGTATAGGTCACGACGCTATATAAGCAAATCCGGTGAAGTTTACGGCGCAAGAAACGCAAAGTTGTGAGTTCATGCTCTCCCTTTTCTTTTAACTGTTTTCAGTTTTATAACTTCGGGGGTGAAGTACATGTTACTAAATGATTACAGAAAAGTGAGTTCATGCTCCCCCTTTTCTTTTAACTGTTTTTAGTTTTATAACTTCGGGGGTGAAGTACATGTTACTAAATGATTACAGAAAAGTGAGTTCATGCTCCCCCTTTTCTTTTAACTATTTTCAGTTTTATAACTTCGGGGCTGAAGTACATGTTACTAAATGATTACAGAAAAGTGAGTTCATGCTCCCCCTTTTCTTTTAACTGTTTTCAGTTTTATAACTTCGGGGCTGAAGTACATGTTACTAAATGATTACAGAAAAGTGAGTTCATGTCCCCACTTTTAATCTTTTACATACTTTTTAAACTTGGGGAAAATACATGTGTTATGGTATGCTGGATACAAAGACTAAGGAATGATACTTTAAATCGTGTCACGAATAGGGTACCAGAAGCACCATTAATCAACAATATACCTAGACCGCAGAACAAAAGGTTAGATCTAATGGGTTTTCGGGCAGCCACACTCTTGGTGAAAACTAGTACCAAGTAGTGCTTTTGTGTCTCAGTCGTGAATCAACAACTAGAAAAATGCCTATGGTTTGGATGCTTCCTATGTCGTGTCACATGTTAATGGCCTTGCAACCCATTAACAATCTCGATACTTACAGAAATACTTGATTTATACAAATTACATACCATGTTTTCATACAAAGTATACAAACGTTCAATACAAAACTGCATGAATTCACACCAACATTATGTTGACGATTTTCCAAAAACTCACATGTATTTCAGGTAACTAAAGTGGATGTGCGCGCGGTCTTACTCTTGCTCTTGGATGTCGTTTATGTTTATTTTCGAATAAAGTTGTAAACTTTTCAAACAATATGTTGTCTTGTGATGTAAACACTTAAACTATGTTTTCAGTTATGTAATGTTTGGCATTTGTAGTTATTTTTACGAGCATGTAGTATGTTTACCATTGGTATGCAATGAGAACCTTTCATGATCACACCTCGTGCTTCCGCCTTAGAAAGGGGTGTGACATATAATATGTAAATAATACTAACACAAATGTAATAGGAAATAATAGAATGTCTTAAACTGCATATATATTTTAATATTGCATTTGTATTATTTACATATTATATATTTAGAATTTGTTTAATGGAGTTTATTAATGATTTTTTTAACGTCAAACTAATTTAGTAGTTTCTGTTATCGATATAAGTTTGTCTAATATTTTGTTTTTATAAACACATACTTACATATACATAAAAATACCTTTTAGTTTGAGTAGTTTTAAAACATTCGTTATAATTATAAAAATATTCTGGATATTACAATAACTTTATTTTAAAAGAATTTGTGTTTTATTTATACTTTATATAAAAAAGTAATTTATCTTGTCATTATTATTTACTTTATAAGAATATTAAAATCAAAATTTTTATAAAATAAATTTAAAACTAATTTTTATATATATAAATATATAATTATTAACAAATAATAATTTTTTTTTTTGCAAAAAAAGATATTTTACTATATATATATATATATATATATATATATAGGGTAAGGTTATTGTAAAAAAAGTTAAAAGTGTGAGAAAGGTGAGAAATATTGTGGAGATGACATGTGTCCTAAATCTAAATTAATTCAAAAGGGTAAACAAGTAATTTTTTCATTAATTCAATTAATTAAAAACTTCCCATAACCGCCACCTTAATTATAGGAACTGGATTTTTTTTAAAAGATCTCTATAAACACCATTCTGCAAGTATATAACATCATTCAGCAAGTATATAACACCATTTAGCAAGTATATAACACCATTCAGCAAGTATATAACACCATTCAGTAAGTATATAACACTATTTAGCACATATATAACACTATTCAGTACATATATAACACCATTCAATAAAGTATATAACACCATACAATAAAGTATATAACACCATTCAACAGATATATAACACCATTCAATAAAGTATATAATACCATTCAGCAGATATATAACACCATTCAATAATCATTACATCTCTGTATCATCTTCTCCACTTCCGGCACCACCACTACCGCTCCGCCGCCGCTGTCGTGTAGAGGGAGATCATCTGGTCGTGCGATGTAGAGAGAGAGAGATCACACGGCCACCACCACTGCCGGAACCACCACTGCCGCTCCGCCGCCGCCGCTCCACTGCGATGTAGAGAGAGAGAGATTATTTGGTCGTGCGATGTAGAGAGAGAGATCGAAATTGTAGGGATTTTGATTTACAGTTTCCTATTTTGAATGGATATAAAGACTTTATTACCCCTATAATTTTCAATTCAGTCAAAAAAAAAAATAAAACAAATTTTACAATCTGGTCCCTATTAATCTCAACCATTAGATCAAAGATCTAATGGTGTAGATTCTTTCTTATCCTTCTCACACTTTTGGTCTTTTTTACAGGAACCTTTATCTATATATATATATATATATATATAATAACATTTTTTTGCAAAAATCAACCTTTATGTTATAAATATTTTTTTTTTGCACAAATCAATCTTTATGTAATTAAAGACCATAATACCCTCACATGTTAACTGAGTTTTTGGATGACGTTAGTTGTAAAGGTTATAGAACATTACAAAACATGCATATAAAGGTTAGGTTTTGCCGATTTCATAGTGAAAGGTATGAAGTGCAGTTTAGGTATAACATAAAGGTTGATTTATGCAATTTAGTCTTTAAACAATGATATTTTTATACCGGATCCCTAGCTGGTTTATTAAAAATTAAAAACCGTTATAAAAGGCTTCGTTTTGTAGTAGTGATTGTAATAGATATTTGTAGTACTAGTACAAAGATAATGTAGTTCACATAATAAATTGGGTAGCGAACATGCATCAAGGCAGGAGGGTATAGTTGGAGCCCTCTAGGGGCTTTATTGCGATCCATCATTGCCACGTAGGACTAGGGGCTCAATTGCCTATTTAATTTTTTTTAATATTTCTAACATTTAATTAACTTTTTATATTTCTTACATTTAAATAAATAGATAAAAACCGAACATCTAAATAATCTAGAAATTAAAAACATAACATTTAAATAACTAGTAATGAAAACATAACATTTAAACAACTTAGATAAAAAAACAAAACACATAAAAATAAAACATCAAACATATAAATAAAACAAACGTAATCTAAGGTCGTGCCACGAAAATCCCTCCATTCCGGGCTCGAAAACCCTCCAAGCCGCAAAGTTATCAAACAACCTTAAGTATTTTTCTTGGTACTTGGTATGTGCTTTGGCAAGCGCTACATCCTCAACCATACCTTCCTCGCGGTTCAACACAGTGACATAGCACCTCTCAAAATTTGAACACTTTAGGCGTAGATGTATAAACCGTCCGAGAATTTTGTTCTCTTCAACGAATATTCTCACCTACACGTTCGTAGAATGCGGTCCTAATCATGCTCCAAGTTTGAGGCGCTTCGTCAGGAAATCTTAAATCAACCTTATCTGCCCAACTTGTGACTAACGTGATATCTTCTGCTTTAGTCCAATGACATGTCATTTAAATAAAAAAGTTGAGAGTGTTAAAAATGAGTGGATAGAGTTTTTGAATTTTGATTTTTTTTTAATTTTACCGTTGCATTAATGATCAAACGACACAAAGTTCAACCAGGTCAAGCTCGTGAATACTCACTAATGTGCTGCGAGGCATCAATAGCGCCCCCTATGGCGCCCACGATATGGGGGTGGGGCGCTATGGTTGATTTTTGGCTGAGGTGGCTATGGATTTGCTCCCCATACCGCACAGTCTTAGATTAGTCATTAGTTTTCTTTTAATTTCTTAGATCTTGTAGGTCCTCGTCGGTAACTACTTGATTGTTGTCGTATCATCGATGAATTTTAGATTTTAGGTTATATTTGATCTCGTTGTAGGTTTCTTGTTTTTTTTTTTCATTAGCGAAAAATTGTTTTTAGTGGTGTGAATGATGATTGCTTATTGTTTAGAGGATCAAGAAAGTAAGAAGATTTTCACCTAAAAAATATAGTAGTTAATGCGGAGTTAGCCTATATGGTAGAGACACACGCTTCTTAAATGAGAGGTCTCAGGTTTAAACTAGAGGAATGGAGTTTTCTAGAAGTATTGGTGTAAATGTAACACTCGTCTTATAATTTCATTGATTAATCATAAAGTACAGACTTTTAAAAGTCAAAATACATAATTAACAAAAGCTTAGTTAATAACTAAGAAGTACTTCGTTATAGTATTTAAACATAGTCAACTAACTAGATTAAAATATTCAACATTCAGTAGTGTTTACAAAACAACATGGTTTAAACTAAATTAGATTAGCGCGGAAGCATTCAAAACTTGTGTTCGGTTCTTGATTCCCTTGCTTGATCGACATCCATAACAAACGAGCACCACCTGAGGTCAAAATCGCATCAAATGTTAGTTTTGACAACTTATTAATAAGCATAGACAAGCCCCAATAGCATACACATAACAGAAAAATAAAAATCTTGGTTCTTAGTCTGTCGCGCCAGACCCAAGATTGACCTTCGCGTGCCGCGGGCGGCCCCGCGTGTCGCGCCAGAATTGAGTTGCCCCGTCGCGTGGTGCGGGGGAGTGCGTTTTCCAGCAGGTCCAGCTTCTGGACCTGCATATTTGCCCAGCTCCGAAAATTGTAAGAAGTCTAACTTTAAACTAACATAGCTTTTTACTCGTTTGTCCGTTTTAGTCGATTCTTTTTCCTATGAGTCCGTAATAAAATTACGGATCCAACCATGTAAATTTCACACAAAGAAACCCGATTTATGAACGAATGGTTCACAAAATCCTTGTTTCAATTATTCAACCCATTAGCTATATGTGCAAATACCATTTTTCAGTTCTAAAACTTACTAGACGTAATTACCCAAATCCCCGGGCTTGTAAATCTTGGCGTATCCGCGCCATTCCATGGCTTTACGCTCACATTAGAATTTCATGCTTGTTTCTCAAAATTCAAGCATACCGCTTCAAGCAACACTTACAATTAATTTCTATCGTTTGACCCGATATCTCGGATTCATAAACTTAAATTAGCATAACCAATTCATTGACGTATTACTATCCAACACTAACGCAATATGAGACTTTCAAGTCTCTACACACATGATCATTTTAAAAGCATAATTTTGACCCGTTTGGTTGTCGAGTGAAAACCATCACTTTGATGACAAGCCAAACCATTTCCAACCATTATTTTGACCCGTTTGATTGTCGAGTGAGCTTCGCCACTTCAATGACACACCAAACGCGTATATTACACTATGACACCATTTGTACACTAATACCAAACATTTATGCATAATGTAACGGGACTAAAGTCACGTACCTTTAGAGCACCCCCTTCAAGCGCGTATCTCCTCCGGCTTGTCCACTCGATGATCCGGATTCTTTGCCTAAAGAGTTCAATTCACAACCAATTTAGAACCCTTTTCATAATCTTTAATGCATAATTCGCTATAAAATTCAAGCATGCGTTTTTATCCGATTTTTTTAACATTTTAATCCTCACTTAGGCATTTTAACAAACACCTAGCGGGTCTATTTTTTACATAGCTAGAATCAAGTTCATGACTTGTTATTTTTACCAATTTCAATCACATTTTTCGATTTCTCCATATCAAGCATGCATACAATCATCAAGATTATCATAGAGAAATCAAGTAACACAAATTTTGACAATCATAATGCTTGTGTTCATCTACTTAGTAAAACCCATTTAACTTATAAGTGGGTTATCACAAATTTCATAATTCTAAGCAAGATTGTTGCAAATTATCAACTAGGATTCAGCCTTATACTTGTTTTCATTACAAGTTTCATCTCGACATTACATAATCAAGCTTTAATCTCGATTTCATCATATATTAGGAATTTGAGTTGAATCAAAACAACCTAATTTGGCATACCTTATGATCCCTTCAACGAGGTGATCACGAATTTGTGCTTGAAAATCGATTTGGACTTGATTAAGACCTTCAATTTGATCAATTTAGTGAGAGCTAGGGTTTGGTGAGGAGCTCTTGTTCGCCCCCTGCGTTCTTGATCGACCCACCTAAGTGTGTGTTTGGTGTGGTTTATTTTAGTTTTAATCATTCAAGTTTCCAACTTTACAACTTAGGTCCCTCAACTATTGTTTTATTTATAATTTAGGAGTTTCCATCCATTTATTTGGTATCACAAGACCCGTATCTAACTGGGTTATCTATTCCTAATTAGTTTGTTCTTTTTTATTTAACGCTTTATAATTCTAATATAAAGTTTTATATTTTCGGGGTGTTACAAGTCCACCCCCTTAAAGAGGGTTTCGTCCCCGAAACCATAATACGTACCGAATAATGTAGGGTAGAGCCGTTGCATCTCCTCTTCGGACTCCCATGTGGTATCCGAACCCTTTATGTGTTCCCACTTGACCTTTACTTGGTTAATCTTCTTGTTCCTTAAACTTTTCACTTTGTGATCTAGAATTGCTATCGGCTTCACCGCGTAGTTAAGACTATTATCCACCTCGATGTCGTCGTAGTGGATATAAGTAGTTTCGTCGGCTAGACATTTCTGGAGATGTGACACGTGGAACGTGCTATGTATCCCACTCAACTCCTCGGGCAGTTCGTGACGGTATGCTACCTTACCGACCCGTTCGATGATTCTGAATGGCCCAATAAACCTCGGGCTTAACTTTCCTCTTTTTCTGAACCGAATAATCCCCTTCCACGGCGATACCTTTAACATAACCTTGTCACCGACTTGAAACTCAGTTGGTCTTCTTCTTTTGTCTGCATACGATTTTTGTCGATCCTGAGCCGCTTTCAAGTGAGCTCGGACCAAGTCAATTTTCTCATTCGTGATTCGGACTACATCCTTATGAGCAAGTTCTCGCGGACCAACCTCATCCCAACACACTGGGGTTCGGCATTTTCTACCGTAAAGCATCTCGTACGGGGCCATACTGATGCTTGCGTGGTAACTGTTATTATATGAAAATTCAACCAACGGTAGATAGACATCCCAACTACCCCCGAAGTCAATATGTAACACCCCAAAACCCGAATGTTAAATTTTGAGCATGTTTTGTTTTACACGATGTGACATGGTAACTAAGTTAGTTAACTTAGTTATAGTTACAAGTTAAATATTAGGAATGGAATATTTGTGACTAACAATTAACCAATTTCAAGGGTTAAAAGAGGATAAATGGAAAGTGTTTTATTTAAAGGAATGAAGTTGTGGCAAGTATGGGAATATGGTGAATCTTGAGGGACTTAGGGTGCCAAAATGGAAACTAAAATTTATTAAACAAAATATCACACACACACAAGGTGTGTGTGTGCGTGACTTCGGTCAGGAGAAAGAGCAGAAGGATGAACCCTAGCTCTCAAGAACATCAACACAAATTCAGCCCAATCAAAGCTAAAATCGAATGGAAAATCATGCATGAATGAAGAATTAGCATCACTCAACATTAACAAACATGTGGTAAGTTGTAGATTGTTATTTGGTGAACTTTTAAGAAATGGGTTATGAGCAAATCCACGAAATTGTATGAAATTAAGCATGAATGGGTGTTAGAATCATTAAATAGAACATGTGTTATGCAAGATTTTGAGTAATTGGATGTTTTGGGGTGAAACCCACTTGTAGTAGTAGAGATGATGATATGAATGATTATACATGTTCAATACTTGTGTGATGTTGATACTTGATGTTGTATGTAATGAGTAATTGTTAGATAATGGTATAAAAGTTATATGATTCTAGTTGAAATTGATGATCCATGTTATGAACTAGGAAGAGTACGCATAAAATACTTGTACTATAGGCTTAAATGATGGCATGCACACCAAGTGTATGATGAAATGCTTAAGTGAAGTTAGGATGCAAAATGTTATGAAAAAGCTTGGTGTATATAAGAACGAAATACGAAAATGATGGCATGATCATGTTAAATTACTAATTTGAAGATGGTTGTAAGCACATTTGTATCGAGAGTAGGTAATGTATATGGTGCCTTTCGTATAGCCTACTTTGATATTACGAGTATATGGGAATAAGTCGAAAGTTCACATGATGAATTGTTGACTTCTGAAAGTCAACTAAGTATAAGAAACATGATTTGACTCGTTGTCGTAAAGGTAGGATTATAGGAAGTTGTATGGTACATGTTACGTTAATATGCGTTATTTGTGATTACATGATGAATTTCATGAGTTTGAAAGGATATGAATTGGATTATATGTCATATGTTTGTTAGAAATGACTAATGAAAGTTTAGTATGAAATATGCGATTTATATGATAGTTAACATGTACAAATGAGTATGCTAATAAGGGCGTGATTTTTATGAAATGGAAGTAAAGGAATCACGTCGAGACGGACTCAAGCACGAGGTATTAACGGGTCAAGAAGAAGCAAGGAAGCAGATACGAGCATGCACGCATAAGGTAAGTGATTTTTGGAATCACTTCTCATGTTATTTAAGTAAAGTTATGTACTAGTATATCAACATGATAATTGAATTCTAGTAAGATTTTACATATATGGTTGTGTAGAATGATAGTTAGATGTGATAATGTGGTCATAAGATATAAGGAAAGGAAAGCAAGATTTAAGTTTAAAGTGTTTGAATCCTTTAGCGGATTACAATACGTTTACACGTAGAAATTGATAACGGGCGCATAAAATTCATGATTAAGGTCTGAGTATTAGGGAACATTCATGGTTATGAAGCTAGTACGAGATTTATAGTAATCACACAAGTTTGTGGATTTTAAAACATGAACAGGTCGAATAAGTGAAAAAGGGTATTTAAAGCCGAGAGATTAAGTTAATATTTTCCTTAAACCGGATGTTGGATTTCAAGTTCATATGATAGAATGTGAATTTACAAGCATGTAGGAAGAAACGGGAGGTTAAACGGGTAAACAGTTCAAAAGTTATGCGCGTTTTAGTGCGTACGGACGACGAAACGGAACTGCAGAAAAGTGCCATTTCTAGAGGGCGTCGCCGACGGGTAAGGGGGGGTCGCCGACGGGCTCTAGAAAACCAATTTTTCTCTGACGCCCTAATTACCTGTCTACGGGGTTTTTTGCTACGGGAAAAACCACGGGCCGTCGCCGACGGGCCCTAGGGCCGTCGCCGACGCCCTCCCCAAGTCCAAAAACATGAAATTTGTTATTTAAGTTGATTTATGTATCGTAGGCTTCGGTTTGTTATCCGTGGACTACGGCGGGCTTTCTAAACATGATTTTGATCGATCCTTAGATGTTTATGGGCTATAAATCAAAGTCTAAGTCCCATGTAATTATCGTATGAGTATGTAAGAGGTATGCAAGATCTTGTACGTATATGTAGATGTGTATTTATGTATATATGGAAGATATGTATGAGTGTACGCATGCATGTAGAGACGTATGAATGTAGGTACATATGTAGAAGCGTATTTATGTATATATGAGGATACGTATGATAGTATATATATATATATGTGAAGGCGTAGGAATGTATGTACGTATGCAGATGTGTATTATGTATGTATGGAAGTACATGTGATCGTATGCAGGTATGTAAAGACGTAGGAACGTAGGTACGTATGTAGATGTGTATTTATGTATGTATGAAGATACGTATGAGTGTAGGCATGTATGTAGAAACGTACGAATGTAGGTACGTATGTAGAAGTGTATTTAAGAATATATGAAGATACGTATGAGTGTATGCATGTATGAAGAGAGGTATGGATGTATGCACGTGTATATGTAAGTATGATTTTGGATACGTTGAGTGTTAATGATATTAATCGTGTGCCTGGAAAACGAAGATTAATGCAGGTACATTATTGAAGGCTCACCGGGGAATGGATATGCGAATGATATGCTTAAAAGTAGAGAGAAAGCTGAATGGAAAGTGTACATGTATGAATCTTGTTTATAAGTATAACGTATGCTAATGTTATAAATGTATGTGGTGAGTGCAGGTTGTATGAGAGTACGGGCGATTATCACAAGGAATAGAGATAGAAGACCGAGTCACAAGGTAGATTGTACAGGAATAATCGATTGTGTACCTTAGCAAACAGGAAGTTTGCCTTTGTTTAGTAAAAGAGTTATTTTTAAAACGGACTTTCAAGTAAGTCAAGACGTTTGTAATGAAAGAAATTTTATGGCACGAATTTCCGCTGCAATTTTTGTCAAATACATGTTAGGGCTTTACACAATAATACATGCCCGTAACATATCCTCCAACGTCTGTATTGTTCTTTCACTCTGTCCATCCGTTTGTGGATGGTACGCTGTGCTAATGAACAATTTAGTTCCCATTCGCTCTTGGAATTCGCACCAAAAGTTCGAAGTAAACCGGGTATCTCTGTCAGACACGATGGATATCGGTACTCCGTGGCGTGCTACTATTTCGTTAATATACACCTCTGACATCTTTTCAGATGTATAAGTTTCACGAATCGGAATGAAGTGAGCACTTTTTGTCAACCTATCCACAACTACCCATATAGCATCGAAGCCACGGTTGGTTTTGGGCAGTTTGGTCAGCAAGTCCATTGTGATTTGTTCCCATTTCTAAACTGGGATGTCCAACGGTTGCAGTTTACCATACGGCTTTTGGTGTTCTGCTTTGACTTGCAGACACGTCATACACTTCTCCACATATTTTACAACATCTCTTTTCATTCCGGGCCACCAATAGTTTTGTTTTAAATCGTTATACATCTTGGTTGCCCCCGGATGGATTGAATAACGGGATTTATGGGCCTCGTCAAGTAGGAGCGCCTTGACTCCACACGAATTTGGAACCCATATTCTCCCAAAACGAGTCTTTAACCCTTGGTTACCATCCGCCAACTCTTTCAATTGGCCAACTATTCTTTCCTTCGTCACATTTTCCTCCTTCATTGCTTCAATTTGAGATTTCCGAATTTGTTCAAGTAAACCCGATGTTACAATTAGTTGCATTGATCGCACTCGAATGGGCGTATAATCTACCTTTCGGCTCAATGCATCCGCCACCACATTAGCCTTCCCCAGGTGGTAATGTATATCACAATCGAAATCTTTGACAGTTTCTAACCACCGCCTCTGTCTCATGTTTAATTCCTTCTGATCAAAAAAATATTTCAAGCTTTTATGGTCGGTAAAAATAGTGCATTTTACCCCATACAAATAATGGCTCCATATCTTTAAGGCAAACACTACCACCGCCAACTCGAGATCGTGTGTAGGATAATTCCTTTCATGAGTCTTTAGTTGTCTCGAGGCATAGGCTATAACATTGCCCCGTTGCATCAAAACGCACCCAAGACCCGAATGTGATGCATCCGAGTAAACTACCATGTCGTCAACCCCATCTGGAAATGTCAATACCGGAGCGTGGGTTAATTTTCTTTTAAGCATTTGGAACGCTTTCTCTTGTTCTTCGCCCCAAATAAACTTTTCGTCTTTACGGGTTAGTTTGGTCAGCGGTGTAGCAATCTTGGAGAAGTCTTGTATGAATCTCCTATAATATCCCGCGAGCCCCAAAAAGCTTCTGATTTCCGAAGGATTCTTTGGTGGATTCCATCTCGCCACAGCTTCTATTTTTGACGGGTCTACTAACACCCCGTTCGCGCTAATGATGTGCCCGAGAAACTGCACCTCTCGTAACCAGAAAGCACATTTCGAGAATTTTGCATACAATTTCTCTCTTCTCAGCGTCTCCAACACTTCGCGTAAATGGCTTGCATGCTCTGCTTCATTCCTTGAATACACTAAGATGTCGTCGATGAACACTATCACCGACTTATCCAACATTGGTTTGCAAACCCGGTTCATGAGGTCCATAAAAGCCGCGAGTGCATTGGTCAACCCAAAGGACATCACGAGGAACTCGTAATGCCCGTACCGTGTACGAAAGGCCGTCTTCGGTACATCTTCCTTCTTGACCTTTAACTGATGATAACCCGATCTAAAGTCAATCTTTGAGAACCAACTCGCGCCTTGTAACTGGTCAAATAAGTCATCAATTCTTGGGAGTGGGTATCGATTTTTCACCGTAAGTTTGTTTAATTCCCGGTAGTAGATACACATGCGCATACTTCCGTCTTTCTTTTTCACGAATAGCACCGGTACACCCCACGGAGACACACTCGGTCTAATAAACCCCTTGTCGAGCAGGTATTGGATTTGAGACATCAATTCTTGTAGCTCCGATGGCGCGAGTGTGACAACTGTCAAATTTGCATGCATCCGTACAATTAATTAACTATGATTAGTGCTTAATGGCTGTGCTGAATTACAAATTAATGATTTAAACTGCTTTCTGATTGCTGCATCATACTTACATGTGCATCACATATTGCATACTGTCACATCATTTATTACATAAAAACTTTAGTGACATAAACGATGCACAAAGCACAGTTAGCATAATTAGCGGATAACTCAGAAAAATGCTGACGATGTCAGTACATAGACAAACAGTGATAGTTTAAGTGCCGGAAAGTGCCTAAAACCCACGTAAAGTGCAGAATTCTGCATATTCCAGCAAAATTCAGCTTTTTAACAAGCTAGTAATGTGCAAAAATATGACAAAATGGTCCTGTATGCTTTCCTAAGTGTCGGGAATTAAAAGTGTCACAAAAGGGTACTTAAAGAACACTAAACGGAATAGTTTGACGCTTTAACGAACCGGTGTCTAACCGAACAACCGGACAATACCCGGAACACAAAAATTATACTAGAAGCATTGTTTTAATGTTTCTGAGCTAGTTATGATCCCCGAACATCATAACACCCCACTAAAAATATTTAGTAAATAACACTAACCATTATACTTGAAATCCAACTTAAACATCTAGCTTATCATTTAAACCAAACCAAGACCCCCCCCCCCCTTCTTGTTTACGGTTCAAGGTGGCCCCCACCTTCAAAAATCTTACAAGATTCCTCAAGATCTTACTTGGATTTATATTGATTTGTTAAGATATGTAATGTACTATGGGAGCATGTTACACATTGGGTAAAAGGATTAGAGATTATATAAAGACATGAGCTCATAATCACCACTTCATCTTCTTCCTTTCCTCCTCTCCCATTCACGGCCACACACCACCTCCTCAACACCATCATTCTTCAACCATTTCCAACCATTCTAAGGTGATACAAAGGTGTAAGGAGCTAAGATAGGAAGCTTGGAGCTTTCGAAAGTTGAAGGACCTTCACCATTTGCTTTTATCCACTTCATTTATCCTCTTGATCATCCCTAGCCTTGAGCTAGTAGTAAGATCTTCTACACGCCATTTTACATCTTATTTAGTTAGTTAAAAGATGATATATGTTGCAAATCATGAAGAACACTAATGAACAAGAATATGAACCTTCACATAAAGTTTAAAAACCATAAGAATACATATTGTTTAGTGTTGTTTTGCTTCTTGATGATTGATTATTTGTGTTCATGATGTTAGACATCATATGAAACCTACTAGATTGTGATTAAACACATGATCTAGTAAGTTAAGGTGATGATCTTGTGAAAAACCAAGATCATCATACTTTATGTTTCTCATGAACTTGAAGAATGAAGATGATTTTATGAATGATGAAGTATGTACATGTTACTAGTCATAAACTTGGATGATTTCAAAACTAGTTTTCTCAAGAAACTAAAGTTATACACAAGATTTGCTAAAACATTGTTTTTAAAGAAGCTAATCATGTTTCTAGTGGTGAAACAAGTATAAAAGTACATGGTTAACAAGAAAAATACAAGAAGATTTATTTTTGAAAAATCATCGTACAAGTTGTAAAGATCTAAAATCTTCAAGAATGATGTTATTAAATAAATAATCATATTTTTAAAGGTAACTAGGCTTACTAAAAACACTAGTAAGTTACTACAAGTTTTTATAAAAGTTCAAGTTCATGTTGTTATGTAAAAAGCATTGTTATGGCACTTGGTAAGTGTAGGTTAAATTGTTGATTGTTGAGATGCTTTTAAAAAGAAAATGATATGCTTTGATAGCATGGACACCTCCATTTTTAGGGGAACTATGGCAAAATTTTCTAAGAATATAAACACTTAGAAAAATATTTTCAAACAAATATTTACAAATGCATTTTGATCATGAGTTTTCGATATAAACCTTGCCATAGAATTTGTTACAAAAATACAAGTATTGGAGGTTGGTTTTTATAAATAAAAATGGGTGAATATATACTTAGAATATGTATATGACACTTGTGTGAATATTTGTATACGTTGTGAAATAGTTATATTATTTTAGGGTAAAATAATATGACTTAACAAATACCAAGAATTTACAATCCAAAATAATACCAAGAATATCAAGGAATAAGTATATAAGTTACACACACAATATTGTGGAACCGAACGATAGAACGTAACTTACAAAATATTCCGGAAAATACCGTTACAAATATATTTTTGGTAAATATTATTTTGGATACAAGAAATGAAAATATGATTTTTGTAAATATTACAAAGTTGTATCATATTTTTGACAAGGAGAAAATATATTATTTTTGGATGTAAAAATATATTTTCTTAGTATATTTAGAAGATATATGATTTTTGGGAAAAATATATATTTTCTTGAAATGCATTAATTTGGACAAAATAAGTTTATATATATTTTCCAAGTGAGACTTGAAAATATATTGTTTTGGAGTTATATATTGAGAATATATTGGCATATTTTTATTTGGAATAATACACCGGAATACGACGCCAATACATGGCAAGTTATACGAATATAAGAATACGAAAACACATGTACGAATATACCCATCCTTGGGAAGGAAATACGAATACAAATACTTGAGAAGTATTGTTACAAACTAATGTTTCACAATTTTCCCAAAAATTAAATATAATTTAAAGTTAAAATAATTATTATTTTAACAAATAATTATAACTTGGAATAATATCAGAAACGTAACTCAAAAACGTAAATACAAAGACAAGGCACGACCCGTTCGTCTAATAGACCCTAGTACATTGTAGGAGTCGTGTTTGCTGAGGAGACTTGAGTTACGAGCACAGAAGACGCAAAACAGTGAGTTCATGTCCTCCTTTCTTTTAACTGTTTTCAGTTTTATACTTCGGGGGTGAAATACATGTTACAATTATTACAAACGTTTTATACATGGTATGGTTAGCTAAGGAGGGTTACTGCTAGATCATGTGAATGAGTAGGGCGATTAAGGCCATCAATCCTCATTGTAGGACGAGGGGCATGAGTGATAGATCTATTTGGGTGTAGCAGCCCCACCCCTGAGTCCGCTGAGTGGACCATGTGGTGACTATGTCTTACAGCCAGAGGCCCGGTGCGAAATATGCTAGGTTTGAGTCTTCCTGCATCACTTCACACATACCATTGGCTTTGCAACCCAGTGGTGATCTCTTTTTCCTTATTGCTACCTACCAGGGACATACATACATACTTACAACGTTTTCAAAGGTTTATACATACACACAAACGAACACATGAACTCGCTCAACTTTTGTTGATGTTTTTAAACTACATGTATTTCAGGGAATTTATAAGTGGATCTGGCGGGCGTTGGAAGTTTTTATGCTGCGTTAAGAATAAAGATGTCATCCATGGTCTTTGAGTTTGGTTAGTGTGTCTTATTCCTGGATGAGACACGTCTTCCAAACCTTGGTATTATTCAATATCTTTTGAAGAGTCCTTAATGAACTCATAAACAATTTGTACGGTTTGTAAAACTTGAATTTGAAGTATGCGTTTTTAAACAATGTTGTTATGTTTTAAACTTATTTAATGGATGACAAACATATGGCTTTATCATATAGATGATGTTATGATTGAATGCAATGATATTAAGAAAGTCACACCATAATCACGCTTCCGCAAAAGTTAGGGTGTGACAGCGAGCCGATACGTTGCCTTGGCCACAGGTTTCGCGCCCGGAATCAATTCGATTCCGAACTCTACCTCCCGTTCTGGCGGTATTCCCGGTAAATCTTCCGAAAATACATCGGCATATTCACGTACCACCGGTACGTCTTCAATCTTTGGTGATCCTTTGTCTGGTTCGTTTGCGTATATCATGAACGCTCTACATCCACGCCTCATGAGTTTGTGAGCTTTTAGCATTGAGCATATAACGGGATTACCCCCTTTTTCACCATAGACGGTAACATGTTTTCCACTCGGAGATGTTAACTTAATCTCCTTGCGGAAACACACGACCTTCGCGTGATGTCGGGATAACCAATCCATCCCGACCACTACTTGGAATTCTCCCATCGACATCGGAATCAAATCTATTGAGTATTCTTCACCGTCGATACTCATCTACAGTTTTGACACACGTCACATACGATAAAACTTTTGTTGTCACCTATTTCTACTTCTAAAGGCATAGGTAATTTTGTCAGTTCGAATGAAGGATGTCGAATAAATCCATGTGAAATAAAGGATTTATTCACACCCGTATCAAATAACACATGTGCGGGAATTGAATTTATGGCGAATATACCTGGACCACATCGGGTTCCACCTTCGCCTTGGCTGCGGTTAACTGGATGGATCTGGCTTTTGCTTTTGGAGTCTCTGTATGTGAATCCTTGCCATCCTTTTTCCCGACTAGCTCTGGGCATTCAGATTTCTTGTGACCCGGTTGGCAGCATTTATAACACACCGACACCTTCCCGGGGCATAATGCAGCCGTGTGCCCTGTCTTCCCACATATGGGACATGGCTTATCTTTGAATCGGCACTCACCCTTGTGCCCTTTCCCGTAAACCTTACAGCTCGGCGACCCGCCTTTCCCATCCTATTTCTTAGATGACTTAGTTGTACGCGCCTTTTTCGTAGGACATGGATTAACCACATGTGCCCTTCTTTCACCTCTTTCAATTTGCTTCTTCAGCTCTATCTCCCTTTCTCGAGTAGTGTTAATGATTTCGGTGAAAGTCTCGTACTTCGAGGGAGTCATAAACTCCCGATACTCTGCACTTAGCATATTATAGTAATAATACACTTTCTGTTCTTCAGATGTCACCAACTCATCACAAAACCTCAGTTTGTCGAGAAAGATCCCCGTGATCTTATCGATAGATTCGCCTTTATGCCTAAGCTGAATGAATTCCTCTTTGATTCGATTGATAACCCACCTTGGGACTATGGTGTTTAAGGAATGGTACCTTAAACTCGTCCCAGGTCATTGTCCTAGCCGCTTCGCTTCCGATTTCCTTTTTCTTGTTATCCCACCAATCCTTTGCCTGACCTCTAAGCTGACCCGTACCATAAGCTACGAAGTCGTTCGTGTCACAGTGGGTTCTCTCAAATACCCCCTCAATATCGCTTAACCAACGTTGGCATATTATCGGATCCACCTCTCCATTATAAAGTGATGGTTTAAATGCCATAAATTCCTTGTATGAGCAGCCCTTGCGTTATCCCGACTTTTCTTTAGCTATGTTGGTACTATCCTCCAACTTCTTGATTCTCTCATCAACTACCGATAGTACCGTGTTCTGGATTTTATCAATAAAGCCGGATAAGCTATTTTCAATTGCCTTTCCTACTTCCTCGGCAATCACTTCCTTCATTTGCTCGGTGACTATCGGCACCGCATTAACATTACCTTCGTCCGTCATCTTTAAAACTGAAATGTTTACACCAACCGTTAAACATTTCATCTATAACATATACTTTATTTGCTCTGGTTTAGCCAAGTTCGCGACTTGCTTTAACCGTTCTCGTTTAGTGCACTTTCCAGGTTTGAGTGTGTTAACACGCTCTTCCCGTGCACGTCACATCATATTTTTCTTTTACATTAATAAACCTACTAAAATGATTAACTCTTACCGGATGTTGATCAAGCTTGAACCGAACACATTTTGTTAACAACCTTGAGCTCTGATTACCAACTTGTAACACTCGTCTTATAATTTCATTGATTAATCATAAAGTATGGACTTTTAAAAGTTGTAGGTCCGTTTTTCCCGGAGGATCCGATATGAAAACCTATTCCCTGTTTATCACAAACACGATCGCGGGTGCGGAATCCCCGTGATGGTGCAAACCAAACAAAGTAGATAAATAACAACAGCAAGTAACCAAAGATTAACTTCGATTAAATGGATGAGAACAATCACAAACATATACACACAATGCTTGTACAATAAACTCTCACAAGTCTCTCAGCTCTCGTGGAGTCTCACAATAATCTCATGACTAAACTGTTAACATCTGTGCTACATATACTGTCCACTTGACGAAGTTTACACGACGAAGTTCATGTGTGACGAAGTTGGAAACTTCACCACACATAGATCTTGACGAAGGTAGAAGGTTCGCCATGAGTGGTTATGACGAAGGTTAACCTTCGGCAAACAACAAATGAGACTTCGTCAAATACATAGCATTTGAGGTCTTCGTCGATTGATTAAACAATCTTCGTCATGTGCTTAATCTTCGTCAGTTGTGA
The DNA here is from genome assembly GCA_030545235.1 of Helianthus tuberosus. Classification (NCBI taxonomy): domain Eukaryota; kingdom Viridiplantae; phylum Streptophyta; class Magnoliopsida; order Asterales; family Asteraceae; genus Helianthus; species Helianthus tuberosus. The sequence continues at coordinate 164,910,873 of CM060418.1, forward strand.
AGACTTTGTTGAATTAAGTCTTCGTCCACTATAGATCTTCGTCAACCATGTAAATTCATGAAATTACAAGACTTCTCATGACATCATCATGATGTCATCATGGTGATGTCATGGATGATGTGTCTGCGGGACGGTTCGCGGCTCTTCGTGCTTCGCGTGTCGAACTCTGGGGCGCACGACGGAGGAATGTCGCGGTGTCGGACTTGAGCCGAACCTAACCGAGTCGAACCGAACCGAGTCGCGTCCACATAAAGTGTATCAACAAACTCCCCCTTGGACGCTACTCGTGATGGTTCGTTCTTCACATTGTCGGATCTTTAAAAGGTCTTCACGTGACACAAACACGGAGTGTATCAACAAATTCCCCCTTGAATGATGCTCGTGAATCTTTTAATCTTCAATACTTCAGATCCTTTCGGTGTTGATGAGTGATCAGCTGCAACTCGATCACCTTGATCTTCTGATTGCATCAATGTCAAGTCTTCACTTTACGGATTGTCGTCTGACACATTCTCTTCGTCTTTAGCTGGTTACAATGCACCATCTGCACATACAAGAAAGCTAAACACGCAGTGAGAACAATCGTTTGGAAAGTAATCAATCTTAGAAAGATTCAAACGAAAAATTTACTAAGAATTGACTTCAAACCATATAAACACACGATACACATGAGAGGCCAACTCTCAATCAAAACACCGACCGACAACGGTTTGAAAGTTTAAAAAATTGATCAATTTTAATCCTTTAACTTTCAAAACTTGTCAACTTCGACCGTTTATGAAGATGCAATTGTTTTCCGGCTTAGAATCAGGATTTTGGGTAGGATAGACTCGAGTTCCAACATCGGTCAATCAAAAATAAACTAGAAGCAAAATCTTTTTGGCTTTTATAAAGTTTATATTAAAACACACCAAAAATCTTTTTGGTATTTTTCATTTTTCAAATGTAAAGACGGAAAGCAATAAATAAATATATACAGAGATACAGTGTACGGTCACGCCAAAACGCTCTTGGTGTTCTATTAGTTAACATTTAGATAAGCATCCTATAACGATTATCGGTATTGTTATCCACTTAAGCTCAACTTATCAGATGTAATCATGGCGAGGGGATACGTTAAGGTATGATTTATACTTACCGACCGGTGTTCATCCACACACGACACATTCCCGTATCAAGGTATGCACGAGAGTTCATCTTACTGGTGAGTATACCGTTTATCATCTGTTTGACCGTATAAAAGATGTGAGAAACTCACTTATTTTGTTTTGAAAACAAGCCCTATGTGATAGAATCACTTATTGATGAGGAACTTGATTTTCATATGCATGAGGGCACATGAGCAAGTCCGTGAACAGGTCAGTACAACGTACAGCAAAGAGACGAACTTGACTCCCGGATAAATGTGATATTTTATCACTTATTTTGTTTGGACATGTGATTGTTGATCACTTATTGAGGTCGTATGCAATATGTACACGTATGTATAGTATCATGGAAGATCTAGACTTCGTCTCCGTTATTATTCGGTAAAAGATACAACCATGATACCCAGATGATAAGCCAGCATAAAGACCGTATATCTCAGAACCTCGGCAATTTCTCAAACGAAATTTCGGTACTAAGACCATATGCCAATGAATGGTTCCCACACAGTCTTCAGTCGATTAAGGTTTATATCACCCTGCACACTTTAAAATGATTGTGAGCCTACCGATACATCTTATATAGAGCTGCTTAACATATTTTTTTCATTTTAAGTCCAGTTTAAAGAGGTTTAGACAGACCACTGATGTACTATCATTTTCCCTTTTTCTCGCCAGGAAACTCATTTTTGTTTTTCCAATGTTTTTGCGTTTTGAAATTTTTCACTGTTTTTGAATTTTTCAAATTTGCATTTACTCCCCCTAAAATCAACAAACTAAGATAAATTTAAAAGACACAAAGATATTTACAAAAAGGATTTCCCGATGTTGGATTAACTCATGTTTTACCTCAATGACGTTTACCAAAATTAATTTTAATCAGAATTGATTTATCGAATTTTGGAAAAATCAGTTGGCACGTTGGTAATCGGTGTGGACCATGACAACATTGACGAGTTTCATATTGAAACAATCACGTGTGAGGTGATATTCGAATTCAACGTGTCAGGTCAAAGAGTGCTGTACGAGAGGATAATAATTCATAAAGCAGCTTAAATATCGACAAGTATAAGAGAGATTAGAAATTTAAAACCGTATCCTGCAACTGGTTCGTGCATTACCAGGAATCTGAGTGCTCTCCCAAACTGGATATCCACCCGGTGTGGATTTCCAAGTCGATCATTCAGCTACTTCAATTCACAGCAACAAGATCAGAAACCTCTGGGTCCGGCTGGCCTTACACATTGCACCAGCGAAGGTCTTTGTCTTTCTCTTTGAAAAGTGGTGTGCGGTTGTTCAATCCAAGCCAAGGCATCCGCACACCCGGTTGGTTTGTTCAACAAACACATTTTCTTCAATCAAACCGCGAAGAAATGTACACTGCACGTTCATTTTGTTGATTTTGAACTTCAGACGTGCTGCAGGTGCGTACATTTTGATTGAATCTATCCCGAGGACCCGATTAAAGCCTTTAACAATCATACTTTGTAATGATTTTCATTTTGTTGAAGCTTTCAATCTCTTCATCAGACATTTCTGTATCTTTTTTTTCTCCATCAAAGGCAACAATTTCTTTTGTCGCCAATCTTGTGCATGGACACTCCACTATCAACAATCCTATGACTATCGATAGTTCCTCCTGGAACATCCTGCACACTCACTCAGAGATTAGTTGGAGAGGGGGACCCAAGCCTTCATAGACTTGGGTCGTCCCTGTTCATCGACAAAGGTTATTTCAACCTCGCGATGACCTGGAACTGGTGAGACTCCCCCTAAAACTTTATCTGTTTTAGGTTTCCAAGCTTGTTTCTGTTTACCAGATTGTGTATTATTTACAGATTTAGAAATCTCCAGTTTTAACGGTTGTGACAAAATTGGTTTCCTTTTAACAGTTTCTGGTTTTAAAGCCTTTTCGATCACCTTCACATTTTGACGACGTTGTTTTGTTTCTTGTTCTTTAATCGTACGTTTGTCATTTTTGGGTGAAACAGGACGACATTTTTGGTGATCTTTTTCGGGAGGGGCTCTCTCAACAAAATTTGCTTTTGGAGAGTTTGTGCAGTTTTTGATAATGTGTCTAAACTCCCCACCTTTGAAACAAGATCTCCTTTCAACAAACTTAGGAGATTCTGTTCGATGGCCTGACGTTGAAGTTGTAGACCCAGAGGTACTAGTTTCACACCCGTTTGTGTGTTGGGTGTAATTGTTATCACTATTACGTTTCAAAATTTTGACTTTTTGAACAAAATCGGTATTTGACTTATTTTCAAAAGTCTCCACTTTATCAGTACCTTTGGAGGCCACAAATTTAACGTCTTTGCATTTCTTCTTGTAACGAGCTCCTTTTGTTTCAACCTTCAGTTGTGAACCTTTAGAATTTTGAGCTCGTTGTTGTTGCTGTTTACCCTTAAAATTGATAGGTTGTTGCTTCGTTGGTGATTTTTTATTTCCAAATTTTCTTCTAACTTCAGCTTTTGGAATCGGATCACACTGAGTTACTGAAACTCTCGGGATCCCCTTTTCCAAAAACTTACTGGTAGTATCTTCAAACACTTTATCAATCAAAGATTGATTGACATTTTTAATTGGAAAAGCTGTGTTTGAATAAATTTTGTCATCACCGACTAAAGTGTACAACACGTTATTACTTTTAACAGTAGACACTGTCTCAGCGATAGGATCTATCTCTTGTCTAGCAGCAGACTGCACAGCAGGAGTAGGAGGATCACACAAAATATGATTCTCAACAGGGACTTCTACTCCTTTGTTCTTTTTAAGAGATTTATCCTCATCACTCACATCTGGTTCATCATCTGACGAATCATAGTCCTCAACTATGGGAGGACTTTGTTCCGTATCAACAGATGACTTTCCCGAACTTTCAGATGAGCCCTCTGAAGAACTGTCCGATTTGAACCCTAGACCAGTTGTAAACTCCCCATAATTAAGAGGTACAGTTGGTTCAAACCGAGGCATTTATTCCTCATCGGGCATCTTGGTATAATTGTGTCTCAACGGTGGCGGACACGACTGATACCCAACGCGTTTCACGTTCCCTTTCAGTTGTTGAACGTCAATGATGTGATCAAGCACATATCGGGAGTTAGAATAACTCTCCAATTTGAGCTTGATCGCATCATGCTCACATTTAGCCGTGGCCAACTCTTTCTTTGTTTCTTCAATGATATTAATATAATTATTAATACCAATTTGTTTATTAAAAACAGTTTTTGATAACTCAGAAACGTTTTTCTTAAGTGTCTCAATTACTGATTTAAATTATTTTTCATGGTGAGTTAGAGCTATGTTTGCTTCTTTGCACTTAGAAAGTTCAACAACTAAATTCTGATTGTGACTATGAATCGTTTCAGATTCATGTTTAAGATTAGCACATTCATGTTTCATATCAGCACAATCACTACATATGCTAGGAGTTTCAGATTGTACCTGACTTGTAGAAGCTGAGACATTAGCCATAAAGGCAGTCTGAGAAGAGAAAGATCCATCTTCAGTGAGAATCTTCTCCATTTCTTCTGATGTAGCATCAGCTTTCTTGATCAAGACATATTTCTGACACTTTGCCTCCTCAGCATCATTCAACAGACTATCACCTTCAGAATCCATTCCTTCATTCACATCTGATCCTGAATCGGAACTGCCACTGTATCCCGAACTATCATCTGATTCAGAAAATTCTTCCTTGTGCACATGCTTGATGTGACTGATGATTTTAGCATAACATGCAGTTCCTCCCTGTCCTCCATTTCCAAACTGTACGGACCAATCACACCCTTCATCAGCTTGAACTATCAATGCTCGGTTGGAGTTTGAAGGCCCTGACTGGTTGGTTTGGTTGTTAGCAGCTACTATCCCTCTTTCGTTGTTAGCTTGATTTGAAGTACTTGTTTGATTTTGGAAGGGATTTTGGTTGCCTTGTTGGTTGCCTTGTTTGCTCGGTCGCGTGCATTCACGTTTGAAGTGACCCTTTTCACCGCAATTGAAGCACGTAACTGCACTCTTGTCAAACCCGTACTTGGTATCCCTTTTGCTTTCCAAGCTGGTTCTCCCCGTTCTGCTCATATAATCCTTCGCCCTTCTTACAGCACTCGCAAACGCCCACTTAATATCCATCAACTCCATCTCATCTCTGTCTATCTGCTGATAATCTTCCTTGGTCAAATTAATGTTTCCAATTTGACCTGCGACCATTCTGCAGTAGGCATTAACCATAGTGGTAAGAATTTCCATGTGATCCCGTGCAGCTTCTACACTCACTTTGGAAAGATTTGGAATATCAGGTTTGTTACCATAGAAGTCTTGTTGTGGTTGGGCTTGGGCTTGAGGTGGTTTAGGAAAATAGGCAGTTGGATCAAATTGGGGTTGAGGTGTGGCAACTTGAGGTTGAGCAACAGGTTGAGGTCGCAGAAGATAGGCATTTATATCGAATTGGGGTTGAGGAGTTGCGGCTTGTGGCATACCGAAATAGGAATTTGGGTCGAAAGCATTTGACACAAAAGCTGTTTGTAGTTTTGGTTGCTGACTTGTACTAGCAACAGGAACAATCCCTCCAAAGTACATCTCTGGATTTTGAGGGACAGGAGTTCGTTTAGCCTTTCTGATTTCTTCTGCATCCTTGTTTTCCAGCTTTTGAACAAACTCGTAGATACTGACAGTATCCAATGCACCTGTATGCTTTAACAATTCTATGAATGAGCTCCACTTTGGTGGTAGAGCATCAGCAAACCATGTGACTATTTCCTGTGAAGTTAAAACAAGTTTGTAAGAAACCAATTCACTAAGTAAATGATAAAAACGAGTTGTCATATCATTCAGTGTTTCAGTTTCCATAAATATAAACCCTTCAAACTCCTTTTTCAACAAATCTTGGCGTGTCTTCCTTGTCGCCGCATTTCCTTCTCCTCTTGTTTCTAGGATGTCCCACAAGGCTTTGGTGCTAGTACAATAGGCGAATTGATGATAGATATCTTTGTGCAATGCTTGCGTAAGAATAGCAAACGCTTTCTTTTCAAGGTCATACGCCTTCTTGTCGTTTTCAGCCATGGTCGCCAAAGTAGTAGCATTTGATCCGGCCTCTTCAAGAGTGGTGTTGTATGCGGTAGTGAAACACGTCCATAACTCGGTGTTTTGCCCTAAAACGTACGTCCGAAAACGTCCTTTCCACGATGGATAGTCGTTCATATGATTGAGTTTTGGCGGACGGTTATTGCTACCCGTTTCACTTTCGCTCATGAGTAGGTTCTGGATACTTTGATTTTGATTTGCCATGCACGCCCATTGACTAGCCGAAATTCTTTCTTGTGGCATCAAAGACTTAACCCATGACATATCTGGGACCGTGCTAATGCTCCAATCTAAAGGATTTGTACTCATATTTGATGTATGAACAATTGTACCTGATCAAACACTTGAAAACACAATGTTAAAACACTTTTGTAAAGCTTCTGTGTAAAAATGACAAGTAAAATGACGAACTCCTTGTGACGAACTCTTTATACTTCATCAAAGACAAAGCTGACAAACTATGTAGATATATGTATAACAAATGTGACGAAGGTTATGATGTTTTACAAAGATTGAGGCGATGAAGGTTATAGTTGTTTGACATATGACGAAGGTTAAGATTGAGGAGTGACGAAGGTTGTGATACTTGTAGGTCCGTTTTTCCCGGAGGATCCGATACGAAAACCTATTCCCTGTTTATCACAAACACGATCGTGGGTGCGGAATCCCCGTGATGGTGCAAACCGAACAAAGTAGATAAATAACAACAGCAAGTAACCAAAGATTAACTTCGATTAAATGGATGAGAACATTCACAAACATATACACACAATGCTTGTACAATAAACTCTCACAAGTCTCTCAGCTCTCGTGGAGTCTCACAATAATCTCATGACTAAACTGTTAACATCTGTGCTATATATACTGTCCACTTGACGAAGTTTACACGGCGAAGTTCATGTGTGACGAAGTTGGAAACTTCGCCACACATAGATCTTGACGAAGGTAGAAGGTTCGCCATGAGTGGTTATGATGAAGGTTAACCTTCGTCAAACAACAAATGAGACTTTGTCAAATACATAGCATTTGAGGTCTTCGTCGATTGATTAAACAATCTTCGTCATGTGCTTAATCTTCGTCAGTTGTGAAGACTTTGTTGAATTAAGTCTTCGTCCACTATAGATCTTCGTCAACCATGTAAATTCATGAAATTACAAGACTTCTCATGACATCATCATGACATCATCATGATGTCATCATGGTGATGTCATGGATGATGTGTCTGCGGGACGGTTCGCGGCTCTTCGTGCTTCGAGTGTCGAACTCTAGGGCGCACGACGGAGGAATGTCGCGGTGTCGGACTTGAGCCGAACCTAACCGAGTCGAACCGAACCGAGTCGCGTCCACATAAAGTGTATCAACAAAAGTCAAAATACATAATTAACAAAAGCTTAGTTAATAACTAAGAAGTACTTCGTTATAGTATTTAAACATAGTCAACTAACTAGATTAAAATGTTCAACATTCAGTAGTGTTTACAAAACAACATGGTTTAAACTAAATTAGATTAGCGCGGAAGCATTCGAAACTTGTGTTCGGTTCTTGATTCCCTTGCTTGATCGACATCCATAACTAACGAGCATCACCTGAGGTCAAAACCGCATCAAATGTTAGTTTTGACAACTTATTAATAAGCATAGACAAGCCCCAATAGCATACACATAACATAAAAATAAAAATCTTGGTTCTTGGTCTGTCGCGCCACGCGCCAGACCTAAGATTGACCTTCGCGTGCCGCGGGCGGCCCCGCGTGTCGCGCCAGAATTGAGTTGCCCCGTCGTGTGGCACGGGGGAGTGCGTTTTCCAGCAGGTCCGGTTTCTGGACCTGCATATTTGCCCAGCTCAGAAAATTGTAAAAAGTCTAACTTTAAACTAACATAACTTTTTACTCGTTTGTCCGTTTTAGTCGATTCTTTTTCCTATGAGTCCGTAATAAAATTACGAATCCAACCATGTAAATTTCACACAACGAAACCCGATTTATGAACGAATGGTTCACAAAATCCTTGTTTCAATTATTCAACCCATTAGCTATATGTGCATAATACCATTTTTCAGTTCTAAAACTTACTAGACTTAATTACCCAAATCCCCGGGCTTGTAAATCTTGGCGTATCCGCACCATTCCATGGCTTTACGCTCACATTAGAATTTCGTGCTTGTTTCTCAAAATTCAAGCATACCGCTTCAAGCAACACTTACAATTAATTTCTATCGTGTGACCCGATATCTCGGATTCATAAACTTAAATTAGCATAACCAATTCATTGGCGTATTACTATCCAACACTAACGCAATATGAGACTTTCAAGTCTCTACACACATGATCATTTTAAAAGCATAATTTTGACCCGTTTGGTTGTCGAGTGAAAACCATCACTTTGATGACAAGCCAAACCATTTCCAACCATTATTTTGACCCATTTGATTGTCGAGTGAGCTTCGCCACTTCAATGACACACCAAATGCGTATATTACACTATGAAACCATTTGTACACTAATACCAAACATTTATGCATAATGTAACGGGACTAAAGTCACGTACCTTTAGAGCACCCCCTTCAAGCGCGTATCTCCTCCGGCTTGTCCACTCGACGATCCGGATTCTTTGCCTAAAGAGTTCAATTCACAACCAATTTAGAACCCTTTTCATAATCTTTAACGCATAATTCGCTATAAAATTCAAGCATGCGTTTTTATCCGATTTTTTTTAACATTTTAATCCTCACTTAGGCATTTTAACGAACACCTAGCGGGTCTAATTTTTACATAGCTAGAATCAAGTTCATGACTTGTTATTTTTACCAATTTCAATCACATTTTTTCGATTTCTCCATATCAAGCATGCATACAATCATTAAGATTATCATAGAGAAATCAAGTAACACAAATTTTGACAATCATAATGCTTGTGTTCATCTACTTAGTAAAACCCATTTAACTTATAAGTGGTTTATCACAAATTTCATAATTCTAAGCAAGATTGTTGCAAATTATTAACTAGGATTCAGCCTTATACTTGTTTTCATTACAAGTTTCATCTAGACATTACATAATCAAGCTTTAATTTCGATTTCATCATATACTAGGAATTTGAGTTGAATCAAAACATCCTAATTTGGCATACCTTATGATCCCTTCAACGAGGTGATCACGAATTTGTGCTTGAAAATCGATTTGGACTTGATTAAGACCTTCAATTTGATCAATTTAGTGAGAGCTAGGGTTTGGTCAGGAGCTCTTGTTCGCCCCATGCGTTCTTGATCGACCAGACACACCTAAGTGTGTGTTTGGTGTGGTTTATTTTAGTTTTAATCATTCAAGTTTCCAACTTTACAACTTAGGCCCCTTAACTATTGTTTTATTTATAATTTAGGAGTTTCCATCCATTTATTTGGTATCACAAGACCCGTATCTAACTGGGTTATCTATTCCTAGTTAGTTTGTTCTTGTTTATTTAACGCTTTATAATTCTAATATAAAGTTTTATATTTTCGGGGTGTTACAGTAAACTAGGAGTAGCATTTGCCTTAAAAAAGGAAATTTGATTTAAATAATCTCAACTATTACCTATTGGTCGGTAAGAGTCCCAACAAACGAAATGTTTTGTGACAGTTCCAACTTTTAGTCTATTATCTCGCAACGAGCTTTTCCTAACTAAGGTCTAACCCCGTTTGTTTTTTTTGCTGACGTGGACTGCTTATGTGTCAAAAAAGTTAAAGTTCTTACGACGTAGACTGTTATGTGGTAAAAAGTTAAACTTTTGATGACTAGAGTGCTTATTTGGCAAAGTTTTGATGACGTGAGCTGCTTTTATGGCAATTTACATCAACAAAAACTAATTGGGTAAGACCTCAATTAGGAAAAGCTCATTGGGAGAAAATAAGTTAAAAATTGAGAATATCGCAAATCATTTCTTAGGAAAAGCTCATTGGGAGAAAACAAGTTAAAAATCGAGAATATCACAAATCATTTCTCTAGTTGAGAATGTTGTCGGCCAATTGGGATTATTTAAATCCAATTTTCTTAATAAAAATATGCGTGGCTCAGTCCTAATCATATATATGTTTGAAAGAGAGGGGGCTAGGGTTAAGGCTTAATGAAAAAGAGGCGGCTAGGGTTAAGCCATAATGAAAGAGAGGGGGCTAGGGTTAAGCCATAAGACCATGCGTAGTGGGCGGTTTCCGGCGTTTTTTTTACTTGAATCACGCCCTAATCACGTTGCCGGACCGCCCTCTTGGGCGTTGTTTGCAGAAAACTGGGTGCCGACGTTTTTTAAAGAACGCCTGGTGTGTGAGGGGCAATGTTTACTTGTCTAATAAGAAGCTTCCATATATTATTAGTTTGTTTTATTTTTTTTTTAAATAATATTGATGGGGGCATTATTGGGCATTATTCCACTACACCCATATATGAAAAACGCCCTATAATGCCCCTTTGCTGACTGGGATGACACGTGTCGCACAACGCCCATAGGTAGGAGCATTATTTATGTGTACCACTACACATGGTGTAAAGGTGAGGTGAAAGAGGAAGAGATTGGTGGAGAGCAATTGAGTATTTAGATCAATATTTTAATTTCATGGAAACGATAACTTCCAATGAAATTCTTCATTCTTATACCTATGAAAACGATATAGAATAAGATATATAATGGGGCATAAGAAGAATAAACCCATTACAACAATTATATATATATATATATATATTAAGCCAATTAAGTCTAACCGACTTTGAAATCAATATTCGCCGTTCGATCTTGCTGAGATTAAATCTCAGCCGTCTAAACTCACAAAAGTAACCGCTGTGATGGCAGTTCAGGGCGGTTATTTATGGTTTTCTCAGCTGGTGGTTTGTTCCACCTTTTTCTGACCATCATCTCCACGACTCTAGAGGTTATTTCCTAATGATCCTAGCAAGTGTAACTTCCTTTCAAATCGATGTCATCCATTAGATCATAGTGAGATTAAATCCTGGCCGATTAAACTCGCCATTTTAACTACTATTGTGTCAGTTATCGCCAGTTAATAAGGTCGCGTAATTTTCTAACCAACCTCCCTCACTCCCCTGAAACTGATGTTTCTGTTTCATATTTAAGCTACGATTCAGAGCAATATTTAGGGTTTCTATAGTTCGTTCAAAGCAGAGCCAAGACATGAGGTATTGAGGTCGTTCGAACTACAAACGATACAGCCTGATCTCTGTAATCCAAGGTTCTGAAGACGGGGAGACTAAGTAAATTATACATACCTGATCTCTTTTACTTATCTCAATCGAATCAATTTCATTCCATAATCTTTAATCACTTTGTAGTTCTTTCTTGCAGTTCCGTCCCTCTACTTTTTTGTTGAAATTTCTATTTTTCAACTTAAAAGTGCTCAACAGATTAAAGCTTTTTAGGTAATGCTTATCAACTCTTATCACAAGCCTTTTTCATCTTCATCTTTAAAATCACATCTTTTTCATTGGATGAATGATTTGGGGATGAATGATTGCAAATTCTTATTACTAAATCAAATTTTATATGTGCATACCTCATGCTCGATGAAATGCATGTGAGAGAATTTGAGGTGCTTTTGGTACTTGGTTCAGTTCTTGTATGTTTGTTTATATCATTTGTGATTTAAGCATAACTAGGTTGTTACCATATGTCGCGCGTTGCGGCGGCGACACCTTAGTTGTTTATAGATGGCGGCACGTTATGTGATGTGTTCGTTGATAAAATGGAACAAATAATGTGAAGCTAATAGATTTGGGTTCATTAGATTTATAAAGAGATGAGGATGATTGAATATATAAAATATGAAACAAAATAAAAACATCCAAGTGTTGTTTATGATAAAAATGAAGCAGAACCATGTAAATGTTCAATATTGTTTCCTTGACAACTAAAACAATGTTTCATGAATTGATCCACCAATCAATAGTGTATTAAATCTTGTACCACATGTTTACAGATCCCAATGGCGGACTTACATTGTTATTAGGGGTAGCACGGGCTACCTGTCGCAACCCCCGATCCCTGATTCCCCGGGAACGGGCGGCCGCGAGCCAGTTTCGGTGGTATCTCGTAGTGTCTAATTTGGCAGCGGAATTTTTCATCAGGACCGTAGTTAGGAAATATTGATGAGAGTAAAATACCACATTTTCATAACATTAAACAAATGGGTTAAAACCCAAGTTCGTAGTACACACGTTTTCATAGGAATAAATCCTATTTTATTTAACAAAAACATCTATTTTATTTTAGGTAGCTTTATTGCCACTTTTCCAAGCCTTCAGTGCTGTCCAGCTGGCTTCTATTTGGCTTTCACAATTTGTTACCTGAAACGCGTTTTAAAAATATTTTGTCAGTGGGAAATACTGGTGAGTGAATATCAGTTTAATCAAGAAACATTAATTTAATTTAAACAGTACTGAGAGCGATTACAATGTTTATATCTACACAATTACTCCTTTAGTACTGTCAATCCTGACTTGTGGGTCATATTACCCATTGGCTAACTCATTGTCCAATGGTAACGTATTCCACATTTTGTATACAAAACCCCAACATACCGGCAGTAATTGAAGAATTACAAAGACTCAATCACTGCTATATTGCATTGTAAAATAGTTAAGGTTTTGTAAAAACTGTTTACAAAAAGGAGATTACTCACATTGTTGTCTTAGATTTTCCGTAAGGGTTTCCAGGTGATAATCTAAAATTTATACAAATGCACACGTGTTAGTATAATAACCCATTTTAATATTAGTAATACCCTCCCCGAGACGGCATTCCAACGACTACGTCGGGCAGAACCACGACAGTCGTTACGGAACCCTAGATCAATCGGGCAGCGTATCTAATACGTATCCAGGGGTTATAATACTTACAACGGAGCAGAACTTCGCTAGTTAGGGGGGTATAATACCCGCTTATATTGCCTATAATCAGAAATTGAGATTGAGAAAGAAACTTTGAACGAATTCGAATGAAATCCGATGGCCTGTTTATATAGTTCTTCACCTGGGTTTTCTCGCGGCTCGCGTAAAATAAGGCAAGGCCTTACGCGGCCTGCGTCAATGTTAGTCAACGATATAGCTGATCCGGGTCAGCGAGTAGGGTCGACGTGTGGCTGCCACGTGGTAGCACCGGGTTGCGCCATCTTTTTAAGCTCACGCGGCCCGCGTTAACTAACGGGGGTCTTACGCGGCCTGCCTAAACTTAAAAATCACAGAAATCAGGTTTTAACCTTTAAACCGCCCGCATAAGGGTTGGGGTGGGGTCAACGCGGCCCGCCTCAACTTAAAATTCAATTTTTAATTATTTTTAATACTATTTATTGTATTTGAGGCCCGTTTTCGCGTATGGGGTGTATTTTGGGACAGTTTGGAATATTTAAAAATATATTAGGGTGTCGGAAAAATATTAGAGGGTGTCAGTTTATTTGAGGATTGTTATACTACCCCTCAACCCCGTCTCCGTAGTGTAAAAATACCCCTTAACTCCGTTTCCGTAGTGTAAAAATACCCCGCAACTTTGTTTCCGTTATATAAAGGATACCCCTGGTCTAAAAAATAAAAAATTGGAATACCCCTAAATTTTTAGGCTAGTTCCGCAGCTGACAGATCCAAATCTATGACTTTAAAGAGTTGCATTCAGTTTCATGAACTGATGCACCAATCAAAAGTGTCCCCATGTTCCAAAGCTTGATACCCCTATAAAATCACATTTTGACCCATATGCTTCTACCCACTGTGAACAGCACCACAAAGCCGCCTGGTGTCATTTTAAAGAAAAAAACCCTCAATGGTATAAAATTACCTGTTCTGGATCCTTGATCAACCCTGTTCCTCCTATATACATCAGACAACCTGTTGTACCGTCGACCGGTTTTAGCGAATTGCCTCTAGGACCAATAAACATTCCAACAAAATTAAAATAATATCCAAAAAGATCAATATCGAACTCGCAAAATTCATGAATTAAGTTGAAATGAAGAATGTACAAATGAAGAGCACATACATTTGGATAAGTATCAACTGGTATCTCTAACCGCAAGATTCTCTTCACGGTGTATGCACTTGGTACACCTGGACTTGCTGGAGCTCCTTGCCAGTCCATTGTTGTTCCCGGTAGTCCACTTAACCTCTGTCATGAAATGTAAAGCATTTAGTAAGGTTAGAATGTTCCCAAAGGGTTTGTTGATTTGTGTTTTGAAACCGATTATTTGATCCTTGCAACTATTTGGCTCAACAATCTTTGAACATTTGGATTAGCATATCATGCTTATCATCTAGGTGGGTCAAAGGATCAAGGCGCACTAAAGACACTACATGCTTATCATCTAGGTGGGTCAAAGGATCAAGGCGCACTCAAGACACTCGAAGACACCTAAGACTTCTTAAAGGGTCAAGGCGCACTCAAGACGCAAAAGGCTCGCCTTGTCACCTAGGCGCAAATGCACAAAGAAGTGCATGCTTGAGAAAAATATATAAAATTATATTATCGTCATGTAAAATTGATAATTTAGTACAGTGTTATAAATTTAATAAAAATCAAATATATTTTTTTATAAATCAAAGTCCACAACAGTAATTTAGTTTTTTTTATCCGACACTACTTCATGTAAAAGGAACTTGGAATGAGATATGACTAAAAAGAAGAGCAGTGCAAAAATGGGACCATAAGAAAACCAGAGCTGACATAGTTTAATGTTGGACTGGTGTTAACGCTTGGACATAACCAAGCACTCGTGTGCACACAGATTCAGGCGTTCGCCTATGTTTGAAGCGCCTAAGGCTTGCCTTGCATGCACATAGATTGAGCACCTCCCTAAATTAGGTGCTCCTAGAAGCTTTGGTTCTCCCATTGGGCCACCAACCCCCATGGTGCAATGAGAATTTACTCGTAAGTGTTTTATTACTAAAGTACCTATCTGGATTTCATGACAGTTGCCTCGTGTTCTGCGACTTTCATATGTAGTAAGTTTGCTGGGTATTCTTCAATGCCTTGGTTAAAAAAATCTTGGATGGCATCTCCCCGATAACAAAATGTGTAAAAATTATGCAACATATAGTGATACAAAAGTTGAAATAGTTTGTATAGAAAGACTTATGTATTTTTCGATTAGTAGATAACAACGATCTTCTCCATAATGATACGGTTTCCAATTGCGAAGAACTCCAATGTCGATGGCTATTGATGCAGCTTCCGCTTCCACTAAGTCACTGTATTACATATTGAAATGTAGCATAACAAATTAAGGGTTGTATTATAGAATTCAATTACCCTAAAAAATGATGTATTTAACATATGACAGTTTGTTTAGTTGTTTTGCATATGGTTGTATTTCTTACCGAAGAAACTATAAGATTAGGCAGATATATCAAAAAATAGGCACCCTACTTCAACAGTTCAACATAAGATGACAATGGCTATAGTAGTTAGCAGAGATCAAATAAGTTTATTAGAAATAAAAAAAAATTGATCAATTTTAGGCATTTTAGTTTCTTCTTTGTTGAATCAAATACTATTAACTTCAAAACTAACAACTGATGATTTCAGCATAGAAACAATATCAAGTTACATTAGATCAATGGTGTAAGAAAAAGAACAAATTTAATGCTTCAAAATCATGATAAAACCCACCAAAATACCAAAACAATTAATAGAAATATCATGTAAATCTGAATTCCAAAACACAAAGTATCACTTTCATTTTGACAAAGAGGGGATTATTTGGAATTACCAAAACGAAAAAATTAGGGCAAATAAGGCATTAAATTAAACAAACTGTCGGCCCGCGTAAAATAAGGCAAGGCTTTACGCGGCCCGCGTCAATGTTAGTCAACGATATAGCTGATCCGGGTCAGCGAGTAGGGTCGACGTGTGGCTGCCACGTGGCAGCACCGGGCTGCGCCATCTTTTTAAGCTCACACGGCCCGCGTTAACTAACGGGGGTCTTACGCGGCCCGCCTAAACTTAAAAATCACAGAAATCAGGTTTTAACCTTTAAACCGCCCGCGTAAGGGTTGGGGTGGGGTCTACGCGGTCCGCCTCAACTTAAAATTCAATTTTAATTATTTTTAATACTATTTAATGTATTTGATGCCCGTTTTCGCGTATGGGGTGTATTTTGGGACAGTTTGGAATATTTAAAAATATATTAGGGTGTCGGAAAAATATTCGAGGGTGTCGGTTTATTTGAGGATTGTTATATCCTCCCCACCTTGTTTTAGAGCTCGTCCTCGAGATCTACTGGAACAAGTGTGGATATTTCCTTTGCATTTCAGATTCAAGCTCCCATGTGTACTCAGGTCCTCTTTTGGAATCCCACTTCACTTTGACCAGAACTAATCTCTTGTGCTTGAGATTCTTGAATTTCCTGTCTTCAATTTGTAGAGGCCTTTCTATAAACTTAAGTTGTTCATTTACCTCTATGTCCTTAAGAGGTACTATTAGCGATTCATCAGCTAAACACTTTTTGAGATTAGATACATGAAATACATCATGTATTTCTGTCATTTCCTCTGGCAGTTGTAGCTGATAAGCTACAGGTCCTATTCTTCTAATAATCTCAAAAGGTCCAATATACCTGGGACTTAGTTTTCCCCGCTTGATGAATCTTACTACTCCTATCCAAGGAGAGACTTTTAACAATACCTTATCTCCGACTTGAAATTCCAATGGCTTGCGTCGGTTATCGGCGTAGCTCTTCTGTCGATCACGTGCTGCCTTTAGTCGTTCCTTGACTTGAATAATTTTGTCGGTTGTTTCTTGTACTATCTCAGGTCCAGATAGTTGCTTCTCCCCAATTTCTGCCCAACAGACTGGGGTTCGGCACTTTCGTCCATAAAGTGCTTGAATGGTGCAGCATTGATACTTGTGTGATAACTATTATTATAAGAAGATTCTATTAAAGGTAAGTGATCGTCCCAATTACCTCCGAAATCAATTACACAGGCTCTAAGCATGTCTTCCATTGTTTGGATTGTCCTTTCGCTTTGTCCGTCTGTTTGAGGATGATAAGCTGTGCTCAGATTTAACTTGGTTCCCATGGCTTTTTGGAAACTTGACCAAAAATGAGAGGTAAAACGGCTATCTCTATCAGAAACAATTGATAAAGGAATTCCATGTAATGAAACAATTTCATTTACATATAATTTAGCTAGCTGTTCCATATTGAAAGTTTCTTTCATTGGTAGGAAATGAGCTGACTTGGTTAGCCTATCTACAGTCACCCAGATTGTATCATTACCTTTCTTCGTTTTGGGTAATTTGGTAACAAAATCCATTGTTATTAATTCCCATTTCTACACTGGCATTTCTAGTTGCTGTAACAAACATGAGGGTTTCTGGTGTTCAGCTTTAACTTGTGAGCAAGTTAAACATTTAGAAACATAGGCTGCTATGTCCTTTTTCATTCCTATCCACCAGAAAATTTTCTTTAAATCCTGGTACATTTTATCATTTCCTGGATGCATCGTGTATTTAGACTTATGGGCTTCTTCTAATATACGATGACGTAGGTTTCCTAATTTAGGTATCCACATTCTCTTTTTATGAAATCTCCAAATTCCATCTATTCCTTGTTCTAATTCCTTAATCATACCTTTTAGTTTTTCAGTATCATCCTTGATTACTGATTCTTGTACTTTTCTAATTTGATCATTTAAATCTACTTGCAGATTTAATTTAAGAGAACGTACCCTTTTTGGTTTTTCATGATACTTTCGACTTAAAGCATCAGCCACTACATTCGCTTTTCCTTCATGATACTGGATATCACAATCATAATCACTAAGCATCCCCATCCAGCGTCTTTGTCGCATATTTAACTCTTTTTGCCCGAAAACATACCTTAAACTCTTATGATCAGTGAATATGGTAAACTTACTACCATAAAGGTAATGTCTCCAAATCTTAAGGGCAAAAATTATAGCTCCTAATTCTAGATCATGGGTTGAATAATTCTCTTCATGATTCTTAAGTTGTCTAGAAGCGTAAGCTATAACCTTTTGGCGTTGCATTAATACACATCCATAACCTAACTTAGAAGCGTCACAATAGACTACAAAGTCTTCAGTTCCTTCTGGTAACGCTAGTATGGGTGTATTAGTTAATCTTTGCTTAAGAATTCTAAATGCTTCTTCTTGTTTTGGTCCCCATTCAAACTTAATGGATTTATAGGTTAACTTAGTTAAAGGAATGGCTATTCTAGAGAAATCTCGAATAAACCTTCTATAATAACCGGCCAATCCTAAGAAACTTCTAACCTCGGTTGGTGACTCAGGGGTTTTCCATTTGGTAATCGCCTCGATTTTTGTTGGATCTACATGACTTCCTTCATGATTCACTAAATGTCCAAGAAATTGTACCTGTTCTAACCAAAACTCGCACTTTGAAAATTTAGCGTAAAGCTTTTCCTTTCTTAATAGACTTAAGAGTGCGTGCAAATGCTTTGCATGATCCTCTTTACTCTTAGAGTAAATTAGAATATCATCTATAAAAACAATTATGAATTTATCCAAATATGGCTTACATATTCGGTTCATCATGTCCAAAAATGCAGCTGGGGCATTGGTTAAACCAAATGGCATGACAGTAAATTCATAATGGCCATACCTTGTTCTGAATGCGGTCTTAGGAATGTCCTCTTCCTGTACCTTTAATTGATGATATCCTGACCTTAAATCGATTTTAGAGAAAAATCGAGCTCCCTGCAGTTGATCGAACAGATCATCGATTCTCGGTAATGGGTACCAATTCTTAATCGTGACCTTGTTCAATTCACGGTAATCAATGCACATATGCATTGATCCGTCCTTCTTTTTAACGAATAATATTGACGCTCCCCATGGCGACGAACTTGGTTGTATAAATCCTTTTTCCAGCAATTCATCTAATTGTTTCTTCAATTCCTGCATTTCGGCGGGTGCCAAACGGTAAGGTGCTTTGGCAATCGGCGCCGTTCCTGGTAGTAGGTGAATTCTGAATTCAACTTCTCTATCTGGAGGTAGTCCTGGTAATTCTTTTGGAAATACATCTGCAAATTGAGACACTACTGGAATGTCCTTTAGTTCTTTTCTTTCAGTGTTAGTGATTATGGAAATCAAATACACTATAGATCATTTTCTTATATAACTTGCAGTTTTCATCACAGAGATGAATTTTGTGGATCTAGATGGTTTATCTCCTTTAATTGTGATCTTTTCACCTTTTGGTGAATTTACTTGGATTGACTTTTGATTACATAGAATACTGGCTTTATTGGCTATTAACCAATCCATTCCTAATACGACATCAAATCCTGCCAGATTCATGGGATAAAGGTTTGCCATAAACTTTTGATTTAAAATTTCTATTCTTGCTTCCTGCAAGATTTCAGAAATCCTAACAGTTTCTCCATTAGTTGTCTCTACAAGACATTCTTGTGGTAGTTTAGTTAATGACTGATTTAGAAGTTTGCAAAACGAAGTATTAATAAAACTTTGGTTCGCACCAGAGTCAAATAATACTTTAGCAAAAACATCATTAACTAAAAACATACCAGCTATCACGTCTGGAATCATCTTGTCTTCATCTGCAGTCAGAACAAATGCTCTAGCATTTTTAGTGTTCTTGTTGTTCGCAGCTGGAGCTAGTTTTGAACAATCTGGCCTGATATGACCTTTTTCTCCACAGTTGTAGCATAGTCCATTACTGGATTTCTTCCTGCAATCTTCTTCCTTGTGTCCTGGCATCTTGCAATAATTGCAAAGAGTGGAGCATTTTCCCGAATGCTTTTTCTTGCAGACCTTGCAGAATCGTGCAGAGGTAGAACCCATATTCCTACGATTGTAATTCCCAGAACGGAATTCTTGAGTAAGCCTTTGGGTTAGGTTTCTCCTCTGTTCTTCTTCTCTAGTACGGATTAATTCATCTGTCAAGGTATTCGCTAGTTCTACAGCTTCTTATATAGTTTGAGGTCTAGCTGCCTTGACTACATGTCTAATCTCTCCGATTAATCCCCAGATGTAACGGGAGATTAACACTGGTTCAGGTGATGCAAGGGTTGGTACTATTCTAGCATATTCAAAGAATGTGGTAGTATAACCCTTACTATCTACCCCGGTCATTCTTAAGTTTAGGAACTTATTGGCTATCTGTTCCTTTTCATTGGGAGGGCAGAATTTCCTTTCTACCATATTCTTAAATTCCTCCCATTCCATGTTGTATACCCTATCACTTCCTCTTGATTGGAGGATAGTGTTCCACCATTCTAAGGCTGAGTTCTTAAACAGATTAGAAGCAAACATTATCTTATCTTCTTCAGCACACTTGCTTATTTTTAGAACAGCCTCAGTCTTCTCTATCTAGCGTAGAGCTGCAATGGGTCCTTCATTGCCCGAGAATTCTATTGGTTTGCATGACCAGAATTCTTTGTAAGAACAACCATAAGGCATGGTTCTTCTTCTTTTGGGAATGGGCACCTGAAGTACGGGTCCATTGTTCACGCTGTTTTTTGGTTCAATTGGTCGCTTACTGCTATGCTTACTTTTATTATTCGCTTCTTGAATCGTTTGAATAATAAATGGCATTGCATCTATAATTCCTTGTGCTACTATGTGTTGAACGGCACTATTATCCATTTGGTTTCCATTGTTATTGATGCTTGGATTCTCATTAACCACGCTAATGTTACTCTGGTTATCGTTATTCAGATTTCTTTGATTTCCTTCGTCGGCCATCTGAATTTTAAACATTTACCCCGTATTAATATCATAAAATAATATTAATATAGTCAATCACATGACACGCATTTTTGCCAAAAGCGTCGATCATTGCGACTTTACTCTATTCATATACTAGGCATCTATTACACACCAGTACTGAAATAAAAATTACAATACCAACTGAAATAAAATTACACTAATAATAGTAGGCATCCATACACACATATTTTATTTTATTATTTTATTATTATTACTACTACTACCGTTCACCATCACATTCAAGGATATGGATTCATCCAGAAATCCATATTGGGCTCGTCGTATTTCCATACGAGTCGCTCTCCCACCTGTCTCATTCGTTCACTACTTTCTAGAATTTCCTCACCAAAAGTCCTAAGTTCTTGTATGTTTTCTGCACTCATTGGGGGTGCAGGTTCTGCAATCGGTAAGAATCTTCTAAAATCTCCCTAATGTATTCATCGTGGTAATAGGGATCTAAAGGGTCCATACCTGGGTAGGCTCCTATGTTCTGCATGGGTGTGTCTTCATGTATCGGGTAACGTTGCACATAGACCCTAACGTCATACCACCAGGGATCGTAATTTGGGTCTAGGGGGTTTGGTGCTGGTACCCTAGGAATTTCTTCCGGATTGAAGTCATGCATATCTACTTGGTTTTCAGGGTTTTCTATCTCCATGGGTTGGTCAGGGATTGGCAGTTGTGGTTGGGGTGCTATTATCTGCTCCAGATTAGGGTCAGCTGCAGTGGTTGCTAGGATGTGGATGTTGGTTATACCCCTATTTATCATATCCTGGGCATAGGCATTTGTCTCTCTTTTGGCTGCGGCTAGTACCCTCTGTTCCTGTAACTTTTTCATACACTTCCTACGCTCGTGTGCCCCTCGAATGAACCATCCCCTCTTTTTCTGAGGAAATGGCTCCTCTGACTGAGCCTTAAACAAAAAGATTCCTTCTTCCATATCAACAGAGTACCCTGAGAGGGCAGACTGAGAAGAGGAGGTGCCTTCGCTTCTAGGCGAACCAGACAATTGACGATACGCGTCAGATGGTCCTTGGTCGCTCATACTGTAAACTAACAAATAGTCAAATAACACATAACAATAATTACAGCTATGCACGTATTTCCGTAATTTATTTCCTAACACTTTAAATTTTGATGTCAGCAGAACACCTCTGTGGCTGAATCAGTGGCTTAGCTCTGATACCACCTTCTGTCGCAACCCCCGATCCCTGGTTCCCCGGGAACGGGCGGCCGCGAGCCAGTTTCGGTGGTATCTCGTAGTGTCTAATTTGGCAGCGGAATTTTTCATCAGGACCGTAGTTAGGAAATATTGATGAGAGTAAAATACCACATTTTCATAACATTAAACAAATGGGTTAAAACCCAAGTTCGTAGTACACACGTTTTCATAGGAATAAATCATATTTTATTTAACAAAAACATCTATTTTATTTTAGGTAACTTTATTGCCACTTTTCCAAGCCTTCAGTGCTGTCCAGCTGGCTTCTATTTGGCTTTCACAATTTGTTACCTGAAACGCGTTTAAAAAATATTTTGTCAGTGGGAAATACTGATGAGTGAATATCAGTTTAATCAAGAAACATTAATTTAATTTAAACAGTATTGAGCAATGTTGTAGAAGGCGCTAGGCGCTAGTCGGGCGATGAGGTACCGCCTAGGGATTAATCGGGATTAATCGGAATGGGATTGTTATATGTATTTTTTCAAAATTATATATATATACCCAATAATATAAAAATAATACTTCAAAATTCACATAAATACTTCAAGTTTCAGATAGTATGGTTCGATTTTAACCGATTTTGACTGATTCTGACCAATTTTGACCGCCTAGGACCGATTTTGACCGATTCTGACCGATTAATATAGTCCGATTAATCCGATTTTTGACCGCCTAGGACCGCCTAGGACTGATTTTGACCGACTTTGACCGACTCCGATTAATTGACCGACTAGCTCAAAATTAGTCAGTAAGTAGCCGCCTAGCGCCTAGGCGCCGATTAATCGGCCGCCTAGGCCGATTTTTGCAACACTGGTATTGAGAGCGATTACAATGTTTATATCTACACAATTACTCCTTTAGTACTGTCAATCCTGACTTGTAGGTCATATTACCCATTGGCTAACTCATTGTCCAATGGTAACGTATTCCACATTTTGTATACAAAACCCCAACATACCGGCAGTAATTGAAGAATTACAAAGACTCAATCACTGCTAAATTGCATTGTAAAATAGTTAAGGTTTTGTAAAAACTGTTTACAAAAAGGAGATTACTCACATTGCTGTCTTAGATTTTCCGTAAGGGTTTCCTGGTGATAATCTAAAATTTATACAAATGCACACGTGTTAGTATAATAACCCATTTTAACATTAGTAATACCCTCCCCGAGACGGCATTCCAACGACTACGTCGGGCAGAACCACGACAGCCGTTACGGAACCCTAGATCAATCAGGCAGCGTATCTAATACGTATCCAGGGGTTATAATACTTACAACGGAGCAGAACTTCGCTAATTAGGGGGGTATAATACCCACTTATATTGCCTATAATCAGAAATTGAGATTGAGAAAGAAACTTTGAACGAATTCGAATGAAATCCGATGGCCTGTTTATATAGTTCTTCACCTGGGTTTTCTCGCGGCCCGCGTAAAATAAGGCAAGGCCTTACGCGGCCCGCGTCAATGTTAGTCAACGATATAGCTGATCCGGGTCAGCGAGTAGGGTCGACGTGTGGCTGCCACGTGGCAGCACCGGGCTGCGCCATCTTTTTAAGCTCACGCGGCCCGCGTTAACTAACGGGGGTCTTACGCGGCCCGACTAAACTTAAAAATCACAGAAATCAGGTTTTAACCTTTAAACCGCCCGCGTAAGGGTTGGGGTGGGGTCAACGCGGCCCGCCTCAACTTAAAATTCAATTTTTAATTATTTTTAATACTATTTAATGTATTTGAGGCCCGTTTTCGCGTATGGGGTGTATTTTGGGACAGTTTGGAATATTTAAAAATATATTAGGGTGTCGGAAAAATATTCGAGGGTGTCAGTTTATTTGAGGATTGTTATACTACCCCTCAACCCCGTCTCCGTAGTGTAAAAATACCCCTTAACTCCGTTTCCGTAGTGTAAAAATACCCCACAACTTTGTTTCCGTTATACAAAGGATACCCCTGGTCTAAAAAATAAAAAATTGGAATACCCCTAAATTTTTAGGTTAGTTCCGCCGCTGACAGATCCTAATCTATGACTTTAAAGAGTTGCATTCAGTTTCATGAACTGATGCACCAATCAAAAGTGTCCCAATGTTCCAAAGCTTGATACCCCTATAAAATCACATTTTGACCCATATGCTTCTACCCACTGTGAACAGCACCACAAAGCCGCCTGGTGTCATTTTAAAGAAAAAAACCCTCAATGGTATAAAATTACCTGTTCTGGATCCTTGATCAACCCTGTTCCTCCTATATACACCAGACAACCTGTTGTACCGTCGACCGGTTTTAGCGAATTGCCTCTAGGACCAATAAGCATTCCAACAAAATTAAAATAATATCCAAAAAGATCAATATCGAACTCGTAAAATTCATGAATTAAGTTGAAATGAAGAATGTACAAATGAAGAGCACATACATTTGGATAAGTATCAACTGGTATCTCTAACCGCAAGATTCTCTTCACGGTGTATGCACTTGGTACACCTGGACTTGCTGGAGCTCCTTGCCAGTCCATTGTTGTTCCCGGTAGTCCACTTAACCCCTGTCATGAAATGTAAAGCATTTAGTAAGGTTAGAATGTTCCCAAAGGGTTTGTTGATTTGTGTTTTGAAACCGATTATTTGATCCTTGCAACTATTTGGCTCAACAATCTTTGAACATTTGGATTAGCATATCATGCTTATCATCTAGGTGGGTCAAAGGATCAAGGCGCACTAAAGACACTACATGCTTATCATCTAGGTGGGTCAAAGGATCAAGGCGCACTCAAGACACTCGAAGACACCTAAGACTTCTTAAAGGGTCAAGGCGCACTCAAGACGCAAAAGGCTCGCCTTGTCACCTAGGCGCAAATGCACAAAGAAGTGCATGCTTGAGAAAAATATATAAAATTATATTATCGTCATGTAAAATTGATAATTTAGTACAGTGTTATAAATTTAATAAAAATCAAATATATTTTTTTATAAATCAAAGTCCACAACAGTAATTTAGTTTTTTTTATCCGACACTACTTCATGTAAAAGGAACTTGGAATGAGATATGACTAAAAAGAAGAGCAGTGCAAAAATGGGACCATAAGAAAACCAGAGCTGACATAGTTTAATGTTGGACTGGTGTTAACGCCTGGACATAACCAAGCACTCGTGTGCACACAGATTCAGGCGTTCGCCTATGTTTGAAGCGCCTAAGCCTTGCCTTGCATGCACATAGATTGAGCACCTCCCTAAATTAGGTGCTCCTAGAAGCTTTGGTTCTCCCATTGGGCCACCAACCCCCATGGTGCAATGAGAATTTACTCATAAGTGTTTTATTACTAAAGTACCTATCTGGATTTCATGACAGTTGCCTCGTGTTCTGCGACTTTCATATGTAGTAAGTTTGCTGGGTATTCTTCAATGCCTTGGTTAAAAAAATCTTGGATGGCATCTCCCCGATAACAAAATGTGTAAAAATTATGCAACATATAGTGATACAAAAGTTGAAATAGTTTGTATAGAAAGACTTATGTATTTTTCGATTAGTAGATAACAACGATCTTCTCCATAATGATACGGTTTCCAATTGCGAAGAACTCCAATGTCGATGGCTATTGATGCAGCTTCCGCTTCCACTGAGTCACTGTATTACATATTGAAATGTAGCATAACAAATTAAGGGTTGTATTATAGAATTCAATTACCCTAAAAAATGATGTATTTAACATATGACAATTTGTTTAGTTGTTTTGCATATGGTTGTATTTCTTACCGAAGAAACTATAAGATTAGGCAGATATATCAAAAAATAGGCACCCTACTTCAACAGTTCAACATAAGATGACAATGGCTATAGTAGTTAGCAGAGATCAAATAAGTTTATTAGAAATAAAAAAAAATTGATCGATTTTAGGCATTTTAGTTTCTACTTTGTTGAATCAAATACTATTAACTTCAAAACTAACAACTGATGATTTCAGCATAGAAACAATATCAAGTTACATTAGGTCAATGGTGTAAGAAAAAGAACAAATTTAATGCTTCAAAATCATGATAAAACCCACCAAAATACCGAAACAATTAATAGAAGTATCATGTAAATCTGAATTCCAAAACACAAAGTATCTCTTTCATTTTGACAAAGAGGGGATTATTTGGAATTACCAAAACGAAAAAATTAGGGCAAATAAAAAGGGGATTATCAGAATAAATAATCGAAGTGCGTATCAAGTTCAAGGGAACTTACTTACATGCTCTCCTTATCTTCTCAAGTTCTTAGACGATTTGGGCATTATTTGAATGAATCTAAACCCCATCATCGCCTCTAAACCCCAACTCTTTGGTATCGCTAAAGAAATACACGATGAAACCACGAAAAGAAGAGGCGGGGGCAGTTTTGTCTTTTTGTTTTGATCGAAGGTGGATTGTGGAGGTTTGTTATATTCGTACAGGAGGAAGAAGAAGGGGAGGCAAAGCCGGTGGTAAACCCACCGACTTTGTCTTTTAAGATAGTATATAATATATTTAATAAATAACCACTTTAAGTATTAAATATTTTGCTATTGTTCACCAGGTTGGTCTTAGTGGTAGTGGGAAAGGCACAATTATGAATCTTCTACTTCGTCTATATGAACCAACAAGTGGTTAGGTAAACCCTTTGACATTCAGAGCTATGTAGCTATTTTTTTTTTTTTTTTTGGCTTCTAATAACAAAGCAAAATCCCATAATTCTATTGCTCTTTTTCTTTCTCCATGTCACAATTTTGGATCATGTTGTTCTAATTCTACTTATGTGACCACACAAATTTCATTGTCAATTATAGGAAGGTCTCAATTCCTTTGTTGTCTAACCAATTGCATCATTTCCCGGTTCAGCCTCTCAAGCTATTAAGTAAGATTATATGTTCTAAATTTTTATTATCTTTATATATGAAATAAAGTTATCTTTGCATGAATATGTGGTTATTAACTAATCATTTCCGACCATACCATAGGTGCTATTCATGGGGCGCTATTGAATGCTCGTGGTTGCCTACCTTTTACTTTTGCATTAAACTGACACCATTTCATGTTTTACTACTTTATCGGTTTTATGTTCTTTCGTTTTGTGGTTGTATATTGTTGACGTTCGTTTTCCTTTTATAAATTAAAGAATGGTGCTTTTATTTGTAATGTTGTTTAAAATTATGTACATTTAATATAGATTAGCTTTGTCTGTGCGTTGTTCAACGTAGAACGGGCATTAAACTAGTTTGTATGGAAACAATAAACCAAGATTAAATAATATTTACATTTTTGTAAAAAATACAAATAAAACAAAAACGGTAGTTGCTCGCATTGGGCCTTCGGCAATAATTTAGCGTCTTCATTCAAGTCTCTTAATCTTATTTGAACGGCTTAAGTTATGTTAAATATGTTTTTGACGAGACTCAAACCATTAACCTCAAACGAAACAACACCTTAAATCCAATGACTTTATCAATTGAAACCAACTTAATTTTTTTTTAATAGTCACCCAGTTTATAATAATACTTTATTTATATCCACTCATCCTCACGTTATTTTCTCATATAGTCGACCAGTTATGCTTTATGATAATACTTTCACTGTATATTCATCAAAGCACAGCCTAATCCCTATCCATTTTGTAAGCTCCTTCTAGACGGTTACTAATAAGATATTAATACTTTTAAAATGAGTTAACCAAATGTGGCAATAGATTAATCCAAGTACAAAACATCAATAACATCATTTTTAAACATAAATAGTAAACCTATTGCTAGCGTCTAGGGAATATATCCATTTCTAGTGCACTGTTTTGATGTTTGGACACACATTTATAATTAGACTTGGACAACATTTTTTTTTTCGAAATATAAATTTCATTCACAAAACACCACCTAGCCAACAGGCCTAGGCAGCACAGACCAACAACAACAAACTACAAGAAATCAAATTTACACCATTCCGACCACGAAACAGATTGAAATTTAGATCTATTTTTAAACCAAAGAAAACCGTAAGCTTTAATACTATTCTTGATGTTTTATAGTTTCCATTTTCCAATCCTTGTTTGAGAACACCTTCTCGCATCTCGCCTTCCAAATGCACCAACAACTAAGGATAATAATCCCGTGCACCACCTTCCTTTTGATCTCACCTGCTCCAATGTGATTGTGATATTCCCATAAGTCTCTAACCGAAAAAGCAAAAACATTAGGAATTTTACACCACGAACTCACCCAGCACCAAATCTGAGCAGCCACCATGCACCCAGTGAATAAATGATCAGAGTTTTCCATCGGACAATCACAAAAAATGCAGCCCACTGAATCAACATAGACTTGGACAACTTGAACATGCCATTGTACGTTATTAGACAAACTTTTGTAATTGATTTAAACATAATTATAATAAAAGTATATCAATGATGTCTTTTAAAATAATAAAAATACTATACTTAGTACTTTTTTTATAACTCTCTATTTTATAGTATTACTTTTTAGAGAAAAAAAAAATATTAAAGTATACGGGGCCGGCTCAAAATATTTTAGGCCCGAAACAGATAACAAAATTGAGGTCCTTTTAGTAAAAAATAAAAGAAAAAAATTGCTTTTGATCTTATGATTCATATACCATCTCTGTGTATACAAAGTTATTTATTATAAACCTCAACATCAACAATTTTTAAGCCAAAATCACCGACATATAATATGTTTTCTTAATAATTTGGGGGTCCTAGGGAAGTGGAGGCCTAAAGCACGTGCTTTATTTCACTCCCCTTGAGCCGACCCTGAAAGCATACATAAGATACTTGACTTAATAAAAAAAGAGTAAACTTCCGTTTTGCTCCCTGTGGTTTGGTCACTTTAACGATTTTGCCCCACAGTAAGCAAAATGAAAGTTTACTCATAAAAAAACGATGAAACTAACTGTTTGATTAATCGGATCTTTTGGATTCCCATGTTGTCGTCATAATGTCATTTACTACGTCGGTAATCTTTTCTTAAGGGCACACTTAATGGTTTATGTGGGCCTCATTTAACTGTTGAAGTTGGGCCACAAAATTCACTTGGGAAGTTTAGGAAAGAGTGGGCCCTTTAATACGGTCTGGCCGTCTGGGCGTGCTAAAATGCTAAAAGTTATTTTGTGTTTTGGGCCCCTGAGTCCTGACAACTATTTGTTAGCAGGTTAAACTAAAAGTTAACCCAATGTCCCAATCCGATACTAAAAAAACTGGTTTGGGCCGACCCGGTTTAAGCCTCGAGTTGATTTGAGCCCAAATCGGTATGGGCCCGAAAAAACCAGTTTGTGTGATACAAAATGACCGGTTTGAACTTTTTTTAAAAACGGCTTACGAACCGAACTAGTTTGGGCCTAACCCTGGTTTTTGTACACCTCTAGGTTAAGCTTAGTCGCCATGCATCAGTGCAACAATTTAATACGATATTGCCATGTACACGCAAGGGCGGACCCACATAGAGTGGCTCGGGGTCCCCGGACCTCAATGTTTTTAAAAAAATTAGTAGATCCGGTATATTAAATTTTATAAGTACCCCATAAATACAATTAGGTGGACACCACAAAAAGAAAAGGAAAATTGGTGTAGTGGTATGAGTTCTAACCTTGTATAGCCTGTTTTTCTGTTTTTTTAATCTAATGGAAGAAGAGTTGGAAGATATCTTATGGGTACTGCAGGCGGTGGTAACCATGAGGTGCAAGCAGTGTTGTAGAGATCGCTAGGCGCCAGTCGGGCGGTGGAGTACCGACTAGGGATTAATCGGGATTAATCGGGATTAATCGGATCGGAATTTATATATATAATTTTTAAATTTATATATATACACATACATTAATATCAATATAATACTTAAAAATAGTTCAAAATTCAAACAACTAAGTTTAAAACATAGCTAATCAAGTATTTAAGCATTCAATACACACGTTAATATCAATATAATACTTAAAAATAGTTTAAAATTTAAACAATGAAGTTTAAAACATAGCAATTTAAGTATTTAAACATTGACATATCAGTCATGGTCTCATGGAATATGTTTTAATGGGTTAAAAACATGTTTTTTTGGGCCAGGTTGGAACTAAACAAGTTGGGCCATGTGTTTAATGGTTAAAAACATTTGTTTGGGCCAGATTTAAACTAAAAAAGAGTGGGCCGACTTGGGCCGACTAGGTCCGCCTTGGACCGACTAGGTCCGCCTTGGACCGACTAGGTCCGCCTTGGACCGACTTGGACCGACTACCGACTAATGGTCCGACTAGGTCAAAATTAGTCAGTTAACCGCCGACTAGCGCCTAGGCGCCGCCTAGGCGCCGACTAATTCCGATTTTTACAACACTGGGTGCAAGGAAGGAGACACGTATTCAATCGCGTCACCCCCATACCTCAGAAGCCGTTAATCTGATTCTGACGTTGTTAGTTCACTATTCATTAAGTTTGGTTATTAATAGATTTAGATTCAAAACTCGCTCTAACCCCACCCGAAGACCAACCCAAAAAATTTAACATTTTGTTATGAAAACTTTAATGTTTTGTTATGAAAATTTTGAACACCGAAGAAAATGGACCCCATTCCTGGGTCCACCACCGTGTACACGTGGACACCGAATTCTGACTTGAGGTAGATGTTAAGAGTGTGGATTTTGGTTAGTTATAAAAGTTAGTTAGTTAGTTGTATTTATCTTGTATCAGTTGTTATTTATAAAATTCCTTCCTTTTGTTACATTTATCTCTGGATTAGAGCTCTTAAACTTTAGGTTAGATTTGATTTAAATCAAAGTTTTTCACGCTTGTGAATCGTATGCAATTATTACGAATGATTTGAGGGTGGATACTGGACCCATTACACGTTATACCATTATTTATCATTTAGGTAAGATATTACACCTTTCTTACGAAACACAACATAAGCACAAACACACATTAAAGCCATTAGCATCATACACAATACAACAACTTATAATTAAACCCTTTCTTTGATCATGAGATATGAGAGAACCAAAGCAACGAAACCTCCAACCACAACCGAGGGAGAAACCATAGTGGTTCCAGACGGTGCGGGAGCAGGAGACATGCTCATACCGGGCATGTTGGGATCCATGGCGGCAGCTGCTGCCGCCATCATTGCGGCAAAGCAGACGACAAACAATGTAGCCGGAGATCCAGAAGTCATTGTTAAGTAATGGTGGTGTGTTTGTTGAAGATTTTGTGGGCTGTGATAGTGTGATTGATGGAAATGATATGGTGTTATATATAGAGTCAATGAGTCATAGAGATGTTATTAATATTGTTGACGGGGTTGATGAGCTAGCAATGGGTTTGTAGTATATGATGACGACGGCAGGCCACCGTGAAAACCCAAGCTAAGGATCTTCTTCAATGGCACGTTGACATGACATCTATTAGTTTCTATGGCAATGTAACATAAAATATATACAAGGTCAAAGGTATTGATAATTTCACCGGAGAAAACAAATCATTTTGTATTGGTTTACCTACAACTATTTGCTTTTTTTGTTTGTATGTCATTGTATTTATATAAAAAGTAGTATTATATTCGAAACTATAACGAACATACACTACTAGAAAATCTGAAACTTCTTACCAATGTTTTAAAAACCGGTTTTTAAATCAAACCGGGTTAGGCTTAAAAATGGTTCAACCGGTTGAACCAGGTTGTACCGAGTGGTTCAACCGGGTTGACTAGCTAACTCTATAATTTCATAAATTATAACATCAACTCAAAAGTTAATCAAAAAATGCATGATTACATATTAAAAGATGATTCAAAAGTAAATCCATAATAAAAAATAATCCAAAAGATAATCGAAAATCATTCAATTTTCTAACAAGCTCTTTTAAATGAAAATGTACGATTTGTTTAAGCCATTTGAGTGTTGAATGTATCATCTATTTTCGTTTCATACAATATTAAATAAGAACTTTTAGTTACGAATAACCATAATATATAAAAATTACGTAAGATAAGTAACATATATAATAAAAATAAGTAACAACTCAAACTAAATAACCTTGGGCCGGTACCGGTATTAGGTTTTAAACCGGTATACCGGATTTTACCGCCGGTACAAACCTTATGCCGTTTCACTTATTTACCGGGGTGTTTCGTACCGAATTTGCATCTGGAAACGGTAATACCGGTATAACCAGCCGGTATTTACCGGTTTTTAAAACATTGCTTCTTACACCAGTTTTCCTAGGAAATGCGTCATAAAACTGGTTTTTCTACGCATTTATGACAAACACATGATGTAGGAAAACAGCTCGTAGGAAACCCGTTTTCAACGCATTTCCTACGCAACTTCCTACACATTTTCTACGAAACTACTACGTCGCAAATTGCTACGAATCTCCTACAATATATTTAATTATTATCTTTTAGGATTTATTTTTTTGGCTACACGTTTCTGACCAAAAAAAACAAAAAAATTAACAAATTTTAATACAATATTATTTGTGACCTATTTCCTACAAATAAATTAGCAGTGTTGTTACAAATTTCCTAGGAAACTGAGTATTTTTTGTGACCCACTTCCTACAAATAAATTAGAAGTGTTGTTACAAATTTCCGAGGAAACTGAGTATTTTTTGGGACCCATTTTCTACAAATAAATTAGAAGTGTTGTTACAAATTTCCGAGGAAACTGAGTATTTTTTGTGACCCATTTTCAACAAATAAATAAGAAGTGTTGTTACAAATTTCCTACGAAAACTGAGTATGTTTTGTGACAAATTTCTGACAAAATAAAGAAAAAAGGTCTACTATTTTTTACCGTTTTCCGACAAAAGCTATTTATGTTGTGACACATTTCCAACCACCTAATATATTAAATAAAAAAAACTGCAAAAAAATAAATAATATTTCTGCATTTTTCTGGCGAAAAATTCCAGAAATAATCTGCAATACCAAAAACCTGTTTTACAAAATTCACCGAAGTTACAATGACATAAATTCAAAAATCATGCATCACAACGCAAGTTCCAATATGTTTAAACCGTAAGCTAATACAATTCAACGTAATTCCAAAAAGATGTCAAAAACTAGAACTAATTAGAGGGAGGACGCCAATTCTTCATAAACTCTTGAAGTTGTTTTTGAAGTTCTTCCCTTGCTTTCCTTTCATCGTCAAGACGAGTTGCAAGTAGATCCCTTTCTTCTTTAAGACGAGACACAAATAGATTCCTTTCTTCTTGAACCCGAGCTTCAAGATCAACCATTCGGGTTCGCATAACTTGAGCCTAAAAAGTTATTAAAATATATATAGTTATAATATAATTAGTAAATACATTATATAAAGAATGTTTTGAGGCAAAAGAAAAGAACCAACATTTTTAACATTTAGTAATACCAAATGGTAATAAAGATACCTCTTCTTGAGACCATTTGTACTCTGCTTGCGATGGTGCAGACCCGGCAGAAGAAGAACATGTCACGGTCACCAAGTATTGTAGATCCGAAGATCCTATCCCATATACACGACGCGTGTGACCTTCTCCAATCACACGTGCCCACACCGCAGGGTCATCTGGATACTCACTGAAGTTCGGCCCGTAAACATCTTCCATCGCCCTCAAATAATCCCCCTACAATTTATCAAAACAACGTGATTGTAACTGCAATAGATACGCTAAGGTTGGGTAAAATATGTCATAAAGGGTCTTAATAAGGGGATATATGTAAAAATCCCAAAATAATAAGAGTTAACTACAACAGCAAAATAATACTCAAATAATAAAGATAACTTACATATACTTTTTCGGCTCGTTTCGTACAAAACTTCAATTCCTCCAAGTTATATATGTCAATGTCCCCGTTCCATAATTTTTGTTTGCATTCTATAGTGAGATGGGTTTCCAGAAAGATTTGTTTAAAATTGGGTTCCTCGTTCATTTTCCTTTTCTACATAAAATAGAGTGCAGTTAATGTAAAATGTTCAAGTAAAACCAATTACTTAAGATTATAAGTATGATTAGCTTACCATTCGGGCACGACGCTCAGCATATCCCATTGATCCACCCGTGTGTTGCGATGACTTCCCACTCATATCAGCGCTCCTGCGGTTTCTTGACCCACTCTGGGACTTGTTAAGCCAACCAGGTGTGTTCCAACGCTATAAAGAGTGTGTATGTATATGTGTGTATCATATGTTAAAGGCAATAATAAGACAAAAAAAGGTACTAACTCGCTTACCCTACATAATCCACGCCATACTTCAAGAGACATTGAATGAGGCGGATAATCACGAATTATGTCAAATTGTAGATAATTAACCTTTTGTAGATTATTTGTGACAGATTTGTGACGCAACTGTCAATTAAATAGGGTTTTCTTATTTTTTGTCAGAAACTTGTCACAAGTTGTGACGGAATTCTGACGGATGGTTTAAGTTAATTAAAAAATAAATATTTCGTCATAAATGTGTAGGAAACGATATTATTTTTGACAGATTTGTGACGCAAATGTCAATTAATTAGGGTTTTCTTATTTTTCGTCACAAATTTGTAGGAAACGATATTATTTTCCCTTATTTATTTGGCTTATATAAATATTTATTCGGTAAAGAATAATAATTAACTTTTTGTAGGTTATTTCTGACAGATTTATGACGCAACTGTCAATTAATTAGGGTTTTCTTGTTTTTCGTCATAGATGCATCGAAAATTTGTAACAAAATCATGAAATTTTTTTTTTGTAGGAAATTCGTCATAAAGGTGTTGTAATCTGTGACGAAAAAAATTGTGTAGGAAATTTCTGTAGGAAATTGTCCCCTTTTCTAGTAGTGATATTACATGTATACACTTTTACATTTTATATATATCAGTCACCTTATATTCTGCTAACATTATAATTACCCTTGAATATATTGTGTTTTTATAGGAAGTTTATTTTGGCTAGGAAGGATAGGAAGCAATACGATTATGACATGTGTCAAAATTTAAAATAAAGAGGAAGGGTGTCACACCCCAACCGATGGCGGAAACATCGGGGCATGGCACTGAGCGAAACAGATTGTCCAGAAGTTTCCATAACAATAATCATTACCAATTAATTTAAAGTAACACGTCCTACATCATGTCTTAAAAGATAATACAATTATTACAGACAAAATCTAGGCAAATAGTTCTGTTCCGACAACTCAGATTTCATTTGTACAGACAACTATTTGTTGGCCTCTAAGACCTTATTCTAGCCTCGATTTCCTAGCAGATAAGCATCCTAAGCACCTGTCACATACGTTAAAGTAAAAGTCAATACACATAGTGTAAAGGTGAGCATACAAGTTTGATAATAGTATATATAGTTCGAAAGCGTTACGCATAACCAGCACGTACACAGAGTGAAATGAGGCATGTTAGTTATCGACATAGATCTATCGATACCAATGACTGCGGGTTGACTGCCCAAGGCAGTTCGTAATACATGATCACCACTGTAATCCATGCAAATAATTGTCCTTAACAACCCCCGAGTGAACGGGTGCTGAGTCCAAACTAATAGCACTATCGTTGCTAAGGCAGGTAGACAACATTCCATGTGAAAACATAACAAACAAGCATTCATTAAGTCACGTATAACATGCAGTAACGGTTAGCGTTAAAAGTATTGCGTAGTGTGTTCGATGTGATTTAGTATAAGTAACGTATGTAACACCCAAAAGTGCGTAAGCAAAAAGGGATCGAGTATACTCACAGCGATGGATGGATTGAAGGGAGTGCTAGGGAGTAGGGTTAGCCTGATCAGAACGATAGCATAACGATAAGCGACGCGTAAAACGATGCAAGGTGTAAGTGGCTTGGACAGCAGTTCGGTCGGATGGTAATCCGATCGGACGGCCAGTTCGTGCGGATGACAATCCGTTCGGATGGTTATCCGGTCGTACGGTAGTCCGGTCAGATGACTATTCGAGTGGATTGTTTCTTCCTATGAGAAGGATGTGTTTGTGTATGATGGCTTGACCTTTGAAGTTTTCGTTGTAGCATTTTGAAAACATTGAAGTATCTCTACCTTTCAGGTCGGTCGGACGGTAGTCCGGTCGGACGGCGATCCGATAGGTTGGCACTTCAGTGAGAACAAGTTCACAGCAGGTTGTCACTCGCTCAGACGGTTGTCCGTTCGGGTGGCATCCTTTGTGAATTGAACATGTTGAAAATTGTTTAAGTATAAAAATCCAAATATTTCATGATTCAGATGGTTGTCCGTTCGGATGGTAGTCCGTTCGGACAACAACTCGTTCAACAGCCAGACTTCAATCGTTGGAAAAATAGTTAAGTGTGGGACCCAAGGTGCAAGTCGTTCGGACTGCCGGTCGCTCGGGTGGCTGTCCGTTCGGACAGTAATCCGGTCGGACGGCACCCCGTCCTGGTTGTTCCGTTCGTCTTACACTTGGCCGTTTTGATTGTTTGTCGTGTTATCGAGACGTGTTGATATCGTGCTAACCAACAGAGTCCCATCCTAAGCTCTAGTGACCCGACTGAACAGGAACCACCCAAGTTCGGTCAGTCCACCGGTTTAAGATGATAGTTCCTGGTTAACCCGAAATCGATAATCTCGTGGATAGAATACGGATCTTGAACCTACACCACCCCAAGATTGAGTAGTGAGTCGGCACAAGCTCCGATCCTACCGGTTTTGAATGCATTGAGTGTAAAAGAGTTGAAAGAAAGTTGAAAACCATCTTTCACCCCCTTTTTATTGTGAATATGTCTAGATCTATGAAAGATCTTTGTTTGTTTATGTGGAAATCGGTTAGGTCTAAGTTGTTCTTGGTAGGTTGAGGCCAAAACATGAAGTTCTTCAAGAACACATGATGACGTCATCCTAGAACACCTTGAATCTTGATGATTTCACGGTTAAAAGTTAAGATTCAAAAGGTAGAAAGGTGTAGGAGTGCATGTAGATTAAGGAAGTACAAGATTTAGGACGAGATCTTACCGGAATCGCGAGAAATCGAAGGAAAAAGCGAGTAGGAGCACGGGTCGGACGTCACTTGCCAAAAGTGGAAAGAATGAAAGTGACATGGGGTATTTATAGGATACCCAAAGTGGAAAGGGATTGGTCGGTCGGATGACACCTCGCCCGGATGGCACTTGGTTCGAGTGTTCGGTGCGACGATTTTTGCTGTTTTGATTGCGATTGCGAGCGTTTCGATGTGATAGAGTTTCCTAGTCAAATTACTTTTAATCCCAACTACTCATATCTCGCACTGTCTCTTCTCCACCAATTATCATACCCTTTCGATTGTGATTGAGTTCGATTGCGTTTGAGTTTCGATTGCGATTCGATTGATTATCACACATAACGTAATTTAAACATGCACAAGTAACACATAAGGCACACATACGTATATAATAACCAAAATGCGTAATTCGAGTTGCGAGTTCGATTGCGATTCGATGTTGATTAAATTAGATTGATTAACGTTTAGTTGACTTTATCGCATTGTTACTTCCTATAGTTCACAGTCGTAAGTCGATTAAATAGCGAATAACACACATCGATTATGGTAATTATTGACACTTACTCCACATAATACAGCTAAAACAACACATAAAAGAAATTCACTACTAGTCAAGTCGCGCGAAATCGGTCATTGACTTTGACCTTGACTTTGACTTTGACTTTGACTTCAGAAACACGGGGTGTTACAAAGGGTATTTTAGTCAATCTTATCCTTTCTTCTTCCTTCTTCTCCCCAGTAACTTCAAAACCCACCATCTTCACCCATTTCTTCACTTTCTATCTTAATAATCACTACATTATAGTGCGATTTTCATAACCAATCAATGATTCAAACACCCGATCAACGTGTTCTTCAGATTTTTTTGAAGAAAACCCAGTTTAATTTCATGCAAAATCTCGTTTTTTCCCGTGATTTTGAAGATAATCACTCGATCCGTTCGATTCGATCGCTGATAAGTGTCTATCATTAAAATTTCGCCAATCGTTGAAGAAATTGACTTCGATCCATGTAAGAATTTTTTTAATTTCATTTTTACGATCAGGGTTTTTGATTTAGCCATTGCGTTTTACGATCTTGGCGGGGGTCCGGGGGCAGCGCCCCTGGTAGCAGGGTCCAAGGGGCGGTAGCCCCTGGCGGGGTCCAAGGGGCAGAGCCCCTGGCTGGGGTCGACAATTCACAGACAAAATTATTGTCCTGGTTCAATGCGTTTTAGAGAGAACACTTTCTTTAATGTTTTTATGCCATTGCGTTTTAGAACTAAGACATTTTTATGTGTTTTCTGGCCATTGCGTTTTAGAGAGAACACTTTGTTTTGTTTTTTTAGGCCATTACGTTTTAGATAAACACATTTTTGAAGTGTTTTTAGTCATTGCGTTTTAGGTAAAACACATTTTTATGTGTTTTCAGTCCATTGCGTTTTAGAAAACAGACATTTTAAGTGTTTTCTGGCCATTGCGTTTTAGAAATAAGATATTTGTTTGTGTTTTTGGTGCATTGCGTTTTAGGTAAAACACATTTTTATGTGTTTCAGTCCATTGTGTTTTAGAAAGTACACTTTCTTTTTTTGTTTTTAGGCTATTGCGTTTTAGAAATAAGACATTTCTTTGTGTTTTCTGGCAATTGCGTTTTACAAATAAGACATTTCTTTGTGTTTTTTGTGCATTGCGTTTTAGAAAAATGTCATTTTTTTGGTTTTTTTCTATTGCGTTTTACGCAACTGAGTTTTTTCCATTACGTTTTACGCAACTGGGTTTTCGAAATTTTTTTTCGAAAATATAGCAATAGTATACTCGTTTTAAAGATAAAAAACGCTCGTTTTTTTGGTGCAATTTTTATAAAAAAATAATGTCGTATGAAAGAGTTATTAACGTTTAAAAAATGGGGGGGAATTGGAGAAGAGAGAAACTATTGCCTTGGATTGACTAGAATGCCCTTAGACAAACCCACGCGCCACCTTTTTTTCCTTCAATTTCACTCATTTAATCTTAGATCTTGATTAAATAAATGGATGGTCAAGATTACTTCCTAAGCTTCCTACCCAAATAAACTTCCTATTATATCCTAACCCTTTATACTTATATAACTTTTAGATTACAATTTTCTTTAAATTCTGAGTATAAGTTGTGACGTGCTTAACGATATAACTTTTATTCGACGTTGAATTATGAATAGTAAAGTACATGTGATAGAAACACAAACGTACATGGTGATATACTTATTTTTACCTACATTTCAATAAAAGTTATTCTTTTAGTTCTTACCGTGACGAACAAAACCTATACCGTCATGAGTCGTGATGAACCGAATAACGTTGGTAACGGTATTGATATTATCCAAACCAGTATTCATTTTTATGGTTTTCAATCAATGTAAGACATCTGTCGATATCCTCTTCGGCGTATCTCTTTCAGTTGCTATATATACGGTATGCTTAATTGTAATGTACCGGTACAGATCTATCAGGTATTTGTTTTACTTTATTTATTTATTGTTGTTTTTTTTAATATTGTACGATTGAACCTGTGAAATTTTTTTTGGGATACACCTGAGTTTAAGTTCTAGTTCCGCCACTGATTATGCCTAGTGGAGATGGATATGAGCGGGTGGTTCTGCTAGTGGCACAATGATACTCCAGTGGTCCGTCAGTGATCCAAATTTGCCGTTTAAAAAAATACGTGGATACCGAATTCTGACATGAGGTAGATGGATTTTTTTTTGAACGGCCGACAAAATTATTTATTCATTGTAGCAAGTTGCTACCCACCAAATTTACAAGTATTCAACACCAATACATTACAAGATTACATATATAATTATCCCCCAAAATTAAACCGGCTCCAATCTTCCCATGTTAGTGACTCCATCTTTGCTCGATTCTTCACCCACAGGTATGCCATTGCTTTTATTTCGTCTAAAATCTTCGTAGTGTTCGGAATTGCTTGACCAAATACCACTTCATTTCTTGTCTTCCATATACACCAAACGGTGACCAAAATAACAGCATACAATGCCTTCTTCCTCTTACTCGAGCCCGGGTAAATGTCGTGTAATGAAAGAATATCCCTTATGCTCAATGCAATGATCGGCGGAACCAAACACCATCCTGCGATATTTAACCATACTACTTGTGCAAACTGACACGACACGAATAAGTGATCGCTCGTCTCCTCATAATCTCCACACAATACACACGTTTGATTCTGCACCGAGATGTTACGCGCTGCCAGAGCACATTTGGTCGGCAACCGCTCCATTTCTGCCCTCCAAGCGACTATTGCTACCTTCTTCGGAACCCAGTTACACCATTCAAATATCCTAGGAGGACGCATCCGATTGAATGAGCCAAGCAGCCGTTTGATACTAGCGACACTAAAGAATCCAGAATCTTCATAGTTCCAGCTCCACCTATCATTGCCCGATGTTAAAGAATACCCGCTGATTATACTCAACATTTGCTGCAGTTGGTTATTTTCGATGTTACCCAATCCCGAAGGCAACCAATCCCAATGAAACCCCATACCCGCATCTCCTATCCTCATCCGTTCGTTCACCATACAATCTTTTTTATTCTCAGCTTTAAATAGATCCGGAAATTTTATGTAAAAAGGTTCCTGATCGGCCCAGCAGTCTAACCAAAATAAAATACTCTTACCGTTCGCCAAATTCACGGACATAGCATTCTTTAAATCGATCTCGGCTCTTAGCAGAATATGCCAAATACTATAAATGTTTTTCCACGGGCCAGCGATAGTGACTTTCGTTGGAATATCCTTCCAAGCTCTTGGGTTATGATGTATCGCCCAAACGATTCGTCTCCATAAACCTTCTTTTTCTGTTTTAAACCTCCACCGCCATTTTGCCAACATTGCCAAATTGGCGTCCCTAAGTGAACCGAAACCCAACCCCCCGAATTCAGTAGGAGCAATAGTTTTTTCCCACGCCACCCAGTTCATTTTGGCCTTTTCTTCCGAACCGCCCCAAAAGAAGACCCTCCTGATTCTATCCAGTGACTCCAGGACCGATAGTGGTGCTTTAAAAAGTGAGAAATAATATGTTGGTAAGGAGTTTAACACCGATTTTATTAGTGTTATCCTCCCACCATAAGATAAGGTTTTTGCTTTCCAAAGAGACAACCTATTTTTAAATATCTCTACCACCGATTTCCAATTTCGAGCAAGGTTCATATTCGCACCTACTAATAACCCAAGATGCTTAAACGGGAACGTACTTTTTTTACACCTCAAGTGATTCGCCATATTTTGAACTTCATGATCCTCCACTCCGATCCCGAAAATGCTACACTTAGCGAGGTTAACTTTTAAACCTGATGCTAGATAAAAACATCTCAATATCCGCCTCAGGTTGCCATAGACCACTCCCCTATAAACACTACGGGGCTGTTTGGTTGTCGCTGAATGGAACCATTCAGAGGTTCACCTCTGATTCGGTCAGATGATAAGGTGTTTGGTTCACTAATCGCTCACCTCTGAATGGAATCATTCAGTCTGAATGGTTCAGATAAATATGAAGTCTGAATGGAACTTTGGACAAGCATACCCTCTTGTGCCCTGACCAAACCACGACATCCACAGCAGCTCCATCAAACATATGTGCTCCACCCAAACCTCCACACACTCGCCGCCCTACCCCTCAATCGGAGCTCCACAGCCGGCGAACTCACAACCGTAAGAAGCTTCCGGCGGAGAACTCAAAATCGGAGCTCCACAGCCGCCCTACCCCTCAATCGGAGCCCTACCCTCTTGTTCCCTCTCCACCATCGCTCTTCTCTCTCTCCTCGACACAGTCAACTCACAACCGTAAGAAGCTTCCGGCGGCCTCCACCACAGGACCGGAAGAAGCTCCAGCGGCGGCAGATCGTTGGCCGGTGGAGATGATGATGATGATGGCGGTGGCGGTGTTAAAGTTTGGCGGTGGAGATGATGATGATGGCGGTGGCGGTGTTGCAGGTAGGCAGAGAAAGGCATATCGTTGGCCGGTGGAGATGATGATGGCGGTGGCGGTGTTAAAGTTTGGTGGAGATGATGATGATGATGGCGGTGGCGGTGTTGCAGGTAGGCAGAGAAAGGGGAGGGGGGGTGATACTGATGAATGATGAATGATGATGATGATATTGGTTTTATAGAAAAAAAAGTTTATTTTGTGGGGAGGGGTAAAAATGTCATTTTACACTGTCATTCAGATATGGAACCAAACAACACTTTACTGGTTCAGCACTTACCCATTCAGACCCTCTTACACATTCAGACCTCTTATTCATTTAGCACTTATTGGTTCAGATATTTCCAAACAGCCCCTACACAGGGGCGGACACAAGCATAGCCTAAGGTGGGCGGGCGCACCCCCGGGGAAAAAAATTTAGTGCTAAGTTTCGTCGAAAATCCCGTCCGCACCCCTTGGAATTTTTCGGTCGCACCCCTTGGAATTTTTCGACCGCACCCTTGAAATTTTTCGTCCGCACCCCTTAGGTAAAAAGTGTTATCAATTTATATTTTAAATTTTTTTTTAGTAAACTCTTATTTAAAAAAAAAATACTACCTAAGTTATATAACTTTTAATACCTAACTAACTAAACCCAAATACCCATACCTTTACCCACTTATACTTGCTAACTAGCTAACCCACTAAGTCTTAGCCCATTAACCAAACCCAACAATATTTCAAACTATAATAAAATAATTAAAGCCCAAAACCTTTAGAAATTATAGGAGAAAAAAGGGTAATAAAGTTGTTACCCAGCGACAACAGTCCAGCAGCCGACGACCACCGTAATCAGCCACCATACCACCGTCGTTTGACACCAAATCTAACCGGAATCCGAACACGGGTAAGTTTCTTTGTTATTTTAATGATTTTGGTTGATATTATAAGAGAAAAAAGGGTAATAAAGTTGTTAAATAAGTTTGAAATTTTGTGTGTTTTGACGTTGTTTATGGTTGTTTAGATGATTTTTAGGGTGATTATGTTGTTTATATATTTTTAGGGTGATTACAACTTACGTTATGATTTCTAGGGCTTGAATAGTTGAAAATTAAAATTAAAATTGAAACATTATGTTATGGAGCGATGAACTTATGTTATATAGACAAAGAATTGCTTAAGAAATTAGTTTTAGATGATGTTTTGGATAGATTTCAAAAAATGAAAACCCGTAGGGCGTCAACGTTTTAATTATGTTTGTTACAAGGTTTGACATGTTTTTGATGATTATATAAATTTAGTTTGATGTTCGTTTGTTTTACATGACCCGACCCGATACGAACCGATTTTTTTACTTATATACCTAGGGGCCTAAAATTTTTAAAAATGTTCCGCACCCCCATGGAAAAATTCCTGGGTCCGCCACTGCCCCTACATCATCACAGCATAAATCAGGTGGGA
Source organism: Helianthus tuberosus (assembly GCA_030545235.1). Classification (NCBI taxonomy): domain Eukaryota; kingdom Viridiplantae; phylum Streptophyta; class Magnoliopsida; order Asterales; family Asteraceae; genus Helianthus; species Helianthus tuberosus. The sequence continues at coordinate 164,954,434 of CM060418.1, forward strand.
AAGTAACGGGCCATCATTAGAAATTTTAATTCCTTTGAATAACCCAATGGAAATAGCTTTCTTCATCATGCTCGTAAGTGCTTCCATGCTCGTAGATGGATTTAGTTAGTGGATTTGTGTATTTATCCTATTTTAATACTGGATTTGTGTACTTACATTAATTCGAGTTACATGTGTAACGGTTATTGTTGAATGCATTTTTAGAGTTTCCAATTTAACCGAAGACCACGAATGTGCTAAGAATATTTCCTAGATTCAATCAGTTTTTGATGCATAAAATCAATATGTATTATTTACCATTTAGGTAAGAAATTACACCATTCTTAGGAAACACAACATAAGCACAAATGCAACAACTTATAATTAAACCCTTTCTTTGTTTATGAGATATGAGAGAACCAAAGCAACTAAACCTCCAACCACAGCCGAGGGAGAAACCATGGTGGTTCCGGACGGTGCAGGAGCAGGAGGCATGCTCATACCGGGCATGTTGGGATCCATGGAGGCAGCTGCCGCCATCATTGCGGCAAAGCAGACGACAAACAATGTAGCCGGAGATCCAAAAGTCATTGCTAAGTAATGGTGGTGTGTTTGTTGAAGATTTTGTGAGTTGTGATGGATGGAAAATGATATGGTTTTATATAGAGATGTTATTGTTGACGGGGTGGCAATGGGTTTGTAGTGATCGTTGATGACGGCAGGCCACCGTGAAAACCCAAGTCAATTGGCATCGAAACATAAAATATATACAAGGTCAAACGTACTCATAATTTCACCGGAAAACACTAATGATTTTGATTTGATTTGCCTAACAACCATTTGTTTTTTTTGTTTGTATGCTATTGTGTTTATATAAGAAGTAACAAAATCATGCATGTTTATATTTTTACATTCTATATCATTTACTAAATTTATTTTTCTAGCTCGTATTAACAAAAATACAGAAATCTAGCTTGCGGTCTTAATGAGAAAAGTCATATGAATACGAATATACAATTATAAGACAACACAAAATTAAACATAACAAGTTTGACTATCTAAAAATATACGTATAATTAAAACAATATTTATTTTTACATAAAGGATGTCAAACATGCATGCTTTATGCTTGCTTTCTATGTATATTTTTATTGGATTTGCTTCGTTGGATGCATAATTTATACAAGCATACATGTTTCATGCTTTTTGTTAGCTTTCTTCTTTGGGCTTGTGTATACACATCTCATCTAACTTTTAATAATTAACTTTAGATAATATCATACGATACTCTATTCTTCAACCTTATAATTGCTATTTATATTTTAATTTAATATACTTTTAATAATTAATACATGTATATCACTTATTATAAACTAGTGGGGAACCCGTGCGTTGCGACGAGATAGACAAACTGTTGTACTTGTTTTCGTTTGTTTTGTTCGTTTACTAAATGTGATGGACAATAGTCTTTTGGTGATGAGTGCAACACCTAAATTTGGACCCAATTTAAACTTTCACAAATCCCAAATAATCTGCAACCTCAACTAAAAATAAAAATCGAACAAGAATAAAGGCAAAATATTGCTTCGACATCGACTGCTTGAAGGTCGCAACATAAGAAAAAGATAACAGCATAATGCCCCATAAAGGAAAATAATATAAAAAAAGGCTATAGCTAGATTAGAACATGTGTAGAATCGGTAAAAGCTAGAAGATAGAGGCGCTAGCCACTACGACCAAACTTCACTCCTTATATCGCAACATAGGCAGAAGTGGCTCCTGAACATTTTCGGTCAGGTTGCATACCGAAAATATTTTACTATTTTGGTCAGGTTACAAACTAAAAATGTTCATAAAACTAAAGCATATGAAAAATTCCCATTATGAATGCCTTCATCACTAAGATGACAAATGCCTATGTTGACTTTAAGAGTCAACTGCTAATAATTCTCAATCTTTTCAAGTAAAAAATCATATTAATTTATTTGCATCTTAGCTAAAGCATATTTCACAGTATAAATAGTTGCAGCCTGCAATATCGCATCAATCTGCTGGCTTTAATTGGAGCACATAGTCATACAATTAGTAAAAATACATTTTCAAGTTGAAACAAGAAAACCGGAACTGTTATAGTGAAATAACAGTGATGAGAGCTTACGGCGAGGGCCGATTTTTTTTTGCCTGCTGGTGAAGGTGGCAATCTGAAGGCCTCGCAAGTATTCCCCGAAGGAATGGTGTACCCTGTGAAATAAGCACACAGTGGAGGCGAGTGTGATACAACTATCTTATCATCATACAACGTGATCCTCATTTGATCATTCATCAAAACAAAAGTTATATCAAATCAGTTACTATCAGTTACATGAAAATGGCAGCCAAAGTAATAGAACACAAACTAATTATTAAACAATTAGCTTAAACTAACATCCAAAAACATATAAAATCAAACAAAGTTCATTGTAAAACCTATAAACTCAAGGAAAATGAAAACAACCTTTGGCAATATAAAGTATCCAGAACATAGCAGCAAATGAAGCAAGAGACTCATACACCTAACTATTCACTTATTCAAACGGTTCAACACCTAACTACAGTATTCCATTTACTTATAAACTAAATAGAACTATTGTTGTCAATGGTGACATAATAGTGTTTGCTTTTAGCTTTATGTGCCCCCTCATTACAATGAAGAATGATAAGTTTATACATACGAATACCCAAATAACAAACTGTTTGATGAATTCAAAAGATTAAATTGCACTTATGAGTCTCATAAAAGCACAAACTTTATGCGAATTATACCCTTAAAGTCTTTAGAAGTGAAAGCAATTTCTATATGCATCTTCTGTAAAATTTATCAAGATCTAAATAATGTAAGAGATTCAAAATTAGTAACATAGGCGGACCTTTATTTTGTAAGTTTTCTTTTTCGGTTGCTATCATAGGCAGACCTTTTAAGGCGCAAGGGGGTGCACCCGCCCGGCCAATGTTTCGGTTAGTAGTGTAATTTTTCTGATTTTTTGTCATAAATTTTTAAAATTATATAGGTCCTCCCCCGCCAATTATTTTGCCTAAAAATTCTATGCCCCTACCAAGTTTATTGTCCAAAAAAATTATACATATTTTCGTATTGAGTTAAATATAACGTGAACAATGTGGCTATTGGTAATTTTTATAATTGTTTTTGAACTAGAAGTGAGTTTAAATAACATTTGAAACCAGTTTTTATATAAAGAGAAAAATGTCCGGATAGTCCCTGTGGTTTCGCATTTTTTCACCTATAGTCCCCAACTTTCTAAAATTACCTGAATAGTCCCCAACTTTTCATTTTTTGTTCCCGGATAGTCCCTGGGTCTAACTTCAGTTTGTTTTCTCTGTTAAGTGGGTGTGAAATGACAAAAATACCCTTTCCTTTAAAAGGCCAAACCACAGGGACTATCCGGGCATCTTCTTCATTTTTAGAGAAAAACCCCACCACCACATTTCATCTTCAACCTCCACCCACCATCACCCTCCTCCACCCTCCACCATCACCACCACAGTCACCTGAACTGCCATAATCCTAGCATCAACAATATCGCCTGAAACATCACATCGGCTGAAACATCATCATGTCTGGCGAAAAAAAGAATAAAACGGAAAAAGAAACTGAGAAGTAAATAAAAATGAGCCACTTGGGCTGTGGCCCAGTGGTAGTAGTCAAAGACTACTTTGGGGAATACCCAGGTTCGATCCTGGTAAGGGGTAATATTTGGGGGTGTAAATTTGCTGTTCAAAAAAAAAAATGAACTGAAAAGGGCTCACCGGAGCCTCACTGCAGAATCCCACCGCCGTAAACAGTCGTCGGTCGTCGCCGGAATCCCATCGGCGACGTCGTCAACCATCATCATGTCATCATCATCGACAATATCATCATCTGTCATCCGTACAATGTCGTTGCCGGCTCCGCCGGAGCTCCTCCGTGATCCGACACACCTGGCCGGTCGGAGGTTTCTTGAGGGAGAGAGTAACCGAGAGGGGGGTGGAGCTGGGTTGGGTTTTTGCAGGTGTGCGTGTCGTATAGAAAAAAGGAGGTGCGGGTGTGGGATGTGGTTGCCGGAGAACGGCTAGTCTTGTCACCGGAGAAAGATAGAGGGAGCTGGGTTTGTGCTTGTCGCCAAAAAACGAGGCCACGACGGTGGCCGGGCCGGCATCATCGCCGTTGGTAATCATCAGAGAGAGAGACAGAGGTGATGAGGGGGGTGTAAGGTGACTTGGGTGTTTTAGGGTTTCTTCAAAGAAAATTGCAGAGAAGAAGGTGATGGTGGAGGGTGGAGGAGGGTGATGGTGGGTGGAGGTTGAAGATGAAGTGTGGTGGTGGGGTTTTTCTCTAAAAAACATTATTTTTTTCATTTTACATCTAAACCCGAAAACCGAACAACCCTGCCCGAACTAACCCGAACCCGAATAACCCATACACGAACTTTAAATGGGTTGATTATCGGGTCACTTTTTCCTAACAAAAAACCCGACCGAGAAACCCGAAACCCGAAGAAATAAACCGAAGAACACCCCTACACGTGTATTCCCACTATGAAAGTAATCACAATTTTCATCTTCATCATCCACATTCATAATTTTATCTCTTTCCTTATTCATGACAGCCATGCAATCTTTAATGTTGTTTATTTCCTTATTTTGTGACCCTTCCTTTGGAATTTTTGAAATAAATGGTAACCTACAGGTATCACGAAGATTATCCTCGTCTACTTCCTCCTTGTTTTGAATTTTCCAGTTCACATGAGGTCCCAAGTTTTGCAAGCCACCAATCAATTTCCCCGTAATTGTCGGCTCAAAGGTTGGAACTTCCAAAACCGGTTCACCCCATCCAACAAAGTCATCGACATTTGTTACCATCATATCTCCACCGTTTGTCACCATGGTACCACCATCTGCTAGTGCATCACCACCGACGATGGCGTTTTCATTGACAAAAAATTCATTGTCAATTGTCGCTGCAACCGTGTTTACAACTTTGTCATGAATATATTCACCCACAATTGATCTGTTAATCGTTGCATGAGAAAAAAACTTACCAGACTCATCATTAGGCCATCCGTAGTCATAACGCCCCTTTGTGGGCGTTATGCGACACGTGGCGCCCCACGTCAGCGTGTGGGCGTTATGGGGCCTTATGCATTTAAGCCCGTAGTCATAACGCCCCTACCTCATCATTACCCAATTAATTAATAAACCCTTAAATTATAGATATATATGTATATATATATGTCTGTGTGAGTGGAGGGAAAACAAACAACAAGCATGGCACCGCGCTATACACATCGCGCCTCCCCCATTTTTCCGACTGATGGCGCCCTCCGTGGCGGTGTGCCCGGCGCTATGGTTGGGCATACCGCCCCACTACACATAACCTTAGCCATGTAATAATCTTCTCTTACTATAGTCTTCAAATCCTCCCCATCCCCATACTCATCGTATATGGGCGTAGATGTATAGATAGAATCATCATCGGAATGATACTCCTCCTCCCTAGAATACTCGTCCCCGACGGGTCGTTCTAGTTCAGTTTCATCCAATGCTGATGATCCTTTAAGATCTCGGATCCATTACTTGAGTTGCCAGATCTCATGCCGTAACTCGAGGTCGCGGACTCGTCGTCGGAGCCGTTTGATCTCTTCAAGATCTCGGACTCTTTGACGGAGCCGCCTGATCTCTTCAAGATCTCGAACTCGTTTTCGGAGTTTTTCGATCTTAATAATATCCCGTGGATCACGGTTTCTGATCTCGTTGCCTCGGCCGGTGGATCTGCGGTCACATTTTAATCGATCTCCATGAACACATGAATCACCAATGCTCTTATCGATGCCTCGGTCGGCGACTCTTCGAACAAGAAAACACTCGCCTTCACGTAGAGCCATTTGATAAACTATAGCTCTGATACCACCTGATGCAGTTTCGCGTGCGATCAAATGGCTCGAGAAACTATTGATAATCAAAGACGATAAATCGAACCAAAGGTTCCACGAACAAAGTTCTTTTTATAAAATTTAATCAAAAACTGAGTAAATAATAAACCCTAGATCCCATTTTATAGTTGGGCATTACAATTCAAATAGGAAACTAAATAAAAAATATTAGGAATTTAAAATTCAAATAAATATAAAATAATATCTGATATCTTTGCATCTGATAAGGTGATGAAAAGCAAAGGGACTAAAAAGTCAAGTGGATAAAGTTGGTGAAGAGCCCCACACCTGGATAAAGTTCGTGTAAAAAATGTCGTCTTAGACCATGCGTAGTCGTTGAAGTGAATAATGCCCCACCCTAAGGCGTTTTGCGCCATGTGGCAGCCCAGTCAGCAATGGGGCATTATTGGGCGTTTTTACAAAATGGGTATAGTGGGGATGTGGGGCATTGTGTTAAATGAGGTGTAATATAATTAAATAAAACAAAAAACCATAAAAAACCTTATTGGATAAACAATATGAAGATGGAATGTTATTGGTCAACCTCTTGCCCCAACCGCGTTATTCAAAACATGCCGAAACACATTTTTTGAGCAAACACGCTAAATAACGCCGGGGTGTAATGGTTGCCAGGCGTGTTCCGGCGTTTTTTTTGAATTTTTTTTAAAAACAACGCCCCATTACGGGCGGTCTTATTAAAAAAATGTAGGATTCTTATCAACTTTGTCCTTAGGCATCATTTTCATCTATTTTTATGAGGTCTTGTTGTAACAATTATCTGATGATCATAAATAGTATGTTAACTAAAGAACTCGAATTTTCGTTTTTAAGCAGTGTTTAACCTGTACACAGTGGCGGACCCATGATTTTTTTTCAATGGGGTCCATTTTTTTCGGTGTTCAAAATTTTCAAAACAAAATGTTAAAATTTTTGGGTCGGTGCTCGTTTGGGTCGGGTCATAGCGTGGTTTGAACTAGATTTAAAAAAAAAAAAAGAGGAAAAACAAGCTATACAAAGATTGAACCCATGACCTCTTGTTGTAAAGAGAGAGATTTACCACTAAACCAAGTTTCCTTTTCTTTATATAGTGTCCCCCTAATTGTATTTATGGGGTCCTTATACAATTTAATATATCGAATCTACTATTTTTTTTAAAAACATTGGGGTCCGTGGACCCAGACCCACTCTATGTGGGTCCGCCCCTGCCTACACACATGCTAAACCGCAAAAAAATAACATCCTCGAAACAGGGTGTTGAAGGAGATGGTTTTAATGTGCTAGTTAATTTGTTTTATATTTTTTGTTTAGAACTATTAAATTTTTTACAATGCTTAATTCTTTCAAACAAATACATAAATAAATTTTCCAAAAAGACAGTAAAAATCAACTAGTAATGGATTTTAATAATCCCAACTACTAGACGTTGGCTGACAACACTTCAAAAATAACCAGTGGTGGTCCCATTTTTTCACATATTATAAACCAATGAACCTTTATTAACAAAACTTTAATTTCTTTTTGTCTCCTTTTTCTTTTCTGTTAGCAAAGGTTTATTAGTTTATAATATATGAAAATATGGAACCATCACTAGTTTTTGAAGTTAAGACCCTTAATGGCTAATAATTGAAATTATTAAAATCAATTATTCCTTATAAATATAACAGAAGTATAAAAAAGAAGGTAAAGGAAACCAAAAACATTACAACCAGATAAAATAAAATAGGTTTACACACGTTCTTCACTCACCGAGTGTGCAGGTCTAACTCAACTCCAGTCAGGTATCTCCTTCTATTGATCGCCGCTGTGGTTAATTATTTGTTTTATGAGGTGTTTCATGCCTTCTGTTTCCATTTTCAGTTAGCTTCTTTGTTTTGATTTTGTTTTTGTTTTTGTTTTTGTCTACACATTTGGGGATTTTAGGGCTTACGACTGTTCATATCGGCTATTAGCTCTTTACTTTACTTTGGTTATAAATGGATGTTTGGATGTGTGCTTAGAAAGCTTTTATGTGACATTAAATACACAAATTAAAGCTGCGATACAGAGTGTTGAAGGAGATGATGGTTTTAATGTGTTTGTTTGAAATTATAATCATTTTGATGGCGTTGAGTGTTTCCAGATTATAACTATTTTAAAAAGTAATAGATAAAATAAAACAAGGGTAAAGTGAGTTTAACTTGTTATTTTTGTTGCTGATTATATGAATGTTTATTTTTTAATCATAAACTAAGTTAGATCAGTGAAATTGTTCATCAGATAAATCTTTTTCAATGAGCACAAGAAATTAGTTATTCTGGTCACATGGGGAAACCCAATTAAGAAGCATGGCCATACCGATTTATGATTTTTTTTTTCTTTGAATTGCCTTATTGTTAGACTTATTATGTTGTATTTTGCTATTTTCTCTTTGTGAGTAGTAAACATAGATCATCTTCATTCCATTTTCACAGTTTGCAACATCGATCCAACAAAAGCAGCGTGAGATGCAAGCTCAGCGATTGGATAGAATCACTACACTTCCTCAAACCATAACAGAAATCATCCTATGTCTCTTACCAATTGAAGAAGCAGCAAGGACAAGTATCCTATCAAGGGAATGGAGGTACAAATGGACCACAATTCCTAAACTTGTGTTTTATGAGTCCACTGTTAAAACGTCAACCAAAGAGATTACTGATAAGGAGTTGAGGTGTAATCTTTTCTGTGCTATACACCAAGTTCTGTTGCTGCGCCAGGCCCCAATACTCGATTTCACCCTTCGGATATCTGCAGATGACATTGACACCTATTTTGAAATTGATCAATCATACTTCATTTGTCAAGGAACCATACTGTCATGAAATTAAGACTTGAGTTTTGGGGTGAGAGTTCATATCGTTTACCCTTATCTTTCTTCTCGTTGCGTCACTTAAAGGACCTATATCTTGAAAATTGTGACATCGACCATGAACCCACATTCAATGGATTCGGTAACCTTACAAGCTTATCCTTAAGCAGACTATCGATCTCTAGAAAAAGTCTTCTACATCTTTTATCTAATTGTCCATCACTTAAGAGCTTGTGTCTGGTAAGTTCATACTTGTATTGTATATCCACTCACATGGGCTTCCAAAACTTATCTGAATATTTTAAGTCTATGCAGACTATACATGATGAACAGTTTTACAGTCATGAAAGACCCAACATTATGGAACTATTCAAGTCTTTACCTGTGATTGAACATCTAACCATTTGGGGTTATATCACTCAGGTAATATTTCTCAACATTATACATATATATAAATTAAAGGAAAAAAGGTCTAATTTAATTTTTAATTGTTGTTTTGATCTATGGTTGAAGTCATTTGATGTAGACTCGGTTCCCCAAGAGCTTCCAACCTCACTTATCCACCTCAAATACTTTTGTTTCGAAGTAATGGGTATTGGTGACCCCGATGGATATACTTTTGGATTGACTTTTCTTGTTGTTTTGCTCAAATGCTCCCCAAACTTGGAGAGAATTAAGATAGAGGTGAATAGCATAACTGTATAAGTCTATCTTTTATCCTATTTGTTTTGATTCACTGACACATCACTATTGTTGTAGACTGATACATATGAAGATTATGATGTGGATTCTGTTGATTTGGAAGACTATTCCGATATATTTGAAGAATATTCAGATGTTTGGTTGGAACACCTGAATGAATTGAAGTTTAAATATTTCAGTAACTATAAGCCTGAGTTGGAGCTTGTGAAGTTTATCTTGGCCAGGTCACCCAATCTGAAGAAGGTGATATTGCCAACCTATATAAGTGACAAGAAGGAAGAGGTGGAGTTGTTACAAAGTCTCTTACGCGCCCCACGTGCATCACCGGTACAAATCCTTGTTGAGAATGGCTACAAACATTTTGATAATGTTTTGATAGGATCCGATTCTGATTTCTAATAAATCAATTGAAATTTAGAGAAGCACTATAAACTGGAATTGAAATCGATATGAAGAAGATGATACAAACTCGATAACTAACACCGAAGTCTTCCAAGGGCTACGCCCTCTCTCATACTTTCATACTTTCTGTTGTCATTTTCAGTAAGATTATTTGCTTTTATTTTTGTTTATTTCTACACATTTATTTGGGGATTTTAGGGCTTACAACTTTCAATCCTTTGTCCATGTGTTCTACTATTCTAGGCTGATAAGAATGTAAATCAGGGTTTCCTGTTTGAATTGTGGTTAACTGTTATTTTTCAGGTTTAAAACTTATAAAAGAGGCTTGCTAAGTAGTATATTTTTTCCTAATTTGTTAATTAGAGATTTTGTTACCCATTAGTGGGCATCTTAGCCAAACATATATTTATGTGGGTGCCATACACAGTGTGTTATTGGCTTGGTTTTAAAAAGCGAGAGGCACCCAAAAGCGACGAGGTCTCAAACCAAGGCGCTAAGCGCAAAAGCGGCCGGCTTTTCGTACCCAAGGCGCAAGTTAATGGGTGGTTTAGTTATTTCCCTCTGCCTAGGTGGCGGCACTTTTTGGGTGTTTTAGTTATTCCACGATACATGGTCTTATATTGTATTTGGCTTATTTTCTCGATATGCGTAGTAATAAATGGAAATTCATTTTAATTCCATTTTCACAGTTTGCAACACAAATTAAACATATATTTATGTGGGTGCCATACACAGTGTGTTATTGGCTTGGTTTTAAAAAGCGAGAAACGCACAAAAGCGACGAGGTCTAAAACCAAGGCGCAAAGCGCTAAGCGCAAAAGCGGCCGGCTCAACGATTGCAGCACAGATTAAACAAAAAACAACCTGAGATGAAAGCTCAACGATTGTCTTTGGACAGAATCACCACACTTCCTCGAGCCATAATAGAAACCATCTTATGTCTTTTACCAATTGAAGAAGCAGCTAGGACAAGTGTTCTCTCAAGGGCATGGAGGTACCAATGGACCACAATTCCTAAAGTTGAGTTTGATTGGTATACTGTGTCCAGAAGAACGATCGGAGAGATTGATTGGAAACAAACGTCCAAATTAGAAATTGCAAAGATCTACAAGGACATCAGGTGTAAACTTTTCTATGCTATACACCAAGTTTTGTTATTGCGCCAGGGTCCAATCATTGAGTTCTCCCTTTCAATGAATGCAAATAACTCCCTTTTTCAAATTAATCAAATAATACTTCATTTGGCGAGGAACCATACGGTCAAGAAATTAACCCTTGACTTCAGTCAGTCAACTACACATGGTTTACCCTTATGTGTCTTCTTGTTGCATCACCTAACGGACCTATATCTTAAAAACTGTGATATCAACCATAAACCTATAATCGGTGGATTTGGACCGTTTAGTAGCATTACAAGCTTATCCTTAAAATTATCCGGATGCAGAAGGATCTCTAGAGAAACTCTTCTACATATTTTAACTACTTGTCCGTCACTTAAGCGCTTGTGTCTGGTAAGTTCATATTTGTATATTCATTCTCATGGGATTTCAAAACTTATATGAATATTGGGTGTCGATGCAGCTTGTATATAAAGAAAGTTTCCGCGGTTACGAGAAACCCAGCATTGTGGACCTATTCAAGTGTTTACCTGTGATTGAACATCTGACTATATCGGGTCATATTCTTTCGGTAATATTCATCTACATTATATATAATTTAAAGACAAACAAAAACACCTTGGTTGTTGATTGTTGTTTTGGCCTATGGTTGAAGTTGTTAGTTCAAGCTTCGGTTCCCGAAAAGCCTCCACCCTCACTGGTCCACCTCAAATACCTTTGTATTAAAGAATTGAATTTTGCTGACGACTATGGATTGACTTTTCTCGCTGTTTTGATCAAATGTTCCCCGAACTTGGAGAAAATTAAGCTATGGTAAATATTGCAAGTCTATCGTGTATCCTCTTATGTTTTGATTCTGATGCCAATATTCACTTACACGACTCTTTTTGTAGAGCGATGCTATAGATCATGATGAAGAGGGAGAGTCCGTTAAATTGAGAGAATATTCATACATTCGGTTGGAGCATCTAAATGAATTGGAGATTAAATTTTTCAGTAACAAAAAGCACGAGATGGAGCTTGTAAAGCTTATCTTGGCCAGATCACCCAGTTTGAAGAAGGTGAGATTGCTAACCGCAATGATTTGCAAGAACGAAGCGCTGGAAGTATTGGAAATTCTCTTACGCTCCACACGCGCATCACCAATAGAAATCGTTGCTGAGAATCTACGCCATTACCAATTTTATTATTATTAAATCACCCAACTTTCTCTAGAACTGATGTTGGGATTTATGATGATCATCTTGTATATTGCAACTTGTTTTTCTAGATAGTATGCTTGGCGGAAAACTTACCTGATGTTAAAGACTTAGAAACCAAGTATTTCGTGTCTAAAATGTGGCCTTATTAAAAAGATGTCGGGTTCTTATTAATTTTGTTCTTCATGCATCATTTCATTATTTTTCTGAGTTTGTCATGACAATTTCCAATTACTTGTTATAAAAACGAACGGCCCCGCTTGCGGTATGCATATATAATGTATATATGTGTGGGCGCTCGGAGGGCAAAAGTGAAAGTGCACTAATTCTAACGTTATTTTATTAATTTCGTGAAAATAACGTTAAAAGAGGCGGATGGTTAATCATGCATCATGTGGTGGCGTTAATAGCCGAAAGACAAGGGGGTACATGCACTAATCGGCATTTGTCTCAATTGCTGAGTGTTATGTGCCTTATGTCTAAGGCTTGATGCAAAACTACAATCGAGCCAGGGGTCTCACTGGAAGCAGTCTCTCTATACTTTGGCTTTGCTATTGGTGGGATTTATTGAGTATGATGATGATGATGTTAAAAAAAGGAATAATTTCATAAATCTCCCTACAAACTTTATAGAAGGCCAAACTTTATGGGTATGTTTCAGAGTTGATTTTTCGCAAGTTTGACCATTGCTATTAGAATAGTCATAGTAAAGAGAGAAGAATGTAATAAACAATACTTGACTGGATATTTATCTGTTTGTCCTCGGTTTGAATATATTCAGTCAAAACTGAAAACCGAATTCTAATTCGGTTCGGTTCGGTTGTTTCAAACTGAAATTTACAATTTTTAACGAGATCAGTATTCCGTGGTTCAGGTTTCTTGGGTTCTTTAGGTAATGGGCTAAATGATTAATGGCTAGTACAAAAAGAAATGTCCATAGCCTAATACAGTAAAACCTCTGTAAATTAATAACATTTATAAAATTAATAATTTGTCCAATCCTAATTTGAAACCAGTACAAAATTGGATTCCAATCAATTAAATAATAAGATAATAACTTTTTTTGAAATTACAGTATATATATATTGGTCCCCACGAAACTATTAAATTAATAATAACTAAAATATTTCAAATTCTAAGATTGTATAGTAAAAATAATGTGCATTGAAACTTGTTTTTCTAATTTATTTTTTTTGTACCAAAAACCAATTTTTTGTATTAAAAAGTGAATTTGACAAATTCAATTAATTTGTGAATGTATATTAGACTTGAAAATTTAAAGGTCATACGTATCTATTTAAATTAATAATTTATTAATTTATCGATATAATAATATCTCACTAAATTAATAAAATATTTCGGTCCCAACATGATTAATTTATAGAAGTTTTACTGTAGATGCAAGTGTAACTCGGGTTCTTGGTGTTAGCCAAATTGAAATTTCTAAAACCGGAAACCAAACCAAAATCCGATTACCTAACTAAACCGAACAAAAAAACCAAATGTGTAACTTAGTTTGGTTTCCTCGATTTTGTAATGAACTAAATGATTAATGGGTTGTACACAGAAAAATCCATGGCCCAATACATGTAACTTGGATTCTTCGGTTTTAACCAAATTGAGTTATCTAAAACCAAAAAACCTGATAGAACGCAAATTACCTAATTCGGTTTTTGTTTAAAACCAAACCAAATACCTAATTCGGTTGATTGGTTCAGCTTTAAATGGTTTCACTTCGGTTTAAAACCAAATACTGAACACCCCTACTTGACTATTTGCTAATCAATAGACCTGGTTCAGCCTCATTTTGGATCTCCAACTAAATCAACAATGCTCAAAAGACATGCACCTTTCTGTTGCGTATCCTAATCAGACAGCAACCAATAAAGCATTTAAAGTAGCACCAACGTAGATAGGTAAATAAAATTTCTAAATAGCATACAATTTTTTTAACCGACAAAGGCTACATAATGCCTATTAAATTACACTAAATTTACCTTATGCCAGAAATTGAACTATGTTCTCTCTCCAAAGCCCATGACTTTATAGCTTAAAGTCATCTTAGGGTGGGATAAAGTTTTAGGATCAGTAGGTCATGGGTTCGATTCTTACAAGGGGTTTTCCCATATTTGTTGGGTTTCCTCCTGAATTGGTGTATAGGCAGTATGCCTAGTGGAGATGGATATGATCGGGTAGATCCTCTGATGGCACGATTATACTCCAGTAGTCCGTCAGTGATCTAAATTTGTTGTTCAGAAAAAAAGTTCTCTCCCAAAAGGTATAAAGCCTCTACCATCCCCACGAAAGTGGTGATGGCTTCTAAATAGCATGAATGTAAAATTAAAGTACAACTTGAATGTTATTGATAATGAAAAGAGTAAACTGCTATTTTGGTCCCAAAGGTTTGGTTACTTTTGTTATTTTAGTCCAAATTTGAAACATTTTGCATCTGGGTCCCTGTGGTTTCACTTTTATTGCCATTTTGGTCCAAAAATAAATCAGGTCATATTTCTCAAATTAAATGCTGCTATTTTGTCCTTTTCCTCAGGGACAAAATGGTCATTTTAAGCATTAATATATATATATAAATAAAATAAAAATAATCACAAAAGTATGCACTTTCTCTCTCTCTAAACACCCTCTCTCTATTCTCTCTCTCTCTCTAGCACAGTTCAGATATTCATAATCATATTCATCTGTTAATCTGATTTATTCTCTTCGCCGGATGCACCGTCACCGGCGAAACAAAACAACTAAAGCATTCAACTCCGGCACCGGAATAAACCGACTGAAATCACCGCCGTGGAATCTTGAACTCCGGCGAATGATCAGAATCTTCTGGAACGTTGTAGATTCAATTGGCGATTGATGAAATGATTAATCGGAAAGAGAGTGATTGTTCCAGCAGATGAGCATGGAGACGCATCGCCGGAGTATGTAGAACCTTGTTCGGTGCTGCTTTGCCATGGTTAAGCAGCGACGGTGGAAAGTAGATTTCCGGCGAATGCTCCGGCGGTAGTCCGATGACGATTGGATTAAATAGGAATAAGTTTCCATTAGGTAGGTGTGAACTGAAGGAGGTTTAATTGCACGCTGCTGGATTCCGCTCAACCTATTGATTACGACAACGTAATTTTGATCCGAATCGAATCTACATAAAGATTTAATAAGCTTAGTCGTTCAATCAACGGATTCTAGAAAACATAATGGTTCATCCGCTTCAAACACTATACATTTCTTGGATCCGGATTCAAACGCCGCGAGCATAGCATCAAAAAGATCCGCAAAATTTTGAACGGGTTCGACGATTTCAGGTGGCAACGATGATTCCGGTTGATCGTATAATATAGATATGAATCTATCTATTTGTTGGTAGAATTTGTGATCGTGAGAAGAAACTGATGAAAAGGCTTTTGTTCAACTCCGACTAGCTTCTCAATCCAGCCTTTTGTTCAACTCGACGATTTCAGGCGGCGACGATGATTCTGGTTGATCGTGTAATATAGATATGAATATATCTATTTGTTGGTAGTGTTTGTGATTCTTGTTTGATTTAGGAAGGATTGTTATGCAGGAGAGATAAAGGATGTAGAAGATGAAGTGTGGGTGTGGTGGGACCCACAAAAGTGTATTGTTTTAATAAAAGCTTTAAATAAAATAAAAAATATATGACCATTTTTCCCCTGAGGAAAAGGACAAAATAGCAGCATTTAATTTGAAAAATATGATATGATTTCATTTTTAGACCAAAATGGCAACAAAAGTGAAACCGCAGGGACCCAGATACAGAAGGTTTCAAATTTGGACTAAAATGGCAAAAGTGACAAAACCTTAGGGACCAAAATGGCAGTTTACTCTAATAAAAATTAAGTAAGATTAAAGATCCTGTACAAAGGGCCCAAAGTGTGAGAAGTGTGAGAAATATTGTGGAGATGACGTGTGTACAAATTTGTATTTTTTTTAAGATCCATTAAGATTCTATGAGTTATCGTTCATCAATTATAATTTCTGAAGATCGCAGAATGAAGGTTTTATAGAGTGTTATATAGTGATGGATGCAGAATGAAGGTTTTTATACAGTGTTATAGTGTCATAGTGTTATATTTTCTGGTAGCAGTTCTATGATGGATGTATAGTGTTATATTTTCTGGTAGCAGGTCTACGATGGTATATAATGTTACATGGTGTTATATAGTGTTATATTTTCTGGTAGCAGTTACATGTTTTCGGATTCGTAGAATAAGGATGAACAATGATTGCTGGAATTTAAGAGAGGTTACCTTATTTGAAACACATAAAAAGACATTATTACCCTACAATTGTCAAATCAGTCCAAATAATTAAAACATAATTTACATTTTAGTCTCTGTTATCACTTCTTACACTTCTCACACTTTTTTTTTTTTTTTTTTTTTACAATATCCCATTCATTTTTCATCTCAAACCAAAATAGGTTTAGGCTTTAGTTAACACACATTCTTCACTCACCCACCGGTTACTTCTTCAACTCAGGTAACTCCTCCTCCTTCTGATCGGTTTTAAAGTTAATTAATTATTTAATTTATTATGAGATGTTTCATGTCTTCTGCTCTCCTATTAAGTAAGGTTTGTTGTTTTTAACTTTCTTTGTTTTTATACATTTGGGGATTTTAGGGCTTACAACTTTCAATCTTTCATATCCTTCGTCCTGGTGTTCTAAGGCTGATAAGTGTTAATTTTTAATGTCAAAGTTCATAAGAGTGTTGTTGCTAAATGGATACTTAGGGGGTGTTTAGAAAGAGACTATATGTGACATTATATAAATAAATAAATAAATAAATAAATAAAGGCTGCAATACAAAGTGTTTGAGGTCCTGAAGAGATGGTGTTATTGTTATGTGCTTCTCTTGTTTGAAGTTGTTATAATCATTTTGATGGCAGTGTTTCCAGATTATAATCATTTAAAATAGTAACAGATAAAATAAAACAAGGTTAAAATAAGTTAGTACAAATAGTAACTCATCACTTGTTTTTGTTCATTATATATGACTGTTTCTAACTGAATCATAAACTAAGGTAGAGCACTCAAAGTAGCTAGAAACTGACACCGTGTTAATAAACGTTCAAAGAGCAAGTCCAAGAACCCCAGCTATACCTTTAAATGAGTATAAGAGAATCATGGGAAAGTCCAGTGTATTAACTTTTTCGATGAATCGTCGCTTATGATGTTGTATTTGACTTATTTTCTCTGTGTGTGCAGTATAAAGAGTTCATCTTAAATTGATGTTCACATATTGTTGTAGCTATCCAACGAAAAACAGCCTGAGATGAAAGCTAAACGTTTGTCTAAAGCTCAACGATCCGATTTAATCACCACACTTCCTCAAGCTATAATAGAAACCATCCTATGTCTTTTACCAATTGAAGAGGCGGCAAGGACAAGTATCCTTTCAAGGGAATGGAGATACAAATGGACCACAATTCCTAAACTTGTGTTCTCCCGGTCTAGTGTAAAAAAATCAACTAAAGAGAAGCAACGTGAAAGGAGAAAGGACATGAGGTCTAATCTTTTCTGTGCTATACATCAAGTTTTGTTACAACGCCAGGGTCCAATACATGAGTTCAACCTTTCGACGAGGGCACTACAGACCTCTTTTGAAATTGATCAAATAATACTTCATTTGTCAAGGAACCATACCATCAAGAGATTAACACTAAATGTAAATTGCAGTTCATTTGGTGTACCCTTCTATAGTTTACCCTTATCTATCTTACCGTGGCGTCACTTAACAGACCTACATCTTGCGTCTTGTGTTCTTGACCATCAACCAATATTCAATGGAATCAGTAGCCTTACAACCTTATCTTTAAAGGGCGTAACGATGTCTATAAAAACTCTTCTACATCTTTTATCTAATTGTCCATCACTTAAGAGTTTGGGTCTGGTAAGTTTATCCTTGTATATCCATTCTAGTGGGCTTTCAAAACTTATTTGAATATTTTAAGTCAATGCAGATTATATATAATAATGATGATCTTCTCGATAATGAAAATCCCAGCATTATGGAGTTGTTCAAGTGTTTACCTGTGATTGAAAATCTGACCACTTGGGGTTATATCATTCCGGTAATGTTTATCCACATTATATATAGTTTAAAGAAAAAAAATAAAATTTTGGTTACTAATTTTTTTTTTCTTGTGGTTGAAGTCGTTTGTTCAAGCTTCGGTTCCAGAAGAGCCTCCAACCTTGCTAATCCACCTCAAATACATTTATATAGATGATATGTGTTTTGTTGACGGCTATGGAATGCCTTTTCTTGCGGTTTTGCTCAAATGCTCCCCGAACTTGGAGAAAATTAAGCTGGAGGAGGTAAATAGTATAAGTCTATCTTGCATCCTATTTGTTTTGATTATGATGCCAAAATTGACTAACACGAGAATCTTGCTATAGATTAGAGAGTACTATGAATTTGATGATGAGACAGAGCCCAATCAGTTGGAAGAATATTCAGATGTTTGGTTGGAGCATCTGAATGAACTGGAGATTAAAAATTTTTGTAACTATAAGTCTGAGATGGAGTTTGTGAAGTTTATCATGGGCAGGTCACCCAATCTGAAGAAGGTGGTACTGCGGATTTGTATGTTCAAGAATGAAGAGTTGGAGATGACAAGAATTCTCTTACGCACTCCACGCGTATCACCGGTAGAAATCATTGTTCACAACTCTTTGATTGAAAATTGAAAACTGAAAGATTTTCTTGGACTCTATTGGGTGCTGCAATCCTTGTATTTCCTAGATTTTGAGTAAGCTCATATTAACAAAGAGATGGTTGATAAGGTTCAGGGGTGGGTAATTCTAAGTTTTAGGCACTGGATTTTGTTCAAGAGATTCTCAGTTAAGTTTTACTTTGTCTCTAAATTGGGGTCTTATTATTGAGTACTCGTTACAACAAGTAGTTTAACAAAAGAATGTTACTTTAATCATGGAAAGGACTAAAAGCAACAAACAACTCCAAGTCTAAAATGCTAAATGGCCCCTTGTTGAAAAAGAAAAAAAAATAGGATTCTTGTCAATTTTGTTCTTGGGCATCATTTTCATCTATATTTATTTTATTTTCAGGTCTTATCGTAACAATTACAATTATCTGATAGTCATAATATTATTAAACCTGCACGTGTTGCGGCTTGCTAGGGACAAAATTTAATGTCCTCGAAACTTTATATAAAAAACGTTTACGTAAATTCAACCTGCACGTTGCGGTGGGAGCCTTGAATAGTATCATGCACAAGCACAACTTTAACATGTACATAAGTGATTAAATGACTTGTATGTTATCACGAGTAACGGCATTTTGAATGAAACTTACATTGAAATGTATATAAACAAAACATGTTGCTATAATATATTTGGAATTATATAAAACTTCATTCATATTAAAGTAGTGAAAAAAGAAGATTATGAAGAGTAGAGTACGTGTCAACATGTGGTTGGTCAAATTTTTTTTTTAGTGGTAAGTTTAATTATAGCGGGGCATGATGTGTCGTAAGCTTTCTAGAAGCCATAATGTGGCAGTCAAAACTCAAAACTAACTTTAAAAAATCAAGCTTCATATCCTTGTACATCATGCTTAAAGAATTGTAAAATTTAAAAATGTCTAAGGTTGAAACCGTAACTTTAATTATAATGGAGGGGGAAATATTGTAAATTTTTATTGGGCCATAACATTCAAAACCAAGCTTCATATGTTTGTACATCATGCTTAAGAAATGTAGTCATATTTGAAAATGTTTAAACTCAAAGGAAAGAAAGTTACTAGTACCTATACTTATTTAAAAAAAGGACATACAAAAGAGTAAAACAAACTATACGTCTCAAAAGCAGGGGCCGACCCAAGCCCACCCCAAGGTGGGCGGGCGCTCCCCCGGGGAAAAAAAAATTAGGGCTAAATTCCGTCGAAAATCCTGTCCGCACCCCTTGGAATTTTTGACCGCACCCTTTGAAATTTTTCGTCCGCACCCCTTAGGTAAAAAGTGTTATCAATTTATATTTTAATTTTTTTTAGTAAACTCTTATTTTTAAAAAAAATATACTACCTAAATTATATAACTTTTAATACCTAACCAACTAAACTCAAATACCCATACTTTTACCCACTTATAATTCCTAACTAGCTAGCCCACTAAGTCTTAGCCCATTAACCAAACCCAACAATATTTCAAACTATAATAAAATAATTAAAGCCCA
This sequence comes from Helianthus tuberosus, assembly GCA_030545235.1. NCBI lineage: Eukaryota > Viridiplantae > Streptophyta > Magnoliopsida > Asterales > Asteraceae > Helianthus > Helianthus tuberosus. Next base: position 164,974,851 of record CM060418.1, read on the forward strand.
AAACCTTTAGAAATTCTATCCCGCTCTCTCTCTCTCTCTTGCGTCCCTGCACTGCCAACGAACAACATCACCCAGCGACAACAGTCCAGCAGCCGGCGCCCACCGTAATCAGCCACCATACCACCGTCGTTCGACACCAAATCTAACCGGAATCCGAACACGGGTAAGTTTCTTTGTTATTTTGATGATTTTGGTTGATATTATAGGAGAAAAAAAGGGTAATAAAGTTGTTAAATAGGTTTGAAATTTTGTGTGTTTTGACGTTGTTTATGGTTGTTTAGATGATTTTTAGGGTGATTATGTTGTTTATATATTTTTAGGGTGATTACAACTTACGTTATGATTTCTAGGGCTTGAATAGTTGAAAATTAAAATTGAAACATTATGTTATGGAGCGATGAACTTATGTTATATAGAGAAAGAATTGCTTAAGAAATTAGCTTTAGATGATGTTTTGGATAGATTTCAAAAAATGAAAACCCGTAGGGCGTCGACGTTTTAATTATGTTTGTAACAAGGTTTGACATGTTTTTGATGATTATATAAATTTAGTTTGATGTTCGTTTGTTTTACATGACCTGACCCGACCCGATACGAACCGATTTTTTTACTTATATACCTAGGGCCTAAAATTTTTAAAAATGTTCTGCACCCCCACGGAAAAATTCCTGGGTCCGCCACTGCTCAAAAGATCCCTAAAATGTCTATCATCAATCATATCTTTAGGGATGTATGTCTAACAAATCATATTTAATCTATTGATTTTAATGTAAGTTTATATCTAAATAATTCATGTAAATGTTAAATAATTTTAACATGTTAGGTAATTTGTTTTCTTTTTAGATGTATAGAGCTACTAAATTTGTACAACACTTTATTCGTTTACACAAATACGCAAATAAAGTTTCCAAACAAAGGTAGATGTAAAAGTAAAAAATACAACTAGAATTCTGATATATAATAAAATTATAAGGTTGTACGTTGTGGGATGGTGTCCATGTCAAAAAGCGAGACGTTAGATGGGGTCCATCATCAATCAACCAATCACTCATATTTCTTGTTTTTTTTCTTTTATTTAAATTTTTTTATTAAACAACAACGTGTTAGTTAAATGATTAATTAAGTAAAGTCAGCTGTCTATGTGGTACTGCCGTAACATGATGACATTGTGCATTTTTTATTTTTTTATTTTTTTTGGACGGCTAGATCACCCGGTTAGACTTTTGGCCTTTGATCACCCATGTCCCAAGTAGGAATCCCGCGGTTGGAATATTATTGACAGTTTGAACCGATGCCACAGTTCGCACCCCGCAAGATTCGACCCTGAGACATCTCGGACAAAAACCCCACGTAAGTGGGTTTGTGCATTTTTAATTAACCCATAACGCATAGCCAAACAAAATTGTAGAAAAATAAAAGTAAAGAGTAAAATGCGTATCATAGATAGATAACTAGGGGCATGTTTGGCTAAGCTTTTTGAAACAAGTTATTGACTTATTGGTTTTTTGAAAAAAGTCAGTATGGAGTGACTTATTGACTCATTGGGTTTTTCCCCTCACATACACCTTCATTGCCAAACACCATTTTGAAGCTTATGGTTTTTCAAAAAGCCAATAAAATTGTTTCAAAAAGCTTAGCCAAAATGCCCTAAACATGCCCTAGGTTTACAGCTGATCACATTCTTCACTCACCACCGACTGTTTCAACTCAACTCAGGTAGGTATCTCCCCCTTTTGATCGGTTTTTAGTTAATTATCTGATTGATGAGGTGTGTTCATGCCTTATGTTTACATTTTCAGTAAGATTATTTGTTTACATCTACTACACATTTTGGTATTCTAGGGCTTACAATCTTCAAATTGTTCATATCTTCGTCCTTGTGTTCTAGGGCTTTACAAGCATGTAAATCTAGCTTTCCTGTTGATAACTATTATTCTTTCAATTTCAAAGTTCATAAGATAAGAGTTGGTATAAATTGTTGATGACATATATTTTTATCATCCACCAAACAGGCATCTGTGAGAAATGACAAACATGTGTTTATGTTGTAACCGAATTTTTAACAAGCGATTCGGTCTTTTCTTTACTTTGGTTATAAATGGATACTTTGGATGTGTGTTTAGAGAGTTATTATGTGACATTAAATAAAAAAATAAAGGCTGCGTTGAAGGAGATGATGGTTTTAATGTGTTTAGTTTGATGGTGTTGAGCGTTTCTAGATTATAATCATTTAGGGAAGTAATAGATAAAATAAAACAAGGGTAAAGTAAGTTTATCCTGTTATTTTTGTTGCTGATTATATGGCTGTTTTTCAGTTAATCGTCACACGGGAAAACCCAATTAAGAAGCATGGCCATACCAATATATGAACTTTTTCTTTGACTTGCCTGATAATTAGACTATTAAGTTGTATTTGCCTATTTTCTCTGTGTGAGTGGTAAACATACATAGATCATCTTCATTCCATTTTCACAGTTTGCATCATCGATCCAACATAAACAGCCTGAGATGAAAGCTAAACGTTTGTCTAAAGGTCAACGATTGGATAGAATCACCACGCTTCCTCAAACCATAATAGAAACCATCCTTTGTCTTTTACCATTTGAAGAAGCAGCCAGGACAAGTATCCTCTCAAAGGAATGGAGGTATAAATGGACCACAATTCCTAAGGTTGAGTTTGAAGACCTTTATCACCCTACTGTCAAATTACCTGGTGAAGAGATTGACCAGAACAGACACTCTAGAATAGAAATTGCAAGGAGAAACATGGCCATGCCGTTTAAACTTTTCTATGCTATACAACAAGTTCTGTTGCTGCGCCAGGGTCCAATACTTGAATTCACCCTTTCGATATATGCACATCACAGTTGTTTCGAAATTGATCAAATCATACTTCATTTGTCGAGGAACCATACCGTCAAGAAATTAAAATTTCACTTTTATGATTTCGATTCCTATATGTATTGTTTACCCGTATCTTTTTTCTCATTGCATCACTTAACGGACCTAGATCTTGAATTTTGTGGCATCTACCATAAACCAATATTCAATGGATTTAGTAGCCTTACAAGCTTATCCTTAAGGCGTATAGGGATATCCCAAAAAAGTCTTCTACATCTTTTATCTAAATGTCCATCACTTAAGAGCTTCAGTTTGGTAAGTTCATACTTGTATATCCATTCTCATGGGCTTTTAAAACTTCTCTGAATATTTTAAGTCGATGCAGCATATAGATGAACAAGAGTTTGACAGTATCCGTGAGGAAAGACCCAATGTTATGGAGCTCCTCAAGTGTTTGCCAGTGATCGAGCATTTGACCACTTGGGGTTATATCTTTCCGGTAATACTTATCCACATTGTATAAAATTTAAAGGAAAAAAAATTAAAAAACTTTGGTTGTTAATCGTTGTTTTGGCCTATGGTTGAAGTCATTTGTTGTGGATCACTCGGTTCCCCAAGCGCTTCCAACCTCATTAATCCACCTCAAATACTTTTATTTCCGAGAAATTGGATTTGTTGACTGCGATGGATTGACTTTTATCGCTATTTTGCTCAAATGCTCCCCTAACTTGGAGAAAATGGAGCTAGAGGTGAATAGCATAACTGTATAGGTCTATCTTGTCTCCTATTTGTTTTGATTCAGATGCCAAAATTCACTAACACAACACTCGTGTTGTAGGTGGATACAGATGAAGATTCTGATAAGGAGACGCTTAAATTGGAACAATATTCTGTTATATTTGAAAACTATTCAGATGTTTGGTTGGAGCATCTGAATGAGTTGAAGATTCAACATTTCAGAAACTTCAACCCTGAGTTGGAGCTTGTGAAGTTTATCTTGGCCAGATCGCCCAATTTGAAGAAGGTGATATTGATAACCTGGATAAATAACAAGAATGAAGAGTTGGAGTTGTTGAATGTGCTGTCACATGCCGCACGTGCATCACGGGTAGAAATTGTTGTTGAGAATCTCTGGACTGAATCTGACTCTGACGATTACGAAGATGTTTAGATCACTCAAGTTTCTTGAGAACCAATGTAGAAATTTATGATGATAATCTTGTAGTGCTACTTGTTTTTCTGCAACTTTTATCTGATTAGTAAGTTTGAAAACGTCCTTGATGTTAAAGAGTAGAAGATCTTCTTGGACTCAATTGGTTGCTGCAACAAAACAACTTTATTACAGTTCTTGTAAGACGTTTTAACCCGTTAGGCTGGAGGGTATCGAATGGAGCCCCTAGGGGCTCCATTGTGCCACCTCAGCTCCACCCTATCAATAGGGCCCCCCTTTAGCTTGGAGGGTATGGATAAAGCATCATTTTCTTCAATGGCGCCCCCTCCCTCACACACAGACACCCCGTTATTGCTCGCTATTCCATTCACAAACCAACAATGGCGCCCCCATGATGGCGCCCCTGGTATGGTCATGGGGGCGCTATTGTTCTTTTTCAGTTGAGGTGGCATGGGCTAGTGGGCATCGTGCCCCATACCGTGTGGCCTTGCAATATATTTACAACCTATCGGACTATTTTGACTTGCCAAATTATTACACCAAAATTTCTGATCTTTCATTTTACCCTCTTTTATTAGTCTTTTTTTTTTTGTTATTTTGATCTCGTTTACATTTATTTACTTCTATCAGACTTTTTATAATTTAATAATTCACATAAAGTTATAATTTTGGTAGATTGCCTGTTCTGATGCAAACCATAATGCTTTTGTTGGAAGTATTGGTGTGAATGAATGTCTCAAGTGGTAAAACCACTTTGTCCCACATTGGTGTGGGAACAAAACAAAAGGCTATTTATAAGGCAAAAGCTTGACCAAGCAATTGTAGTCTTATGATATGTTTTACCACAAGTCCTACCCCCGCGCACGCAGGGGATGTGCAAAAAATTGAGTTTCGGAATTGGAATTTGGTTGAACTCGTGCGTGACATGAATTCTGTGACGATAGATCAGGCAAGTGTTCAAGTCCGGCAATGCGCTGTTGCTGCTTTGAACCAGCGTACCCTGGGAACAGACTGCGAATCTGTTTAAGAGAATTGTGTCAAACACAAGCCCAAGCCCGGTTCATCGTTCCTGTCTCGTTTATTTTTGTTGTTTCTGTTTCACCTTTCTTGTTCATATCAACAGGTTACTAACAGCTTTTTTATTTTCTTTTTCATTCACGCTTCTAATAAGACACTTAGTTTATGTATAAAACTCTTGTTCAAGTGGTTAATTATGTGTGTTTTAGATGATAAACTAGCTAGTTCAAACACCTAGTTAGGATTTTATAGAGTAAGAGATAAACATACAAAACTGAACTTGTTCCGTCAAGTTATAAACTGAACTTGTTTCGTCAAGGTTGGCCAGGTTCCTTTTTCGTTTTTAAGCAGTGTTTAACCTGCACGCGTTACAGCATGCTAAACCGCAAAAAAAAAATAACATCCTCGAAACAGGGTGTTTAAGGAGATGGTTTTAATGTGATAGTTATTTTGTTTTATATTTATTTGTTTAGAACTATTAAATTTTTGACAATGCTTAATTCTTTCAAACAAATACGTAAATAAATTTTCCAAAAAAACGGTAAAAATCAACTAGTAATGGATTTTAATAATCCCAACTACTAGACGTTGGCCAACAACACTTCAAAAATAACCAGTGGTGGTCCCATTTTTTCACGTATTGCAAACCAATGAACCTTTATTAACAAAACTTTAATTTCTTTTTGTCTCATTTTTCTTTTCTATTAGCAAAAGTCCATTAGTTTATAATATATGAAAATATGGGACCACCACTCAGGGGCGGACCTAGCATAGAACAAGGGCCAATCCCCGTTGCCCCTTGACGCTCTGACGGTAGTGTAAAAATTAGTGTAAATTTTGGAAAAAATTGACGTTTTTTCGATTTCGTTGCTGCTTTTTATAGAAACGTTGCCCCATTAAGTTTTTTCGAAATCCGCCACTGCCACCACTAGTTTTTGAAGTTAAGACCGTTAACCGCTAATAATTGAGATTATTAAAATCAATTATTCCTTAAAAATATTACAGAAGTATAAAAAAGAAGGTAAAGGAAACCAAAAACATTACAACCAGATAAAATAAAATAGGTTCACACATGTTCTTTTTTTTTTTTTTGGGTAAAGTTTTACAATACGTTCTTCACTCACCGAATGTGCAGGTCTAACTCAGTCAGGTATCTACTTCTATTGATCGCCCGCCGTTGTAGTTAATTATTTGTTTTATGAGGTGTTTCATGCCTTCTGTTTTCATTTTCAGTTATCTTCTTTCTTTTGTTTTTGTCTACACATTTGGGGATTTTAGGGCTTACGACTGTTCATATCGGCTACTTTACTTTGGTTATATATGGATACTTTGTGGGTGTTTGGATGTGTGCTTAGAAAGCTTTTATGTGAGATTAATTAAACAAGTTAAAGCTGCGACACAGAGTGTTGAAGGAGATGGTTTTAATGTGTTTGTTTGAAATTATTATAATCATATTGAGGGCATGTTTGGATGGGCTTATTAGAGTTAAAAAGGACTTTTGGAAAAGGACTTTTGAGAAAAGGACTTTTTGAAAAGGAGTTTTTAAAAAAAGTGTTTGGATTAGCTTATTGGTGTAAAATGACTAAAATGGGCATTCTTTTAAATATAAGGGGGTAAAGAAGGGGTAATTTAGTAAATTCATTTTTGAAAAGTCACTTTTGGATCCAAAAGTCATGAAATCTTGGCTTTTCAAAATCTGATTTTCCTTCTTTGCAAAAAGCTATTTCCAAAAGTCCTTTTAGTCTATCCAAACACAAAAACAACTTATTGGCTTCTTGATAAGTCAATAAGCCAATAAGTTGTTTTGAGAAGCCCATCCAAACATGCCCTGATTGATGGTGTTAAGTGTTTCCAGATTATAACCATTTTAAGAAGTAACAGATAAAATAAAACAAGGGTAAAGTGAGTTTAACTGGTTGCTGATTATGACTGTTTATAAATTAATCATAAACTAAGTTAGATCAGTGAAATTGTTCATCAGATAAATCTTTTTCAATGAGCACAAGAAATTAGTTATTCATTCTGGTCACATGTGAAAACCCAATTAAGAAGCGTGGCCGCCATACTGATTTATGAATTTTTTCTTTGAAGTTTGAATTGCTTTATTGTTAGATTATGTTGTATTTTGCTATTTCCTCTTTGTGAACAGTAAACATAGATCATCTTCATTCCATTTTCACAGTTTACAGTATCCATCCCACATAAACAGCCTGAGATGAAAGCGAAACGTTTGTCTAAAGCTCCGCGATTGGATAGAATCACTACACTTCCTCAAACCATAATAGAAATCATCCTATGTCTCTTACCAATTGAAGAAGCAGCAAGGACAAGTATCCTCTCAAGGGAATGGAGGTACAAATGGACCACTATTCCTAAACTTGTGTTTTATGAGCCCACTGTTTACATGTCAACCAAAGAGATTACTTTTAGGGAGTTGAGGTGTAAATTTTTCTGCGCTATACACCAAGTTCTGTTGCTGCGCCAGGCCCCAATACTCGATTTCACCCTTCGAATATCTGCAGATGACACCTATTTTGAAATTGATCCAATCATACTTCATTTGTCAAGGATGGTACCATACTGTCATGAAATTAAGACTTGACTTTCGGTGTGAGGGTTCATATCATTTACCCTTATCTTTCTTCTCGTTGCATCACTTAACGGACCTATATCTTGGATATTGTGAAATCGGCCATGAACCCACATTCAATGGATTTGGTAACCTTACAAGCTTATCCTTAAACAGAGTATCTATCTCTAGAAAAAGTCTTCTACATCTTTTATCTAATTGTCCATCACTTAAGAGCTTTAGTCTGGTAAGTTCATACTTGTATATCCACTCTCGTGGGCTTCCAAAACTTATCTGAATATTTTAAGTCTATGCAGTTTATAGATGATGAAGAGTTTTACGGTCATGAAAGACCCAACATTATGGAGCTGTTCAAGTCTTTACCTGTGATTGAACATCTAACCACTTGGGGTTATATCGCTCCGGTAATATTTATCCACATTATACGTATATATAAGGTAAAGGAAAAAAGGTCTAATTTAATTTTTAATTGTTTTTTGGTCTATGGTTGTAGTTATTTGATCTAGACTCGGTTCCCCAAGAGCTTCCAGCCTCACTAATCCACCTCAAATACTTTTGTTTCGAAGAAATGGGTATTGTTACCTTTGGATTGACTTTTCTTGTTGTTTTGCTCAAATGCTCCCCTAACTTGGAGAGAATTGAGCTAGAGGTGAATAGCATAACTGCATAAGTCTATCTTGTATCCTATTTGTTTTGATTCGATGCTAAAATTCGCTGACCCAACACTCTTGTTGTAGACCAATACATATGAAGATTATGATGTAGACTCGGTCAATTTGGAAGACTATTCCGATATATTTGAAGAATATTCAGATGTTTGGTTGGAACATCTGAATGAATTGAAGTTTAGATGTTTCAGTAACTTGAAGCCTGAGTTGGAGCTTGTGAAGTTTATCTTGGCCAGGTCACCCAATCTGAAGAAGGTTATATTGGTAACCTGGATGGATGATAAAAATGAAGAGGTGGAGTTGTTACAAAGTCTCTTACGCGCCCCATGTGCATCACCAGTACAAATCCTTGTTGAGAATCGCTGCAAAAATTGACGATGATGTTTTCACTCGACATTCTTGAGAACCAACGTTGAGATCTATGGTGATTCTTGCTTTGCTACTTGTTATTCTGTATCTTTTTAAGAGTTGGGTAAATATGCAATAAATATTATTACAATTCTTGTGTATAACGCATCAGGCGGTTCAACCCGTTTGCACTTTCATTAGAATTCGTTTATAACATGTCAGGCGGTTTAACCCATTTACAGTCTATTTACAAACTGTCGGACCATTTTGACTTGCCAAATCATCAGACCAAAAGTTTTAAACTCTTAATTTACCCTGTTTGAGAGGTTTCACTCTAATCACAGTCAACAAGTCACATGTTGATTAACCGCTGACCTGTTATTTATCATTAAAACCTATAAGGTTAGTCCTTGTGACCGAGAGGTCACTACTTGATCCACAGAAACAACCTTATTGCACATATCCTTCCCAACTATTGCAAAGTTGAGTTGTCTGGCTATGCTAATTAGCTTTGCTGCAGAGGCTAAGATTTTCTTACACTTTAGATTATTGTGTATGTTATTGCCTACCTGTATTCATGTATGTGTATTTCTACTTTACTCTTTCATCTTTTCTTCGGTTATTGATATTGTTTGTTTGTCTTGGAGCCAACGGTCTCTTTGGAAGTAGTCTCTTTATTCTTAGGATAGTTGTAAAGTTTGTCTACATTTACCCTTTACATACAGACCCTATCAATAGCTTAGCTATAGTTGGGAATTACTGAGTACGGTTGTTATTAAATATTTAAATTTATAAAGGGACCAATAATTTTGGTGGTTTGCGTGTTCTGATGCAACCATAATGTTTTTTTTTTATTTATACTTTTCATTTATGCATCTAATCAAAAACTTAGTTTACATGTAAAACTGCTTGTTTAGACACGTAGTTAGGATTTCATAGAGTAAGAAATAAACATATAAAATTAAAATTGTTCCATCAAGAGCAAGCTCGGTTCATCAATCTGCTAGCAACAACTAATAGTCTTCATTTGCACTTAGTAATCGATGATGTAAGAATAAAAAATCAACTTGTAAAATATTAACTAGTGGTGGCAAAGTGGGCAAGTTGGATGGGTTTGGGTAATGGTCAAGATGGGTTTAGGTTAGGATGGGTATAGATCAGGATGGCTATTTTAAAAAATAGGTCGGATGGGTAATGGGTTAAGATGGGTTTGGGTTAGGATGGTTTAGGTTAGATGAGATGAAAAAATAATTAAAAAATTAAAAAAACATAAAATAAAAAATTCTAAAAAAATCAAAAGAATTCTAAAAAATCAAAAAGATTCTAAAAATCTTTAAAATTCAAAAAAATTCTAAAAAAGTATAAAAATCCTAAAAAATCAAAATAATTGTAAAAATTCTAAAAAGTAAAAAAAAATTCTAAAAAAAATCCTAAACTCATCCTAACCCAAACCCACGGATGAAGAGCCGTTTGCGCCTAATAACCCAAAAGGATTTGTGGGGAAGACTCTGGGTCAGCCCGGGTTGAAACGGTCGGTTTGGGTTGGTGAAACGGGCTTTCGGGAAGTGGCTGCTTATCTTCTTGATTATGATCATTTTGCTAATGTGCCCCCTACTGCATTGGTTAAAGTTACTCATTCTGTTTTCAATGTTAATGATGGTATGAGTGGGAATAACAGAAAGAAAAAATGTTTTAGTAAAATTGCTTCATTTCAACAGTTTATTGTTCATGATTTTGATGTTAGTGATCATGGGACATCGAGTTTTTCGGTGGGGGGACTATTTGCACACTTGGTGTGTAAATAGTCAACCCAAAAAGGTTTTTTTTTGTCCTATATGCACACCCTGCAGTGTCGAGCTGTGGCCAAAACACGGCGTTTTGGTTCGGTCAACTAGACAAAGACTGACGGGTGTCTGACGGGTCTGTTGACCGGACCAAAACGCCAAGCTTTGGCCGCGTTTTGGTCCTCTCAACCAGACACCCGGTCAGTCTTTTGTCTGGTTGATAGGACCAAAACGCAGCCAAAGCTCGACGTTTTGGTCCGGTCAACAAACCCGTCAGACACCCGTTAGTCTTTTGTCTGGTTGACCGGACCAAAACATCACGCTTTGGCCACAGTTCAACACTGCAGTGTGTGCATATAGGACAAAAAAAACCCTTTTTGGTGTGCATATAGGCATTTGGGTGTGCCAATAGTTACACCCTTGTCGGTGTCTAATGTTCATCGTGTCGGTATATTTGATGTTAGGATCTTAAACACAGACCGACACGCAGGGAATCTGCTCGTTAGAAAGGTTAATGATGGTGGAAAATTTGGTCAGCAAGTTGAACTCATACCGATTGATCATGGTCTGTGTCTGCCTGAAAGTTTAGAGGATTCGTATTTCGAGTGGATTCATTGGCCACAAGCTTCGATTCCATTTTCAGAAGATGAACTCGACTACATTGAATCACTTGACCCGTATCAGGATTCGGAGATGTTGAGAAATGAGCTTCCAATGATTCGTGAAGCCTGTCTATGCGTTCTGACCCTATACACCATTTTTCTAAAACAGGCTGCGGGTTTCGGTCTGTGTCTGGCTGAGAACGGTGAAAGATGACCCGTGCGTTCAGGCGTGTGAAGAGGCGCCCATTGAGCTCGAGGTGTTGTGTATGGAGGCTAGACGAGCTGCAGCCGAGACCAATAGAGAAACATTTGTGTTATCTCCTAAAATCGGACTGCAGGAAGACGGTTTCCAATTTGAAATCGATTATGATGATTTGGAATCTTCCATAAACCCGACGCTTCCATTCCAATTCGGATTCGGGAGAAACCCGCTTTCTAAACTTGAAGAAGAAGATGAAAATGAAGAAGATGTTGTGCGTCCCACTTCAGGAAAGATTCCTTATGTGTTGAACCTATCGACGTCGTTGAAAAAAAAGCTTAAGTGTAGGCGACTCACCGATTGGGCATAGGAGTTCCGAGGGCTTTTGCAGCACACGTTGACCGCGCGTAAGTCGGGTGGTGCGGGACCGAGGCAGCGACAGAGGCTCGATACTTCTTGTCGGTTTTGAGAGTGTAGGTTAATGTTGTTTGAGTTTGATTTTGAGTTTGAGTTTATGTTGTTGTGTTGATGTACGTTTTTACTGTTTTAGGATGAAGTCCTTGTGGACCTGTTTTATAAATAATTTGTAGAATATGAAAAAAGAAAGAAAAGATAAAAGAATGAAAATAGTGGTGTAAAAATGGAAATATTTGGAAGTTTGTGATTTGGTTTTTGTTTTGTTTTGTTTTTGTTTTTAGAAGTTGGGCTGTGGAAGTGCAAGTGAATTAGGTGGTATTTATTTTTCAGATGCAAAATGTCTGAAGTCTGCGGACCACATCTGCAGGAGAAAAGACGGACCAAAGGTCTGCAGTCTGCAAGGAGAAGAGAGTTTGTTTTTTTTTACTTCTACAAAAACCACTTCACAACACACACAACACACACACAGAACACTCCTCTCTCTCTGCCTTCATCTACCACCACCACAACTGTAACACCCCGTGTTTCGAAAGTCAAAGTCAAAGTCAAGATTGAAGCCAAAGGAAGACAAGATTGCTAATTGCGATCTGTCTCTCCTTGCTCAATTCCTGTTTTGACTTCTTTGACTTGTAAATAGTCTATTTTATTTTCTCTTTAGTTGTATTATGTGGAGTATCTATTAATAATCGCATATTAATCGCTATTTATCGCATGTTTAATCGCTTTATCGCTATCGCAATCGCACTCGCAACTCGAATTACGCATTTTGTGACTGATATACGTGTGTGTGTGCCTTATGTGTTACTTGTGCATGTTTATTTATGTTATGTTGTGGTAATCAATCGAAAACGCAATCGAACTCGAATAGCAATCAAATCGAAATCGAACTCAATCGCAATCGAAATGGTATGATAATTGGGGGAGAAGAGATAGCGCGAGATATAGTAGTTGGGATTAAAAGTAATTTGACTAGGAAACTCTATCGCATCGAGACGATCGCAATCGAAATCGAAACAGCAAAAATCGTCGCGCCAAACACCCGAACCAAGTGCCATCCGACCGGGCTGCCACTTGATCGTGGTGCCAGGCTGCCATCCGACCGAGATGACATCCGACCGGACTGTCATCCGGGCGAGATGCCATCCGACCGACCTACCCTTTCCACTTTGGGAATCCTATAAATACCCCATGTCACTCTCATAGTTACCACTTTTGGCAACTGACGTCCGAACAGCCCGTGCACCTCACCTTTTCTTCGATTTCTCTCAATTCCGGTAAGATCTCGTCCTAAATCTTGTACTTCCTTAATCTACACGCACTCCTACACCTTTCTATCTTTTAAATCTTAACTTTTAACCATGAAATCATCAAGATTCAAGGTATTCAAGGATGACGTCGTCATGTGTTCTTGAAGAACTGCATGTTTTGGCTTCAATCCACCAAGAACAACTTAGATCTAACTGATTTCCACACAAATAAACAAAGATCTTGCATAGATCTAAACACATTCATGGTGAAAAAGGATTGAAAGATGGTTTCTAACTTTCTTTCAACTCTTTTACACTCAATGCACTCAAAACCGATAGGATCGGACCTTGATCTAGTCTTCTACTCATTCTCAGTGTTGTGCTAGCTCAAGATCTGGATTCTACTCACGAGACCACCGATTTCGGGTTAACCAAGAACAACCGTCTTGAACCGGTTAACTGATCGAACTAGGGTGATTCCTGTTTGATCGGGCCACTTGGGTAAAGATGGGGTTCTATTGGTTAACACGTGGTCAAAACGTCTCGATAAAACGACAAACAATCAAAACGGCCAAGTGAAAGACGAACGAAACAACCGGGACGGAGTGCTATCCGACCGGACTACTGTCCGAATGGATAGCCATCCGAGCGGCCGGCTGTCCGAACGACCTACATCTTGGGTCCCACACTTAACCAATTTTATCTGAAGTCTGAGTGGTGAACGAGTTACTATCCGGTCGGACTACCATCCGACCGAATTACCCTTCAGATCATGAGATACTTGGACTTTAACACTTAAACGATTTTCAAACATGTTCAATACACTAAGGATGCCACCCGACCGGACTGCTGTCCGATCGAGTGACAACCTGCTGTGAACTTGTTCTCACTGAAGTGTCAACCTATCGGATTGCCGTCCGATCGGATGACCGTCCGATCGACCGACCTGAAAGGTAGAGATACTTCAATGTTTTCAAAATGCTACAAAGAAAATTTCAAAAGTCAAGCCATCATACATAAACACATCCTTCTCAAAGGAAGAAACAATCCACTCGAATAGTCATCCGACCGGACTACCGTCTGACCAGATAACCATCCGAACGGATTGTCATCCGCACGACTGGCCGTCCGACCGGATTACCATCCGATCGAACTGCTGTCCGACTCACTCGTACACTGCATCGTTTTACGCGTCACTTATCGTTATGCTATTGTGCCATTTCAATATCAAAACTGTCCTCGTGACAAGGCCTTTTGTGTCATTTCAATATCCTTAATAGCTTATAGCTGGATTGAGTATAATTTAAAATAAACCTGATTATCAAATTAACCAAGAATGGTCTATTAATACCATGATTAATGAATCATCGAAGATGATGGTTCCAAAATAGACTCCCTGTCAAGAAAAGGTAATGAACTATGTTCAAACCTTAATACCTCGATTCTCTAAAGTCTTGGCTTATAAATATTAAAACTATCCTTGTGATTAGGCCTGTTGTGCCACTTTAATATCCTTAATGATTTATATACTAGGATAAATTATAATGAAGATACTAATATAATTAACAAATTAACCAATATGGTTTTGATGTGTTCAAATATTAACATATAAATTTCATCAAATGAGGCATAAAACTAACCCCTTTTTAGTACTAATGTTGGAAAAGTGTGCTTTTGTCTTCCTTTTGTATTTTCAGGATTAAATGAGCTCAAATTAACAAAAGAAGCAAAAAGACATCAAAATCTAACATAAATACAAGAAAGGGAACAAGACGTGACATGCCCGACCCCACGACAGCATATTCCCAAGCAAAACAAGAAGACAGAAGACTGAACACGCCCCGTGCTCAGCCAGCACGGGGGCGTGCCCAAGTGTCAGCAGAAAAGACAAAGTGGTAGAAGCTTCTATTGCCCACCACGGGGCCGTGCTCAGCGGACACGGGGCCGTGGTCAACTATAAGATTCACACAATCCAGTAAATCTGCATAGTACAAAGATTCTTCTGCACCACGGGGTCGTGCTCAGCAGACACGGGGGCGTGGTCAACTAATAAGACAAAGCTGCATTTAATGAACAAAGAGAAGGATGTGGACACGGGGCCGTGCCCACTGGACACGGGGCCATGCCCGAGCTTCTGTTCAGCCTATAAATAGATGTGCTTGGCTCAAGCTCAAACCATCCCTTGGCACACCACCTCTCTCACACTTCACCCACCACCCACCACCACCATAACACCATCATCCACCACCATCATCCATTGTCCATCGTAGAGTGTGTGAGTCGTCTCGGGATCCAAGATTGATCGTAAGAGTTCTTGACAATCAAGGCCATGTTTGCCTAAGTCTCTTACATCACTTGGTGAAGACAAAGTGTCTAGTGTAATACTTTTTATTTCTAATCTTTTCCACTTTTTATTTGGTTTCGTATTAATGACTTTAATAACTAGTTGCTTATGTTGAAGGTGATATTTCTTTATCGTTTGTCCGTGGTGTCTTGAAATTATTTTACTGTCTATATAAAATAAAAGATTTTCACCATTCATATCTCCACGGTCTATATGGAGGTATGTTGGCTACCTGGTCGGGGGTTAAGGGAACGGTTTGGTAAAGGTCTTGCCATTGTTCAGCGTTTAGAGGTCCTGCAATGGACCTGGGTCAAATTTAGTAGGACCTCCTTCAATACTTCACGGTATTGGATGGCGGGGGTCCAAACTCTTTGATCCCCTCATAAGTTAACTACTATTAATACTATAACCCGGCTATTTAGGACTGTATCCCTGCTGACTCAGACTACTTAGTCGAGGGTAACGTCACCTCCAAAAGAGGGGCCTACCATAATATTGCATTAATAACTTAATTCATTATCTTCCAATAATCCACCCTTTTAGGATTGTATCCTTGCTGACTCAAACTACTGGGGTGAGGGTAACGTCACCTTCAAAAGAGGGGCCTACTACAATAACTAAGATAATCTCTTAATCATGTGCAAAAGTGCGGAAATAATCAAAGGTTACACTAGATACGAGTCGGAACCAAGTGATTCATCTTGTCTATCTGTTTTTATTTTTATTTTTATTTTCAGCATTTTAGTTAGTTTTTATTTTTCTTAGTTTAAAACATTTTTCTAAACTTTTTATTTTGATTAGACGTTGAGGATAAACCGGTACTAAAAGCTCTTGTGTCCTTGGACGACCTCGGTATCTTGCCAACACTATACTACGCTCACGATGGGTGCACTTGCCCATATGTGTGTTTAGTGTTAGTAAAATATCGTGTTTTATAAATTTAAAACTTGGCTAAAAATAAGTGTTAAAGGGGCTTAAAATATACACCTAATATATATAACACTTCACACGCATCAGGTTTATACTACCATGGTTGATGAATCGTCAAAAAAATGATAATTCCATAATAACCTCTGAATAAATCATTGTCAATATGTATGTAGCAATCAAGCTACATGGCTGGATCAGATGAGGTTAACAGCCACCCGAGGGAGAATAATGATGCTCCCAGAGTTAATATAACTGGTGCGGAACTGCAAGCATTAATAGATAATGCCGTTACACGAGCTCTCGACAGACAGTATGATGAATCAAGTGATACACACTCTAAGACTCTATCTGTGGCTCGTAGTAAGCCCCCTTCTAAATCACACGAGTCAAGGGAGGACGATGTTCATAACTCGTCAAATCAGAGGAGTGTTCCGTCTAGACAGGTTGTGCTTAACCAAGAGCCACATGTTAAAACCTGTTCATATAAATATTTTGTCTCCTGTAAGCCCAGAGACTTCACAGGAGAAAAAGGAGCCATCGACTGCATGACATGGCTCGATGAGATGGACACCGTTGTTGATATTAGTGGATGTGCAGAGCAAGACATTGTGAAGTTTGTTTCACAATCCTTTAAAGGAGAAGCTCTAGCTTGATGGAGGTCACTAATCCAAGCTACTGGGAAGATCCCGTTATATAATCTGACATGGGATCAGTTTGCTGCTCTTATCAAAGAAAATTACTGTCCTCAACATGAAGTTGAGAAAATCGAGACTGATTTCTTAACATTGGTCATGAAGAACCTAGATTGTCAGGCATATCTTACAAGTTTCAATACCATGTCTCAATTGGTTCCGTACTTGATCACACCGGAACCAAAGCGTATAGCTCGCTTTATTGGAGGTCTAGCCCCAGAAATCAAGGCAAGCGTGAAAGCATCGAGACCTGCTACATTCAGGTCAACAGCAGATCTGTCGCTATCTCTCACACTCGATGTACTCAGAAACAAGGCTGCCAAAGCTTCTGATGAAGGAAAGCGAAAAAGGGAGGATGAGAATTCTTATCACTCCGTTAAGAAGAAAAAGGGGAACTCTGATCGTCAGAAGAGTTCCGGGTCTAAGAAAGGCAACCAGCAGTCGGGTGAAAAGACCAGGTGCAAAACCTGTAAGAAATACCACCTTGGGAAATGCAGATTTGAATCTCAGCCTCTACCCTGTGGAATCTGCAAGTCTAAGGAACATACAACCTTGGATTGCAAGAAGTTGAAAGATGCAACCTGTTATGGTTGCAACGAGAAGGGGCATATCAAGACTAACTGCCCTAGGAATCAGAAGAAGCCTGAAGAGGCCAAGAAAACAAACGCGTGAGTCCTTCATATGAACACCCTGGAGATGGTACAGAATGATGATGACATAACAGGTACATTTCCTTATCAATGAAGTTATGCGGGAATTTGTTAATTCTGACGCAGATAAGTCTATTATGGACAATAATTGTTGTAAGCCGTTGTATCCGCCTATTAGGACCTTAGACTTATGACGTGAGGTAGAATTGGCCGATGATACATTAGGAAATACTTCAACAACCTTAGATGGATGCTTTATATCCATTAGGAAAAACTCTTCTCCAATATCCTTGTGACAAGCTTTCAAGCTATCCAAATTATCAATATGATCAAGACAGATGTGACATTTTGATCCTCTGTCAAAAAGGTGATGGACTAGGTCCAAACCTAAAAGCCATTAACGGTCTTATATGGCCTAGGCTAACTATAATTGATATATATATTCTTCAATAACATTCATTAAGAATGTTAGTACTGTATTAGCCTGTATGGTTTAACGGTACCATGGTAAGTATATATTAGGTCATCAGGATGATGAATAGCGGTTGTTGGATTGCAACTAAATAATTGTTTTATTTGGTGCTAGGAACCAAATATCGAGTATGACAAACTCGGATAAGACAGTCGTTGATCGTGTTATGGATAATGCGACACATGCTAATGATGCCACAATTGTAAACCTTAGAATTTCCAAGGATGTTCTTCAAATTATGATAGACGCAGCTGTTAGAAAAGCTGTGAAGAAGGCCGTGAAAAAGTTCAAAGAGCCCCATGCTACTCGCTCCAAATTTTATCTAGGACCACATTTCCTTACTCATAAGGAGGATCTTGTTCATGCCTCAAATGCAAAGGATGAGCTAAAAAGGAAAAGGGAGGAAGATAACTCCCAAAGCTCTAAGAAGAAGAACAAACAAAAGTCCAACCAGAAACCAGTATGCAAGACCTGTAAGAAGCGCCATTATGGGAAATGCAGGTTAGAATCAAAATCCCAATCGCAGCCCAGGGCTTGTGGGATCTGCAAATCTAGTGAGCATAAAACATTGGAATGCCAGAAGATAGGAGATGCGACTTGTTACAACTGTAACGAGAAAGGGCATATCAAATCCAATTGCCCAAAGTATGCTAAGAAGCTTGAAGGAGATAAGAAGACTGACGCTAAGGCCTCTCAGATGGATGCAAAAGAGGACATACAAGATGACAATGTTATAACAGGCACGCCCTTATCCTTGATGTATATGCAAGGGTATTGTTTGATTCAGGTGCAGATAAGTCATTTGTGGAACAAATTTTGTAAGTTATTAAATCTGCATGTTAGAACCTTAAGCATAAAATATGAAGTAGAATAAACGCTAAGAGTTCTGCTTTGTTACGGATACCAATCAAGATATCTAAAAATAGAATTGTCCAAGTAAATGTTCCCGATTAAGGAACTCGTGGACTTGTAACATAAATGTGTCACTTATTTGACACAAGCAATGGTGGGTGAATTGGAGCCTGAGATATGGAAAATCTCTGTAACCTCCTTGTACCTTGATTTTTCTCCTGAGATTACCTTGATTACCTTCTGAGAAGCAAGTAGAGTTAAGATTTATATCCCATTTAGGGTTGTATTATTATGAAATCTCCAAGACGGAAGGAGCCATCTTTGGAAGAATCAAAACCCTGATTAAGTGAGTTTTAAAATAGAGGATTCATATAGCCTAACTCAAAATTCTGAGAATTCGGCATTGTTAATTAAGAAAGACGGTTCATTTTGCTTATGCATTGATTACCGCAACCCTATTTAGGCAACAATTAAGAATCACCATCAGCTGCCTAGGATCGTCGATTTGTTCGACTAGCTGTGAGGATTAGCTATTCCTCAAGATTAGTTTTAAGCGGTGGTTGGAATAACCATCTCACCTTAAGATAAGCTTTTCTATAATAGTGGTTATGTAAGTATCAAGGCTGCTTCTTTGGAGATCTTGTGTAAATGGAATGTTAAACATCTATTGTTAGAACAATAGAGTGGCAAGTCCAATTAACATGATCTAAAAGTTGCATTAGAAAAAACAAATAAGATCATTCGAATTTATAATCATCTTAAAGTTGCCAGTAATCGGCAGAAAAATTGAGGATTGATAGAAGTCGCAACCTTCTTAAGTCCTTAATAAGGAATAAGGTTCAATCGAAGGTATCACCCTAAGAAGGGTGTGCTAAATTTTAAATTTCCCAGGGTAAGTTAAGCCCTAGATATATAGGAACATTCGGGAAATTGAATGCAACAACGGTCAATAGCCTATAAGCTAAAACCTATATAAGAAGCTTAGTGGAGCTCGCAATGTGACCCACACTGATGATTTAAGAATATGTATCATCGATAAGTTGAGACGCATTATCACATAATGATATGCAGATTAATGAAAATTATGATTTGATGAGAAAACCCGTATCGATTAAGGATCGACAGGTTAAAGAACTCCAAAAAGAATACATGTACCTATTATAGAGGTCAACTTGGGTGCTTGGAAAGGCCCTAAATATACTATGAAAGTTAAGTCCAATATACATCAGAAAGTACTTCCATTACTTTAGCAAATCTCTAGGTCGAGATTTCTTTTAAGGGGGTGAGGATGTAACACCTCGTAAAATCACGTCCAATGATGTATTGACACGTGTAATAAACTCTAATAAAGTCAAACCTTGAATTTCAGGGACTAATTTTTCGAAAAATCGAAAAACATTAATTATAAAAGAACTGGAAGTATTAACATACTTAAAATAAGTTTCTAAATAACCTTCTACGGTTTTATATTCACAAATGAGCCACTTGTTGATCAAGTGTAGCCGTTTGTGTAATTAATTGAAAGTTTGCGCAATAAAGGGTTAAAAGCGTCAACATGTTAATTCTTACCTCTGAGTGCCTTTTAACAAACCAAGAGCTTCATGATATTTGATTATACTTTCGGGAATGCCAAAGATAGGCCGTCTAAGTTTTTTATACCTATAAGTAAAGTTACGCGCAACTTTGCAAGTTAGAGGGACTAAAAGTGTCAATATGTTTAATTATATCTCTGAATGACCTTTTAGCAAACCCGAAGCATCGTGATGTTTAATGATACTTTCAATAATACCTAATATGGATTAGATGAGGCTTCAATGCTATTAAATGATGAGATGCGCAAGTTTGCGCAATAGAGGGACCTAAAGCGTCAACTTTTGAATCTACGCCTTTCGGTGACCACTTAAGTGAACGGGAGCGTAGTAATATTTAAGTATATGCTTGGGAATTCCCATTATGAGCCATGGAAGGCTTGGATATCATTAAGCAGCATTTCACGCTACTTTGCGCAATTAAAGGACTATTTGCGTCAAACGGAAAAAGTATGCCGATTCGTAGGGTATCGAACCTTCTGGAATATGACCATAAGTTAATCATACCCTATTTATCCTTTATATAGCTTAGTTATAGGCTTTGAGGTGTTTGGTGCGTAAAAATAAACTTTTAAGTCATGCAGGGACTAAAAGTGTCAGAAAGTGCACAAGTTTGCACTTTCGCGCATATCTCACATTCTGAATATCCCCGGACACCCAAAAATTTATGTAAGCACTAAAATATTTATTTTAGTGATTGGCTTGATAAAATTCCATTCGTCGCGTAATTTGGTTCGTTTTTCGCGTCCGTCCGTGTTTCGTCGTAATTAACCGAACAACGTGACCGTACGACCAAACGAACCGAAATCCGACATGTTTTTGAGCATGTTTCATGTTCCCTATGTTTAGGCATCATTTTAGAGCCTTAAAAATGGTTTAACGGGCCTTAGATGTGTCGGAAATGACATTTGAAGGTGCAGGGGCCAAAACTGTCAACAAAGGAAAGTTGTGCTGATCAGACCTGGTCCTTACGGACCATATGCAGGACCTCTTACGGTCCGTAAACCACTCCCAGACAGCATAATGTTGTTTTCAGCTGTTTCCAGCTGTTACACACTCATCTCTCTCTCACACATGTCATTTCCTGATACTAGGGGGCCATTTTGATACACGTGGTAGAGTTAACTGCTAAATTCGTCCCTGAGGTTTGACCCAAATTGCTAGATCAATCCAAAATCAAGTTTTGTTGCTAAAATAGTCACTGGGCCTAAGTTCTGTTGCTAGATCAGTCCAATTATTTAACACAGTTCAAATTCTTGGTTAGTCAGGAGGGCAAAGTTGTCATTTTACCTTTTAATTTGTTTTCCCATTTATTTAAACCTACACCCACACATCACAGACATACAACTCCACCACCATCATCAGCCACCACCACCCCACCTCCACCACTACTGCCGCCACCTCAACTCCACCTCCACCACCGCCGCTACCACCTCCACCAGCACCGCCGCCAACTCAACTCCACCACCACCATCAGCAGATTAAAAACCCAATTAACGAAATCAAACCCATTCTCTCCAACCAGGTTTTCCACCGGCTTCCACCACCACTTGCCACTACCCCCTGCTTGAACCCATCACCTTCCACAACTATTTGCCGACCACCAACTACGATTTACCGGCCACCATCCATAGCCATCCACAACCATTCACCGACCAATATCCACAACCATTCGCCGATCACCACTTGCGTGAACCTACCACCAAATCGAACCCCACCACTTGTCGACCACCATCCATAGCCATCCACAACCATTCGCTGACCACCATCCACAACCATTCGCCGACCACCACCAGCATGAACCCAACCCCAAATCGAAACCATTCGCCGACCACCACCAGCTGACCACCATCCACAACCATGATGATGATAGGATGATGATCTTCGATGATGAACAATGTCGATGATGATGATGATTTGTTGAGGATGATGATGATCCGATGATGAAGATGATGGTGGACATCGACGGCACCGCTTGCAAATCTTTCTTTTTTAAGCAAAACGTGCCTGGCAGCTTTATGATACGGTGGTGGTGGTGATGATGATGATGATACGGTGGTGGGGGTGGTGGGGGTGTGGTGGTGGCGTAAGTAGAGAGAGCAGAGTGATAGATGAGAGAGAGTGTGTTATGTCTGATGTGTGGGTGTAGGTTTAAATAAATGGGAAAACAAATTAAAAGGTAAAATGACAACTTTGCCCTCCTGACTAACCAAGAATTTGAACTGTGTTAAATAATTGGACTGATCTAGCAACAGAACTTAGGCCCAGTGACTATTTTAGCAACAAAACTTGATTTTGGACTGATCTAGCAATTTGGGTCAAACCTCAGGGACGAATTTAGCAGTTAACTCCACATGGTATTGTAAACACATGTATGGATGAGATTGAATCAGGGTTTACGATAAACGATCTTAACGGCTCTCCGAAACCTATAAATACCCACCTTAACTTTCCCTAAACTCACACCTTGATCTTGAATTCTTTAAGTTGGAGACTTTGCTCTTCATACCTGAGAATTTAGGATCAACCCTCCTTGCTTGGACCCTTTGTAAGTGTCCTTTCGTGCTTAGTTTATTTTGTTTAGCGTTTATAGCCGAAAAGTCAAGCGTTTTGATAAACGCTTTGGCTTTTAAGCGGTTGAGCCATTGTTCGTAATGAACATGGCTACGTGACCGTAATTGGTAGGTGTTAAACCCTCAAATAGGGTACCTCCTAATTATCACGTTTACTTAGTTTAATTGTTGGGTCAAATAAAAGTCAAACGGGTTTGTTTTAAATAAAATTCATAACTATTAATATAGAAGTCACAAAAATCAGTTTTCTCACTTTAATAACTTGGTAATTATTAGTTGAACATGTCTAAGCATGTTCAACCCGACAATTCTAAGTATAAGCTCGGTTTGGAACCGAAAGTCGCAAAAGTTGACTTTTGCTTTGACTTTCAGTTCTGACCCGATTTAGCTTAGTTTAGATATGCCTTGGGATTCCTTTAGGACCAGTTTATAGGTTAGTGTAACCCTCTGAGGTTATACAACTTGGATCCTTAGTTATCCTATTCATTGCATGTTTCCGTTATATGCTTAATTGTTGACCATTATGCCCTTTTGACCCCAAACCTTTTGCAACTGATTTTATATGATAAATAAAATAATTTAAGCTTTCTCAGATGATAAAAATACCAGCTTTTCTTTAAAAACCCGGAAATCGCATTTTCACGCGTTTTAAACGCATAGTATGTATAAAAACTATTTTAAATATATAACACTTGATACCTACTGATATATTTAGTAAATCTATATACTTTAACAGTAAGCAAAAGTTTTAAACTCAGGTTTCCAAATTGGACCTTTAAACCTTATGTGAAATTACCAAAATGCCCATTCGGTGCATAGTTTGGTTATAAATGATAAAATTCACATATGTGTAATACCCTATTGATATAACTTATTAAATTAAGTATTTTTACTAATTAAATCAGATCTGAAACTCAGATTCATATTAAACCTCTTTTATAACCTTTTAAATGACCAAAATACCCCTACGGGGCATAAATCGGTTTTAAATTCGTTTCGGGCATAACGGAAGGTATCTTACTGATATCACAATAGGTTTAAGGCATATTAGCTTAGGAAACATGTATATGACTCTTATGGTTACCCGTTACGCATATTTCGCGTTCGGATCGATTTATGTAACTAGTTTGCATAAATTGACCAAAACGGGTCAAACCTAATCATTTTCGCCTCAAAATCCAGAATGTGTTTAGTTTACCCATATTATACAAGTCTCCAAACTTGTCGGGTCTAAATCACATTCTATTCTGGTCTTCGCTTAATCATGCGTTTTGAACCGTAAACCTTTCCTTAAAACTAACTGGTCTAAGTTACGACTTAAATAAGACCCGTTAGGAATCTAATAGGTTAATAAAACCTTCGTTCCAGATTAAGAGCCCCAGTAGAAGTACTTGTGCTTGCTGATTAGAATATACGGCTGAGTATAAATTGCATTGCTAGCCCAGGTAAATACTCTTAACTTATTTTCCCTATACGGGCTTGGGATACGGTATTATAATAATACCGCTTGGTCGGGTATTGAATGTTTAATCATATGGTGGTTAAATTATTGAGGTAACCCGTTTTAATCTGTATTGTTTGAAATAAAAGCCTTTAGGGGTTAATGACTATGTCCCGGATATCCTTTGCATCATTATAATAAAATGGCCACGTCTTAAGCACGGGGTGTAGGCATACACCTGACAGTTGCATAAGGGAAACGGTATCTCACTCTCTTGTGGGCCTATACTTGTGGCGTGTCTGTTAATCTTGACTCGGTTTCTAACATCGGGCCCTGAATGTATAACGAACATGTAAATCTGTATACAAGATTACTTTTATATAATTGTCCCAAGTTATAAAAGATATTTTTGTGCCTGGTGCATCTAAATCAATTTTCTTAAACTCTTTTTAAAATGAGTCGATTAATTGTATTTACCAGTGTAAACTGACGTATTTTCCAAAAATGTTAAGTGACAGGTACTGAACGTAATTGGCTGGGAGCTCAGGGCGTTAATAGGGAATCTTGCAAGTTCTAGATGCCTAAAGTCTGTTGAACAGTTTTCTTTTATTTGATCCGCCTGTGGATCTATCTTACATTCCGTTGTAATATTTGATATTTCTTTTGAATCGGATTATAATATATTTATCTTTTGCTTCCGCTGTGCATTTTAAATTGTGTTGTTTGACTATGATGATATCGACTACGTCATGATACTCCCCACCGGGCCCACCGGTAATACGTGGAAATATCTGGGTGTGACAGTGGTGGCGGAGATCTGGTGGTGGAGGTGGTGGCGGAGATGTGGGGGTGGAGGTGGTGGCGGAGATGTGGTGGTGGAGGTGGTGGCGGGGATGTAGAGAGTGGCGGTGGAGAGTGGTGATGCAGAGATGTGGAGAGTGTCTGTGTTTTGAAAGAGAGAAGAGGTGGGCTTATGTCTGCGTGGAGAAGAGGTGGGGAAGAGGTAAAATGTGAGAAATGCTTCTGGAAAACAAACAAGCTGCAGGACCCAAAGGTCTGCGCGTGTCTGAGCGACGCAGACATAAGTGGCCAGAAGTTCTTATGGCCAAAAAACAAACAGCACCTTAGTAAAGTGTTTGCAGAGGGAATGGAATGATTTTTTTACAATTTTTTTGGTTTTTTAGATTTTTTTTAATTTTAGGATTTTTTAGATTTTTTATTTATTTTTGTAGAATTTTTTTGATTTTTTGGAATTTGTAATTTTTTGATTTTTTTACAATTTTTTTGATTTTTTTTAGAATTTTTTTGATTATTTTTAGTTTTTTTATTATTTTTAAATTTTTCATTATTTTTAAAAGAAAAACGACGGGAGAGTAATACGACGGCGATTGGTGAAGTCACAATTGTGAAGAGATATCTACGAGTAGTAATTAGTTTAGTGATTTTATGTCATACCCATCTTGACCCTCTTGGGTTTTATTACATACCCATCCTGACCTACTCTTTTTTTTATCCACCATTTCATAACCCATCCTAACCTAGTGACTAATTTTATTTGATTCATCTTAACCCATCTTAAAATTTAAAATACCCATGTCAACCCAAAATGAAATAGATGGGCTTGTTTTGCCAGTTCTAATATCAAGCCAGACCCGGAATATCATCCATACAAATAGACTTTTGCTTTCATCTATATTTCCAAGCATTTGTTTTAAAGTAAACGTCATTTAGTGATTTGATGGAGTGTAATGCCTAATTGATTTCCACAAGTCAAGTCTTTGATTTCAAAATTGTGTCCAATTTCACATGTACGTTATTGAAATTTTATGACTCATTCTAACATGTTACCCGGTCACAGCTGAATGTATGTTTTATTAAGCATATCACCAACCCATTATTATAAATTATAAATTAGTAACATGTTTGTGTTTGGTTGGGTTGTAAAGTGTGTATAAATGTTTTTGGGAAAATCTTGAAATTAGTCTTTGACCAATTTTTTTTTTTTTCAAAAATAGCCATCTGAAATGGCTCCATGCCTCTAAAACGGCTTAGGCAAGTCCTTTCAAGTCCACCAATCCGTGAATTCCACGTGTCCGACAAAACCTGAAACGGCTCAGAGCCGTTTCAGACGTCGTCGTTCGTTTGAAAGCTCTCAGCCGAGCCGTTTCAATTGGCTTGTCCTTTTGAGCCGGTTCAGTGGATGGCTTGTATTTCGGAGCCGATTGAAAGATCTCAGCTGAGAACTTTCCACAAAGCTCAAGCCGTTTCATTTGGCTCAAAGCGCAAGCCGTTTTAGCATTACTTGAGCCGTTTCCGTTCAAGCGAAGCCGGTTCAACCTAACCTAAGTCGTTTCAGCAACGGCTGAGCCGGTTCCATATAAGTTCAGCCGTTTCAACCAAACTAAGTCGTTTTAGGATAAAGTTGTGCCGGTTCAAGCTAACTTGTGTCGTTTCAACTGACTCTGAGCCGTTTCAATAATGCATGTGCCGTTTCCTTAGAATTCAAATCGTTTCAAGTATTTGTGCTATATATTATGACGAAAATGTTATGCAAATAAGTTAAATAAGTTTCGTAAGCCGGTTTGTGCCCATTTGTTTTGCTATAATCAGAAGATTGTGATGTTGTGAAGCCTTGTGGGTGTCCAAATAACATAGAGACTCTCGGCATTGATGGTCGTGCTTCCATTAGATCTGTTCCATCGACGGCAGAAATTCTCCATACGATGTTTTTCTATGCTTTAAAGTTGGTCTACCTATTGAAAAAACCGTCCGTGCAGCATGTACCTATTGAAAAAACCATCCGTGCAGGACAATGATCGTTTTCCTCCACCGTCTTCTCGTGTATGGTCTCCTTGAGCTTATAATCTTCTTTGAACGAGAATGTTCATTCGGGGAGAATGTTCTGGGGACTGTACGATAACAATGATTCAACTGCTGTTCATGAGTCTTCCCGGCTTTGTCTGCTAGTTTTGGATCATTGGTGACGGTAGGTGGAGTAGAACAATCATCTGAAACCCGTTTTCCGTAGGTGATGAGGATCACAACAAAGTTTTTGCCCCAAGTTTACCACGTATAACTTGGAGACGAAAACGTGTTGATTATATCCCATCAATGTGTACAACTGCAGCAACCGATTCAACGTTACTTCTTGCTGAACTCGAATTCAGGAAATGATAAGTAATGTAAGGAGAAGCGTTGGGATTCAAGGATTTAGACGCGATGTCGCAGAAGAATTATCTGAAACCTGTTTTCCGTTGTATTTTAAAAAAAAATTCGTAACAATTCACTATTAAAGTTGAAAAATAGTTTTTACCCAAAAAAAAGTTGAAACATTGTATACTGTTGTGTAATATTGCTGGATGATATCGTAATGTTTTGTAATATTTGCTGGTTGATACTCTTTGTCTTTAATTAGTTAATCTGAAATATAATTTTTGTCCGAGCAATGAAACATCGTTCAAAATATTGTATATTTTTGTCTCAAATATGTTTTTGTCCGAAACAATAAACCAGTAATCAGTTAAAGCAATGCATAAAAGTTAAGGTCCCGGGTTCGATCATTGGCAAAACGAAACAATAAACCAGTAAACAGTTAAAGCAATGCATAAAAGTTAAGGTCCCGGGTTCGATCATTGGCAAAACGAAACAATAAACCAGTAAACAGTTAAAGCAATGCATAAAAGTTAAGGTCCCGGGTTCGCTCCTTGGCCAAACGAAACAATAAACCAGTAAACAGTTAAAGCAACGCATAAAAGTTAAGGTCCCGGGTTCGATCCTTGGCCAAAAACGGGTTTTGCCATTTTTTTGGGTTCTTTAACCAGTAAATAAATTAGTTGAAACAATGCATAAAAGAATTAAGAACGCGTGTATATGTTGGGTTAGACAGTGGAAGGAACGGGTGCACACGAGCTTAAGGTCCCCGGTTCGATCCTTGGCCAGAACCGGGTTGTAAGGACCTGCAAAAACGTCCGATAACACTCCGAAAGTAGAAACCCGGACCCCTAAAACCCTAACCCTTGTGAAAATCAAGAAATTCAATTTTATTGGTCTGTCGCGGGCCGCGTAAGACTTAAGGATAGTCTACGCGGGGCGCGACAACTTGATAGTTCTCCGGATAAGCTTTAGGCCACATGTCAGACACGTGGCATACCTACACTGTGACACGGCAGCCCTAGCCGTAGCTAGGGTGGCCCTCGCGGACCGCGTAAAACTCAAAATTCAGCTATAAAAGGGACGTTGCATGGCATTGCTTCTGTGTTCGAAAAATCAGTTCAAAACGTCCATATTCTGCTTAAAAACGAGTGTTTAAGTGTCGAGACGCTGCTACGATTTCAGGGTAATAACTCGATCACTGCTACGATACAATGTCCGATCGATTGAAACCGATCCGGTGGATGTTTAAGTGTTGCCCGAATTCAGGCTATACCTTGTCATTCGTCGTGAGGGTTTTGATTTCGTGAGTTTATCATAAATGTTGTATTAAGTTACTAACCTAGCATTGTTATTTAACTAGGTTACCAAGCTTAATCAGTAGGCAAAACTCTGTCCAACTAAACTTGCAATGTGAGTCGTTCTCTTTTTACCAAATTGTTTCCAAAACCCTATTTATTTTTAAAGTTATAATTATAGGGATTAAGTCTTTGTAATCTTCAATTACAGCCGGTATGTGGGGTTTTGTATACATTACTTGATAATCGTCACCATTGGACAACGGGTTAGCCAATGGGTGATATGACCATAGTCACAGAACGGGTCGAGTGACAAATACCGTTGGGTAATTGGTTGATATAAACATTGTAATCGCCCTTAATACTGTAATTTATAACAATGGGTCGTTTGTGCAAATTGAATGACTCGCCGGTATTTCCCCGCTGATAAAATCTTTTTAAACATGTTTCAGGTGATTTACTGTGAATCAGGAAAAGTGCCGCGTAGCACTACCAGCTTGGATAAAGTGGCTCAGTAAATAAATAAATAAACACGTTTTGTAACCAAGGGGTTTCCCAGTGTAATTCCTTTATTGTAAATTACGGGGTTTGTCCCGAAACTTGAAATAAAACAATCGGGTATTTTCAGTTTAAACGGTCCTGTTAAAATTTCCGCTGCTAAGTTAAATAACAATACCACGGGTTTTCTGTCTCGCGGTGTTCGAACCAGGAAACTGGTTCGGGGGCCGAGACACGGGTTTTGCCATTTTTTAGGTTTAGTAAATGAATTAGTTGAAGCAATGCATAAAAGAATTAAAAACGCGGGTATATCTTGGGTTAGACACTTGTCCCAGTGGAAGGAATGGGTGCACACGAGATTAAGGTCCCTAGTTCGATCCTTGTCTATAATCGGGTTTTGGCATTTTTTTTTTGTTTTTTTAAGTAGTAAATGAATAAGTTGAAGCAATGCATAAAAGAATTAAAAATGCGGATATAACTTGGGTTAGACACTTGTCCCAGTGGAAGGGACGGGTGCACACGAGACTAAGGTCACCGGTTTGATCCTTGCATATAACTGGGTTTTGGCATTTTTTTTGGCCGTTTTGGTATTTTAAAATGCTTAAATCAACTTTTTCAGCTTTAGTTAAAAACCTTTAAAAATCATGAGCTGTTACAATGTAACTCGTGCCGTTACAACGTAACTGGTGCCGGTTCAAGTTAATATCTGTCGTTACAAGCAAAGCCGGTGTCACACCCCAAGAAAGTCGCAACGGAAATACAAACGTAACGGTGACGGAGGTTGGTACCCATATAACGTCTTAGTGGTCGATGCTATAGTTATTTTGGACATTTTAATGTTTTTAAAACATTGATTTTAAAATGACCGCAACCATCATGATCAAGTCATAGTTAGTTGATCCTTAGGGGTCTTATTACATACATGGTCCGATAGTTAAAAAGTGTCTAACATTATTTTATTACACAAGCATCACACAACCACATGACAACGCAAGCGAAAATTTTCCGAATCCGAACTCATGTACCTGAAGAACACGTAAAAATCAAGAGTCAACACGAAGGAAGGTGAGTTCACATATAATTTTAGTAATAATTTGTTTAAGTAAAACTTCCTTATTTAACCCTTAACGGTCTTAAAACTTTTAGATAACTAAACCGAACCGAAAAACCGAATGTTACTCAAACCAAAATAATAGGTAACATTACACAACGAGTGAATTTCAAGGATTGTCCTTTATCTTTATACAAATTTTCAGGCGATGTCCTTTATGTTCAAAATTGACGAGTTTTGTCCTTTATGTTTTCATATCATACACGTTTTGTCTTTTAGGCCTAACCTAGTTAGTTTTTTCAGTTAAATTTGGTCATATGCTTTGCACATGAGGGCATTTTTGTCAATTCAAAGGTAAGTTCAACGGAAGATTTACAGCTCAAAGCTTTTGCAACCTTTGAATTAACAAAAATGCCCTCATGTGCAAAGCACATGACCAAATTTAACTGAAAAAACTAACTGGGTTAGGCCTAAAGGACAAAACGTGTATGATATGAAAACATAAAGGACAAAACTCGTTAATTTTAAACATAAAGGACAACGCCGGAAAATGGGTATAATGATAAAGGACAATCCTTGAAATTCACTCTTACACAACCAGACAAAAATAGGTAACATTACACACGTTCTTCACTCACCGAGTGTGCAGGTTTGGTTAGGTTCCTTGGTACTTCTAACTCAACTCAGTCAGGTATCTCCTTCTATTGATCGCCGCTGTGGTCAATTATTTGTTTTATGAGGTGTTTCATGCCTTCTGTTTCCATTTTCAGTTATCTTCTTTGTTTTGATTTTATTTTTGTTTTTGTCTACACATTTGGGGATTTTAGGGCTTACGACTGTTCATATCCGCTATTAGCTCTTTACTTTACTTTGGTTATAAAGGATGTTTGGATGTGTGCTTAGAAAGCTTTTATGTGACATTATTAAATACAGAAATTAAAGCTGCGATACAGAGTGTTGAAGGAGATGCTTTTAGGGCATGTTTGGCAAAGCTTATTTTAACAACTTATTGACTTATTTACTTTTTGAAAAGTTAAAAGGTGTTTGGGTTAGCTTATTATGTGAGGGGGAAAAGTAAATAAGTCACTCCATCCTGACTTATTTATTTTTCCAAAAAGTCAATAAGTTATAAGTTGCTCCAAAAAGTCAATAAGTTATAAGCTTTGAGCTGTAAATCTGTCGTTGAACTTACCTTTGAATTGACAAAAATGCCCTCATGTGCAAAGCACATGACCAAATTTAACTGAAAAAACTAACTGGGTTAGGCCTAAAGGACAAAACGTGTATGATATGAAAACATAAAGGACAAAACTCGTCAATTTTGAACATAAAGGACAGCGCCTGAAAATTGGTATAATGATAAAGGACAATCCTTGAAATTCACTCTTACACAACCAGACAAAAATAGGTAACATTACACACGTTCTTCACTCACCGAGTGTGCAGGTTTGGTTAGGTTCCTTGGTACTTCTAACTCAACTCAGTCAGGTATCTCCTTCTATTGACCGCCGCTGTGGTCAATTATTTGTTTTATGAGGTGTTTCATGCCTTCTGTTTCCATTTTCAGTTATCTTCTTTGTTTTGATTTTATTTTTGTTTTTGTCAACACATTTGGGGATTTTAGGGCTTACGACTGTTCATATCCGCTATTAGCTCTTTACTTTACTTTGGTTATAAAGAATGTTTGGATGTGTGCTTAGAAAGCTTTTATGTGACATTATTAAATACAGAAATTAAAGCTGCGATACAGAGTGTTGAAGGAGATGCTTTTAGGGCATGTTTGGCAAAGCTTATTTTAACAACTTATTGACTTATTTACTTTTTGAAAAGTTAAAAGGTGTTTAGGTTAGCTTATTATGTGAGGGGGAAAAGTAAATAAGTCACTCCATCCTGACTTATTTAGTTTTCCAAAAAGTCATTGGTTCTTGTGCGGTCTAGGGATCTCGGTTGAAAGCTTTTCTACATCCACTCGATCGGTACGTCCTCTTCCAACTTTTACTGATCTTTTAGCAAGTGCCGAAAGCCATGAATTATTCATGAAAAATTTACATGGCACCCGAGACTCCCCTGCTGTTGCTTTTTCGGCCCAAACTAATTCCTCTAGGCCCAACAATTATGGACCTTCTTATCGGCCAAATCGTGCCTCTATGTCCCAGTTTAGGCCCAATCGGCCACACTTTAATAACAACAGGGGATCCGGTCGTAATTTTGGGCGCCAAAACAGAACCCCTACATGCCAACTGTGTCGCAAACCCGGACATTATGCTTCACAGTGTTTTCAACTTTTCAACTTGCTTCATTTGCTGCTTCTGCCTCTCCTTCTCTGGATCAACTTGCTCATGCCTTTCACGCTCAGTGTCACATTCCTGATTGGACTTCTGACACCGGAGCCACTACTCACATGATTCCCAACAACAATACTCTTCAAAACTCCACTCCAACTCAAGGTAATCAACCGTTTATTTCGGTAATGGTCAATCTCTTCCCATAACTCATGTTGGTCATACAAAAATTTTAGGAAATATTGCTCTTAACAATGTTTTGGTGGTTCCAAATCTCACAAAAAAATTATTATCCATTGGAAAATTGACCGAAGATAATTCTGTTGATGTGATTTTTCTCATCCTTACTTTTACATTCAGGATCGCCGAACCAAGGAAACCCTAGCCCGGGGATGCCGTGAAGATGGCCTATATGTCCTTCTCCAAAGTCAAGAAGCTTTAGTCACCACTTTCTCTTGTCCGAAAGCTTCCTTTGAGTTATGGCATTCTAGACTTGGACATGTCAATTTTGATGTTATTTCTATGTTAAAAATAATGGTTATTTATCCCTTACTTCGGTATTACCTAAACCGGGTCTTTGTTCCCCGTGTGAACTTGCCAAAGCAAAAAGGCAACCTTTTTTGTCTAATGATAAACGGGAATCATTGCCTCTTGAAATAATACACTGTGGCTTGTGGGGGCCTTCCCTAATAAAAACGATTGATAATTTTCTATATTATGTTGCCTTTGTTGATGATTATTCTCGATTCACTTGGATATATCCTCTACGTGCTAAATCCGATTTTTTTTTATCTATTTTTGTGCCTTTCGTTCAAACACAATTCTCAACCAAAATTAAAAATTTTCAAAGTGATGGCGGAACTGAATTCACAAATCATTGGGTTCGGCACTTATTTGAAAATAATGGCACTCTACATCGTATGTCTTGTCCTTATACGCCGCAACAAAATGGACGTGTTGAACGCAAGCATCGACATATTGTTGAAACAGGTTTAGCTATGTTGTTTCATGCTCACTTACCCACTAAATATTGGGTTGATGCTTTCTCATCGGCTGTTTTTATAATTAATCGCTTACCGTCGACACTTCTAAATGGAAAATCACCATTTGAACTTTTATATCAAGTTCCATATTATGCTTTGTTTCGACCATTTGGTTGTCGTGTTTTTCCTTGTCTTAGGGATTATGCACAACATAAATTATCTCCTCGAAGCATTATGTGTATTTTTCTTGGCTATTGCGCCAAGTACAAAGGCTATAGATGTCTTGACCCATGCAAGTCTCGCATCTATGTTACTAGAAGTGCCCGTTTTGATGAAAATTACTTTCCCTTATATACCTCAACCGTTGCCACCAACTCACTTGACTTACTTGAGGTTACATCCTTTTTAGATGTGTCCCCTGTTAATTCTTCCCCACCAAATAATTCCACTACATCGAATTTACCTACTGTTCTTACTGGGCCATCCAATAATTCTAATCCATCCTCAAATACTTCTCCCATAACTGTTCCTTTCATTCCAGCCCACATAAACAAAGCCACTGGCCCAACTAATGACTCTTCTGGATCCATAGCAGCTCCTGAAGGCCCATTAGCTGATATAATCAGCCCACATGCTGGTTCCCCATCTGCTGCCCAGCCTGAGGATTTCTTGGGCTCTCCCGCTCCCACTTTTGACACTGAAACTCAACCCACATCTCCTACTAGCTCCTCATCCTCGATAGACACCCCTCCCTCCTCACCTCATGCCTCCCAAACTCAAGTTAACCCACCAGCCCCACCACCTCTTCCTTCCCACCCTATGATGACTTAAGCCAAGTCCGGAATCTTCAAACCTCGTCATCGTGTGGACTTAGCTCACACTAATGTCCGACCTCTTCATCGTGCATTATTTGCCATCAGTGACCCTACCACTTATAATAGTGCCTCTAAAGATACTAAATGGGTTCATGAAATTGAGGAGGAATTGCGTGCTCTACATAAAAACAATACATGGACTCTTGTTCCTCGCCCAAACAATACAAATGTTGTGGGCTCCAAGTGGATTTTTCGAACTAAACTTCGCTCCGATGGATCTATTGAGCGTTACAAAGCTCGTCTTGTTGCTCAAGGCTTTAGTCAAGTGTCAGGACTTGACTACTCTCATACCTTTAGTCCTGTTGTCAAAGCCACCACTGTTCGTACTGTTCTCGCTCTGAGTGTTATACATAATTGGCATCTTCATCAATTAGACGTCAATAATGCTTTTTTGCATGGACATCTCTCTGAAAGTGTTTTCATGGAACAACCAATGGGGTTTATTAATCCTCAATTTCCATCTCATGTTTGCTAATTAAACAAGGCCATTTATGGCTTAAAACAAGCTCCCAGGGCCTGGTTTCATCGTCTAAGCTTGTTTCTTCTTAACAATGGTTTCTCATGTAGTCGAGCCGATCCATCTTTATTTATTTACAAACATGGCTCATGAATAATGTATCTTCTTGTGTATGTCGATGATCTCATTCTCACGGGAAATCATCAATCCACTCTCACATCCTTCATCTCATGTCTTAATAAAGAATTTTCCATCAAAGATCTTGGGAAACTCAACTACTTTCTGGGATTGGAGGTTACCTACACTTCAAATGGTATTGTTTTAAACCAATCTAAATACACTTTGGAGATTCTAACGCGAGCAAAGATGTTGGATGCTAAACCTGCTCCAACACCTTTGAGCGCAAATGTTTCATTTGTCTCCACAGGTACTCCGTATCCAGATTCTACATTTTATCGGTCTATTGTAGGTGCTCTTCAATATTTAACGATCACAAGACCTGATATTGCTTATGCTGTAAATCAAGTCAGTCAGTTTTTACATGCTCCAACTACGGATCATTTTCAAGAGGTTAAAAGGATATTACGCTATCTCAATGGTTCTATTGCTTTTGGGTTACACTACAGTCGTCCAACCTCGACATCTCTGCTTGGTTATTCTGATGCTGATTGGGCACGTTGCTTAGAGACTCGTCGTTCCACTTATGGTTTTTCTATATTCTTAGGAGGAAATCTAATTTCTTGGAGTGCTAAGAAACAACCAACCGTTGCCAGGTCCAGTTGTGAATCTGAATATCGAGCTATGGCTAACACTGCTGCTGAAATAGTTTGGATAACTCATCTCCTACAAGAACTGCATGCCCTTCCTCTAGAAAGACCAACTATTCTGTGTGACAACCAAAGTGCACTCTTTCTCACTCAAAATCCGGTTGCTCATAAACGAGCCAAACACATAGATCTTGATTATCATTTTCTACGTGAATTAGTGACTGCCGATAAATTGTCTACTAAATTTGTTCCAACCAAGCTTCAGGTGGCTGACATCTTTACAAAAAGTCTTCCCAGTCAACAGTTCAATATTTTTCGAAGTATGCTTCGCATTGGTCCACCACCGTTCAGCTTGTAGGGGGATGTTAGATAATATATGGTTCTTGTATGTAATTATTTCTATGTTGTATTTTCAGTATTCTTTAGGTACCTAACTGAAAATATCTTGTCTATAAATTGTATCTTGTAATATCTTCTATTCAATGAAAAACAACTTTTGAAATTTCACAACTAATATTAGGTATAATATTTATTTTGAAAAATGGTATTTTTTAAGAAATTTAGAGTGGTACATTTATTTCTCCCTTAATCTAACCCCAAATAGATGATTCTAGTTAAGTAGGGTTGTTTACGAGCTCAGCCAAACAGAGCGGACCTTTTCTGGTGCTTGGCTTGTTTATAAATCGAGTCACGCCGAGCTGGTCGGCTCGTTTATAATCGATCGAAAATCAAACAAGCATTTTCCGAGCAAACGACAAAAGATTGGGACAACCCTACTATCTAGTGTGTGACGCAGTTTAAATTTGCAGAGAGATATAGACATTGATAATTATTTTTGTATCATCATCATCATCATACTCAGTAAATCCCACCAACAGCAAAGCTAAAGTAGGGTCTGAGAATGGTAAGATGTAGACAACCTTACCTCTACCCGTAGGAATAGAGAGGCTGCTTCCAGTGAGACCCCCGACTCGATAGTAGTTTTGCATTAAACCTTGGACATAAGGCACATAACACTCAGCAATTGAGACAACTGCCAATTAGTGCATGTACCCCCTTGTCTTTCGGCTATCAACGCCACCACATGATGCATGATTAACCATCCCCCTTTTAACGTTATTTTCACGAAATTAGTAAAAATAACGTTAAAATTAGTGCATTTTCATTTTTGCCCCCGAGCGCCCACACATATATACATCATATGCGCATTATTTTTGTATAGTTATTCCAATTACTCTACTACAATAACTATATAATTTTAGGACTAATATACATGATTGACTAAATGTGAAAAAAAAAATCTCTCTTTAATTCTCACGTTTAGCACGTTAATACACATCTGTACAATAACCTTACTCAATATAGTGTAAGAATCAGAGTATTCACAATCCGTCCCCTAAATTCTGTGTGAGAGCTTTTTATATTATGTAAAGTGATTGTAGGTGGTTGGAAGTGTTTGTTAGTAGAGGAGAGATAAAATGTTATTGTTCATCTGTAAATTTGAGGTGACACTGTTTACCCTCTATAATTTTTTAATATATTAGAAAGTGGTTGCGAGTGAATGAGAGATAAAAAGGTAATGATAAAAGTATAAAAAATATTATTTAATTGAAAAGAGATAGAAAATATAGTTGTTTTAGTGAAAATATAGGGTAAAAATGATGGAAGGGATGTGAATGCTCTCAGATAGAATAGAATGGTATATATAAAACTATAAATGTAAGTTATATTTGTGTGTATACACACACATAATAAACTAAAATAATAATTCGAGCCGAGCATATCTTTGCTCGTGCCTGGCTTATTTACAAACAGAATTGAGCTAGGCGGCTTGTTTACAGTCGAGCCAAATATCGAAACAGTGAGTGACGAAACAGTAAGTGACGAGCAGTTTGTACATCCCTATCTTTGCTCGTGCCTGGCTCTTTTACAAACCGAACCTCGTTTACAATTGAGCCAAAAACCAAACAAACCACTAACGATTGGTTAGTGGTTTGGAAAACCCTATCATTAACCCAATCACCCACTTACTCATATTTGAAACGAGCAGTTTGGAAAACCCTTTTGTTAACGCAATCAATGTTTTAAAAACTGGTTTTTAAATCATACCGGATTAGACTCAGAAATGGTTCAACCGGTTGAACCGGTCTGACTAATTAATACTAAAAGTCCATAAAATACAATTTTCACTAAAAAAATAATCTAAAACTACATCATTTCATAATAAAAATATTCCAAAAATTAATCCATAATAAAAAATAATCCAAAAATTTACTACCGTCACCGGTACCTTTTTGGACGCTAAATTTTACTAAGAAGGCAAATAATAACCTTTTCGGGCCCATAAAAGATTAAAACTCCAAATTTTAATTTTTGACCCGGTACCGGTATATTGGTTTAAACCGATATAACCCAATTTACCGACGGTACAACTTATTTGCCATTCCCTCAATTTACCGGTGTGATTCGTGTCGGCCAAACTTCCGACATCCGGTTTAACCGGTTCAACCGGCCGGTATAAACCGGTTTTTAAATCTTTGAACGCAATTACCCAGGTACTCATATTTGAATCTACCCATCTTCCACAAAACGGTAGGAATTCTCTATTTTCTAACCTAAATCCACCGCTGCAGCAAATGCGAGAGAGCCATCCAACTGATCCACGAGCGTCTCTTGTGAATCCGTCTACCGCCTGATCGCCGACCTCCTCCCGGCCTCCGTCTACTTCCGGTTTGTGTTCTTTTTTCCACTTTACCACTTTGAAAATTGAATAGTATGTTACTTAATTTTATATTGAAACTTGCTTATGTAAACTTGAAAGTTAAATACTTGATTGTTCATCATTCTGTAGGTCCCATGTTAGAGACCGATTCGAGATGGTCAATCTCCCGATAGATACCCGTAGAGTGGGTTAGGCTCCAAGAAAAAAAGATAAAGAAAAAGACTAAATTTTGCTAACAATTTTCTTCTCCTCCTTTTTCATTTGCCAAACTCAAAGGCCTTATAAAGGCTTACAAATAACTGAATACGTAAAACATGCAAGTAGTTAAGAGAACATGGACCTAATGCAATTACCACTAACATGATTAACTACCCACTAACATAAATAAAAACAAAACAAATGAAAAACTATTAAAACTAGGATGATTAACGTGTGAATGCAAGCTAATTTCACGGTGGTCCGTATCAACTCCTCGCCCCTTCAAATCGTCCTTGTCCTCAAGGATAGAACACGTTTTCCACGGTGGTCTCCACTCACGTCTTCCGGTGGCATTTGGCTTAGTCGCGACATAGTGCTCTAGTGGTCGCCATGGCGGGCGCCACTCACGTCGTTGTCCGGCTTCATCCTCGAAACGTTTGCATGGTACATTTTTGGAGACCAAAAAGGTGCTTGATATTTGTAGTCCACTTGATCGAAGGAAACAAGTTTCTTGCTGGTTGTTGTTGAAGACCAAAGTACCTGCAAGTAAGGAAGGCCCACGCAGGTTTGAAACAATAGACTTATAAGGAGGAACAAAGACATTTGCAACGGTGTAGAGTGGTGGCGATGGTGGTTCATTTGACTGTTTCGGGTTGTTTGTGGTAAGGGTTGTCGTGGGTAGTGGAAGTGGTGTTTTAGGAACGGTTTTTCTAAAGGCATCAATCAGGTCGTGGGTCGGTGGCAATGGAAGTGGCGGGGGTGGGTTTGATCCAGAAAAGAAAGGCAATTTCCCATCCTTTGCGAGAATAGGATAGTCACTCACCTCCTCATCTTTGGCTAGGGCTACAAGTAGCTTGTTGGTCGTGTCCAACTGTTGCTTCATAGCAGCTTGAATAAATTCGAACCGAGCATTGGCTCTAGCAGTAGAACGGGCTATGGTCTCCGTGTAGTGTGACATAAACTGGGCGAACTTATCACATAACATCTGAAGAGACTCATCAGTGGATGCAGGTTCTTTCTGTAGAGGCATGAGAACGATTGAATGAAAGCACCAATGTTAGAGACCGATTCGAGATGGTCAATCTCCCGATAGATACCCGTAGAGTGGGTTAGGCTCCAAGAAAAAAAGATAGAGAAAAAGACTAAATTTTGCTAACAATTTTCTTCTCCTCCTTTTTCATTTGCCAAACTCAAAGGCCTTATAAAGGCTTACAAATAACTGAATACGTAAAACATGCAAGTAGTTAAGGGAACATGGACCTAGTGCAATTACCACTAACATGATTAACTACCCACTAACATAAATAAAAACAAAACAAATGAAAAACTATTAAAACTAGGATGATGAACGTGTGAATGCAAGCTAATTTCACGGTGGTCCGTATCATCCCATGGAGTTTCCTTCTTTATATACAGTAACCTAATCTACACTGAAATAGGATGACCAAACCCTTTGGTACCGAATTTACCGAACCGGGTATATTTTCGGTACCGACTTTTGACATTTTCAGTATCGGTTCGGTACGGTACCGGTTCAGTACCGGTTTTTACACTAAAATACCGGTACCGTACTGATACCCACTTTTGAGGATTTTCGGTACCAGTACTGGTTCGGTACCGAACGGGTATCATGCTCATCCCTACACTGAAACATGAAGTAGGTATCTAAAATGAAAAAAAAAAAAAAGAACTAGTTTGAAACAATAGTGCTATGAGTGAATGGAACAAAATAATGTAATATCATTTGGATCTCCAACTAAAACAAACAGTGCCTTCAAGCTGATCTAGGACTCGTTAGTTATGTTGTATGTGAGGGGTGTGAAAAAACCGAATTAACCGACTCATTACCGAAATAACCAAAAAACCGAACCAAATGGAAAACCGATGGGTTGGTTTTTAATTTTTTGAAAACCGATAATCATGGGTCGGTTATGGTTTTCAACGTTTCCATAACCGTCATAACCGAACCGACCCGCTAGTTAGTAAAGTCATATATAACCGACCCATATGCATAACCGATCCAATCTTATATATTAATCAAATAAAACCCAATAAAATAATCCCAATAAGCCTAATAAAATAATCCCTGGAGGAGTACCAAAGGACCACCAGAATTAAACCCAATGAAATAACCCCTTATTCCAAAATCCAAAGTAGGGGGCGGTTAAGTATTATTACTATTAGGGTTCAAAGTTGTAAGTGTAACATCGTCCTTTCAGTCGTCCACATAAGAAACGAGATTTCAAGAGTTCCAGCTTCCAGGTTTTGTTTTTGTTTCTACTTTCTGATTACGTATTGTTTTTCTTTTGTCAAAAGGACGGATCTTTACCATCATACCAAGAGTTTCTGACTTTCTGTTAGTAATAATCTTAACAAGAAACCAGAAAGGAAGATATGTATATTGTTACTATATCTATTCAAGATTATATATATGTTATAATCACTTTGACATATCAGGATATTTGTTGCTCTCACTAGAAACTTATGTCCGTTTTCTTCATGCAAAAGCTTCATAGATTTTTTAATGGTGGACCCTTTAAATATTATATATTCGTCATGTCATCTGCATTCTGCTGTACACACTTTGTCTTTTCTATTTGACCTTTCAGTATTTGTTAAGTATTTAGAATTCAAGAACCTTTCACTACAAGTTTTACACAATCCTATAATAAACTGATCCCTTGCTGATTGAATTTTCTTAGTTTCCTTTAGATATTTGAAATCTGTTATCATTCATTATTTAACTTTTTTGTTTGATTGAATTTTCATAGTTTGTGTTTGATTCGAATGTGCATCAAAGATAACCAGCCCTTTGTTTGAGTTTATGGATTATGTCATTTTGGTTGAACTTTCGTTTGAATTTATGGATATCATTTTGGTTGAACCATCATAACCATCAAAACCGCCATAACCGAAACCGCCATAACCGAGCGGTTATGGTTATGACTTTTCAATAACCGACATCTCGGTTATGGTTATGGTTATGGTTATGACCCAAAACCGACCCAAACCGACCCATGCACACCCCTATGTGGTCTATTTACTTTGTGTGTTTAGTAAACAGAGTTCATCTTAAGTTGTTTTTCACAGTTTGCAGTATGATCCGACGAAAGCAACCTAAGGTGAAAGGGAAACATTTGCCTAAAGTTGAACGAGTTGATAGAATCACCACACTTCCTCGAGCCATAGTAGAAACCATCCTATGTCTTTTACCGATTGAAGAGGCAGCTAGGACAAGTGTCCTCTCAAGGGAATGGAGATACAAATGGACCACTATTCCTAAACTTGAGTTTGACCAGTATGATGATGTGAAAGAATCGTCTGATGGCAGTGAAACATCTGACTTAGAAAATGCCAGGAAACACATGGACACGAGGTGTAAACTTTTCTATACTATACACCAAGTTTTGTTACTCCGCCAAGGTCCTATAAGTGAGTTCACACTTTCGATGGACGCACATCACACCTGCATCGAAATTGATCAGATAATACTTCATTTGTCGAGGAACCATGCTGTCAAAAAATTGACATTTGACTTCTGTGATTACAATACGTATGCTTTACCCTTATCTTTCTTCTCATTGCATCACCTGACAGATTTGTCTCTTGAAAATTGTAACATCAACCAGAAACCAATATTCAATGGATTTGTTAACCTTACAAACTTATCCTTCAGATGTGGAAAGATCTCTAAAAAAGCTCTTCTACATCTTTTATCTAATTGTCCATCACTTAAGAGGTTGTGTCTGGTAAGTTCATACTTGTATGTCCGTTCTCATGGGCTTTCAAAACCTATCTCAATATGCTAATTTGTTGCAGGTTATAGTTGCAGGAGATTTTATCGGTTCTGAATACCCGAGCATTATGGAGCTATTCAAGTGTTTACCTGTGATTGAAGACCTGACCACCTGGGGTGATACCATTGCGGTAATATTTATCCACATTATATATAATATAAGGGAAAAATAAAACTTTGTTTGTTAATCGTTGTTTTGGGGTATGATTGAAGCCGTTAGTTAAAGCCTCGGTTCCACAAGAGCTTCCAACCTCACTAATCCACCTCAAATACTGTATTATCGAAGAAATGTTGTTTAATGATGGCTATGGATTGACTTTTGTTGCTGTTTTGATCAAATGCTCCCCAAATTTGGAGAAAATTGTTCTGGAGGTAAGTTGTATAAGTCTATCTTGCGTTTTGTTTTGCTTTTTTATGCCAAACTTCACAAACACAAGACTCCTGCTGTAGATGGGTAATGATGAGATAGTGTCTGATGTGTTGGAAGAATACTCCGTTACCCTGGAAAATTATTCAGATGTTTGGTTGGAGCATCTGAAGGAATTGGAGATTAGAGATTTCGAACATGTGAAGCCTGTGTTGGAGTTGGTGAAGTTTATTCTGGTTAGGTCACCCAATCTAAAGAAGGTGAAGTTGCAGATCATATTGGTGGAGAAGAATGAAAAGTTGGAGATGTTAAAAACCCTCAAATGCGCTCCACGCGCATCACCGGTGGAAATTGTTGTACGTTGAGAATTTCTTCAAACCTTTTCAAACTCTAATGTTGAGGTTTATAGTTTATAAGTTTTAAGGGTCGGCGATGTTACTGTTTTTTTATATTTTGTGGTTGACAAATGCAGCCTAATTAAAATAAAGGTTTAACCATAAAGCAATGCATGGTCCAAAGCAAACTTTGAAACTGTCCTAGTATCATAACTATTCTAAGTGAACTAAGGACTTCAATGATCAATCCCAGGTAGTTTTTCTATTTTTTGTGGTGGTTTTTTTATGGTTTTGTTGTTTGGTTTGGTGGTTCATATCCCGGCTCCTAAATCGCTTTTGTATGGGACTTTCTGCATGATATTATTTGGCTTAAAGGAAATTAGTATGGGTAGCAAGATGCTTTTAATCGGGTACTGTTATAAGGTTAAACAGTGGGCTCCCAATTTTGATGATAGCAGGTGTTTTCAATCTCCATTGGGCTAATTCTGCACGTCTTAATATGGGCCAAGTGCAGGGGCACCCCAAGCCGTGGGTGAGCGAGCGCACCCATTGA
This sequence comes from Helianthus tuberosus, assembly GCA_030545235.1. Taxonomy (NCBI): domain Eukaryota; kingdom Viridiplantae; phylum Streptophyta; class Magnoliopsida; order Asterales; family Asteraceae; genus Helianthus; species Helianthus tuberosus. Next base: position 165,018,610 of record CM060418.1, read on the forward strand.
AAAAAATAGTGTTTTTTCCGCCGAAAATCCCGACCGCACCCCTTGAAAATTTTCAACCGCCCCTTTAGAAAAAAATATTATGAACTTATAAAAATAAATAAATTTTGTCAACAGTGATTTTTATTAATATATAGGTATATAACAAAATTTATATAATTATTCACTTAACCCAATCAAAATATCAAAGCCCAATCTACAATCCATTTTTATTAACCCAAGCCCAAACCCAAACCCAACCTCAAAGAAATTAGAACTAAATAAAATAACCCAAACTCATCTAGTCATTCCAATTCCATTCTCTCAATCTCCCGCCCCACAAAATCCCCAGCGACGCAATGTGCTCAACCGAACCCATTTTTTGCCGGAAAACCAAAATTCCGGTCGGAACCGACCCATATTTCGCCAAAATTCTCATATAGAACGGGTATGGTTTCTTTATTGATTGTTTTTATTTGTTTTATGTGATGATTAAGAGAAATATAGATGTATAAGGGTTTGATCTTTGTATGTCTTTTTTTTTTGTTCTGGACTTCTAGTTAATGATTTTGTTGTTTTATTTAAAGTTTTGTTTGTTTAAATGATTAGTTACAAATAATCAATATCTAAAGGATAGCAGGCCTGCTTTTAGTATATGGGGTCAGTCATGGTCTCGCCAGACCCAGGGGCGGATTCAGGCTGGTTCACCGTCCCGGGAACCCAGTCGATTTGGAAAAAAAAAACGTTTTTTTGTAGTGTAAACCTTGTATGATTTGGAAAAAAAACGTTTTTTTTTGTAGTGTAAACCTTGTATGATTTGGAAAAAGGAACCCAGTGAAAAAACTGGCTGGATCCGCCACTGGCCAGACCCACTTCTCCTAGTGCTGATGTGGAAGGCCCGTTTCCATGGGTTTGGGCTTGTTTCAGCCAATTGCTTGAGACGCTTGTGGGAAGACCCAATTTATTTTGGGTTTTGTAATCTTAATTGCATTTGTTAGGTTGTTACTTGTTAGTTTGTTATTAGCTTATGTTGTTTTTATTTTTAGCGGTAGAAAAGAATACTATTCCTACTAGAGCATCTAGTCGGCTAGTAGGTGTAGTATGATTTCTCGCTTCTGAGGTTTCCAAAGTTTGTTTTGATGTGTCCTCTTTTATTAGTTTCGTGAGGTATGCCCCTTAAAACCTGTAACACATCTTTTTTAGATAATATATTTACCGGACGAAAGCTCATTTACCCTCAAAAAAAGTTATTAACAAATTTAATAAACTCATAATATTACTCTGTGTTATTCCATATGTAATATGTTGAACAAGAAATCTCTATAGTATGTTGTCTAAGGGTCCTTTTTTTTTTTTTTTTTTGTAAATCAACCATTTTTTTAATACTTCCCGTGCAAATGATCCACCTAACGCAATCCGAAAGATTCCGATCATATAGTTCAAAAAGCTTTTTCGAACTTGATTTCCCTTTCTAATGCATCATAGGTGGTGTTCCATTTATTTGAGACATTAAGAGATAACAAATCTTTTGAATATATTTTTCCAAGCACTTACACAATTTAAACATTGTGAGCCTAGTAGATGTTTCTCTAATGTACCAAACTACATTGTTAATATGTTCTACTCTTTTTTTATCATGTGTCTGCAACACATATTGAACAACTAGATTAATAATATGAGCTAAACACCTAATATAGACACTTACCTTTAACTTGCTCCTCAATAACTAAACTAAACATCATTTGATGAGTCATTATCCATCATGAATGTCATTACCGGTTCTATCCTTCAAGTCATTAACACATTCTTTAATAGCCCTCGCAATATTCTTAACGGGAGATAAATATAGTCAACCTCCCAAAATGGAGGATATGGTTGTTTTCTTCCGGCCATCTCCATGGCAGATATACACTTCTCGTCTTTAATATCATCATAGAAACTAGGCGGTAACACTGTCCAACGTAGTTTTGCAGCTGGATTTTTTAAAAGCTTTGACCGTCTAATACGCATAATTCTCGTTGTCCATGCTTCAACGTGTTGTACAAGAAATAGACTCAGAAAGTTAGTTATTGTTTTCCGTAAGAAAACTTTAAATTTAAGATTAAACGATATATATTTTCTATTGATGATAGCGAACGGTTGGACTGGCAACCTAGGAGGGCACCCCAAAAGTCCCTATCTAGTTTTTTTTTTTGTAATAAAACGAGTATGTCAAAATGGGGCATCCCCGTTGATATAAAACTCTACAACATCCTTGGACCAGTTTTTTGATTCTTCGACTTCAACTACGAAAATCTTTCTCTGCTGGGGGTTTTCAGGTGGATTTCCCGGTTGATTTTCTGGAGTTTTCTTCGAGCTCGACCCAGGCATGTCTGTCGTGGACAGCCGCCTTACACGCCTCCAAATCGGGTCCGTCAATCTTGCAGATTTTGGAGCTGGTTGAGAACAGAAAGCTATGTCTGTATTCTTATCGATTATAAGAGTAAAGAGTTGTGGAAGGGGGTAAGGGAGTTGTGGAAGGGGGGGGGGGTATTTATAGATGAATTAAGATATATGGAAGGGGTAGTGGTAATTAAAAAGAATATAAATTTTGTCATACAACATAATTTAATACAACATGTTTTAACATTGAACTCAAGATATACAACATAAAATGCCAAACTACGTGCCACAAGGAGGCCCCCTTCCAACGTTAGTACGTCTTGTTCTACGAAGTGGGAATACATTAACATCATCGGTGTCCGCCTCAACATTTAGGTCAATCTCTATGTTTCTCCTTCCCGTGAATTGAGTCTCTGACCCTTGTTGATGTGTTCTTGGTACTGGTGGATTCAATAACCCGGGGTCAGTGAATGGATCGTCGTTGTAAAATGGGAACTCAAATGGATGAGACAAAAACTGGTGTTGACTGGCTTGGTTGACGTGTGTTGACGAACCCCCCACCTCAAAATTTGGATTCGAAAAGTTTATAAGCTCAGAGAAAGGGGCATGAATTTGTTCGGCTCCTGTATTTGTTTGAAAAACATTTGGAAAACGACGCATTGGAGGTCGATTCCTTTGCACTTGTCGGGTAACGGGGGGGAGTTCCTCAGCTATGGCATTCGTCTCAAACGTCGGCCAATAACCCATATGGGGGTGTTGGACATTTCCAAAATCCATATATCGCGAAGCCATATTTCTAATATGTTCTTCTCCACTGCTCTGGAAAACTTGGCTCGCAAACTCCCCCTGCACATGGGTAAATAAATATTTTTAAAATCTATTATAAATTATTTTATAGTTTAATATATGTTGACCTACCAACATTTGCACCCTCCCACCATCATTGGGAAAATCTTGTCCTTCTGGCACTTCGTTCCTTGGGTTACCGATAAATAAAAGACCATGCGAAGAATACCACCGCATATATTGCTCACTGACATTGATGGAATCAGATGCTGGTTGGGCGACAACGCTTTGATGACGAGACAACCACGACTGAATGTACAAATTGTGTTCATCCCGCCAGTTACGATTTTTTCCCTCAACACGTCCAGGAATGTGAAGAGCCTGATAAATGTCCTTCGACATAAGACTATTATCAGGGATCGGTTGAAACATGCGAAACTGCCTCAACACCCGACTTGGAGCATGTAGTTCCACAACATTCCAACAAATAAGGTAGGTCTCGCTTCTCCAGCAACCTTCACCACTTCGACACATTTCTGGTAATCTTGAAAGAATCGAGTCATACGGAGTCCAAATGAAGCTGGTCTCTGACAAGGAATTAAATTGAGACCGGTATGCCTTTAACACGTGTGATGTTGTATCCGAATGACGCAATCTAAACTCTTGCCACCTGTAATATAAATGAAAACGTGTAAGTTTAAAAATAAACTAATAAAAATGATAACTAATTAGACAAATAATATTACGTTGTTTATATACAATTACCTAGCACCATACGGTCTATTCCAGTTTATGATTTTGTGCAACTTGGGTTTTGTGCAAGGCAGTCTTTCCCAGGCCCATAATTGTAACAGAAACACCGCACCACTAATCTCATGGGTTCTAACACTTGTAGCCCGGCTTAGTTGATTATACAAATAGGCCAAAACCGCACTTCCCCAACTGTACGCTCCACATATGGACAAATCTTCTAAGAAGCCTAGATATCTAATATCGACCCACTGAGACCTAGAACTAGGAAACAAATGAGAACCAATTAGAAGATAAATAATCGTCCTGGCGCGTTGAAGACATTCGTGGTCAGTTGGATTTTCGGGAAAAACTGTTGACTTTAAAGCATTTAAAACATATGGCTTGTTAATTTTTTTTATTATTTAAAACAGCTCTGTCCTCCAAAAAAATTCCAGTTAAACTGTAAAATTTTTCCTTAATCTGAGATTCTGTATAACTCTCATCATTGCCACAAACCTCATAACCGTCAACTTTTAAACCCCACAAGACTTCCACATCTTGTAGTGTTATCGTTACCTCTCCGAATGGCATATGAAATGTGTTCGTTTCAGGCCGCCATCTTTCTACTAAGGCGGATATCAACGCACTGTCAACCCTTCGGTTATCAACCATGATAACTCCAGCAAAACCAGCCAAAGTTATATATTCCGACACTTTGGGCGGAAAGGGGTTTTCCCGAATAAAATTCCATAGCTTCTCGCTTCCTCTTCTAACTCGTAATAACCCATCGTCTGTCAATACCATAGGATCCGAAAAAATGTAATCAGCTCTGTGGTCTCCTGTACCACTAAGAAACAACAACTCCCTGTTTAGAGGACCACGACTATAATGAATCGCCATTACGAATAGAGAACTTGAACAATGGTCCCTTGAATGAGACTGATGAAAAAATTCGCCCTTTTTAATGGCAATATTAGAATAATAAAATCGTATATAAATAAAATCGCCAATAACAATATTAATGATCAGCAACAAACGTAACAGAGATGAAAAGAAGAAGAAATAATAGCAGAATTGAGAACGGGGAAGAAGAACAGATCGGAAGAGTATTGCCGGAAAACTGGCCGGAAAACAGAACGGAATCAAGAGCTCGGCGGAAAACGATGCTCTGATACCATAAAGGAAATCAGATTTAGGTAAATTGTTCTATTAATCATTCACGTTTCCAATCAGTATATATATAGGCAGCAAACTCACAACTAACTCAAAACAACTCAACTGTAACCCACTCATGTATAACAAACGAGACTAACTCATATGCTATATATACACTCTAATAGGCAATATTAGAATAATAAAATCGTATATAAATAAAATCGCCAATAACAATGGCTATATGTGCAGGCTTTTCAGTTTTCGCCATTATAAATGGCAATTGGTAAGCTTTATCAGTCCCTTTTCGCCATTAATAATGGCTATTTCTGCAGGTTTCCAGCTTTTCGCCATTGTTAATGGCAATTTCTGCATGATTCCAGCAGGTTTGGCAGCTTTTCGCCATTAATAATGGCAATTTGTGCAGTGTTTCGCCATTAAGAATGGCTTTGTGTGCAGAGACCGCCATTCAGAATGGATGTGTATGCAGACTATACTTTTCGCCATTGTAATGACTGATAATTCCTGGACAGCCCTGAAAAGTTCTCTGCACAGCCCCTGGACCAATGATTGGTCCTGCAAATGTCTGCACAGCCCTGAAAAGTTCCCTGCACAGCTACAAGTCCTCAAAAAATCGCCATTTTGAATGGCAATGGCATCAATTGTGAAATATTTTGGCAAGCAGCACTACTTCAGTAAAAAACTCTATATTCTAAACCTAAATCGACCGGTGCAGCAGCAACTGCTGTGATTCCGGCTACCGCCTGATCCGGCTGCTCTCCACTCTTCGATCCCTCTGCTGCTTGCGCAGGTTCGTGTTTTTCTTATTTCTACACTTGGAAATTTGAAATTACTTGTTAAATGCTACAAGTAATTAATGTAGTATGCTACTACTTTATTTTATTTGAATCTTGATTGTTAGTTGATTTTGCTAGAAGTAATCTACACATTTATTTGGGGGATCTTAGGGCTTCAAATTGTTCATTACTTCATTATTTGTTGATAATTTTGCATGCACTTTGGCCGTGCATGTTGAAATCAAACAGCAACTTAAACATCTGATTATGCTGTTAGACCTGGCAAACGGGTCGGGTTGGGTCGGGTCATAGGCCAAATTGGTTCGGGTCAAAACGGGTCAATTAGAAACGGGGTTGTTTGTTTATGCATGTGTCAATACCATGTCTTTCCTGCAACACAAGCTCAAATGCTTGCTTGTTTGGACCTCTAAAACTGACACTTTTTTTAGCAACATAGACCTTCGCCAAAACAAAAAGAACTCAGTTGTTCATCTATGATTATTACAAGTTAACTGAAGTTAGCTAATAATCTTCTGTTGCAGTTAGTACCCATAACCTATGAATAAGAAACCAACTTATAAAATATCTACCCATACATGATCAGTCTTTTGCTTTCATCCGTTTCCATTCTTAACTCATTGTTTTTGTTGCTGATTATGTGACTGTTTATAAGTTAATCATAAACAAAGGCTGATCAGTCAAAGTAACACGATAAACTGTGTTCATCACGCGTCCAAACACCCCAACTATAGATTTTAATGAGTATAAGAAATTGGGTTAATCTAGTCACACTGGAAAACTCAATTAAGAAGTATAACCACAACAATGCATGAACATTTTGTTTGAGACACGTGATTAATAGACTTGTTTAGTTGTATTTTGGTCTGTTTTGTAAACGGGGTTCATCTTAAATTGATTTTCACAGTTTGCAGTAGCGATAAAAAAACGGTGTGAGATGGCTGAACGATTCGATATAATCACCAGAATTCCTCAAGCCATAATAGAAACCATTCTATGTCTTTTGCCGATTGAAGAAACAGCAAGGACGAGTATCCTCTCAAAGTATTGGAGGTACAGTTGGACCAAAATTCCTAAACTTGTGTTTTGTCAGTCTATTGTTAAAAGAACAAGTGAAATGAAGCCGCTTAATTGGTGGAAGCAATTATCTGGTGTAGAATATGCAAGGATAAAAAAGGACATGAGGTGTAGACTTTTCCATGTTATACACCAAGTTTTGTTGCTGCGACGGGGCCCAATACATGAGTTCACCCTTTCAATGGATGCACATGACACCTGTTTCGAAATTGATCAGATTATACTTCATTTGTCGAGGAACCATATTGTCAAGAAATTAACGCTTTACTTTAATGAACTTAGTTCGTATGGTTTACCCTTATCTTTTTTCTCATCGTTGCATCACTTAACGAGTTTTTTACTGATATGCTGCTGATTTGAAAATATTAATCACAAATAATGCCACGTTCAGATTTATTTCACAAATAATGCCCTCGCCATTGCAAATGGCGAATTCTTAAAGGCCCTAGACTTGTGTAAGTGAATAATCAGAATGATCAGAACGTGTAAGAGTCCAATGATTCGGTGCAGGTACCTTTCCTGTTATTAACGGCGAAATTCTGCATAATTGCCGATAGTAATGGCGAATGCTGCACAGTTTCCATTCGAATTGGCGAATTCTGCCATTTTACTGCATAAACGCCATTTGTATTGGCGAAAAGTTGAAGAAATTCTGCACAATTTCCATTCGAAATGGCGACTTCTGCACATTTCCACTTCAATTGGCGAAAAGTTTTATTTTTCTGCATATTTCTGCCATTTTACTGTTTAAAAGCCACTTCAATTGGCGAAAAGTTGAAGAATCCTGCAAATTCTGCACAATAGCCATTTGAATTGGCGAAAAGTGCATATATTTCTGCCATTTTACTGTTTAAAAGCCACTTCAATTGGCGAAAAGTTGAAAGAATCCTGCAAATTCTGCACAATAGCCATTTGAATTGGCGAAAAGTGAACCTTTTTCTGCACAATTTCCATTTTAAATGGCGAAAAGTTTAATTTTTCTGACACAATTGCCATTTGAATTGGCGAAAAGTAGCTAATTAGCCAATATTATTGGCGAAAAGTTAACAAAACCTGAAAAGTTGCTGAAAAGTTCTGGAAAGGAGTTAAAAAATATTGATAGGATTATTGTAGGGGAGCATTGTTGCCAATAAAAAGTCTGCATTTTTTCCATCAGTCTCATTCTAGGGGACCATTGTTCAAGTTCTCACTTTTCCCACCACATTTTCTAAGTTTTAGAAAGTATCTTAATTATTTTTTATTCAATTCTCCATTTATTATTTTTAAATCAGGTTAATATTGTAGAATGACGACATTGCTTGTTTTAATATCCGTCCTTACTTCGAATATATCATTAAGTTGATTGATAATTTTTGTGGGAAAGGATTATGTATACAAGTGTTTTACCGGGTAAAATGTAGGAGAAGATATGGGTCTTTGATAACGCAATCCAATGGTTGAGATTAGGTGGTCCCCAAATGTAGAATTCATGTGACACAAAACAATGGAAATGACAAAATAGGAAAATCCAATATTGGTGACTCATAAACGCACTCCTCCATGATTTTTAAACCACTATAACTTTTGATGATTATTGCTTTTGTGGTAACAATTTTAAGGTGATTTGGTGGATTAAATTTCCAGCAGGTGTTTTTAATCTCCATTGGGCTAATTCTGGACGTCTTAATATGGGCCGGGCGGGAATTAATTTGGTGTTAAGTAGGTCCACTTCTCCTAGTGCTGATGTTGAAGGCCGGTCTCCATGGCTTTGGGCTTGAAAAGGATATTATTCCTACTAGAGCCTCTAGTCGGCTTGTTAAGTAGGTCTACTATGGTTTTCTTGCTTTTGAGGTTCCCAAACTTTGTTTTGATGTGTCCTCTTTTAGTAGTTTCGGAGTATGCCCCCTTAAAACCGTAACACATCTTTTTTGGATAATATATTTACGATGCAAAAGCTCATTTACCCAAAAAAAAGAATATTAACAACAAAATCCATAAACTCATAACATAACTCCCTTAATCTAACCCCAAATAGATGATTCTAGTTAACTAGGGTTGTTCACGAGCTAAGCCAAACAGAGCGGACATTTTCTCGTGTTTGGCTTTTTTACAAATCGAGCTAGGCCGAGCTGGTTGGCTCGTTTATAACCGAGCGAAAATCAAACGATCATTTTCCGAGCAAACGACAAAAGATTTGGACAACCCTACTATCTAGTGTGTGACGCAGTTTAAATTTGCAGAGAGATTTGGACATTGATAATTATTTTTGTATAGTTATTCCAATTACTCTACTACAATAACTATATAATTCTTTTTTTTAGATTTTAGGACTAATATACATGATAGAGTAGATGTGAAAAAAAATCTCTCTTCAATTCTCACGTTTAGCACATTAATACACATCTGTACAATAACCTTACTCAATATAGGGTAAGAATCAGAGTATTCACAATCCGTCCCCTAAATTCTGTGAGAGTGCTTTTTATATTTTGTAAAGTGATTATAGGTGGTTGAAAGTGGTTGTGAGTAGAGAAGAGATAAAATGTTTCTGTTCATCTGTAAATTTGAGGTGACACTGTTCACCCTCTATAATTTTTTAATATATTTTGAAAAAGGTAATGATAAAAGTATAAAAAATATTATTTAATTGAAAAGAGATGGAAAATATAGTTATTTAAGTGAAAATATAGGGTAAAAATGATGGAAGGGATGTGAATGCTCCCAGATAGAATAGAATGGTATATATAAAACTATAAATGTAAGTTATATTTGTGTGTATACACACACATAATAAATTAAAATAATAATTTGAGCCGAGCATATCTTTGCTCGTGTCTGGCTTATTTACAAACCGAATTGAGCTAGGTGGCTCGTTTACAGTCGAGCCAAATATCGAAACAGTGAGTGACGAAACGGTAAGCGACGAGCAGTTTGTACATCCCTATCTTTGCTCGTGTCTGGCTCTTTTACAAACCGAACCTCGTTTACAATCGAGCCGAAAACCAAACAAACCACTAACGAGTGGTTAGTGGTTTGGAAAACCCTATTATTAACCCAATTACCGTACTCATATTTGAAACGAGCGGTTTGGAAAACACTATTGTTAACGCAATCAATGTTTCAAAAACCGGTTTTTAAATCGTACCGGATTAGTCTCAGAAATTGTTCAACCGGTTGAACCTGGCTGACTATTAATACTAAAAATCTATAAAATACAATTTTTACTTAAAAAATAATCTAAAACTACGTTATTTCATAATAAAAAAATTTCAAAAGTTAATCCATAATAAAAGACGATCCAAAAATAATCTTTTCCGGCCCATAAAAGATTAAAACTCCAAATTTTAACTTTTGACCCGGTACCAGTATATTGGTTTAAACCGGTATAACCCAATTTGCTGGCCGTACAACTTCTTTGCCGTTCTCTTAGTTTACCGGTGTGATTCGTGTCGGCTAAACTTCCGACGTCCGGTTTAACCGGTTCAACCGGCCGGTATTAACCGGTTTTTAAAACATTGAACCCAATTACCCCGCTACTCATATTTGAATCTATCCATCTTCAACAAAACGGTAGGAATTCTCTATTTTCTAACCTAAATCCACCGCTGCAGCAAATGCGAGAGAGCCATCCAACTGATCCACGAGCGTCTCTTGTGAATCCGTCTACCGCCTGATCGCCGAACTCCTCCCGGCCTCCGTCTACTTCCGGTTTGTGTTCTTTTTTTCCACTTTACCACTTTGAAAATTGAATAGTATGTTACTTAATTTTATATTGAAACTTGCTTATGTAAACTTCAAAGTTAAATACTTGATTGTTCATCATTCTGTAGGTCCCATGGAGTTTCCTTGTTTATATACAATAACCTAATCCACACTGAAATAGGGTGAGCAAATCGTACGGGTACTGGTACCGAATTTACTGAACCGGGTACATTTTCGGTACCGACTTTTGACATTTTCGGTACCGGTTCGGTACTGGTCCGGTACGGTACCGGTTCAGTACCGGTTTTTACACTAAAATACCGGTACCGTACCGGTACCCACTTTTAGGGATTTTCGGTACCGAACGGGTACCATGCTCATCCCTAAAACATGAAGTAGGTATCTAAAATGAAACAAAACCAAAAAAAAAGAACTAGTTTGAAACAATAGTGCTATGAGCGAATGGAACAAAATAATGTAATATCATTTGGATCTCCAACTAAAACAAACAGTGCCTTCAAGCTGATCTAGGACTCGTTATGTTGTATGTGGTCTATTTACTTTGTGTGTTTAGTAAACAGAGTTCATCTTAAGTTGTTTTTCACAGTTTGCAGTATGATCCGACGAAAACAACCTAAGGTGAAAGGCAAACGTTTGCCTAAAGTTGAACGAGTTGATAGAATCACCACACTTCCTCAAGCCATAGTAGAAACCATCCTATGTCTTTTACCGATTGAAGAGGCAGCTAGGACAAGTGTCCTCTCAAGGGAATGGAGATACAAATGGACCACTATTCCTAAACTTGAGTTTGAGCAGTATGATGATGTGAAAGAATCGTCTGATGGCAGTGAAACATCTGACTTAGAAAATGCCAGGAAACACATGGACATGAGGTGTAAACTTTTCTATACTATACACCAAGTTTTGTTACTCCGCCAAGGTCCTATAAGTGAGTTCACACTTTCGATGGATGCACATCACACCTGCATCGAAATTGATCAGATAATACTTCATTTGTCGAGGAACCATGCTGTCAAGAAATTGACATTTGACTTCTGTGATTACAATACTTATGCTTTACCCTTATCTTTCTTCTCATTGCATCACTTGACAGATTTGTCTCTTGAAAATTGTAATATCAACCAGAAACCAATATTCAATGGGTTTGTTAACCTTACAAACTTATCCTTCAGATGTGGAAAGATCTCTAAAAAAGCTCTTCTACATCTTTTATCTAATTGTCCATCACTTAAGAGGTTGTGTCTGGTAAGTTCATACTTGTATGTCCATTCTCATGGGCTTTCAAAACCTATCTCAATATGCTAATTTGTTGCAGGTTATAGTTGCAGGAGATTTTATCGGTTCTGAATACCCGAGCATTATGGAGCTATTCAAGTGTTTACCTGTGATTGAAGACCTGACCACCTGGGGTGATACCACTGCGGTAATATTTATCCACATTATATATAATATAAGGGAAAAATAAAACTTTGTTTGTTAATCGTTGTTTTGGCGTATGATTGAAGCCGTTAGTTAAAGCCTCAGTTCCACAAGAGCTTCCAACCTCACTAATCCACCTCAAATACTGTAGAATCGAAGAAATGTTGTTTAATGATGGCTATGGATTGACTTTTGTTGCTGTTTTGATCAAATGCTCCCCAAATTTGGAGAAAATTGTTCTGGAGGTAAGTTGTATAAGTCTATCTTGCGTTTTGTTTTGCTTTTTATGCCAAACTTCACAAACACAAGACTCCTGCTGTAGATGGGTAATGATGAGATAGAGTTTGATGTGTTGGAAGAATACTCCGTTACGTTGGAAAAATATTCAGATGTTTGGTTGGAGCATCTGAAGGAATTGGAGATTAGATATTTCGAACATGTGAATCCTGTGTTGGAGTTGGTGAAGTTTATTCTGGTCAGGTCACCCAATCTAAAGAAGGTGAGATTGACTGCATCGGTGGACAAGAATGAAGAGTTGGAGATGTTAGAAACCCTCAAATGCGCTCCACACGCATCACCGGTGGAAATTGTTGTAGATTGAGAATTTCTTCAAACCTTTTCAAACTCTAATGTTGAGGTTTATAGTTTATAAGTTTCAAGGGTGGGTGATGTTACTGTTTTTTATATTTTGTGGTTGATATGGTTGACAATGCGGCCTTATTAAAATAAAGGTTTTTGACACTTGTTATAAAAAAGAATGATTTAACCAAAGAATGCTACTTATATATTCGTTTTTCTCTTTTATAGTTGTTTCTTTTGAAAAGGTCCATAAAGCAATGCATGGTCCAAAGCAAACTTTGAAACTGTCCTAGTATCATAACTATTCTAAGTGAACTAAGGACTCTAATGATCAATCCCAGGTAGTTTTTCTGTTTTTTGTGGTGGTTTTTTTATGGTTTTGTTGTTTGGTTTGGTGGTTCATATCCCGGCTCCTAAATTGCTTTTGTATGGGACTTTCTGCATGATATTATTTGGCTTAAAGGAAATTAGTATGGGTAGCAAGATGCTTTTAATCGGGTACTGTTATAAGGTTAAACAGTGGGCTCCCAATTTTGATGATAGCAGGTGTTTTCAATCTCCATTGGGCTAATTCTGCACGTCTTAATATGGGCCAAGTGCAGGGGCACCCCACGCCGTGGCTGAGCGAGCGCACCCCTTAAAAAAAAGTAACAACAACCTAACAAATGCAAATAAGATTACAAGACGCTTATGTTGTTTTTATTTTTAGCGGTAGAAAAGAATATTATTCCTACTAGAGCATCTAGTCGGCTAGTAGGTGTAGTATGATTTCTCGCTTCTGAACTTTCCAAAGTTTGTTTTGATATGTCCTTTTTTATTAGTTCAGTGTCGTATGATCCCTTAAAACCTGTAACACGTCTTTTTTGGACAATATATTTACCGGATGTCAGCTCATTTACCCTTAAAAAAAGTTATTAACAAATTTAATAAACTCATAATATTACTCTGTGTTATTCCATGTGTAATATGTTGAACAAGGAATCTCTATAGTATGTTGTCTAAGGGTCCTTTTTTTTTTTTTTTTTGCAAATCAACCATTTTTTTTTAATACTTCCCGTGCAAATGATCTAGAAGTTCACCTAACGCATTCCGAAAGATTCCGATCATATAGTTCAAAAAGCTTTTTCGAACTTGATTTCCCTTTCTAATGCATCATAGGTGTTGTTCCATTTATTTGAGACATTAAGAGATAACAAATCTTTTGAATATATTTTTCTAAGCACTTACACAATTTAAACATTGTGAGCCTAGTAGGTGTTTCTCTAATGTACCAAACTACATTGTTAATATGTTCTAGTTCTACTCTTTTTTATCATGTGTCTGCAACACATATTGAACAACTAGATTAATAATATGAGCTAAACACCTAATACAGACACTTACCTTTAACTTGCTCCTTAATAACTAAACTAAACATCATTTGATGAGTCATTATCCATCATGAATGTCATTACCGGTTCTATCCTTCAAGTCATTAACACGTTCTTTAATAGCCCTCGCAATATTCTTAACGGGAGATAAATATAGTCAACCTCCCAAAATGGAGGATATGGTTGTTTTCTTCCGGCCATCTCCATGGCAGATATACACTTCTCGTCTTTAATATCATCATAGAAACTAGGCGGTAACACTGTCCAACGTAGTTTTGCAGCTGGATTTTTTAAAAGCTTTGACTGTCTAATACGCATAATTCTCGTTGTCCATGCTTCAACGTGTTGTACAAGAAATAGACTCAGAAAGTTAGTTATTGTTTTCTGTAAGAAAACTTTAAATTTAGAGTAAATTACAAGTTTTGTCCTTTATGTATGTCCAAAATTGGAGGCGCTGTCCTTTGTCTTTAAAATTGATGAGTTTTGTCCTTAATGTTTGCAAATCTTGCACGTTATGTCCTTTAGCCCTAACCTAGTTAAATTTTTTGGTTAAATCAGATTACACAAGGGCATTTTAGTCTTTTTACCCATTTATTTAATATTATTTTAAAAAAGAAAACAAAATATTTTTAAAAATATTATTATTATTATAGCTTTCTCTCTCCTACTCTCTCTCTCTCTCTCTAGCACTACCACCACCATCAACCCACCGGAGCCACCACCTTCCACCGCGACCACCACCACCACTGTCATCAAGATCTCCAACTACCGCACACCACCACCGCCCCGCCCCGAATCACCTCCCACAACCACCGTCGCCCCTAACCCACCTCACACAACCACCTTCGATGCCCCTAACCCACCTCCCACAACCACCACCGCCCTTAACCCACCACCCACAACCAGTGCCGCCCCTAACCCACCTCGTTAACTTTCCAATCAAATTAAAAAAGGCAATTTTCTTATTGAGTCATTTCCAACAGATATGGAACATACAACAATCAACTTAACAATCATTCCTTTAGAAATAGATAAACCAATTCAAAATTAGGGATTAAATGAAAACAATCAGGGAATGTATTGCTGGTGTATAAAATCAACAAGCATATTGATTCAAAACAGAGCTTCAGATCTTCTATGTACAAAGGTGAAAATGTTGTCGTCGGAAACTGCAAATGTGTACCTGAACCTGAAGACAACTAGCAAATCGGAGCTTCGCATAGAGGCGAAAACGCCTTCATCAGAAACTGCATCTCCGTCGTCGGTCAGAGCCACGAGATGGAGAGCAGTGGTGACCCAAGGTGTGGGTGCGTGTGTGTTTGACCGGGGAGATGAGGTGAAAGGGAAGTTAGGGGTTTTTGGTGGGTGTGCGACTGTGGAAGACCCATCGCCGGGATTACGACCGGCACCGGCTCCGACCACCGGTAAGATGAGAGAGACGGTGTGGGTGTGCAGCTGTAATCGAAGAAAGGGGGGTTGGTGTGAAGTAAATATCTTTTCTGTAGTTACGCAATAGTCCCTGAAGACAAATTCTTTTACACAGTGGTCCCTGATGAGATGAAATGACAACAATGCCCTCATGTGCAAGGCACATGATCAGATTTAACAAAAAAAATTAACTGGGTTTGCCTTAAAGGACATAATGTGCAAGATTTGCAAACATTAAGGACAAAACTCGTCAATTTTAAAGACAAAGGACAGCGCCTGCAATTTTGGACATACATAAAGGACAAAACTTGTAATTTAAGATTAAACGATATATATTTTCTATTGATGATAGCGAACGATTGGACTGGCAACCTAGGAGGGACCCCAAAAGTCCCTATCTAGTTTTTTTTTATTTTTTATTTTTTTTTGTAATAAAACGAGTATGTCAAAATGGGGCATCCCCGTTGATATAAAACTATACAACATCCTTGGACCAGTTTTTTGATTCTTCGACTTCAACTACGAAAATCTTTCTCTGCTGGGGGTTTTCAGGTGGATTTCCCGGTTGATTTTCTGGTGGATTTTCTGGGGTTTTCTTCGAGCTCGACCCAGGCATGTCTGTCGTGGACGGCCGCCTTACACGCCTCCAAATCGGGTCCGTCAATCTTGCAGATTTTGGAGCTGGTTGAGAACAGAAAGCTATGTCTGTATTCTTATCGATTATAAGAGTAAACAGTTGTGGAAGGGGTTAAGGGAGTTGTGGAGTGGGGGGGGGGGGGGGAGGTATTTATAGATGAATTAAGATATGTGGAAGGGGTAGTGGTAATTAAAAAGAATATAAATTGTCATACAACATAATTTAATACAACATGTTTTAACATTGAACTCAAGATATACAACATAAAATGCTAAACTACGTGCCACAAGGAGGCCCCCTTCCAGCGTTAGTACGTCTTGTTCTACGAAGCGGGAATACATTAACATCATCGGTGTCCGCCTCAACATTTAGGTCAATCTCTATGTTTCTCCTTCCCGTGAATTGAGTCTCTGACCCTTGTTGTTGTGTTCTTGGTACTGGTGGATTCAATAACCCGGGGTCAGTGAATGGATCGTCGTTGTAAAATGGGAACTCAAATGGATGAGACAAAAACTGGTGTTGACTGGCTTGGTTGACGTGTGTTGACGAACTCCCCACCTCAAAATTTGGATTCGAAAAGTTTATAAGCTCAGAGAAAGGGGCATGAATTTTTTCGGCTCCTGTATTTGTTTGAAAAACATTTGGAAAACGACGCATTGGAGGTCGATTCCTTTGCACTTGTCGGGTAACGGGGGGGAGTTCCTCAGCTATGGCATTCGTCTCAAACGTCGGCCAATAACCCATATGGGGGTGTTGGACATTTCCAAAATCCATATATCGCGAAGCCATATTTCTAATATGTTCTTCTCCACTGCTCTGGAAAACTTGGCTCGCAAACTCCTCCTGCACATGGGTAAATAAATATTTTTAAAATCTCTTATAAATTATTTTATAGTTTAATATATGTTGACCTACCAACATTTGCACCCTCCCACCATCATTGGGAAAACCTTGTCCTTCTGGCACTTCGTTCCTTGGGTTACCGATAAATAAAAGACCATGCGAAGAATACCACCGCATATATTGCTCACTGACATTGATGGAATCAGATGCTGGTTGGGCGACAACGCTTTGATGACGAGACAACCACAACTGAATGTACAAATTGTGTTCATCGCGCCAGTTACGATTTTTTCCCTCAACACGTCCAGGAATGTGAAGAGCCTGATAAATGTCCTTCGACATAAGACTGTTATCAGGGATCGGTTGAAACATGCGAAACTGCCTCAACACCCGACTTGGAGCATGTAGTTCCACAACATTCCAACAAATAAGGTAGGTCTCGCTTCTCCAGCAACCTTCACCACTTCGACACATTTCTGGTAATCTTGAAAGAATCGAGTCATACGGAGTCCAAATGAAGTTGGTCTCTGACAAGGAATTAAATTGAGACCGGTATGCCTTTAACACGTGTGATGTTGTATCCGAATGACGCAATCTAAACTCTTGCCACCTGTAATATAAATGAAAACGTGTAAGTTTAAAAATAAACTAATAAAAATGATAACTAATTAGACAAATAATATTACGTTGTTTATATACAATTACCTAGCACCATACGGTCTATTCCAGTTTATGATTCTGTGCAACTTGGGTTTTGTGCAAGGCAGTCTTTCCCAGGCCCATAATTGTAACAGAAACACCGCACCACTAATCTCATGGGTTCTAACACTTGTAGCCCGACTTAGTTGATTATACAAATAGGCCAAAACCGCACTTCCCCAACTGTACGCTCCACATATGGACAAATCTTCTAAGAAGCCTAGATATCTAATATCGACCCACTGAGACCCAGAACTAGGAAACAAATGAGAACCAATTAGAAGATAAATAATCGTCCTGGCGCGTTGAAGACATTCGTGGTCAGTTGGATTTTCGGGAAAAACTGTTGACTTTAAAGCATTTAAAACATATGGCATGTTAATTTTTTTATTATTTAAAATAGCTCTGTCCTCCAAAAAAATTCCAGTTAAACTGTAAAATTTTTCCTTAATCTGAGATTCTGTATAACTCTCATCATTGCCACAAACCTCATAGCCGTCAACTTTTAAACCCCACAAGACTTCCACATCTTGTAGTGTTATCGTTACCTCTCCGAATGGCATATGAAATGTGTTCGTTTCAGGCCGCCATCTTTCTACTAAGGCGGATATCAACGCACTATCAACCCTTCGGTTATCAACCATGATAACTCCAGCAAAACCAGCCAAAGTTATATATTCCGACACTTTGGGCGGAAAGGGGTTTTCCCGAATAAAATTCCATAGCTTCTCGCTTCCTCTTCTAACTCGTAATAACCCGTCGTCTGTCAACACCGTTGGATCCGAAAAAATGTAATCAGCTCTGTGGTCTCCTGTACCACTAAGAAACAACAGCTCCCTGTTTAGAGGACCACCACTATAACGAATCGCCATTACGAATAGAGAATTGATAAAAAAATCTGCTTTTTAAAACTTAGAAAATGTGGTGGGAAACTGAGAACTTGAACAATGGTCCCCTTGAACGAGACTGATGAACAAATTTGCCCTTTTTAATGGCAATATTAGAATAATAAAATCGTATATAAATAAAATCGCCAATAACAATATTAATGATCAGCAACAAATGTAACAGAGATGGAAAGAAGAAGAAATAATAGCAGAATTGAGAACGGGGAAGAAGAACAGATCGGAAGAGTATTGCCGGAAAACTGGCCGGAAAACAGAACAGAATCAAGAGCTCGCTGGAAAACGATGCTCTGATACCATAAAGGAAATCAGATTTAGGTAAATTGTTCTATTAATCATTCACGTTTCCAATCAGTATATATATAGGCAGCAAACTCACAACTAACTCAAAACAACTCAACTGTAACCCACTCATATATAACAAACGAGACTAACTCTGTAACTCATATGCTATATATACACTCTAATAGGCAATATTAGAATAAATAAAATCGTATATAAATAAAATCGCCAATAACAATGGCTATATGTGCAGGCTTTTCAGTTTTCGCCATTATAAATGGCAATTTCTGCATGTTTCCATCACCTTTTCGCCATTAATAATGGCTATTTCTGCAGGTTTCCAGCTTTTTGCCATTGTTAATGGCAATTTCTACATGATTCCAGCAGGTTTGGCAGCTTTTCGCCATTAATAATGGCAATTGTGCAGTGTTTCGCCATTAAGAATGGCTTTGTGTGCAGAGACATTAAATGTATCGCCATTCAGAATGGCTGTGTATGCAGACAATACTTTTCGCCATTGTAATTGGCACTATTTTAAAATTTTCGTCATTTTTAAGACTAGAGGGTATGGGGAGGCTCATCCCCATGAGGATGGGCCGTCACGTACTCGCATGGGCCTCCTTCACTTACTTTTGAGGGGGGTGGAGGATGGAGCTACCCCACCTAAATATTAATACTTTTCTAAGTTTTTTTTATTAACTTAATAAAAACTTTATAAAAATTAAAAAATACAACATAAATAAATTCATTTCATAACATAAAAAAAAATTACATTTCCTAAAAATAAAAAAAAACCTACGTCCATTTTTTCTTCACCTCTTCCTTCATCCTCCGATAAACCTCGCGTTCGTCCTCCGGAACCGAGTCGAGATCCAACCTCATTATTCTAAAATCCTCCGCTCGAGCATAGTCGGCCGACACATTTTTCTTGTGACTATATTTTTCGGCCGCAGAGTCTTTGAACGAACGGAATTCGGAAATCAACTCGTCCATTTTCGAAGACGCCTTCGAACCGCCCCCTCCACCCGAGTCGCCCCCTCCACTCGAGTCGGCCCCTTTGCGCTTTCCGGCGCCTCTTTTTTTGTTTTGTCCCTTCCGGTGGGACGTTCGATCTCGTGAACGGGCAACACATCCTCGTCATATATCGGGTTGTCGTTTATGTCGATTTGACAACGAGCGGTGGAGCCTCCCGCACTATAACTTCCGGACTCGGAAGTTTTAGTCTATTTAGCGGTTGCGACCTCATTTGGAACCGGCGCCCATTTTGGTTCTTTCTTTAAAATGTTCCATGCTCGGAGGTGCGGGAAAGGCGCCGGATTTTTTGCTTCCCATTTCACCATCGCAAGGTTAAGAACGTCCTCGTCGCTACTCCCACTAGGACGATTGATGTAAAGTGGGTTATAATACCCTATAAAATCATTCACGGCCTTGTTCATTTTCCGCCACTTGCCCGATACGGAATCGAGATCACGTATCGGGCCTTGCCCCATAAGGTCGTTAAATCTATCCGTTGTTGCCGGCCAAAAACTAGAACCCGTTTGATTGTTCCCTAAAATTAAAAAAAATGCATTAGTAAAACTAAAAAATAAATCTTTTTAAATTTAAATTTAAAAAAAATTAATTTTGGATCATACCGACAACCGGGCAAGTCGAGGACTTAAAATATGCAATTGCTAGCGCCTCCTCCTCTACTTTTGTCCACTGTTGTCTCTGCTTCCCTCTCGCCCCGCTTTTTTTTTTTTTTGCGGTGTCGGTTTCAACCGCCTTCCCCTTCCCCTTCCCCGTGTTTTTTTTGCGCTTGAGTTCTTTTGGTGGCGATTCGGGGACGACTTCTTCATCATCATCATCAAGTTGAACCGGGGGTTGCGGTTGGGATTGTTCAACTTGAAACGAGTTGCGTTGCATGAATTGTTGGAGTGCTTGTAATTGTTGCATTTGTTGAACTTGGGACATTTGTGAGAAGGCCTTCGGTGATTGTTGGAAACCCGAAAACGTAAATTGTGGAGACCCCCACAAAGGATCCATAGTCGGAGTGTAAGCGGGACTCGAAAAAAAGTTAGGATTGTTCGGGTTGGGGTTGTTCGGGTTGGGATTGTTCGGGTTGGGGTTGTTCGGGTTGGGGTTGTTTGGGTTGAATGGATTCATGATTTGTATAAAAAAAGGAGAGTGGTTTTTTATAAAAATGGATGAAAATGAGAGAAAAATGTGAGAAGTATTGGTGAAATGGTATAAAAAATGGATGAAAAGAGGGTTATATTTAAAGTGGAAAAGGTTTTTTTTTTTTTTTTTTTTTATAATATTATAGCCGTTCACCAACGGCTAATATTTGAAAACATGGGCCCGTGATCATCGTCTTGGGGACGCCGGGTTTAACAGGACGGGCCAAGGGGGGCGGTGTGGGGGACCGGCGCCGGGCTTCGCCGGGCCTAAGCCGGCCCCCATACCCCTTGGTCTAATGGCTGATAATTTCTGGACAGCCCTGAAAAGTTCTCTGCACAGCCCCTGGGCCAATGATTGGTCCTGCAAATGTCTGCACAGCCCTGAAAAGTTCCCTGCACAGCTACAAGTCCTAAAAAATTCGCCATTTTGAATGGCAATGGCATCAATTGTGAAATATTTTGGCAAGCAGCACTACTTTTGATTAAATTTTGGGTCCTAATATTAACACATGGGAAAACTTATTTACACATGGTGTATACGGGCCGTATACTGTTATACGGCCCGTATAGAATAAAAACAACTGACAAAGTCTGCTGGCACAGACTTTGTCAAGTTGTTTTATTCTATACGGGCCGTATAACAGTATACGGCCCGTATACACCATGTGTAAATAAGTTTGCCTGGTCGTATACAATGTATACGAACGTGTATACGGGCCGTATAACAGTATACGGCCCGTATGGAACGAAATTTTGATTTTTAAAATATTTTAGAGTGGTGAGGTGCTCAAAATAAAACATCAACAAGTAATAAAGATTGAAGAACAAGAAAACGTGTCGTATGACTGTAATAAAACGGAAGCTATCAACGCGGGATTACGGGCATGGTGTTATTCTTTATTTAATATTTATAGAATAAAAGGAAGGGTGAGGCATTTGATGAGAGTTGTAAGGAGTCTGAATAAAACGGAAGCTATCAACGCGGGATTACGGACATGCGTTTAATTCCCAACATATTTGTTTTGTCACGTACATTTCGTAAGAAACTTTTCGTGCACTGAACCTTCACCTCCAATCATTTCCTGGTCAAATCACACACTATAAAGTTTAAACTTATCGTGTGTTGTAGTTTGGAAAGATGACCGAATAGAGATCTGAATAACAAACTGTGGAGAACTTGTTTGCGTTATCCAGTAGTTGAAACTTGAGCGCAGGAAAAGAAAAAATGGTTGTTGATGTTTTTTCTCTATCAGGATTTTGTTGAGTCGTCGGGAAAACTTTTCCTCAGGGGAGGGTGAGTAGTATGAGTCTGAGTCCATTGTGGTTCGTGAATGTTGGAAGAACCCGACACGTCTTCTGCTGCCTCTTCGGTTGGTAAAAGACATAGGATGGCTTTTAATACAGGCTCTTTGTCGGTTGTGGTTGATTTATAGGAGGAGGTTATGAAACGAATATATGTTTATGCGAACATCCTTATTTTGTCACGTACATGCGTTTAATTCCCAACATCCTTATTGTATCAGACTCTCTCCCCTCCTGATGCAATTTTCACAGTGGTACCAATGTCCTGCTACTACAATCCTTCCAACGATCCTTGTCTTGAAAGACAAGAATACAACGTTCATGTATCACAAGGAATGACCGATCTTAGGCAGAGAACCTGATTTAGATACACAAATTCATCACCGGTTTCTACAGCACAAGCACATACGCAATGAAGTATTAAAAGATGTTAGTTTCTTGACAGTATGGTTTCTCGACAAATGAAGTATTATCTGTCCTTGCTGCCTCTTCGGTTGATAAAAGACATAGGATGATTTCTCTATTACAGCACTCTTCTGAAAGACAAGAATACAACGTTCATGTATCACAAGGAATGACCGAGTTTGGAAAACGGACGGAATCCACGAAGAAACTGTTGGAATTTGTGGATTTCGGTTGGTTCAAAAACTTAACAAGAGAAGCAACTAAAAAAAGGAAAGAAAGACCTTATTTTACCATTTTTACCATATGTATACGGGCCGTATACCGTTTATACGGCCGTATACGCTCGGTAAAAACAAATTTACTGATCGTATACAATGTATACGATGATTGTATACGGGCCGTATATTCTGATACGGCTCGTATACTATGGTAAAAAATGGTAAAAAAATGGTGTATTCTCTTTAATCTCTTAGAACAATCCTTGTATTGAGAACCTGATTCTGGTTTAAACAATGGAATTTGTGATTCAACAGAAATAACTGAAAATAACTCGCCATTCTCTTGCACCTGTATACGTTGCAAGGTATAGAATGTTTGTAGTATTCTTGGTTCAATACAAACTCTTCTGAAAGACAAGATAATGGTTTCTCAACAAATGAAGATGAAGATGAAGAAACGAGAGTTTGTTTTGAGAAATTTACAAGGTAAACCTGAAATTTACAAGAAACGAGAGTTTGTGTAGAGATCTTTAATGTGAGATTCTTCAAGTTTGCACATTTTGAGAAAATACCAATGTGGTCATTTTCAAGTGTGAGATTAGCCAAACGAGGATGAAAGATACTCAAACCATCTGATCCCGTTGTTGCAAACTCCTTTAATGTGAGATTCTTCAAGTTTGCACATTTAATGAGAGAATTGATTTCTCTTGCGGTTACCAGGCCTATCATCTCCGTCTACGTTTGGTTTCTTCGTTTATTGGATCGTTCTAATAGATTAAAGAGGTTTTTACCATTTTTTACCATATGTATACGAGTCGTATACGGTTTATACGGCCGTATACTGTAACACCTCGGAAATTCACGTCCTATAATATGTTGACACGTGTCATAAAGTTTAAACGTGTGAAAGAAGTATGATGGAAGGACTAAAGTTGACAAACATGGAAAGTATGTGAATATACGTATTCTAAGTGTCAACTGTGAATAAATATAATATACATTAACCATACACGATGCTCATACCTTCAATCGAATAAATCATGGATCATACGAAGCTAAAAGTGAGTGATTTCAAACTACAGGGACCAAAAGTGTCAACATGTTCAAATTATACCTCTGAGTGACCTTTTGACAAACCCGAAGCTTTGTAAATATAAATTATGCTCATGAGAATGCACCATAAAAATTTCATAAAGTTTCGTTAACGTATGAGAAAGTTATGATCAAATTCGTGTGCGAAGTGTTAAAGCGTAAACGTCGAAAGTTAGGACTTTTCGGGTGATAATAAAGTTACCCGGGGACTTGGCAAAGTGGGGATATGTTTTAAGGCCTTACTAGATCAGTTATAAGGGTTTACCATGCATAAAACAAGTGCCTATTCGAGTTTTGAAGAGCCAAGGACTGAATCGCAAATGAAATCAAATGCTGATCTGACCCAGCCGTCGCGCCACGCGAGGGGTCCCTCGCGCCACGCGAGGGATGCCCAGAACCGTGAAACATGGACTGTTGTCTGCCAATGCGTTTGTGCGCGACTTTAACCGAATTTTCACATCCCTCTGGCCCCTAAAACACCCCCTAAGCTTCTCGGACACCTGTTGATCGATTGTGGGAGCTTGTAGACTTGTTTGTCAAGCTCTTATGGTGAGTGATCCAACTATATAAGGCCCTTCAAGTGCAACATTCTTTCACACACCTTCTCTGCATTATTGGATTGATTCTGGAGCTCAAGCTTGCTTCCTAGTGATCATATCTCGTGCATAGGACCTCAGTAAGTATTCTTCTTCTTCTCTAATTGAGTTTAGCTAGGTTAATTTGCTAAAAGTCAAACCGTCGTAATTACGGTTTGACTTCGAGATTAGTCAATAATGGCTCAGTCATATCTCGAATTAAAAGTAGTTATGAGTTGGTATTTATGTGGGTAATAAAACCTCAAAAGGGTTTCCCCTGATCACCACTCTAACCAGGTCTAATGTCGGGTCAAACATTTAATTAAAAAGTCAACATAATGCTTAGAATGTCATTTATGCATAATTAGCTATCTAGAACATATATAACCTGTTTGATCATTGTTATAACTTAGTAATTAGTGTAAGAACATGTCCAAACTTGTTCAACCCGACTATTTCCTGTTTAAACCCGGTTCGGAACCGAAAGTCACATAGTTTGACTTTCACTTTGACTTTCAGTTCTGACCCGTTTAGGCATATTTTAGAAATGCCTCAGAGCTTTAATTGGACTAGGTTACATGTTAGAACAACCCTATGTGATTATACGCCTCGGTTCATTAGTTATCCAATTAATATGCGTGTTTCCGTTAATTGCTCATATGTTGACCGTTATGCCCTTATTACCTTAAAACGTGAATTATGAAAATGTAAAAGTGTAGAAACCTTTGTTACTGATATATAGACTTGCATGCAAAGTTTGACATCAGTTTGACTTGTAGATTAAGAGTTATGCTCATCATCGCAAAACTAATGCTTTATGTTAATAAAATGGCGTAATTAGCGTATAGCCTAGTTAAGCATACTTTTTGGTATCAAATCTTTTACCCACTGATGTAATATATTATTTTGGGATTTTTAAAGATTTTTAATTAATTTTAGGCTGAGCATAACTCGTAGTCGTAGGCTTAATCCGGTAATTGTCGGTTTTGCCCTTACGGGCCATAAAATGAGTTTTACACATCTAAACGTTTCCAAACCTTTTGCTACTGATTAGTTATGATAAATAAATTATTTTAAGCCTTCTGGAAATATAAAAATATCAGATTTAAGTATCGAACCCGGTAATGGCCTTTAATCGCCTTATTTAGCGTTTTTAGCGCATAGTATGTTTTAAAATCATATTGGACATACCCGGGTTGATACCTACTGATATAAGAGGAAAATTATCATATTTTAACAGTAAGCAAAGGTTGATAAACTCAGACTTCAGTTTTGAGCTTTTCGGCTTATGTAAAATTACCAAAATACCCCTACGGGGCCTAGTTTGTGTTTAAACACGTGTCGGGCATAACGAAAGACACATTACTGATGTTACAACATATTTGAGACATAATTAACTTAGGAAACCTGTATATAACTCTCATGACTACCCGTCACGCTTATTACGCGTACGGTTCGGTTTATGTAACAAGTTTACATAAATTAGCCGAAACGGGTCAAACCTTAACGGTTTTATCTCAAAATCCAGAATGTGAATAATAAACCCATATTAAACAAGTCTTCAAACTTGTCGGGTCTGAATCACATTCTATCCGGTCTTCGCTTAATCGTGCGTACGAACCGTATCTTGAAACTAGCCGGTCTAAGCTTAAGCTTAATAAAAGACCCGTTAGGATTCTAATAGGTTATATTAAACCTTCGTTCCAGATTAGGAGAAACAGTAAAAGCTACGTGCATTCTGCTTATTGTGATTTATACTTGCATCAGGTAAATACTTTTAACTTATTTTCCCTATACGGGCTTGGGTTACGGTACATAGCGTACCGCTTGATCGGGCATCAAATCTCCACGCTTAGTGGGTAGTTGAATAATTTGATCGGCTCGTTTAAACAGTCTTGTTTACTTTACAGCCTTTGGGGGGTTAATGACCATGTCCCGGATATCCCTGGCATCATCTTACGAGATGGCCACGACCTGAGCACGGGGTGTAGGCGTACTCCCGTGTATAACTCACTTAAAGTGGTGTGTCTATTGATCTTTAACCCGGATTTGATTCGGGCTACTGAACGCATAAGTAACATGTAATTCGTTCACAAGATTATAATATTAAATAATTCTCCCAAGTTAAATAAAAATGTTTATGCCATGTGCATCCAAATCAATTTTTAATCATTTTCCAAAATGAGTCAGTTGAATGTATTTACCAGTGTAAACTGACGTATTTTCCCAAAAAGACTGAATGCAGGTACTAAACGAAATTCGGCTGGATTGTCTCCTAAGCATCAATAAAAGTCTCGCAAGCTTAGGATGCCAGAAGTCTGTTGAACCATAAATGTTATTTTGTTTCGATCCGTTCTGTGGATAAACACCGGATATTGTGACTTTGATTACAATAAATGAATTCGGTTGTATCTTATTCTTAACTTGCTTCCGCTGTGCATTATTATATTGTGTTGTTTGACTATTACGTTGCCAACCACGTCACGATACTCCCCCACCGGGCCCACCGGTGACACGTGGAAATCGGGGTGTGACATATACCATTGGTAAAAAATATTTTTACCGATCGTATACAATGTATACGATGGTTGTATACGGGCCGTATATTATTATACGGCTCGTATACTATGGGTAAAAAATGGTAAAAAATGGTTAAAAAAGGGTTATTCTCTTTAATCTATCAGAACGATCCTTGTCGTGATGATTCGAAACATTCACGAACCACAATGGACTCATACTCATACTACTAGCAGTAGAACCCGACACGTCTTCTGTGATGATTCGAAACATTTCGAATAACTAGCAGAAAAACCCGTATACGGTGATTGTTTATCCATACTATTCTTCATAGCCATATTCCCACTCACAATTTGTTGATACATATCGTCCGTTCAACTTGAGTATTTTTTCTAACTTTATGCTTGCATCCACAACAGTGAATATTAACTTTGTGTGAAAGAGTTTGGAAACCGGACGAAATCTATGAAGAAACTGTTGGAATTTGTGGATTTCGGTTGGTTCAGAAACTTAACAAGAGAAGCAACTAAAAAAATACAATTGATTTCTCTTCCGGTTACCAGGCCTATCATCTCCGTCTACGTTTGGTTTCCTCAACGAAGAACCATCAGCCATTATCAGCCCTTTTTTCCTTTGGTTTCTGGTTGATTTTTGAGGGTGAGGGTTTTGAATTGATTCCTGCGCTCAAGTTTCAACTACTGGAGTGAAAATTGGTAAAAAATGGTTTATTCTCTTTAATCTATTAGAACGATCCTTGTAACCATCAACCGTTCAAGTTGATATAGGAGAGTACTTAACAACCGAGATAACAGCTCTGGTATTTTTCACCAACCCATCTCTGGTAGTGTTTGTTTGAGAACCTGATTCAGATACACAACGGTCTCTTTGCTTCGTCTACTAGAACTATTTGTGTATGCATTCTTTTGATAGTTAACAACGCTAATTAGAAAAAAAATCTGAAAAAATTAATCATATCGATTGCAATAACAGGATGGATGTGACACACATAGATAGATAAAATGTCACAGTTGTCAAGACTGTTTGTCGGGTTTCCAATGCTCACACAGGGTGATAAACAACGCTGATACACGTAACATCTAGTTATATTCAGATTTAAACAATGCCCGCCTCAATCTTCAATACTTCAGTAAAATACCACTAGTAGAAGAACCTGACACGTCTTCATGTAACAGAGAATGTTTTAGAAATTGAAGGAAAATGAAAAGATTTGTTGAAATCGAATTTGACAACTATGACAGCTTATTAAAAGTATCCTGTGTTGTAGTTTGGAAAGTTGACCGAACAGAGATCTGAATAACAAACTGTGGAGAACTTGTTTGTGGCAGGTTCTTCTACTAGTTACTCGGAATCGATAAATAACCAACACGAAGATCTATGCGATCGCTAAGGTTTTCATCAACGGACTGATCGGTAACGTTACTCTACCTGTGCTCCGATTTAAGCGGCATGTTCCGATCAACGTTTATCGACATTGTTAAAGGTGATGAAGAGTTTTAGAAACCCTAGAATGATTGTGTTTTTACGGGAATAAAACGTGATACTTGAAAAAAGCCAATATATACGGCCCGTATATAGTTATACGGCCCGTATACATGTCCTAACATCAAAAACCCACAAAAATAAATCAATTGAGCCGCATACGTTTTACAAATCGTATACACATGTATACGACTCGTATAACTGTATACGGGCCGTATATAATAAAACCAAAAAAAACATTCTCTGCGCATTTTCCTATTCAAAAACATTCTATACGAGCCGTATAATTGTATACGGCCCGTATACAATAGGGGATGTGAAAATAAGATATAGGGTATGTGGGAATAAGGCACCCCTAAATTTTTGAAATCAGCACTACTTCAGTAAAAAAAACTCTATATTCTAAACCTATATCGACTGGTGCAGCAGCAACTGCTGTGATTCCGGCTACCGCCTGATCCTTGTAACTGGCTGCTCTCCACTCTTCGATCCCTCGGCTGCTTGCGCAGATTCGTGTTTTTCTTATTTCTACACTTGGAAATTTGAAATTACTTGTTAAATGCTTTTTGCTAGAAGTAATCTACACATTTATTTGGGGGATTTTAGGGCTTCAAATTGTTCATTACTTCATTATTTGTTGATAATTTGCATGCACTTTGGCCGTGCATGTTGAAATCAAACAGCAACTTAAACATCTGATTATGCTGTTAGACCTGGCAAACGGGTCGGGTTGGGTCGGGTCATAGGCCAAATTGGTTCGGGTAAAAAACGGGTCAATTAGAAACGGGGTTGTTTGTTTATGCATGTGTCAATACCATGTCTTTCCTGCAACACAAGCTCAAATGCTTGCTTGTTTGGCCCTCTAAAACTGACACTTTTTTTAGCAACATAGACCTTCGCCAAAACAAAAAGAACTCGGTTGTTCATCTATGATTATTACAAGTTAATTGAAGTTAGCTAATAATCTTCTGTTGCAGTTAGTACCCATAACCTATGAATAAGAAACCAACTTATAAAATATCTACCCATACATGATCAGTCTTTTGCTTTCATCCGTTTCCATTCTTAACTCATTGTTTTTGTTGCTGATTATGTGACTGTTTATAAGTTAATCATAAACAAAGGCTGATCAGTCAAAGTAACACGATAAACTGTGTTCATCACGCGTCCAAACACCCCAACTATAGATTTTAATGAGTATAAGAAATTGGGTTAATCTAGTCACACTGGAAAACTCAATTAAGAAGTATAACCACAACAATGCATGAACATTTTGTTTGAGTCACGTGATTAATAGACTTGTTTAGTTGTATTTTGGTCTGTTTTGTAAACGGGGTTCATCTTAAATTGATTTTCACAGTTTGCAGTAGCGATAAAAAAACGGTGTGAGATGGCTGAACGATTCGATATAATCACCAGAATTCCTCAAGCCATAATAGAAACCATTCTATGTCTTTTGCCGATTGAAGAAACAGCAAGGACGAGTATCCTCTCAAAGTATTGGAGGTACAGTTGGACCAAAATTCCTAAACTTGTGTTTTGTCAGTCTATTGTTAAAAGAACAAGTGAAATGAAGCCGCTTAATTGGTGGAAGCAATTATCTGGTGTAGAATATGCAAGGATAAAAAAGGACATGAGGTGTAGACTTTTCCATGTTATACACCAAGTTTTGTTGCTGCGACGGGGCCCAATACATGAGTTCACCCTTTCAATGGATGCACATGACACCTGTTTCGAAATTGATCAGATTATACTTCATTTGTCGAGGAACCATATTGTCAAGAAATTAACGCTTTACTTTAATGAACTTAGTTCGTATGGTTTACCCTTATCTTTTTTCTCATCGTTGCATCACTTAACGAGTTTTTTACTGATATGCTGCTGATTTGAAAATATTAATCACAAATAATGCCACGTTCAGATTTATTTCACAAATAATGCCCTCGCCATTGCAAATGGCGAATTCTTAAAGGCCCTAGACTTGTGTAAGTGAATAATCAGAATGATCAGAACGTGTAAGAGTCCAATGATTCGGTGCAGGTACCTTTCCTGTTATTAACGGCGAAATTCTGCATAATTGCCGATAGTAATGGCGAATGCTGCACAGTTTCCATTCGAATTGGCGAATTCTGCCATTTTACTGCATAAACGCCATTTGTATTGGCGAAAAGTTGAAGAAATTCTGCACAATTTCCATTCGAAATGGCGACTTCTGCACATTTCCACTTCAATTGGCGAAAAGTTTTATTTTTCTGCATATTTCTGCCATTTTACTGTTTAAAAGCCACTTCAATTGGCGAAAAGTTGAAGAATCCTGCAAATTCTGCACAATAGCCATTTGAATTGGCGAAAAGTGCATATATTTCTGCCATTTTACTGTTTAAAAGCCACTTCAATTGGCGAAAAGTTGAAAGAATCCTGCAAATTCTGCACAATAGCCATTTGAATTGGCGAAAAGTGAACCTTTTTCTGCACAATTTCCATTTTAAATGGCGAAAAGTTTAATTTTTCTGACACAATTGCCATTTGAATTGGCGAAAAGTAGCTAATTAGCCAATATTATTGGCGAAAAGTTAACAAAACCTGAAAAGTTGCTGAAAAGTTCTGGAAAGGAGTTAAAAAATATTGATAGGATTATTGTAGGGGAGCATTGTTGCCAATAAAAAGTCTGCATTTTTTCCATCAGTCTCATTCTAGGGGACCATTGTTCAAGTTCTCACTTTTCCCACCACATTTTCTAAGTTTTAGAAAGTATCTTAATTATTTTTTATTCAATTCTCCATTTATTATTTTTAAATCAGGTTAATATTGTAGAATGACGACATTGCTTGTTTTAATATCCGTCCTTACTTCGAATATATCATTAAGTTGATTGATAATTTTTGTGGGAAAGGATTATGTATACAAGTGTTTTACCGGGTAAAGTGTAGGAGAAGATATGGGTCTTTGATAACGCAATCCAATGGTTGAGATTAGGTGGTCCTCAAATGTAGAATTCATGTGACACAAAACAATGGAAATGACAAAATAGGAAAATCCAATATTGGTGACTCATAAACGCACTCCTCCATGATTTTTAAAGCGCTATAACTTTTGATGATTATTGGTTTTGTGGTAACAATTTTAAGGTGATTTGGTGGATTAAATTTCCAGCAGGTGTTTTTAATCTCCATTGGGCTAATTCTGGACGTCTTAATATGGCCCAATGTTGAATCCTTTGTGGGGTCTGGTTTTCGTTTGGACAGCATGGGGTGTGGCTCTAATGTTTTTGGCGGTGGAGCCTTTTTAGGGTCTTGTGTTATTTGGTGGATTAAGATTTTGTTTGGGCCGCTTGCTTGGAATCCGAGTATTGGGCTTCATCTTTTTTGTTTTGTTACAGATGGCAGGCCTGCTTTTGGTATATTGGGTCGTTGTTTCTCCAGGCCCACTTCTCCTAGTGCTGATGTTGAAGGCCCGTCTCCATGGGTTTGGGCTTGAAAAGGATATTATTCCTACTAGAGCCTCTAGTCGGCTTGTTAAGTAGGTCTAGTATGGTTTTCTTGCTTTTAAGGTTCCCAAAGTTTGTTTTGATGACCTCTTTTAGTAGTTTCGGAGTATGCCCCTTAAAACCCGTAACACATCTTTTTTGGATAATATATTTACGATGCAAAAGCTCATTTACCCAAAAAAGAATATTAACAACAAAATCCATAAACTCATAACATAACTCGTGTTATTCCATATGTAATATGTTGAATCAAAAATCTCTATAGTGTGTTGTCACATTTTTTGTTTTAGTAAATCAACCATTTTTCTTGAAAATTTCCAGTGCAAATGATCTGGAACTTCACCTAACACATTCTGACAGATTCGTATCTTTCCAATCATATAATCCAAAAAGCCTTTTCGAACTTGATTTCCCTTTGTTCTACTCTTCACTTGTTTTGTATGTGGTTGTTTGGTAATAAAATTCACCAGGGTAACCCTTTACCAAAAAAAACTTGATTTCCCTTTCTAACGCATCATAGGTGCTGTTTCATTTATCTGAGACGTTAAGAGAACAAAATTTTCGAATATATTTTTTACCCTCCACTGTTGCCATACAAGCAAGCATAGAGCAGCAACTGATCCACCGACTAAAAGGACTCTGGGATTGGAATCTTGACCCAGTCACACACCAACCACCACACCGATTTAACAAAGATACAAGCTGCCAAAAGATGATCTGCTGTCTCGTTATCAATTCCACACATTGGGCACATCCCATTCTCAACATTAACGTTCCTCTCTGCCTGGGCCGACGCCATACCTTTTACCATTTTCCACCCAAAACAATTCACTTTGTGGACGACAATTTTGCTCCCAACGAGCTGCCATCGATGGTTTTCCACACTCAACTTATTTTCAAGATCCAAGCTGACTTGTTTGACGTTCAAATCCACCTTTTTATGGCCACTAAATTTTTTGGGCTTTTTAAATTCTAAAAAAAATAGTTTCAGGTGGTGTAAGTGGGGAGCTAGAGGTTTTTAAAAAAATGGGTTAATAACTAGAACGGTATTTAACTTGAAATGAACCTACGTTGGAAACTGGACCAGAACTGAACCATAGGGCTGCAGCGAATGTGGTAGGTCACGCACTTTGGAGTGTAAGGTTGGTTTGAACTTATGCTACCGTTGTGGCAAGGCTGGGCACTTTGCACGTGATTATTCGAATTCCTCCGGATGTTACAATTGTGGGAAGAGGGGCATCATGTCATGGACTGTAAAAAATCTAAGGCAAGTGGATCCGGTATTGCCAGAGCTGCTGAGAATAAGATTGAGAAGAAGCTCGGGGCCTATGTAGCACGTACGTAGACCTGGCAAACGGGTCGGGTTGGGTCAGGTCAGGTCATGGGTCAAAACGGGTCAACTAAAAAAAGGGTTGTTTTGGTTCAGGTCGGAACTTTCGGGTCAGTCGGGTTGGTTAAAAAAATGTTTTTTTAAAGAGATTGTACATAAAGGGGCAATTTTGTCCGGTTAAAACGTGTCCGGGTTGGTTCGGGTCAATACTTTTTGACACCCAATCATTACAATATCGCAATTGCACAAACATTACAAAATGAAAATACGCAATTAAAGATCAAAACAACAACAAACAAGAAAACAAAAAAAGAAAGATTACATATCATAAAATTGCATACATAATCAGGTATAAAAAAACCCGGTGTGGGTATTAAAAAAACCCGGGTACGGGTATTAATAAAACCCGAGTATAAATTGGGTTGAAAAAAACCCGCGTTCGGGTTCGGGTTCTCACAACAAATACCATACCCGGATTCTACCCTACGTGTAGGGTCGGGTTCGGGTTTACAATACCTGGTTTTTATAAAAACCTAAAAACCGGGTCTGGGTTTTTTTTAGGTTCGAGTTTTTTGTACACCTGTAACACCTCTACCTAAGTTACCTCTAACTCAAAAATGGGTTTAAGTTATCTCAAAACCAATTAAAATAAAGGGGGTAGCGCAGCCCAATCTGTCTCCTGTGGCCCATTTGACATTTTAGTCGGACACCAACCCAAGCTCAAAGTTTTCAAAATCCCGCTCTTAATATAATCAAAATCCCGCTCAAACTTTTCTTTTCTTTATACCACAGGTCGTCCACAACTCCATCATCTTTCTGTTTTTATTTTTTTGTTAGTTGTTCTTAGTTCTGAAGTCAGGTATGTGACCTAAAGATCGTCAAAACCAGACCGTAAACACCTCTGCTGTGACTGCTCGCGTAGGTTAGTGTGTGTGTTTCTTTCTTTCTTCCTTTTTTAACTTGACAATTGTTGACTCTTGCTTACTTGCTGAGTGTTTACAGTATGCTACTTAATTGCTTATATAGTTAGATACTTGATTGTTGACAATCAGATGCTTTTAGTAAATTGTAATGTAGTATGCTACTTGATAACGTTTTGTTGGTAATCATACACAAAACTGAATGAACAAATCGAATAGATTTGATAATACTTGCTTGAATTGAAAGAATAATAGAGATTTTGAATGAACAAAAATGAGTAATAATTAGGGCTTTTACTAGAAAAATGTTTCTAAAGGTCCGTAATAAGGTTACAAAGAGGTTAGGGACGAAAAAGTTGAGTTTTTCGGCCAAAAAGGAGTTTTCCGACCAAAAACTTTTTTTCGGCAACCGGACTCCGGAGACTAACGACATTAGGGTTCTGTTAGTCGGGGCACATTGGAGGCTAATATGTTAATAGTTGGGACTGCTAGTGGCTATTTTTGAAGTTGGGACTATTAGCGGCCAATGGCGAATAGTTGAGATTATTAAAATCCAATTTTCCTTATATTTTTACTTCACCCGGCCCGAAAGTCAAGTTGATACTTGATAGACATTAGGACAAGGAAGATTGATTAGTGACCCGTAGCAGGATATGTATAAGAAGCCTTGCCCAATGACATTGATGAATCCCCTCAACCAAGGGGTGAAGGTTCAAACCCCGTTGTGGGTATTTAGATGGATTTTAGGTGGTGTAGAATTAGGCGGTGTGTGTGTCGTTCTGAAAAATAGAAAAAAAAAACCTTGCCTAGGTTGAATGGCTGTTTGAAAAAAAAACATAGAAGTTGAAATATTATAGTAGCCACGCCACACTAACAATAGATACTCTAGGGTCGTAAGTTAGTACCGAATAAAAAACATAGAAGTGGTTTCAACATCAAGAGTTGTTCATGTGTTGTAATTACTTATTTTGTTGACAATGATTATGGCTGGTTGCTTTAAATTACCTGAGAACAAAGGTAACCAATTAAAAGGAATATAAAGTATACAGCACCCATGAAAAAGAACCGGACCATAGGCATAGATCTCTTATTTGCAGAAAGATAAAAATTGAAAAAATAAAACTTAAGGCTGTAAATCTGATTATTAGACTCATTATGTTGTATTTGGTCTAGTTTCTATGTGTGTAATAAATTGAGTTCATCTTAAATTAATTTTCACAATTTGCAGTATCGATCCAAAAAAGGCATTGTGAGATGAATGCTAAACGTGTGTCTAAAGCTCAAGGATTCGATTTAATCACCACGCTTCCTCAAGCCATAATTGAAACCATTCTATGTCTTTTACCAATTGAAGAGACGGCAAGGACAAGTATCCTCTCAAGGGCATGGAGGTACAAATGGACCACAATTCCTAAACTTTGCCTTTGTTTGGCTAATGTTAAAAGACCAAGTTACATGGATGTGCCTGAATGGTGGAATCATGTATCCAACTTAGAATGTGCAAGGAGAGAGAAAAACTTGAGGTGTAAACTTTTCTATGCTATTATACACCAACTTTTGTTGCTCCGACAAGGTCCAATACATGAGTTCACCCTTGTAATGCATGCACATGACACATGTTTTGAAATTGATCAGATAATACTTCATCTGTCAAGGAACCATCCTATCAAGAAATTAAGATTTTTGTTTTATGCCTTCCTTACCAGTGCTTACGGTTTACCCTTATCATTCTTCTCGTTGGATCAGTTAACGGACCTAGATCTTGAACACTGTGCTTTCAACTATAAACCAATATTCAGTGGATTTAGTAGCCTTACAAGATTATCATTAAAGAGTGCAAAAATCTCTAGAGAAACTCTACTGCATCTTTTATCTAATTGTCCATCACTTAAGAGCCTGTGTCTGGTAAGTTCATACTTATATAACCATTCTCATGGACTTCCAAAACTTATCTGAATATTTTAAGCTTATGCAGCTTCTATATGAAGATGATGTTCTCAGTGATGAAAAACCCAGCATTATGGAGCTATTCAAGTGTTTACCTGTGCTTGAACATCTGACCACTTGGGGTTATTTCATTGAGGTAATATTTATTCGCATTATATATAATGTAAAGAATACAAAGTTTAAAGTTGTTAATCACTTGATCATTATTTTGGCCTATGATTGAAGGTGTTAGTTCAAGCTTCGGTTCCAGAAGAGCCTCCAACTTCATTAATCCACCTCAGATACGTTTGCATAGAAGAAATGTGTTTTGTTGACGGCTATGGATTGCCTTTTCTTGCTGTTTTGACCAGAAGTTGCCCAAATTTGGAGAAAATTAAGTTACTGGTAAATAGTATAACTGTATAAGTATGTCATGTGTCTTATTTGTTTTGATTTTGAGGCCAAAGTTTACTGACACAAGACTCTTGTTATAGAATAATACTGCTTGGGATGATGAGATAGAGTCTAGTGTGTTGGAAGAATGTTCCGTTCTGTTGGAAGAATATTCAGATGTTTGGTTGGAGCATCTGAATGAATTGGAGATTAAACATTTTGAAGGGTATGCACCTGAGTTGGAGTTTGTGAAGTTTATCTTGGCTAGGTCACCCAATCTGAAAAAGGTGATATTGCTAACCGATATGGATGATAAGGATGAAGAGTTGGAGTTGTTAAAAAATCTCTTAAGCGCCCCACGCGCATCACCTGTTCAAATCGTTGTTAAGTATTGCTGAAAATGATTTATGATGACTGTTTGATCACTCAACTTTCTGGAGAACTAATGTTGGAGTATTCTAGGTTTTTCTCTATTTCTTTTCTGCTTAGTCCTTTTGGTTCTAAATGTACTGATGTTAAAGGGTTAGATATTCTCATCACGTTTTGGTCTTAGTTCCTAGTGGCCAATTTTTTCGTATCCAATGGCGGCTTTATTGATAAAATAAACATTAGCACTTCTCTTATAAGAAACATGTTTACTAAAATGCTGCTTTAGGCTTAAGTGTGGAAAATGTGTTAATGGCTAGTGATTATTGTTTTTATGTTAAACTTGATGTACAGGTGTTGTGTTATCTGTATAAAGAAGTTTATATGGATATAGGCTCTGGCCTTACTACCATAGGGGAATTCATTTGTTCACTGCTCTCTGATGTGAAAATATACATGCATATTTAAGTGTATTAAAGCTAAAACACAAGGGCTTTATTCAGATACATTTGTTTTATACTATTGTTGAGTTAAACTGACATGTATTTATGTATATGTGTGTGTATTGGAGTTAAATCTTCATGATGTGGTGTAATAAATTGAATTGTGATCAAATGCAGTACATGGGTATTGACTTCAGGAAGTCAACAATATAATGCCTATACACAATTTTCAGGAGTAAAACCCAATAAATATGGAAAAAAATCCACCTTGTTGGAATCGAGCCCATTTTCTATTAAAAAGGTAAATCCTATTTTTAACCTAAATAAATAAAAAGGCCTCTGCAGCAAAGTGGGCATCGAACGGCTGTGAATCTGGCTCCTTCAACTTGTCTCAATTGCTCGCGTAGGTTTTTTTTTTTTTTTTACTATTCAAAAATTGAAATTACTTGTTAACTGTTTAGATGCTCGCAGTATTGTTAGCTTGGAATGAGAGAATCACACAAGAGAGAGAAGGAAAACCCAAATCAAGCTTAGTTTCATAGCTTGGGGTTATTATCTTTATAACTACTTCTTACACATGTTACAATTACAGTCCCTCCACTATCACTTATTACAATTGCCTACCCTCAACTAACACTAACAGATTTATATCGTAACAATACCCCCCCCCCCCCCAATATTTTTGTCCTCAAAAAATTGAAATTGGGGAATCTCAGTTGAACATCCTCCAGAAATTCCCAAGAAGCCTCCGAAACAGGCAGACCTTCCCAATGAACTAGCACTTTCATTGCAGCTATAGAACCCCGTTTCACCAACTGACGATCTAGCACTGCTCGTGGTTGTAATATAAACCTCGGACCTTGTGGAATTGGGCCAGTAACAACAGTGGAGCCTCGAGCCTTCTTCAGCAAAGATACATGGAAAGTGTGATGGATTTGAGCATGTGCCGGTAAGTCCAATTTATAAGCAACTTTCCCAATTCTTTGTAGAACTAGGAATGGACCGAAATATCGAGGTGAGAGTTTCCTATTGTGATGAGTTTTTAGGGATTGTTGTGAAAATGGGTGTAATTTGACACACACCCAATCCCCTGGTTCAAATTCTCTGTCAACCCTATGTGCATCAGTCAATCGTTTCATCCTGTTCCTAGCAATCTCAAGATTAACTTTCAATTTCACAATCATACTTTCCCTGTCTCTGTGGAAATCTTCCACTGCTGCAACAGTGGTTTCACCAGGGATATAAGGAATGTGAATATTAGGTTTAACTCCAAATAGGGCTTCATAGGGAGTCATTTTAATAGTGGAATGCCAAGTACTGTTGTACCACCACTGAGCTAAAGGAACCCATTTTACCCAAGTCAATGGAGC
Source organism: Helianthus tuberosus (assembly GCA_030545235.1). Classification (NCBI taxonomy): domain Eukaryota; kingdom Viridiplantae; phylum Streptophyta; class Magnoliopsida; order Asterales; family Asteraceae; genus Helianthus; species Helianthus tuberosus. The sequence continues at coordinate 165,057,397 of CM060418.1, forward strand.
ATCCATGCTCATAGCCCTTAGATAAGACTCTAAACATCTGTTTAGGACTTCAGTCTGTCCATGTGATAAGAAGATGACATAGCTAGCTCAATTCCTTGTAGCTTCATGAATTCTTTCCAAAATGTACTCAAGAACACAGGATCTCTGTCTGAGACTATTGTGGCAGGGCAACCATGAATTTTGAATACATTGTCCATAACAACATTGGCCACAGTAGCAGCAGAGTAGGGATGACTTAATAACAAAAAATGACCATACTTAGTTAGCCTGTCCACCAATACTAATATTGTATCTTTGCCCTGGACTTTAGGTAAACCAGACACAAAATCCATTGAAATATCACTGAAAATGGATTTTGGAACTGGCAGTGGTTGTAACAGTCCAGGTGTGGCAGTGGTTTCATACTTAGCCCTCTGACATATTGTGCATTCCTTGACAAACTTATGCACATCTTTAGAACAACCTTTCCAAGAGAAAAAAATCTTTAATTCTGTTAAGTGTAGGGGTCACACCTGAATGTCCTCCAATGGATGAAGCATGAAATAATGACAAGATCTCCTGTTTGAGAGGAATGTCATTAGGTTTCAGCAGCTTATCTTTTCTTTTTAAACACTGACCATCCCAACTTCTGTTAGCAATAACCACTCCCTGTTTAAATTTGTCAATAAGGTCTTTGGTGACAGGATCATGTTGCCAAGCATCTTGAATCTTTTGCCATAAGGTAGGATGAATTGAACTTAAACTGATTTGAAACAAAGCCATACCCTGCACCCTTGATAAGGCATCTGCCGCCACATTATCTGCCCCTTGTTTGTAACAGATTTCATAGTCATACCCTAAGAGTTTTGAAAGCCATTTCTGCTGCAGGGGAGTTACAATCTTCTGTTCCAACAAGTATTTTAAGCTTTGATGATCAGTTTTGATGACAAATGGTTTGGTAACCAAATAGTGGTGCCACTGTTTGACAGCCATGAGAATGGCTAGTAATTCTTTTTCATAAACAGATAAACTCTGTTGCTTAGGAGATAATGCTTTACTAATGTATGTCAAAGGGTGCCCTTCCTGCATTAAGACTGCACCCATCCCCTTTGCTGATGCATCAGTTTCCACAATGAATTTCTTTGAAAAATCAGGAAGTTTCAGAACAGGAGGTGTACTAAGAGCCTCTTTGAGCTGATCAAAAGCTAACTGAGCTTCACTGGTCCAATTAAAACTGCCTTTCTTTAATAATTCAGTAAGAGGTTTGGCTAAGGATCCAAAACTCTTAATGAATCTTCTGTAATACCCTGCTAGCCCTAAAAAAACCCCCTTAGATGTTTAACAATGGTTGGAATAGGCCATTCTTGAACTCCTTTGAGCTTGTTAGGATCAGTAGAAACACCTTCTTTAGTAATGATGTGGCCTAAATATTCCACTTTTCCACCACCAAATGAGCATTTAGACTTTTTAGCCTTAAGAACATTAACCCTCATAAGTTGTAACACAGATTTTAGGTCCAACAGGTGTTGCTGCCATGTACCACTGTACACTAAAATGTCATAAAAAAAACTAATGCACATTTCCTTAAAACATCCTTGAATGTGGCATTCATCAAGGATTGGAATGCGGCTGGTGCATTAGTAAGGCCAAAGGGTAATACTAGAAACTCAAAATGGCCCTGGTGAGTCTTAAATGCAGTTTTATAAATGTCAGGCTCATACATCCTCACCTGATGATATCCAGACCTCAAGTCAAGTTTAGAAAATATGCTAGCTCCTTGTAATTCACCCAAAAGTTCTTCAATCAGAGGAATAGGAAAAACATCCTTAACACTTGCTTCATTCAACCTTCTGTAGTCTACACACATTCTCCAAGACCCATCTTTCTTTTTGACAAGGACTACTGGTGCCGCAAAAGAGTTGTTGCTGTGTCTTATCACACCTGAATCTAACAGTTCCTGTGTCATTTGTTCAATGATATCCTTTTGGGCACCCGAATATCTATAGGGCTTCAAATTCAGGTTCACTTTGTCATCTTTTAATACAATTTTGTGATCAAAAGGTCTTGAAGGAGGTAAACCCTGAGGAACTTCAAAGATGTCCTCATATTCTTGTAATAAGATGTCTAGATTAGCCTTTTTTCAATATCACCAATGAATGGTTGATGCATGCAATCTTTAGTTGTTGAGTCTTGAATGGTAAACAACTGAGACTATGATACATTTACTTGAGACTTGATCATCATTGTTATTTTCTCCATTGAACACAAACTCACCCCTTGCTTCTTAGTTCCCCTGAGTTCAAATTCTTGACCAGCCACACTAAATTTCATAGTCAAGTTTTTGAAATTCCATATAATGTGTCACACCCCGATATTTCCACGTATTACCGGTGGGCCCGGTGGGGAGTATCGTGACGTAGTTAATATCATCATAGTCAAACAACACAAATTTAAATGCACAGCGGAAGCAAAAGATATATTCGTTTCAACTGAATAAATTGTAATATTAAGTATCACAAAATAGTTGAAACAGATCCACAGGCGGATCGAAAGAAAAAGGAAATTGTTCAACGGACTTTAACATCTAGAGCTTGCGAGACTTGATTATTGATGCCTGGAGTAGCCAGCCTATTACGTATAGTACCTGCACTTAGCCTTTTTGGAAAATACGTCAGTTTACACTGGTAAATACAACTTAACTGACTCATTTTGAAAACGTTTTAAGAAAATTGATTTGAATGCACTTAGGCAAAAATAACTTTTATAACTTGGGACAATTATTTAAAAATAATCTTGTATACAGTTTTACTTATTTGTCGTCCATCAGGGCCGGTTTGTAGGGCCGGACAAGATTAACTGACACGCCACAGGTATAATGCCCACAAGGTTGATTACTTTAAGTGGATTACCAGTTTTTACATAACGCAACTGTCAGGTGTACGCCTACACCCCGTGCTTAGGTCGTGGCCATTTCTTTGAATGATGCCAAGGATATCCGGGACATGGTCATTTAACCCCCAAAGGCCATATACCAAATAATACATAATAAAACGAATTATGTAAATACATCAATCACAATCCGATTTAAATGATTACATACCCGACCAAGCGGTATTATTATAATACCGTATCCCAAGCCCGTATAGGGAAAAATAAGTTAAGAGTATTTACCTAAGCAAAGTATAATTCAAATACAGCAAGTGCACGTAGCTTTTACTGGGCTCCTAATCTGGAACGAAGGTTTTTAATAACCTATTAGAATCCTAACGGGTCTTTAATTAAGCTTAGACTTAGACCGGTTAGTTTTCAAAAGGAAGACAAGGTTCAAACGCGTGATAAAGCGAAGACCGGTTTAGAATGTGGTTTTGACCCGACAAGCTTGGACACTTGTTTAATATGGGTAAACTAAACACATTCTGGATTTTGAGATGAAAACGATATGGTTTGACCCGCTTCGGCTAATATATGCAAACTAGTTACACAAGCCGATCCGAAGGCGAAAAGTGCATAGCGGGTAACCAAATGATTCATACACATGTTTCCTAAGTCAATATGCCTTAAATATGTTGTGAAATCAGTAAGATATCTTCTATTATGCCCCAAATGAATTTAAATTCAAATTATGCCCCGTAAGGGCAATTTGGTCATTTAAAAGGTTATAAAAGAGTTTAAATATAATTCTGAGTTTCAGGTCTGATATAATCATTAAAAATACTTAATTTACTAAGTTATATCAGTAGAGTATAACCTATATGTGAAATTTATCATTTCTAACCATACTATGCACCGAAGGGGCATTTTGGTAATTTCACCTTAGGTTTAAAGGTCAAATTTGGAAATCTGAGTTTAAAACTTTTGCTTACTGTTAAAGTATAAAAATTTACTTAAAACATCATTAGGTATCAAGTCTTATATATCTAAAATGGTTTTAATACATACTATGCGCTTGAAACGCGTAAAAAGCGATTTTAAGCGATTTTCGGGTTTTACAAGAAAAGCTGATATTTTTATTATTCCAGAAGGCTTAAAATATTCTATTTATCATATTGGATCAGTAGAAAAAGGTTTGGTATTAAAAGGATTGGTAAAACTCATTTTATAGCCTAAAAGGGCAAAACCGACAATTACCGAATCAAGCTTAGAACTCTATGTTATGCTTATCCTAAAAATAAATAAAAATCTCCAAAAATCCCAAAATATTATTTTATATCAGTGGGTAAAAAGTTTGGTATCAAAATTTGGGTTTAGATAGGCTATATGCTAATTACGCCATTTAATTACTAAAAAGCTTCCTAATTACGCTAATGGGCATAACTCTTAATCTAGACCTCAAACTGATGTCAAACCTTAGGTACAAGTTTATAAATCATTAACTAAGGTTTCTATTCTTTTATATTTTCAAAAATCATGTTTTAAGGACATATGGGCATAATAGTCAACATTTAGGCATTTAACGGAAATATGCATATGAATCGGATAACTAATGAACCAAGTTGTATAATCACAGAGGGTTATACTTACATGAAACCTGGTCCTAATAAAGCTCTAAGACATTTCTAAACTATGCTCTAATGGGTCAGAACTGAAAGTCAAAGCAAAAGTCTACTTTTGCGACTTTCGGTTCCGAACCGAGCTTAAACTGAAAATTGTCGAGTTGAACATGTTTAGACATGTTCTTACATTAATTACCAAGTTATATTAATGACAAAACAGGTTGCATAGCTTCTACATTACTAATTATGCATTAATTTGAAAATAAGCTTTCTGTTGACTTTTTAAGATTAACTTTGACCCGACAATTGACCTAGTTAGAGTGGGAATCAGAGGGTGCCCTTTTAAGGGTTTATTGCCCACATAATTACCAACTCATAGGTACTTTTAATTTGAAATTTGACTGGACAAATTAATATTAATGATGAAGTCAAATCTTAATTATGACGGTTTGACTTTAGGCTAATTAACTAAGCAAAACTGAATTAAGAAAGGTTAAGGACACTTACAAAGGTCCTAAGCACGACTAGAGACTCCTAGGAAGGGTGCTTGAGCTCCAAAATTCTCCAAAAGTGAAGTTGTGAAGTTGCAAGTGAATGTGATCAAATGATGTAATATGTGGGTTCTTATATAGGAGTTTTGATTGCACAAGATCATGACAAATAAGTCTATGGGATGATTCCTGATCATCCCAAGTGTCCCTAGGCCATTATAAACCATCAAACAAGCCCCTAGAATCGAAAACCAGACTTTAAAGTCAGTCTAACCGGCTGGAACAGGCAGCTGTGATGATTTTCTGATGCTGGCAGTCCCAGGCGGCCCGCGTAAGGTCCTGGGCAAGCCTTACGCGGCCCGTGTGAAGCCCAGACCCAGGTTACAAATTTCCAAACTTTGCATATTTGGGCCCTGGTCCTTTTAAACGTGGTTTTAACTTCATTTCTTGCATTTTCAACCCTCTAACTTGACTTTTAAGGGCTCCAAGACATTACCAAACATCGTTAAGTCCTCGGTTAACTTTTTGATCACCCGTAAGGCCCTATAATTCAACGTTGACGCTTTTAACCCCTCGTATACGAATATTGTCATAACTTTCTCATACTTTAACGAAACATTGTGAAATTTTTATCACTTATTCTCGTGAGTATAATTAATCATTACAAAGCTTCGGGTTTGCTAAAAGGTCACTCAGAGGTTTACTTTAAACATGTTGACACATTTAACCCCTGTAGTTTGAAATCTCTCACTTTCTTCCACAATTATCTTCGTATGATCCATGATAAATTCGTTTAAGGGTATAAACATCGTGTAGGGTTATTGTAAAGTATATTTATCCATTGTTGATATTTTGAACCCTTTTATTCACATACTTTCCTTGTTTGTCAACTTTAGTCCCTTTAAAGTAATTCTTTACATGTTTAAAGCTCATGACACGTGTCGATACATTATTGGACATGAATTTACGAGGTGTTACATCCTCACCCCCTTAAAAGAAATCTCGACCTCGAGATTTACTGAAACAAATGAGGGTATTTTTCTTTCATTGTGGACTCTACCTCCCACGTGTACTCGGGACCTCTTCGGGCATCCCACTTGACTTTTACAATCGGCACTTGCTTCCTTCGAAGCTTCTTAATCTGTCGATCCTCGATCGACAAAGGTTTTTCCATAAATTTCAAGCTCTCATCTATGTGCACATCTGTATGTGGCATGGCTAGCGACTCATCAGCTAGACATTTCTTTAGATTGCAGATGTGGAATACATTGTGAATGCCACTGAGCTCTTCAGGCAAGTTTAACTTGTAAGCCACTGATCCGACACGTTCGATGATCTCGAATGGTCCTATGTACCTTGGGCTTAACTTACCCTTTTTACCAAATCGCATCACCCCCTTCCAGGGTGATACTTTAAGCAGAACCTTATCACCAACCTCAAACTTTAGAGGTTTTCGCCTTTTATCAGCATAACTTTTCTGCCTATCCCTGGCAGTTTTCAGGCGATCACGAATCTGGACAATCTTGTCCGTCGTTTCAAGGACTATATCTGGTCCTGATAACTGAGCTTCTCCTACTTCTGCCCAACAAATAGGCGTTCTGCATTTCCTACCATATAACGCCTCAAAAGGCGCAGCCTGAATGCTTGTATGGTAGCTATTGTTATAGGAGAACTCGATCAATGGCAGGTGGTTATCCCAGCTACCACCTAAGTCAATCACACATGCACGAAGCATGTCTTCCAAAGTTTGAATGGTACGCTCACTCTGCCCGTCCGTCTGAGGATGGTAAGCCGTACTAAAATTCAAGCGCGTGCCCAAAGATTGTTGGAAACTTTTCCAAAAATGTGATGTATATCTAGTATCTCTGTCCGAGATAATAGACGCTGGTACGCCATGAAGAGATATAATCTTATCTACGTACAACTGGGCTAATATGTCGGAGCTATGAGTCTCCTTAATGGGTAGGAAATGTGCTGACTTAGTCAGTCTATCTACTATCACCCAAATAGTATCATTCCCTTTCTTTGTCTTTGGCAACTTGGTGATGAAATCCATTGTCACCATTTCCCACTTCCAGGTGGGAAGTTCAGGCTGTTGTAGCAAACCTGACGGCTTTTGATGTTCAGCCTTGACTTGTGCGCACGTCAAACACTTGGCTACATAGGTAGCTATAGACTTCTTCAAGCCTATCCACCAATAGTTTGCCTTCAGATCCTGGTACATCTTATCAGCTCCAGGATGAACGAATTATTTAGAACTGTGGGCTTCCTGGAGGATAACATCCCGAAGTCCTCCATAAATTGGAACCCATATTCGTCCATTTAATCTCAGGATTCCGTCCTTGCCATAGGATAACTGCTCCTCAGTTACTCCTAGCTTTTCATCAGGATAGTTAGCTTCCAATACAGCTTCCTTCTGCGCAGCTAACAACCTTTCATTCAAACTATTATTTAATTCAATGCTCTTGGCATTGATTCTTATGGGCTTCACCCTTTCCTTTCTACTTAAAGCATCGGCAACCACATTTGCCTTGCATGGATGGTATCTTATCTCACAGTCATAATCATTAAAATTTCCATCCATCATTGCTGCCTCATATTCAAGTCCTTCTGGTTGAACAAATGTTGAAGGCTCTTGTGATCAGAATAGATCACGCACTTGGTACCATATAAGTAGTGCCTCCAAAGTTTCAGTGCAAATACAACGGCACCCAACTCCAAGTCATGGGTGGTGTAATTCTTCTCGTGTACCTTTAACTGACGTGAAGCATAGGCAATGACCTTGCCCTACTGCATAAGCACACATCCCATACCGGTGTGTGATGCATCACAATATACCACAAATTCATCAATTCCATCAGGCAATGTCAGTACAGGAGCATTGCTCAACTTCTGCTTCAAAATATCAAAAGATTCTTGCTGCTTAGGCCCCTAGTCAAACTTGCTATTCTTTCGAGTGAGTAAAGTCAGGGGTGCTGCAATTCTTGAGAAGTTTTCAATAAATCGCCTGTAGTATCCTGCCAGTCCTAGAAAGCTGCGAATCTCCGTAGGCGTCTTTGGCTCTTGCCAGTTTATAATAGCTTCAACCTTAGCAGGATCCACTTGGATACCATGCTCACTAACAACATGTCCAAGGAACTGGACTTCACGAAGCCAAAATTCACACTTCGAAAATTTGGCATAGAGCTTTTCCTGTTGAAGCAGCCTAAGAATGCAACGGAGATGCTTCTCATGGTCAGCTTGACTTTTCGATTAAATGAGGATGTCATCGATGAAGACGATGACGAATTTATCCAGATAGGGCTTGCAAACGCGATTTCATGAGATCCATGAATGCGGCAGGTGCATTAGTGAGCCCAAAAGGCATCACTAGGAACTCGTAATGACCATAACGAGTCCTAAATGTAGTCTTGTGTACATCTTCATCTCTGACCTTCAAATGATGGTAGCCTGACCTCAAATCGATCTTAGAGAAGTAGCTTGCCCCTTGTAATTGATCGAACAGATCGTCAATCCTGGGCAATGGATACCTATTCTTGATAGTGACCTTATTAAGCTCACGGTAATCAATGCATAGACGCATTGATCCATCCTTCTTCTTCACAAACAAGATTGGCGCTCCCCAAGGAGACGAACTAGGTCTAATAAAACCTTTGGCTAACAAATCATCTAGTTGTGTCCTCAATTCTTTCATTTCGGTTGGTGCCAACCTATAAGGCGCTCTTGCGACAGGTGCAGCTCCAGGGATGATGTCAATTCTGAATTCTACTTGCCTATCTGGTGGTAAACCAGGTAGTTCTTCAGGGAAAACTTCTGGGTACTCAGAAATGACTGGAATGTCTTCAACCTTGGGTTTCTGTTCATCAATAGTCACTTGTGCCATGTAGATGACACAACCCTTCTTCATACACCTTGAAGCCTTAAGCATGGACACTTGCTTAGGCAGTCCATACTGAGTATCTCCCTGTATGGTAAGTGGCTCACCGTACGGAGTCTTGATCACCACTTGCTTCTTGTCACACACGATCTGAGCTTGGTTATGGGATAACCAATCCATGCCTATTACTATGTCGAAACCGGCTAACTTCAAAGGAAGTAAGGACAAAGGAAAGGAGTGGTTCCTAATGGATATGAAACATCCATCTAACACGGTTGATGCGGTTTCTATGGTGCCATCAGCTAATTCAACCTCATATTTTACGCTTAGGGTTCTAACAGGTAGGTTTAACAACTTACAAAACTTATCATCTACAAATGACTTATCTGCTCCAGAATCAAATAGCACTCTTGCATAAACATCATTTATAAGGAAGGTACCTGTGATAACATTATCGTCCTGAACAGCTTCTCGTGCATCCATACGGAAGACCCTTGCATTGGTCTTCTTGACCTCCTCAGGCTTTTTAGCGTATTTAGGGCAGTTGGTCTTAATGTGCCCTTTTTCATTGCAGTTGTAGCATGTGGCATCCTTAATCTTCTTGCAGTCTACTGTTTTGTGCTCCTTAGACTTGCATAACCCACATGCAGGTGGTCCTGACTAAGACTTGGTCTCTAGCCTGCATTTTCCAAAGTGGCGTTTTTGGCAAGTCGTGCACTTTGGCTTTTCCTCTGTCTGTCGATTACCTTTGTTGGCCCAGATTCCTTCTTGTGGTCCATATTACCTTTGTGCTTTTTCTCAGATCTTCATGAGGCATCATCCTCACGCTTCCTCTTACCCTCTTCAGAGTTCTTGAGCGATCTTAGCCTGACCGCATCTAAAGTAAGAGACAGAGATAGATCAGCTGCTGACCTAAAGGTAGCAGGTCTAGATGCCTTAACACTGGCTTTTATTTCGGGGGCTAAACCCCCAATGAAGCGAGCAATCCTTTTGGGTTCCGGGGTTACCAGATATGGAACCAGTCTAGACATGGTATTGAAACTGGTGAGGTAAGCTTGACAATCTAAGTTTTTCATCACCAATGATAAGAAGTCTGATTCAATCCTTTCAACCTCGTGTTGAGGGCAGTAATTCTCTTTAATGAGAGCAACGAACTGAACCCATGACAAATTGTAGAGTGGGATCTTCCCAGCAGCTTGAATGAGAGACTTCACCACGCTAATGCCTCTCCTTTGAATGATTGGGATACATACTTCACTACATCCCTTTCAGCACAACCGCTGATGTCAACTACTGTGTCCATCTCATCCAACCAGGTCATACAATCAATTACCCCTTTCTCCCCAATGAAATCCCAGGGTTTGCAGGAAACAAAGTACTTATAGGTACAAGACTTGGTACGCGGTTCATTATCGAACACTATCCTCTTGGATGGAACACTGTGTTGGTTTGAGGAATGTTGAACATCCTCTTTCTTGGGTTCATCTTTCTTAGAGGGTGGCTTGCTGTGAGCTTCTGAATGAGTTTTAGGGACATATTTAGAGTGGGGTACCGATGAGGTTCTACTATGCGTCCCACTAGATTCATTATACTGACGCTCCATAGCTTTTACAACAACATTATCTATCAGTGCTTGTAGTTCTGCACCGGTCACATGTATCTTAGTATTCTCATGGTTTTCCATGACCTAGCCATGTAGCTTTAATTGCTACATAAAATCAAATAAGGACAAGGTTTATTTGGAAGCCTATACAGTACTATCGTTCTTGACAATTTATTAACCATGGTTTTAATAACTATTTTTGGTTAATTTGTTAAATATATTCATATTCAGGATCTTTATTACAATCCCTAATTATAATTTAATAATAGCACAAAAAGGCAAGTCACATGGACAGATTTCATTTATAAACCAGGATTTTACAGAATCGAGGTATTAAGGTTGAATCAAAGTTCATTACTTTTTCTTGACAGGGAGTTGTAGGCTACCACTGTCTTTAGTCTCATAGGACGTTAATTATAGCCCGTAGGCACTTTATCCTTAAGGGATGATTATATAAACAAGGGAAATTAGGATAACCCAAATTAAAGATGACTTATGCGATTTTATCGAATCGCATTTTGCCAAGAGTGTTAACATGTTTTCAGATGTTAACAAGGATTGGAATCTCTTGAATAGGTTTTACCATCTTGGCCATGTCTGCAACGACATATAGACTAGGTTTTTCCTTTAAGATTCTTTTTAATATTTAAACGCAGAACAAATCCTAATTTGAGATGTTAATATGGATCTAAATCTAATTGAGGAACTACCATCTTGGCTCTGTCTTAAGGTGACACATGGCTAGGTCTTGTCCTATTTAGATTTTGCCATTTTATTATAATGGTAGATCTTAAATAGGAATGTTATTTTAAATCTAACCGTTCCATTAAAATTTAAATAAGTACATGGTTGCCCTAAACGGGACTTCTAACTGAAATGACTTGCCCATGCAAGGGCTAATCAGAAAAATAACAAAGGAAACAAATAAGGACAAAATAAAACGAATTAGGATTAGTCCTAAGTTCTTTGTCTAGACTCGAGAATCAAGGAATGTGCAATTGTGTAACTAAGATTAAACACAAAAGGCTAGTGTTTAATTCACTCAGTGTTGGCTCTGATACCAACCTGTCACACCCTGATATTTCCACGTATTACCGGTGGGCCTGGTGGGGAGTATTCGTGACGTAGTTGATATCATCATAGTCAAACAACACAAATTTAAATGCACAGCGGAAGCAAAAGATAGATTCATTTCAACTGAATAAATTGTAATAATAAGTATCACAAAATAGTTGAAACAGATCCACAGGTGGATCGAAAGAAAAAGGAAATTGTTCAACAGACTTTAACATCTAGAGCTTGCGAGACTTGATTATTGATGCCTGGAGTAACCAGCCTATTACGTATAGTACCTGCACTTAGCCTTTTTGGAAAATACGTCAGTTTACACTGGTAAATACAACTTAACTGACTCATTTTGAAAACGTTTTAAGAAAATTGATTTGAATGCACTTAGGCAAAAATATCTTTTATAACTTGGGACAATTATTTAAAAATAATCTTGTATACAGTTTTACTTATTTGTCGTCCATCAGGGCCGGTTTGTAGGGCCGGACAAGATTAACTGACATGCCACAGGTATAATGCCGACAAGGTTGATTCCTTTAAGTGGATTACCAGTTTTTACATAATGCAACTGTCAGGTGTACGCCTACACCCCGTGCTTAGGTCGTGGCCATTTCTTTGAATGACGCCAAGGAAATCCGGGACATGGTCATTTAACCCCCAAAGGCCATATACCAAATAATACAGAATAAAACGAGTTATGTAAATACATCAATCACAATCCGATTTACTAAGTTATGTCAGTAGGGTATAACCTATATGTGAAATTTATCATTTCTAACCATACTATGCACCGAAGGGGCATTTTGGTAATTTCACCTTAGGTTTAAAGGTCAAATTTGGAAATCTGAGTTTAAAACTTTTGCTTACTGCTAAAGTATAAAAATTTACTTAAAACATCAGTAGGTATCAAGTCTTATATATCCAAAATGGTTTTAATACATACTATGCGCTTGAAACGCGTAAAAAGCGATTTTAAGCGATTTTCAGGTTTTATAAGAAAAGCTGATATTTTTATTATTTCAGAAGGCTTAAAATATTATATTTATCATATTGGATCAGTAGAAAAAGGTTTGGTATTAAAAGGATTGGTAAAACTTATTTTATAGCCTAAAAGGGCAAAACCACAATTACCGAATCAAGCTTAGAACTCTATGTTATGCTTATCCTAAAAATAAATAAAAATCTCCAAAAATCCCAAAATATTATTTTATATCAGTGGGTAAAAAGTTTGGTATCAAAATTTGGGTTTAGATAGGCTATATGCTAATTACGCCATTTAATTACTAAAAAGCTTCCTAATTACGCTAATGGGCATAACTCTTAATCTAGACCTCAAACTGATGTCAAACCTTAGGTACAAGTTTATAAATCAGTAACTAAGGTTTCTATTCTTTTATATTTTCAAAAATCATGTTTTAAGGTCATATGGGCATAATAGTCAACATTTAGGCATTTAACGGAAATATGCATATGAATCGGATAACTAATGAACCAAGTTGTATAATCAAAGAGGGTTATACTTACATGAAACCTGGTCCTAATAAAGCTCTAAGACATTTCTAAACTATGCTCTAATGGGTCAGAACTGAAAGTCAAAGCAAAAGTCTACTTTTGCGACTTTCGGTTTCGAACAGAGCTTAAACTGAAAATTGTCGAGTTGAACATGTTTAGACATGTTCTTACATTAATTACCAAGTTATATTAATGACAAAACAGGTTGCATAGCTTCTACATTACTAATTATGCATTAATTTGAAAATAAGCTTTCTGTTGACTTTTTAAGATTAACTTTGACCCGACAATTGACCTAGTTAGAGTGGGAATCAGAGGGTGCCCTTTTAAGGGTTTATTGCCCACATAATTACCAACTCATAGGTACTTTTAATTTGAAATGTGACTGGACAAATTAATATTAATGACGAAGTCAAATCTTAATTACGACGGTTTGACTTTAGGCTAATTAACTAAGCAAAACTGAATTAAGGAAGGTTAAGGACACTTACAAAGGTCCTAAGCACGACTAGAGACTCCTAGGAAGGGTGCTTGAGCTCCAAAATTCTCCAGAAGTGAAGTTGTGAAGTTGCAAGTGAATGTGATCAAATGATGCAACATGTGGGTTCTTATATAGGAGTTTTGATTGCACAAGATCATGACAAATAAGTCTATGGGATGATTCCCAATCATCCCAAGTGTCCTTAGGCCATTATAAACCATCAAACAAGCCCCTAGAATCTAAAACCAGACTTTAAAGTCGGTCTAACCGGCTGGAACAGGCAGCTGTGATGATTTTCTGATGCTGGCAGTCCCAGGCGGCCCGCGTAAGGTCCTGGGCAAGCCTTACGCGTCCCGTGTGAAGCCCAGACCCAGGTTACAAGTTTCCAAACTTTGCATATTTGGTCCCTGGTCCTTTTAAACGTGGTTTTAACTTCATTTCTTGCATTTTCAACCCTCTAACCTGACTTTTAAGGGCTCCAAGACATTACCAAACATCGTTAAGTCCTCGGTTAACTTTTTGATCACCCGTAAGGCCCTAGAATTCAACGTTAACGCTTTTAACCCCTCGTATACGAATATTGTCATAACTTTCTCATACTTTAACGAAACATTGTGAAATTTTTATCACTTATTCTTGTGAGTATAATTAATCATTACAAAGCTTCGGGGTTGCTAAAAGGTCACTCAGAGGTATACTTTAAACATGTTGACACTTTTAACCCCTGTAGTTTGAAATCTCTCACTTTCTTCCATAATTATCTTCGTATGATCCATGATAAATTCGTTTAAGGGTATAAACATCGTCTAGGGTTATTGTAAAGTATATTTATCCATTGTTGACATTTTGAAGCCTTTTATTCACATACTTTCCTTGTTTGTCAACTTTAGTCCCTTTTAAAGTAATTCTTTACATGTTTAAAGCCCATGACACGTGTCGATACATTATTGGACATGAATTTACAAGGTGTTACATAATGTTATTCAAAGTTTCTAACCACTGAATGCCCAATACTATATCATAGTTATTGAGATCAATTACCAACATATCGGCAGTAAAGCAGTTGCCCTGCATGACCCATTGAAAGTCCTTGCAGACATTTACACATTCCATTTTATTACCATTAGCTACAGTGACTTGTACATTATTAATTTGTTTGACTGAACACCTTAACTTTTGGGCCAAAGTACTGCTCATAAAGTTGTGGTAGACCCACTGTCCAACAAAATATACAGTTGCTTGGTACCAATTCTGCCCACCACTTGCATAGTAGAGTAGGAAGGGATACCCATAAGGGCATTTAAGGAAATCTGTGGATCACCCTGCATAGAAGACTCTTCCTCCAATCCTTCCAATTCCTCATCCTCAGGATATTCATCCACCTCCACTAAAAACAACTGTTTCTTGCCTTTACACACTCTACTATGCCCTGCTACATATTTTTCATTACAATAAAAACATTCCCCCTTTGCCCTTTTGTCATCCATGTATTTATTTGTAACTTTCCTTGGAACAATGGCATTTGATGGTACAGAATTGACAGGAGTGGCTAGTACAGGCTGCTTGCCAATAATTGTCAAATTATTAGTTATTGTGGATTGGGAATTGTATTTGTAACTGGTGGAACCTGTGTTACTCATACTACCCAAACCCAAGGTCTTATTTGACTGATTCTGCAATCTTGCCAAAGAGTATGTCTCCCTCAATGTTTTAGGTTTAAACATTTTGACATGACACTTAATTTCAGGTTTCAACCCTTCAATGAATAAACTAATTGTATACTCATCAGGTAATGTTACCTTATTCAAAAGTAGGTCAAATTCATCACAGTAATCTTCTAGTTCACCAGTTTGGATTAATGCCTTGAGTGCACCCATAGCATCCTCTATTAGTGTTGCAGCAAATCTAGTGGATGCATTTCTTGTATACTCATCCCAAGTCACATCACATATCTGCTTCCCAGTGGATTTCATAAAACCTTGATGCCATTGCAAGGCTCTACCCTCTAGATGGACAGCTGCATATCTGACCTTGTACCTTTCAGGGGTATCATCTATTGAGAAGAAATGTTCACACTTATACAACCACCCTTCAACATCATCCCCATTAAACTGGGGAAATTCCACCTTTGTTAAACGATTACTACTGAGTCTATTACCCTCATTTCTTGGAATCAAAGTGCCTTGTTGTTCCAATTTTGAAAAGGTTGCCTGCATCTGATCAAAAGCTGCTTTCAAGCTCATTAAGGTTTCTTGGTTCTGTGTTGTAAATGCATCTATTCGGTTGATGTCTTTTGCAAGACGTTTAACTTCCTGGTTTCGAGTAGCCATCTTAATGGAATTGACAAGAACGAGCGGAATTTGCAGAAATGAAGAAAGAGAAAGAACAAGAATAAAAAATCAGGCAACTGATTGATGATATAGAGTAGAATGATAAATCGATTGATCACTCCCAGAACAGAATAGAAATGAATAAGAATGAACAGAAATTGGATTGATTTTGAAAGAATTGGATGGATTCGATGAATGACTCGCCGGAGAAGATGATCGGAATATGGTGGTGGTCGGAATCAGTAAGCTCCGATGAGAATCGGTGGCTCTGATACCAATTGTTAGCTTGGAATGAGAGGATCACACAAGAGAGAGAAGGAAAACCCAAATCAAACTTAGTTTCATAGCTTGGGGTTGTTATCTTTATAACTACCATTAACTACTTCTTACACATATTACAATTACAGTCCCTCCACTATCACTTATTACAATTGCCTACCCTCAACTAACACTAACTGATTTATATTGTAACAAGTATGCAACTTAATTACTTGAAAGTTTAAGCTTTGAAACTTGATTCTTCATTGTTGATAACTAGAAGCTACTTGATTTATTTTGAATGTTTATTTCTGTTGACAATATTAATTGGGTTATAAATGGATGATACTTAAGGGGTGTTTGGATTTGTGTTTATAAAGTTATTATATATGACATTAATTAACTAGATGAATAGAGGCAGCCTGCAAAATTCAAAGTGTTGGAGGAGTTGGTTTTGATGTGAATTGTGATTCTAAACTATAATCATTTCAAGACATAATATATAAAGAAAACAAGGGTAAAATAAGTTAAAAACTCAATATCTTTGTTGCTGTGTTTGTAAGTAAATTATAAACAAAGGCATATCACTTAAAGTAATACTATAAGCCGATATGGTGTTTATCAGTTAAATCACTTTCCAAACACACATCCAAACACCCCAACTGTAAATTTGAAGGATGGTTTAATTTCGTCACATGGGAAAATCCAATTAAGAAGCATTGCCACACCAATGTATGGACTTTTTCTCTGAATTAACTTATGTTGTATTTGGTCTATTTTATGTGTGTGTAGTAAACAAAGTTCCTCAGAACCATTTTCAAAGCTTGCGATATGATCCAACAAACATTGCCTGAGATGGAAGCCAAACATTTGTCTAAAGCTCAACAATTGGATAGAATCACCACACTTCCTCAAAGCATAATAGAAACCATCCTTTGTCTTTTACCAATTGAAGAAACAACAAGGACAAGTATCCTCCCTCTCAAGGGAATGGAGGTTCAAATGGACCACAATTCCTAAGCTCGTGTTTCTTGACGACACTGTTAAAAGATCAACCGAAGATATTAGCTGGAACCAATTATCTAACTTAGACATTGAAAGGATAAACAGAGACATGAGTTGTAGATATTTCTATGCTATACTCCAAGTTATGTTACTACGCCAGGCTCCAATACATGAGTTCAACCTTACGATGACTTCATGTCACAACTTTTTTGAAATTGATCATATAATACGTCATTTGTTGAAGAACCATATGGTCAAGAAATTAAAACTTGACTTTTTTTATTCCCGTTCAGATGGTTTACCTTTATCCGTCTTCTCAATGCATCACTTAACGGACCTAGATCTTAAATATTGTAATATCAACTATAAACCAATACTCAATGGATTTGGTAGCCTTACAAGCTTATCCTTAGACAGAGTAACGACGTCTAGAGAAAATCTTCTACATATATTATCTAATTGTTCATCTCTTAAGAGTTTGTGTGTAACATCCCGAAAATACAAATTCTTAAATTTGTAATTTAGTTGCAAATAAATTTGTAAAATAATCTAATTAGTAAAGACACTAACCTAGTTAGTTTATCACTTATGAGTAGTTAGAGACATAGAAATAAAATAAAATAAACCAGAGGGACCAAAAGTGTTAAACTTGAAAATAGTTTTAATAAAAACTATTTTATTAAAACACAAACCAAAAATCTTGTACGGGGGATCGACCAGAACAAGGAGGGGGCGACCTGGGTTCTTTCAAAACCCTAGTTCATGTTAAATCCCACAAATTGAAGATCAAATTGGCTCCCAAATCGAAATCCGAGTTAAGATTAGTAATCCCTATCACAAGGGGGTTGTAAGGTATGTAAAATTCTATGAAAATTCTCTGTTTGAAATTCTTATGAATTTGGGAAATCCAAAAATTAGATGATGCATGTTTGTGATCTGGCTAGATTAGGGATGATATAGTGTCTAGAAGTAAAACCTAGACAACTACATGTGAAATCATGTCCAAATTCAGGAAATTCCATGAACACATTGAAGGTGGGTTATGGGTTTTGCAAGATAATGATGAACACTAGGGTTTGGAAGGCTATTCTAGTGTAAATTGATTTATAGAAACTGATTTATGAAAATAGAGATGTTTAAGTCTATATGTGATAAATCAATTATTGATAATCAAGGCTAAGTGACAAGTCAAGGATTAGAATATAAAAGACATAAATTCTGTCCTTTACGTGTTCGTAGAAATGCCTCAAAGAAAGCTTGAAATTGAAATGTTTATGTTAAAAACGCTTAATTATGAAGTTCAGCAAAAATTATGCGTTATATATGTGAAACAAAGAGTTCTAAACATAAAGTGATTGAACTCTATAGGAAAGGAAGCCGGAGCATCGAGCGGGCAAACCGGTGTGGACGCACGTTTGAAGGGCTTGCTTTAAAGGTACGTAACTTAACTCGTTACATTGAGTAATTTGATAACTAGCATATGTGTAATTGAATTTAGAATAAAAGTCGAATTGGATTAAAGCGATAATGCTCGCTATATTGAATAATAGCTAAAGAATTGGTTAGATCGCGTTGGTAGTCATCACAATGGAGGATTCCATAGATGAGCCAAACGGGTCGAATAATCAAATGATGTGTGGTTAATGCATTGTAGTATGATTACTTGGTATTTGTTATTGTTCATAGAAGACATATTAGAATACGAGAAATCAGTGTATGGGTTGTTAGAAGGAGAAATCCTAGAATTGGGTTTGGGCAAAATAACCAAATCAATCAAAACATAGACTTTCAGTGGCTACCGTAAATTACGGTATCCACCGTAATTTACGGTAGAGACCAAATGTTTACGGTGGTTCACTCCTGAGTTACGGTGAACCAGAAACATAAAATGACTACCGTAACTTACGGTAGATACTGTAAGTTACGGTGGAGCCTGGAAAATTAGCTAAGCTTTTGTATATCATAGCTAATAGAATCTGTTTCTAAATGTAGTTTCGATTAAGCAATAATTCCAATAACCCTAATACTAATAAATGCCAAAGTTTCAGTTTGTAGGTGTTGCAAGTATGTGGATGATGATCAAGCACGTTTTGAAGAACCGAACACGCATTTTTGAAGCTTCCGCTTAAGTTAACTTTGTTTAGACAATGTCAATGATGTAACTAATTTGCTAAACAACTTTTGAATGTTTGAATTAGTCGGTAGTTGACTAATGTTAGTTACTTTAAAACTTTACTTTTGGAACTTATGTTTTAAATGGGTCATATTTTATATAAATCGCGTATTTACATTAAATTCTTATAAAATTCAAGTCGGGTGTTACAAGTTGGTAATCAGAGCTTAAGGTTGTCAACAAGTGTTCGGTTCAAGCTTGATCAATCGTCCGGTAAGAATTAATTTATTATTTTAATAGATTATATCTTATGTAAGAAATGAGAAGTAAATTGAGAAGTGAGTTGATATGCATGGGAAGAGTGTGTTAATTCACTCAAACCCGGAAAGCGCACCAAATGTGAACGGTTAAAGCAAGTTGGAAACTTAGCTAAACCGAAACAAATGAAATAATGTTATAAATGAAATGTTTAACGTTTAATGTAAACATTTCAGTTTCAAGATGTCGAAAGGAAACGATAATGATCCGGTGCCGACAAGCACCGAGCAAATGAAAGAGATATTTGCCGAAGAAGTGGGGAAGGCAATTGAAGGTAGTCTATCCGGGTTTATAGACAAAATTCAAAACACGGTGTTGTCACTTGTTGAGGAACGAGTCAAAAGGTTGGAGGATAGTGTCAACCTTTGAAAGAGAAATCAGGAGAACGTAAAGGGTGTTCATACAAAGAATTCATGGCGTGTAAACCGCCAATCTACAACGGGGAGGTTGACCCAATAATTTGCCAAAGATGGTTGGGCGATATTGAAGGGGTGTTTGAAAGGACCCATTGTGACGAAAGCGACTTTGTCGCTTACGGAACGGGTCAGTTGAGAGGGCAAGCCAAAGATTGGTGGGACAATAAAAAGAACGAAATTGGAGCTGAAACGGCAAGGGCAATGACATGGGAGGAGTTTAAGACACCATTTCTTAAACATCATAGTCCCAAGGCGGTCATTAATAAAATCAAAGAAGAGTTCATGCAACTCAGGCACAAGGGTGAGACCATAGACAAGATTACGGCGATGTTTATGGATAAGATGAAGTTTAGTAGTGAACTGGTGACGAATGAAGAACAGAAAATATACTACTACTATAACATGCTGAGCGCTGAATATAGGGAGTTTATGACTCCTTCAAAATATGAGACCCTTACCGAGATCATAAACGTTGCTCGGGAACGGGAAATCGAGTTGAAGAAACAAGTTGAAAGGGGTGAGAGAAGGGCACATGATGTGAATCCAAGCCCTACAAAGAAAACTCGAACTGGGGAATCGGGAAAGAAGGTTGATGCTAAAGGCGGGTCGCCAAGTTGCAAGGTGTGTGGAAAGGGGCACAAGGGTGAGTGCCGCTTCAAAGATAAGCCGTGTCCGGTATGTGGGAAGATGGGGCACACTGCATCGCTATGTCCCGGAAAAGTTTCCGTTTGCTATAAATGCTATCAGCCCGGCCACAAAAAGTCCGAATGCCCTGAATTGGTTGGAAAGAGAGACACAAAAGAATCTCCAACGGAGGCTCCAAAGGCGAAGGCTAGATCTTTCCAACTTACTACTGTTGAAGCAAAGACAGAACCCGATGTGGTCTCAGGTATATTCACAATTAACTCAATTCCTGCACGTGTACTGTTTGATACGGGTGTGAATAAATCTTTCATTTCACATGGATTTATTCGACATCCTTCGTTTGTATTGACGAAATTGTCTGTGCCCTTAGAAGTTGAAATAGGTGACAACAAAAGTTTTATAGTTTGTGACATTTGTCGAGGCTGCAAATTAAGCATCGACGATGAAGAATACTTGATAGACCTAATCCCGATGTCAATGGGGGAGTTTCAAGTAGTCGTTGGGATGGATTGGCTATCTCAGCACCACGCAAAGGTCGTTTGTTTTCGTAAGGAGATAAAGCTAACATCCCCGAGCGGAAAACAAGTCACTATTTATGGCGAAAAAAGAGGTAACCCCATAATATGCTCGATGTTGAAAGCACACAAGTTTATGAAGCAAGGATGCAAAGCATTTATGATATACGCGAATGAGCCCGAGAAGGAATCACTGAAGGTTGAAGATGTACCGGTAGTACGGGATTACAAAGATGTGTTTCCGGAAGATTTACCGGGGATACCGCCCGAACGGGAAGTAGAGTTCGGAATCGAATTGATTCTGGGCGCAAAACCTGTTGCTAAAGCACCGTACCGACTCATACCATCGGAATTACAAGAGTTGATGTCCCAGATTCAAGACCTGCTTGATAAAGGATTCAAAAGGCCGAGTGTGTCTCCTTGGGGCGCACCGGTACTGTTCGTGAAAAAGAAAGACGGAAGCATGCGCATGTGTATCGATTACCGGGAGTTAAATAAACTCACGGTAAAGAATCGATACCCGCTTCCGAGAATAGATGATCTATTCGACCAATTACAAGGTGCGAACTGGTTCTCAAAAATTGACCTTAGATCGGGGTATCACCAACTAAAGGTCAAGGAGGAAGATGTGCCGAAGACGGCTTTCTGCACGCGATACGGACATTACGAGTTCCTCGTGATGTCATTTGGGCTAACAAATGCACCCGCGGCTTTCGTGGACCTCATGAACCGGGTTTGCAAGCCAATGCTAGATAAATCGGTTATCGTATTCATCGATGATATTTTAGTGTATTTGAAAAGTGAAGCTGAGCATGCACACCACTTACAAGAGGTGTTAGAGACACTTAGACGAGAAAGGTTGTATGCGAAATTTTCTAAGTGCGCCTTTTGGTTACGAGAGGTGCCATTTCTCAGCCACATCATAAGTGCCGATGGAGTGTTGGTAGATGCGTCAAAGATCGAGGCGGTGTCTAAATGGAATCCTCCGAAGAACCCTTCGGAAATTAGAAGCTTCTTAGGGCTTGCGGGATATTATAGGAGATTCACTCAAGATTTCTCCAAGATTGCGTCGCCACTAACAAAGTTAACCCGGAAGGAGGAAAAGTTCATTTGGGGTGTTGAACAAGAAAGGGCGTTTCAAACGCTAAAAGAGAAGTTAACTCAAGCTCCGGTACTAACATTGCCGGACGGGGTCGAAGACTTGGTGGTTTATTTGGATGCTTCACTATCGGGGCTCGGATGCGTTTAGATGCAACGGGGCAAAGTTATAGCTTATGCCTCGAGGCAATTGAAGATACACGAGAAGAAATATCCCACGCACAATCTCGAGTTGGCTGCGGTGGTATTTGCATTAAAAATATGGAGGCACTATTTATATGGGGTAAAGTGCACCATATTCACCGATCACAAGAGCTTAAAATACTTCTTCGATCAGAAAGAGTTAAATATGCGACAAAGGCGATGGTTAGAAACGGTGAAAGATTTCGACTGTGAAATACACTATCACCCCGGACGGGCAAACGTGGTGGCGGATGCCCTAAGCAGGAAGGCAGATTATGTCCCGATACGAGTACGATCATTGCAGCTCATTGTGACCTCGGGCTTACTTGAACGAATCCGAGAGGCACAAGATGAAGCAGTAAAGACGGAAAACTGGAGAAAGGAAAGGATTGTTGGCCAAGTTAAAGATCTCGAAGTAGGCAATCACGGTTTGAAAATACGTTATAATAGAATTTGGGTTCCTAACACATGTGGAGTTAAAAAGCTTCTACTAGATGAAGCACACAAGTCTCGTTATTCCATCCATCCGGGGGCGACCAAGATGTATAATGATTTAAAACAAAACTATTGGTGGCCCGGGATGAAAAGAGATATTGTGAAATATGTGGAGAAGTGTTTGACCTGCTTCCAATTCAAAGCGGAGCACCAGAAGCCATATGGTAAGTTGCAACCATTGGACATCCCAGTTTGGAAATGGGAACAAATCACCATGGATTTGTTGACCAAATTGCCCAAAACCAACCGCGGGTTTGATGCTATATGGGTAGTCGTGGATAGATTGACGAAAAGTGCTCACTTCATTCCTATTCGTGAGACTTATACATCCGAGAAGATGTCGGAGGTGTACACCAATGAAATCATAGCATGTCATGGGGTACCGATATCCATTGTGTCAGACAGAGATACTCGGTTTACTTCGAATTTTTGGCGTGATTTCCAAGAACAAATGGGAACTAAACTGTTCATTAGCACCGCTTACCTCCACAAACGGATGGGCAGAGTGAAAGAACAATACAAACGTTGGAAGATATGCTGCGGGCTTGCATTATTGACTTCGGGGGTAGTTGGGATGTCTATCTACCCTTGGTCGAATTTTCATATAACAATAGCTATCACGCAAGCATTAGAATGGCCCCGTATGAAATGTTATATGGTAGGAAATGTCGAACCCCGGTATGTTGGGGTGAAGTGGGCCCACGTGAACTCGCCCACCAAGATATAGTACGAGCTACTAATGAAAAGATTGATGTAGTTCGGGCACACTTGAAAATGGCTCAAGATAGACAAAAGGCATATGCTGACAAAAGGAGGAGACCGATTGAGTTCCAGGTTGGCGATAAAGTCATGCTCAAAGTATCCCCATGGAAGGGGGTTATCCGGTTTAGAAAAAGAGGAAAATTGAGCCCGAGGTTTATCGGGCCGTTTGCGATCATAGAACGGGTAGGAAAGGTAGCTTACCGCCTTGAACTACCGGAGGAACTAAGCGGAATCCATAGCACATTTCATGTGTCACATCTTCGGAAATGTCTAGCGGATGAGACAACTTATATTCACTACGACGATATCGAAGTGGATGATCGCTTGAATTATATTGTAAGGTCCATAGAAATTTTAGATCGAAAGATTAAACACTTGCGAAATAAACAAATCGATCAAGTCAAGATCAAGTGGGAGCATAGGAAAGGTTCGGACACTACATGGGAGTCCGAAGAAGAGATGCGACGTCTCTACCCTACACTATTCGGTACGTACTTTGGTTTCGGGGACGAAACCCTTTTAAGGGGGGTGGACTTGTAACATCCCGAAAATACAAATTCTTAAATTTGTAATTTAGTTGCAAATAAATTTGTAAAATAATCTAATTAGTAAAGACACTAACCTAGTTAGTTTATCACTTATGAGTAGTTAGAGACATAGAAATAAAATAAAATAAACCAGAGGGACCAAAAGTGTTAAACTTGAAAATAGTTTTAATAAAAACTATTTTATTATAGTTTTAATAAAAACTATTTTATTAAAACACAAACCAAAAATCTTGTACGGGGGATCGACCAGAACAAGGAGGGGGCGACCTGGGTTCTTTCAAAACCCTAGTTCATGTTAAATCCCACAAATTGAAGATCAAATTGGCTCCCAAATCGAAATCCGAGTTAAGATTAGTAATCCCTATCACAAGGGGGTTGTAAGGTATGTAAAATTCTATGAAAATTCTCTGTTTGAAATTCTTATGAATTTGGGAAATCCAAAAATTAGATGATGCATGTTTGTGATCTGGCTAGATTAGGGATGATATAGTGTCTAGAAGTAAAACCTAGACAACTACATGTGAAATCATGTCCAAATTCAGGAAATTCCATGAACACATTGAAGGTGGGTTATGGGTTTTGCAAGATAATGATGAACACTAGGGTTTGGAAGGCTATTCTAGTGTAAATTGATTTATAGAAACTGATTTATGAAAATAGAGATGTTTAAGTCTATATGTGATAAATCAATTATTGATAATCAAGGCTAAGTGACAAGTCAAGGATTAGAATATAAAAGACATAAATTATGTCCTTTACGTGTTCGTAGAAATGCCTCAAAGAAAGCTTGAAATTGAAATGTTTATGTTAAAAACGCTTAATTATGAAGTTCAGCAAAAATTATGCGTTATATATGTGAAACAAAGAGTTCTAAACATAAAGTGATTGAACTCTATAGGAAAGGAAGCCGGAGCATCGAGCGGGCAAACCGGTGTGGACGCACGTTTGAAGGGCTTGCTTTAAAGGTACGTAACTTAACTCGTTACATTGAGTAATTTGATAACTAGCATATGTGTAATTGAATTGTAGAATAAAAGTCGAATTGGATTAAAGCGATAATGCTCGCTATATTGAATAATAGCTAAAGAATTGGTTAGATCGCGTTGGTAGTCATCACAATGGAGGATTCCATAGATGAGCCAAACGGGTCGAATAATCAAATGATGCGTGGTTAATGCATTGTAGTATGATTACTTGGTATTTGTTATTGTTCATAGAAGACATATTAGAATACGAGAAATCAGTGTATGGGTTGTTAGAAGGAGAAATCCTAGAATTGGGTTTGGGCAAAATAACCAAATCAATCAAAACATAGACTTTCAGTGGCTACCGTAAATTACGGTATCCACCGTAATTTATGGTAGAGACCAAATGTTTACGGTGGTTCACTCCTGAGTTACGGTGAACCAGAAACATAAAATGACTACCGTAACTTACGGTAGATACCGTAAGTTACGGTGGAGCCTGGAAAATTAGCTAAGCTTTTGTATATCATAGCTAATCGAATCCGTTTCCAAATGTAGTTTCGATTAAGCAATAATTCCAATAACCCTAATACTAATAAATGCCAAAGTTTCAGTTTGTAGGTGTTGCAAGTATGTGGATGATGATCAAGCACGTTTTGAAGAACCAAACACGCATTTTTGAAGCTTCCGCTTAAGTTAACTTTGTTTAGACAATGTCAATGATGTAACTAATTTGCTAAACAACTTTTAAATGTTTGAATTAGTCGGTAGTTGACTAATGTTAGTTACTTTAAAACTTTACTTTTGGAGCTTATGTTTTAAATGGGTCATATTTTATATAAATCGCGTATTTACATTAAATTCTTATAAAATTCAAGTCGGGTGTTACATTGTGTCTGGTAAGTTCATACTTGTATATCCATTCTCATGGGCTTTCAAAACTTATTTCAATATTTTAAGTGATGCAGCTTACATCTGAAGAAAATTCTTTTGCTTCTGAAAGGCCCAACATTATGGAGCTATTCAAGTGTTTACCTTTGGTTGAACATCTTACCACTTGTGATTATGTCATCAAGGTAATATTTATCCACATTATATATAATTTGAAGAAAACAAGTTATAAGAGTTGTTTGATCTAGACTCGGTTCCACAAGGGCTTTCAACCTCATAATCCACCTCAAACATTTTTGTTTCGAAGACATGAGTTTTGATAACGTCTTTGGAATGGCTTTTCTTGCTGTCTTGATCAAATGCTCTTCGAACTTGGAGAAAATTAAGCTAGAGGTGAATAGTACAAATCGTTTTTGTATTCTACTAGGTTATAACCCAGAAATTTTTCGGGTAGGAAAATTTAATTTAGAACAAATAAAAGTATAAAAATAACACTTTTAACCTCTAAAGTATCCTCTTTCCCGTTTCTACACCATAATTTTTTAATTCGGTTTCTTTAACTTTTTCTTATTGTAAACTTCACATCACTATTATACTATTTCCAGTACACCAGTACAGTACTTGCTATTGAATTCAATGCAGTAAGTAGTTCCAAAACATTCAAATATTAGCCCTAGTTCAAAAAACAAACAACACTTTCTTATTATTATGATATAACATTAACAGGAAATAGTCCCCCTATTAAAGACGTTTACACACACATAAACAAATCAACTTAAAAAAACACTTGCCTAAAATTTGACACAAATATTTTAATTATATAAATGTTAAACTACTAACGCAAATATTAGAGTACACTAAATAATTGAAATACATGAATGAGAAAAAATCACAAATCGTTAAAGATTTCTTTAACCGACCTGGACAGTCCGTTTTCAACCCGACTATCTTGCCACCTCCATATTCTATCTTCTTTAACCTATATTGAGTGTGGAAATAAAGCTTTTTGGACTAAATGAACTTACCCATCAACACCTTGGTCACTGAATCAACTGAGTTAACACTTTTTAGGACGAAAAAGGTTATATATCGAAATGTCATTGCAGATACCTGAAAGTTATATAATGATGTCGGAATAGGTGTAAAAAATGACAATTTCAACCCCAAACCCAAATGGACCCATTATCCTAACCTACCCGTGTTGCCATAAATTGCTAAAAGAGATATATACATGTGTGGGATATATTAATTTTAAAAAATGAATAATATTGATGAATAAGATATATTAATTAAACGTAACATCTTAAAATTTAAAATTACTTATCAAATATAAGACAAAGAAAACAAAATTGATCATATTCGTTTACATGATTGTTAAAAGAATCTTAAATTACTGGAACCTCATCTTCTTGCTTAACATATGAACTTCTCTAGCTGAACCATTTAAATTTTGTAGATAAACAAATGTAAACATTTATTTAAAATGTACGATGTGTGACGAAATAAGTATATTAATTGATTAAACCGATATGGACAATTAATCAATTTATTCATGAACCATAACATATAAAATATACTTATAAATATTAAAAATATGACTTTTAAGTATAAAAAAGTAAAAGTCTAACTACAGACATATTTTTTTAAAGACCAACAAAAAACTTTGTTACTTCAGCAAGCACCAAATTTACATACCCCAAGAAACAAAAAAGGGACACCATAAATAGATGCTACACCAAAGCTCACCTTTCACAAAAAAGACTACATAAAGACCTTAAATTTGGACCATTTTCTCTGATCAATAGATGGCTCTTTAGCTCTGTTTGTTATCCATAGAAGCCACATCATCTTAACCTCCTAGATCACTTTCATCACTAAAAATCACATGCGGCGTGCTAAACCAATCATTCAATACCCTTTGTCAGATGGTTCAAGATCGCATTCTTGCCTTTGTAGGTGGATGATAATTACACACTAAGTTGCAATTTGGCTTACTACCTACAGAATGTGACATGCAATCGGACCTATGACCAACAAAATCTAACCTTGATTCTATTTTTTTTAAGAATACAATGACCTATTAAAAACTAGAAGTTGTAGTTAACCTCATGAGAGACCTACTTTGATCCCTAAACAATAGTTGGATCACGAACCCTCGGAGATCAATGTCCGTTATTATTTGACCATGTTGCAGCTCAAAAATGGCAAGACCGGGTTCAGTGGATCAGTTTTGACCCATTTGTGCCTATAAAAATTGCATAAAAATAGCAGAGTAATCAGAATAAAGACCCATTTGTGCTTGTAACTAAAAATTACAGAGTAATAAGAATGAAGACCCATCTATGCTTGTAAATAAAACTTGCAAAGTAATCAGAATGAAGACCATATAAATAAAAATTGCATAGTAATAAATAGAAGTATATTAATTATTCATTTCTCATATTAAACTTTAAACTTTGAATATATATATTACACTTCAATAAAACCAACCATTAGAATAAGTTGTGAAAAACCAATCAAAAAACTTGTGAAAGCACCAAAATTACATTGATGATATATTTTTAGTAATAAAAGTATAACACCAACTGTACTAAAATGATATAGCTAAAAAAACCCAACTAAATTCCTTTACTTGTGTTTATATAATTCATATGTTATTTCCAAATAAATTCCTTTACTTGTGTCGATATAAATACATATGTTATTTATTCCACCTTTTAGAACTTAAACTCCTAGACTTTCACTTTAGTTTTAGCACATTGATCATTGTGGTTCCTCCATAACATTTATGTTAAATACATTTATGTTAAGTTTAACAAATATAAATCTATTAAGTGTTGTAGACATTCATACCTGATCCCAAACTTTTATCTGATTTTATATGCACTTCTTCAGAATGAAATCTTCACAAGTTTGACTTATGTCCTATCTCTGAACATTATTTGCAGCGACGGTACTGTCCACGAATAAAGCACCCAACACAATTTTCATACAAATCACATGACATGTATTCTAAAACTATTGGCAGCTCTCAAAACTCATGAAAGTCCATTCACTCATGGTTATGGATCATCCTGATGCTTCTGTCCACACCAATAAGCCCTACATATATTGATCCAACTTCATAACCCTACATCTTCTCAAGCACAAATAGCAAAGTGGATGTAGAAACTTACCCATTATAAAAGCACTGGAAAAGTTGACAGCTTAACGAATGAATACAAAAAGTGAAGCTCTCTGTAGAAATGAAACAACTCTTCTTAGAAAAAATTGACCCCAGAAGCCGACCATAATTGGCCCCAAAATCAAGTAATTCTTTTTATACGTTGAGGTTGATTTTATCTAATAGTGTAACGCCCCAAAATTCGAACGCATATATTCGCCCTATGTTTCCACATATGATATGACACGAAATAAAATAAAATAGGTTATTTAACCTAGTTGAAATACTTAGTCAAAATGTAACGCCCCAAAAACCGAATTTTAATATAACGGAATGTTTTCTTGTTTTATGTCATGAAATAAAAATAACTAAGTTAAATTTTACTTAGTTAAAATTTCAAGACCAATAGCATAGAATAAGGTTTGTGGAAATGGGATAAAATGGCAAACTAGAGGGACTAAAGGTGGAGATTTGGATTGAAGTTTGCAACTAAATAGATGTGCAGGAGAACATGTGTGTTTTGGTGTGTGTGTCGACACACATATGAGAGAAGGAAAGGGGTTTCTCAAGCAAGGTTAAATTCAAGAAATTGATGGTGAAAATTCAAGATAAATCATGCATGGATGAAGAATTAGCATCATCCAACCTTAACAATCACATGGTAAGTTGTAGAATTTTATTTGGTGATTTTGAATTAAGTGGGTTTACAATCGATTCATGAAATTGTATGAATTTAAGCAAGAATATGTGTTAGAATGATCACATGGGACATGGATTATGCAAGACTTTAAGTAATTTGATGTTTTGTTATAAAACCCGCTTGTAGTGGTGAGAATGGTGATATGAATGAATTATCCATGTTCAATTCTTGTGAAATTTTGATGTATGATGTAGTATATGAAGAATTCTTGTTAGCTAAATTGAGCATAATATGAGTTTACTTGATGTTTAGTGGTGTTGATGAATGAAAGCATGAAGTAGGAAGTGAAGCATGATATACTTGTACATTAAGCTTAAATAGTGGTACGCACACCAAGTGTATGATGAAATGTCTAGGTGAAGTTAAGATGTGAGATTGTATGAAATGGCTTGATATATATGAATGAGATGAGGTAATGATGTAATTAGTAGTATACTAACTTGAAGAATGTGCTTTAGATGGAACTCATACAAGAATTCGGGTTGAATGTATGTCTTGGTCAAGACTATGCATTAAGGACTTGTACGTTGTGTTTAATATCACTAGGTGATCATGTGATTGTAAGCACATTTGCATCGTGAGTAAGAAATGTATATAGTGTCTTTCATATAGCATAAATGATGTTACGAATATAGGTGGATAAGTCGGAAGTTCATATGATAAACTGTTGACTTCTGAAAGTCAACTACACATAGGAAGCATAATTTGACTTGTTGTTGTAAAGGTAGGATATTAGAAAGTCGTATGGTACATGTTACATCAATACGCGTTATATGGAATGACATGGTAAATTGTATGAGTTTGAAAGGATGTGAAATTGGGTATATGTCTTATGCTTGTTATAATTGACTAATGAAAGTCAAATGTGAAATATGAATTGATATGATCTTTAACATGTACAATTGTGTATGCTAATGATAATGTGAATTGGTGGCATGAAAGTAGAGGAATCATGTCAAGATGGACTCAAGCATGAAAGGCTAACGGGTCAAGAGGATGCAAGGAAGTGGATACGGACACGGATGCATAAGGTAAGTGACTTTCGAATCACTTCTTAGTATACATATAGAGTTTTCTTGTTTATGGATGAATGGAGATGATTGATGTATATAAAATGGCTCTAGGAATTATGTAAAAACCCCACCTCTAGTGCCATTCCCGGTGGTAAGGCAAAAAGGAAGCAAAATGTAATCATTTCCTCCACTTAAAAACCAACTGGTCCGCAGCCGTTTTGCACTGCCCGTCGCCGACGGGTATAGGCCCGTCGCCGACGGGTTTGTATGGTGATGATTTCTTCCGACGCCTTAGATTCCTGTCTACGGGCTTGTGTGCTTACGGGTATTTCCCGAACCCGTCGGGGACGGGTTCATACCTGTCGCCGACGGCTTGTCTAACTTGGTTTCTCCATTTTTCGCGTCATGCATTCCCGGTTGACCCGTAACGCATCCTGGTGCTCCGGTTTTCAACCACGTATCAGTAAGTGGTATGTACGAGTTAGTAAGTATGTATGAATGTATTTAGGAAATTACGTAAGTATATGCACGTGTGAGCGAAGGTATGCACGTGTGTAGTTATGATTCATTTTATGAATGCATGTAAGTATGTAGTTATGTATGCATGTATGTATATATGTAGGTATCAGTGTATGTATGTACGTAAGTAGTCATGTATGAGCATGAGCATTATGTATTTAATATGAAGGTACATACGTGTGTAGGTATGAACGTATATATATATGTGGATGCAAGTATGTATGTATGTATGTGAATCGGTAGGTATGTATGTATGTATGTATGTGAGTAGGTATGTGTGTATGTAGTTATTTATGTATGTATGGAAGTACGTGTGATCGTATGCAGGTATGTAAAGACGTAGGAACGTATGCAGATGTGTATTTATGTATGTATGAAGATACGTATGAGTGTAGGCATGTATGTAGAGACGTATGAATGTAGGTACGTATGTGGAATTGTATTATGAATATATGAAGATATGTATGAGTGTAGGCATGTATGTAGAGACGTATGAATGTAGGTACGTATGTAGAATTGTATTTATGAATATATGAAGATACGTATGAGTGTATGCATGTATGTAGAGAGGTATGGATGTATGCACGCACGTATATATGTAAGTATGATTTTTGATACGTGGAGTGTTAATGATATTAATCGTGTGCCTGGAAAACGAAGATTTATGCAGGTACATTATTGAAGGCTCACCAGGAAATGGATATGCGAATGATATGTTTAAAATTTGAGAGAGAGCTGAATGGAAAGTGTACATGTATGAATCTTGTTTATATGTATAACGTATGCTAATGTTATAAATGTATGTGGTGAGTGCAGGTTGTACGAGAGTACGGGCGATTATCACAAGGAATAGAGATCGAAGGCCGAGTCACAAGGTAGATTGTACGGGAATGATCGACTGTGTACCCAAGCAAATAGGAAGTTTGCTTTTGTTTAGTAAAAGAGTTATTTTCAAAACGGACTTTCAAGTAAGTCAAGACGTTTGTAATGAAAGAAATTTTATGGCACGAATTTCCGCTGCGATTTTTGTTAAATACTAGTTAGGGTCTTACAAATAGGTAGTTTCCAAATAACAAAATCATAAAGTTGGATAAGGTTTCAGTCACTTTTTATCAAGTATAAAAGTTTGCAAATAATTCAACCGCGTTGACTTTCATGGGAAAAAAAGGGTGGGTATATTAGTATATTATATTATTATAAGAAGTTAGAAATAAAACCATTGAGTTGAATCTTACAAAAGTTGAAGTCATGCCAGCACCTGCAGATAATCTTCCAATAAGGCTAAGCTCACTATCTGTTCCCTTAAAAAAGTCTCTGCAGGACGGTGTACAGTAAGTTTAAATGCATGCATATATATAATTTGAGCAGTAATCAATCTGTACTAATATTAAGGTATCACTATCAAATACCTTGTATGTGTCGTAAGCAAACAGCTGAACTGCGCTATAGGGAAGGACCCGAACTACCTGAATAAGATTCGCCAGCTCCATGAATTCAGTAGGGGACTCCAGCAGACGCTTCCAAGACCAAACCCAACCTGACCCATTTGATCCCAACTGAAACCTATCAGGTGTCAGCCACTGTGCATAGTTTCTGGGATTCAACCAAGAATAAAGCTGGAAATATCGATGCCAGAGGAGCTGACCCGCACCAGAAATCAAGCCAAAATAAGATTGAACTCCTACATCTAAGCACACCTTTTATCATCAGCCTTAGATCAGCACCAAACTTCAATAATTCATCAGCCATCAAATAAATGTGTTTCCACAGTCACACAATCGACATCTTGGATGTAATATTAAACAAACAAATTGTACTGACATGTTTATTTTTCAAATTAATTGATGACCAAAACATGAATAAGTCATAACATAGATTACCTAAACCGCACTTCTCCACTAAACTGCCCCGACTTTAGTAGAACCTTTGAATGCAGATTCATTTAACACGAAGAGTACAAACGACTACTATATCAAAAAAAGTATCAAGAAAAAAAATGCTTCAACGTAAAAAAAATTAATAGATCGCGCACGTGTGAGAGGATCATACTTGAGAATCAGTGGAAGGCACAAATCCGAGAATTATTCCCTTGTTAATTGTCATGGCTGAAATTATACCACCATATCAATTCATAAAAAGAAAACGAAAGAAAATTGAAAATATGAAACGATTTGGTAAATAGAAATATGTATCAACCTGATGATTAATGTGAGCTCCCAATGGGCAAATCCTGTAAGGAGATACAACAATTTTGACTGCTTTTATAGACACCCCAACCATTTCAGCAACAATTTTCTTGATTTTATCCAACTGCACATACATTAAACACAAAAGTTGTGACAAAATTGATCATAAAAAAAGATTAGATTTGATAATAGATTAGTTGATAATCACTTACTCAAAGTCAGGGATAGTTAGGTAATTTCACGTGTTTTTTGACTCCAAATAACAACATATAATAATTAACAAAACTACTATTTTAGCACAGAAGATGCAGAAGAATTCCCTTTGATTAGTTATTTTTAGCAAAAAAAGGTAATAGATTCTATAGTCTAAAGTGATTAGATCATCCTATTCCATTTGAATCTTCAAAAAAGGTGTTAACCCTTTAAATTTCATATCTAAATTACTAAATGCTTCCGTCTCCACCGTGGCAGCCACCTCCACTGAAGTGGGTCAAGACAAAAGCTTAATCAAACCCAATGAAACAACATTCTGTACGCCACATCATTTAACAACACCAATTCGCAAAACCTAATATCGCTTACATGCTGCAGACATGTCCATTATCGATTTCGTGTATATAGGACAGCAGAATCTATTTAAAAGCCAAAAAAAGTCAACAAAACGATGCAAGACAACATTGGCACTTACTTGTCTGGTTTTATCATCTCATTGTAATATTCACAGTGCATCGTGTGCCCACATTTCATGAGAGCAGTGTTTTTCATCAAGTCGAATAGATACTGCAAACATAGCATTAGGAATTAAGTTTCACAATCTTTTCACATAAGGCATAAAAGAGAACGATGTTAAAGAATTTTAAAATGGTAAACAAAGAACAAACTCAGATCCGACACTTTCGGCTCTGTATCAAGTCATCAAGTCAGAAGATGAAGATTTGATTCCACTCTGAAATTGTAGATCAACAACATATCTTTGATGTAAGTAAAGCACACATTAATAATAATTCTAATAAAAGTGTGAGAAAGCTGATGTTTGGTTATTCAATAAGAAACGGATTATTTACTTATATTTATTATTGGTTTTTTTTATTGTGGGAGAATCCATTTATCGTTGACTTTTAGGAAGGGAACAGGTGGAGATTATTGACCGGGTTGAGGATGCCACTCAAGAAGAACATGTTTACTGTCAATAGCATCACTAATGTAAGGATACATGTTAATAATAGCAAGTCTAGAGTAGTACCGAATCAAGAATCCATGCATCATTTACTGTTTACTCTTGAAAACCAAAGTTGAGTTAGGCTGGATCCCCAAAGCAGGAAAACCGCCAGCGCCATAAGCGTCGTCAGGAGTGCACTGTTATTTGTTTCTTTCTCATGTATTAAAACCATCCCATGTAGCACTTGCCAAGATTCCAACCTTATAATTTCAAACACCAAAAAAATACATCCAATTCAGTTTCTGCACATTAATATTTTTCTTTAATGATTGCACAACCATGGGATCTTTTCTATCTAATTTTAATAGAAAAAAGGTACCAGAACATCAATCAAATTGAAATTATAACACAAACTAATGTACCAGAACATCAATCAAATTGAAAGTATAAGATCACCATACGACACAAAACATCAGTTGAAAAATAAATAACTTAAGATAGAGATTAAATTAAAAAAAAACATCTTGAATTTGGAACCAGTAAGAAGTGGGAAAAGAAAACTCCAATCGTTCAAGAGATGAATGTAAACAATTAGATATGGCAAAATAAAGATAAAATAAGCAAGGAATAGAGAGGATTAACTTACCGTGTTTGCAACACAAAGCAAAACCCTAATCGTTCCAGATATGAATCAACAAGATTATAGATACCAAAAAAAAGAATCATAGCAAACAAACTTACCGTTGTTGAACAGGTTCAGCCACATTCCGCGATCGAGCATTCTTCACAGTCAATCATTGCTACGAATCCAAAACCAAACAAAATTCTCAAATCAACAAAGATTCGATTATAAAATCTATAAATACTTGATTGTAAAGAACATGTTCGATTAAATCAACCCTATCTAAAACAGTGCCGAGATGTGAATCCTAGGGTTTCAAGTATGATGCGGCGAAGGAGAAGAGGCTGTAGAGAAATTTAGGTTTTGTAGATGCCTTATATACACGGGTTTGGAAAACCCATACATCCGACCCGAAATGTGGCGGATCCCGCGTCCAACATCGTTTGTGGTTTGTGTATTGTGAAATTTGGTTTGTGTATAGAGAATAAGACCAATTCCCTCCCAAAATCATTCTTTACTCAACCATTGGATGCCACATCAGCAAAATGGCTCCACCATTCAAGGACACATAGCCCAAATCATCTCATTTATTAATATATATATAGATTTGTTTTGATTATGATGCTAAAATTCACTAACACAACATTGTTTTTGTAGATTGATACATTTGACATGATTGATGTAGAGTCGGTTAAACTGGAAGAATATTCATTTATATTTGAAGAAGTTTCAAAATTTTGGTTGGAGCATCTGAATGAAGTGGAGATTAAAAATTACAGAAATTTTAAGCCTGTGTTGGAGTTCGTGAAGTTTATCTTGGCTAGGTCGTCCATTCCGAAGAAGGTGATATTGCTAA
This sequence comes from Helianthus tuberosus, assembly GCA_030545235.1. Classification (NCBI taxonomy): domain Eukaryota; kingdom Viridiplantae; phylum Streptophyta; class Magnoliopsida; order Asterales; family Asteraceae; genus Helianthus; species Helianthus tuberosus. Next base: position 165,093,661 of record CM060418.1, read on the forward strand.
CCTATAGGGTTGACAATAGAGGGGGTAATCTTGACCCAAATCCTTTTAAGTGGGTCAGTTTGGGTTGCTTTTAAAATTATATGGGTTGGTTCGGGTAAGATATTTTAACTAAATGGGTCACAATAGGTCACTTGAAATTCTATCTTGTTATTTTCGGGTCAAAGTGGGTCGACAACATTAAAGAAATGGGTCGATGTGGGATAGTGTCTTAAAGAAACGGGGCATGTTTTGGATCGGAATGGGTTTCGAGCCGGCACAAGTATCCGCACGAGACGGGTTACGGCACGGAACGTGTTTTGGATCGGAACGGGTTCAGTTCAAATTGAGTTTCGGGCCGAAACGGGTTTCGGCACGACGCAGGTTTTGGATCGGAACGGGGTCGGGTTTCGGGCCGACACGAGTTTCTGCACGGGACCGGTTTCGGATCGCAACGTGTTATGGGCCGACACGAGTTTCCGCACGACGCGAACCATTTCGACCCGTACCGTTTTGACCCGAACCCGTTTCGACCCGTACCGTTTCGAATCGAACCGTTTCGACGCGAACCGTTTCGACGTGTACCGTTTCGACCCGAACCCGTTTTGACCCATGACCCGACCCGACCCGTTTGCCAGGTCTAGTTGACAAGAATGATGAGTTGGAGATGTTAACAATCTCTCACACGCCTCACGCGCATCACCGGGAGTCATTGTTGAGAATCACCGCCTCAATTAGATTGTGCATCTTTTTTGAGAACTAATGTTATGATTTATGATGATAACCATGTATTGCTACTTGTTTTTCTGGTTAGTTCATAAAGATTTTCTTGTATTTATTTGGTTTCTACTACAATATATCATTTTAATTGATCAAGATTTTATTTTCTATCTTTTTCTGAATATATAATGTTATGGTATATTTTTGAACTTGTTGTACATCTACTAGTAAAAGAATAGAGTAAACTGCCATTTTGGTCCCTGTGGTTTGGCCAGTTTTGTCACTTTAGTTCAAATCTCAAACTTTTTACATCTGGGTCCCTGTGGTTTCACTTTTGTTGTCATTTTAGTCCAAAATTCAAAAACCCCAATTTTTCACTGTTGCAGCCTGGTTTTTTGTCCTTTTTTGAAGGGGCATTTTGGTCATTTTGCCTGCCCAACTACCCACCCCACCCCACCCTACCCTCCTTTTCTTCTTTCTCCTCCTCCTGAATTGATTTTATTATCTCAATTCCATGTTCCAATGCAGCATCAGCAACCCTCTGCGTCCCTTCGTATTTCCAAATCTACAACATCAGAAACAAGATTACATCCAACAAACATCCAGAAAGTTATAGTGGTCCAAAATAAAAAATCGGAAGCTGTGGCTAATGTTGCTGATTCGGTGGTGGGTGGTCGTAGAAGACGACTCCGTCATCCTCCAACCGCCGCTCTCTACCACCTCCTACCACCCTCTCCACCTCCTCTGATCCCGAATCGCACCACCACCACCGCCTCCTCCTCCGCCGTTTCCGCCGCCGCTGCCCACCTGTCTGCTTAGCCTCCGCCACCATAATTTCAAATGAAGCCCAGTGCGTTCGATTTGCAGGCGTTAATGGTGGACCTGCCGCTGCACAATCGATTTACAGGTGTGACCCTCTAAACCAGAGCCGAAGCGTTGGATGGTTCAGATCTGGTTTTAATTTGGCGGAGAAAAACGATGGTGACAGGCAGTGGGGGTGGTGTCTCGTGCTGAAGAAGAAGAAGAACGATGATGGATTGATCGGATCTGAACCTGCTTTTCTTCGCCTCTCCGATTCGATCGATTCTGCTTGTGCCAAGGTATGATTGCTGGAGTGATTGCTTGTTGTGTTTGTGGATTGATCTGGATAATTGAAGTGATTTTGATTGGATTTGTATATAATTTGATTAGAATTGATTGGAATAGATGTTCGATTGTGTGGAATTAGAATATGTTTCTCGTGTTTTTGAATGTTTCTCCTTCCTGTTCACTTCTTCATCTGAAACAGCAAGGATTTTTGTTCAGTCACACAGATCTTGGCATTTGCTTCGATTTTGAATGTTTCTCCCCTGAACAGCAAGGATTGATCTGGATAAATTGAAGATAATCTGCTGACCAATTTATTAGGGAATTAAATATAATTAATTTAATTATTAATATGTCATAATAAATTGAGATGGACAAAAATGCCCCTACACTAAAGGACAAAATAGGCAGCTTTCAAGAGTAAAAAAGGGGGGTTTTTGGATTTTGGACTAAAATGGCAACAAAATACAAACCACAGGGACCCAGATGTAAAAAGTTTGAGATTTGGACTAAAATGGTAAAAGTGCCCAAACCACAGGGACCAAAATGGCAGTTTACTCAAAAGAATATAATATATATACCCAATCAAACTTTAATATATCAGATATACTATTTTCTGATAACTAAAATATTATACTTGCATATTTTACTTTGCGAATAAATTGCAAGTTTTATCCTTTATTTTTATACCAATTTTTAGCTGATGTTTTTTGTCTAAAAATTGATGAATTTTGTACTTTATGTTTTAAAATGCAAAACGTTTTTTTCATTTGGTCATAACCCGGTTATTATTTTTTTGGTTAAATAGATAAAGAAATGTAGTGAAACAAAATTATCTTAATTCAGTATACTGATTAAAAAAAAACTAGAATATCGATAACTATAGCTTAATTGGCATTGAAGAGGGAGCGGAGATTTGGGTTTTAGGCCATAGGTCTCAAGTTCGAATCTGATTTCAACCGGATTTTACTGCAGTGAGCCTTCGGACGACAAGTTTTTCCCGGAATCGGAGATGATGGGTTTGAACTACCCAGCGCTATCTGCGGTTGCGGACGTATGGAGTCGCCTTTTACTATTGGGTTATCCGTATACCCGAAGAAAATATAATAACTAGAATATTGATAATATCTGTTGGAACTATACAACACTAATAAAAAAAGTAACCGAGAGAAAATAGATAAATATTAAAATAAATTTTTTTTTTTTCCATCTAAAATCAAGATATCGTAGATGTTTCATAGATAGTTGGGTACTTCACAGTTCACACTCACATTTGAGTTCCTTAACTCAGGTATCTCCTCCTTTTGATCGCTGTTGTAGTTAATTATTTAATTGATGAGATGTTTCATGCCTTCTCTTTCCATTTTCCGTAAAACTCTTTGTTCTGATTATGTTTATGTTTATGTCTACACATTTGGGGATTTTAGGGCTTACAAATGTAAATCCAAGTTTCCTGTCTGAATTTTTTATAACTGTTGCTAAGTTGTATAATTTGATAACTATTGGATATTTATGATCCACCAAACAGGCAGCCAAACATGAATTTATCATTTATGTGGCTGCCAAATGTTAATTGAAAGAAAAAGTAGCCAAATTTAACTGCCTATTTTCTGTTCAGTGTTTCCTGATTATAAGCATTTTCAAAGCGCTTGTTCAAACACCCGAACTATAAATTTGAATGAGTATAAGAAAATGTGAAACCCAATTGCCCTCACCCGAACTATGTTGTATTTGGTCTATTTACCCTGTGTGAGTAGTAAACATAATTTCATCTTATATTTATTGTTCCGCAGTTTGTAGTATCAATCCAACAAAAGCAGAGTGAGATGCAAGCTAAACGTTTGTCAAAAGCTCAACGATTGTCTTTGACCACTCTTCCTCAAGCCATAATAGAAACCATCTTATGTCTTTTACCAATTGAAGAGGCGGCAAGGACAAGTATCCTCTCAAGGGAATGGAGATTCAAATGGACCACAATTCCTAAACTTGTGTTTTTTCAGTCTACTGTTAAAACATTAACTGAAGGGTGGCATTTGTCTAATCAGAAGAAAATACCTTTCTTGGAAGAGAAAAGGAGAAACAAGGAAAGGAGGTGTAAACTTTTCTATGCTATACAACAAGTTTTGTTACAACGCCAAGGCCCAACACATGAGTTTACCCTTTCGATGGAGGCAGACAAAACCTGTTTTGAAATTGATCATATAATACTTCATTTGTCGAGGAACCATACACTCAAGAGGTTAACACTTGACTTGGAGGAACCTTGTTTCAATCATCCGTATGGTTTACCCTTATCTGTCTTCTCGTTGCGTCACTTAACGGACCTATATCTTGAATATTGTGATGTCGACCTTAAACCGATTTTCAACGGACTTGGTAGCCTGACAAGCTTAACCTTAAAGAAAACGTGGATCTCCAGAGAAACTCTTCTACATCTTTTATCTAGTTGTCCATCACTTAAGAGTTTGTGTGTAAGTTCATACTTGATACTTGTATATTCATTCGCATGGGCTTTCAAACTTACTTGATTATTTTAAGTTGACACAGGTTATGCTTCAAAATCATGTAAATGATTGTGAAAATCCCAGCATTATGGAGCTATTCAAGTGTTTAACCAAGATTGAACATCTGACTACTTGGGGTTATATCACTATGGTATTATTCATGCACCTTATATTTAATTTCAAGAAAAAAAGCTTTGGTTGTTAACTGAATAACCGTTGTTTTGGTCTATGGTTGACATAGTTAGTTCAAGACTTGGTGCCAGGTGAGCTTCCCCCCTCACTAACTCGCCTCAAATACTTTTGTATCGAAGAATTGGGTTTTGGTGATGGGGATGGATTGGCTTTTCTTGGTGTTTTGCTCAAATGCTCCCCAAACTTGGAGAAAATTAATCTAGAGGTAAAATGTATAAGTCTACGCAGTATTCTATTTCTTTTGATTCTGATGCCAAAATTACTTCTTGTCGTAGATTGAAGCAGATGATTTCTATCATGAGATAGAGTCCAGTAATATGGAAAAATATTCCGTTATATTGGAAGAACAATATTCAGATGTTTGGTTGGAGCATCTGAGTGAATTGGAGATTAGATGTTACAGAAACTATAAGCTTGAGTTAGAGTTAGTGAAGTTCATATTGGCCAGGTCACCTAATCTGAAGAAGGTGATATTCCGCCATAGCTGGTTGTATGTTTCTAGGAAAGAGTTGGAGAGGCTAAGAACTCTCGTACGCCCCCCACATGCATCATCGGTAGAATTCGTTCTTGTCTAGAACTGATGTTGATATTTATGATGATAAGCTTGTTCTCTTTCATTCTGTTTTCTGGTTAGTTGAAACATTGTGTTGGACTCCATTGGTTGCAGCAGCAATTATATGATCCTTGTATTTCCTAGATTTTGGGTAAAGCTAATATTGACAGAGATATGGCTGACCTTTTAAATTATATTACATACATTGCAGGCCAACACTATGTTTACTAATTTGAATCAACCACTAAAAAAATTTGATATGATGTCCCAAATTTATCACTTTTTTACATGACAAATATCTTTATGTGGAGAATTTAGAATCATAACTTTTAGAAGCAAAATTGAACTCAATTGACATCAGAACTCAGAAAGAAATCTGTTATTACTCGGTGTTGAAACACCAATAAATCCTAAAACTAAATTCTAAGCCAAAACAAACCCTAATTCGACAAATTGAATACGTATATGTTAAATTTAAAGGTAAATCAATCAGGGTACTTATAATCATGGAGGGCTGGCCCTGAGCATGGGTAGGGTGGACGCCGGCTCAGGGCCAAACACGTATAAGGGCCCATTTTTTTTTATTTCTTTTATATGTAGGCGGTGGGATATATACACGTTGAATCAGAAGAAAACATGATAAAGATAACGAGTTGGAGATGTTAACGATTCTCTTAAGCGCCCCACGAGCATCACCAGTAAAAATCATTGGTAAGAATGGCTGCAGAGCGGCAGAGCCCAACCATGATTAGTCCTCTTTGTTGAAAACTTTTTTCAAACACTAATGCTGAGATTTATGATTATTTACATTTACACAAGGGTGGGTGGTGTCACTGTTATTTATATCTTAGGCACGAAAAGGGTTAGATATTCTTAACCGAGTTTTGGTTTTAGTTTTGGTAACCAAAAAGAAACAAAGAAGCCTAAATAAAAATCAATATAAGTTTATTTGATTGCATCAAATATGATATTAGGGGGTAGGGTGATGATCACTCATCACTCACAACATCCAATTAAGTTCCGCCATATAATCAACCATTATTCCATCACTCACAACTTTCTTTAGTGGCGGTGGTCATCACTAGTGATGGAATTCCATCACTCACAATTTTTTTAATTTTTTTAATTAGAAATTAACAATAAAACACTAAAATTATAAATTTCATTAAAATTAAAACATACTAGTTCAATTAAACATACTAGAAATATTTTAGACTATAATTTAAAAAAAAAAAAAAATAATGAACCTACTAGTTCGATTAAATCGTATCTCAACCAAAAGTGAGTTTCTTCATCACGCATATGCTATGCTATATATTGAACATAACAGATTAATTCTTAGGGCTAAAAAACGACATAAACTTCATATAATTCCTGTTGGAAAACCTCCCAATCAGAATGAATTCAAGCTTTAAGTTGTGAAAATTTTAGTATGTAATTTAAAATTTGATCACCAAATTAATATTATTAAATAAATGATTGGGGAGTAAAATAAATGTCAATCATTGAAGGAAAAAAAAACAAAAAACATCTGCTTTCAAACAATTTCAACGCGTGAAAAAGTTCACGGAAAAAGCCCATCACTCGTGGAAAATTAGGGGAGTGGGGGTGGTCACTAGTGATAGAATTTCATCACTCACAAGCACCCAATCAAGTTCCGCCATGTCATCAACCTTTTTTCCATCACTCACAACCTTTTTTGGTGGCAATGGTCATCACTCACAACACCCAACAATAAACCCCCACACCCCATCACATCCATTTATCACTCACACCCCATAACGCGTTGATATTATCACGGAATCTATACCATCACTCGTTGAACTTGTATGTGGCGGTGGGAGTTTGTTGAATTCCACGCGTTATAAATGGTCTATCACGGAGAACTGGGCACCGCCCCCAGTCCCCTTAGATGTTTACTTTTATTGGAAGCGTTGAAATTCTATAAAAAAAAATCGTTTGTTACTACTTGCCTCTCGTTTTCCTCCCCGCTGATTGCGCTGTTAATCCGCCTTAACTTTTTAAAATATAACAAACTAATCAAGCGATTAGATGATCCATTGATCTGACATATTCAACATGAGAAGTGCAGAATTAGGAAATAAGCAACTTATACGATGGATCACCTTAAGGTTTAAACATTAAACCATTCATGAGAGCAAAGATGACACAAACTGCAATTACGCTACAATCCTTCGTATTGGTAACCAATGTCACCTAAACGGCTAAACCTGCAAATGTCCGTTCATTCAATTGTGTTCATGTACGTTCTGTAATGTGTTTGTCATGTTTGCATGTGTTTATTCATGTTTGTTTGTTGTTATGTTCGGTGAATAAAGAATATTTAATTTTGTTTGCTTGACAGACAACTAGGGTGACCAAGGAATAAGGCTAGAGTCGTCTAAAAACATAAAGTAGCATTTAATACGAAGGAATTGAAGACAAAATGGAATATAGATCATTTCGATGGAATAAAAAAGAAACACATTTGGTTATCATGTGATAATGGAATGGATCATTTTATAAGGAACATGTGTTTGGTTATAGTTGACCAAGATAATACAAACGATTGTTTAGGGTTGGTTAAAACCAAACCGTTCCAACGCACAAACATAACTCACTCACTTAAAAAAACTTCAATAGTATATAAGCTTTGTTATAGTGTTATATAATTATGATCTTTAATATATTAATTATACAAAATATAACTAAACACATACCATTTGTTAACCAAAAAGTTTATAATATAACTAAACACATCCTATTTGTTAAAAAAAAATCCCAACCCAATAGTTTAAAATATAACTAAACACATCCTATTTGTTAAAAAAAATCTCAATAGTTGAGGGTCAAGTGAACAATCATACCAAATCACCATTTGTAAATAAAAAAAAAAAACCAATGGTAAAGGGTCATGTCACCCAAGAAGAAAGACCAAATCACTATTCACATTTGGTTTTGTTATAGTACTAGGTTTTTATCCGTGCCGTGAGTTGCGGCGGCAATGTCACGTTTGTGACTTTGTGATACGTGTTAGGATAATGACATTAAAGTGTGGTGCCACGCGTGACGTGACGCGTTTTTAACTTTGTTAAACACGTTCCGTGGAACGACACAAGTCTCTAGCTATACGAAAAAGTTTAACTAACCCGTTACAATGATCTAATACAAAAATGAGTCTTTCAAAATAATGGTTAGGAGGTTGTATGCAATAAAATATACGTCTGGCGATTTTCAACCTATTTACCCATTCGAAAATACACGACCCAAAGTTTACTCGACCCGTTTAAGATAAAACACAACCCAACCATATGAGATAAAACACAACCCAAGGTTTATTTGACCCGCTTGATATAAAACAAAACCCAAGGTTTATTTGACTCGTTTGAGATGCAACACATCCCAAAGTTTATTTGACCCGTTTGAGATGAAACTCAACCCAAAGTATAGAAAAGAAATTATGGTAGTTACCTTGCCAACACTAATGGCTGGTTAGGGTTATTAGTTCCTGGACCCGTGGGGCTCCATCTGATGGTATATATTTCCTGCAAATATATAAAATAATAATATTAAAAATAGCAAAAATATTCTATAATTTTAATCACATTTAGATAGACTATTTAATGTGTCGTCATGTTGTACCTTTGTATGCTCCTTCAAATCATGCAAACAGGTATCCTGCTTCAAGCTCCATATCTATATCATGAATGATTTTTGTAATTAATCCAATTGTGTAAAAAGACTATCATGCCCCTAAAACATCAAAATAACATGCATAATAAAAAACCACCTTGGCAGTAGAATCATCTGAGCATGAAGCTAGAAGTGAACCAGTAGGATCCCATTTGGTATAGTGATACAATATTTGGTTCACGACAATAATGTTGTGAGTTCCAAGCTAGATGAAATTTTGGTTGAAAAATATTATTGTTAAAACATTAGTTATCAAATTGAATAATAATAACGTTAGCATGTTAAATATAAGTAATCATAACAACTAATTTCTTTAAGTAGGAAGAAATTTCAATTTAGAGAACTGTAAGGGTTATATAGAAGGTTAAGTTTTTGTCATTAGAAATTAAAAAAAAAGGTTAATAACATAACAAAAAGCATTATACGAAAATTATAACTTTACTTGGGCTAGGCCCAAAGCTAAAAGACTGTAGAAAACTATTTAACAAAAGAAGAGAAACAGAGAAACACGCTTCGAAAGCGTGACCTCCAGGTCAAGAGAAAATGACGGTTTTCTAATGGATATGGATGCTTGAGGTGTGATACACGCGCAAGGTTTGTTTGGAGGTAGAGAGCACGCTATGGAGGTGCGAGTGGTATTGTTTTCGCCTTCTATGCAAGTTAAGTATAATTAATAACAGCAATTATAAATAAACAATAAACTATGCTAACAATAAGCATTTACAGAAACTCGTCAAATAGATTACTTAAATGTGAGTCTAATGTTTGGGAGAGGATGGAGTTCGATGGCTAGCTACTTTGTTTAATCTTATTTTCAGATCTGGAAAAATCCCGGAGCAGTGGAGGAGTAGTGACGTAGTGCCCTTGTATAAGAATAAAGGAGATGCCCAGTGCTGTGGGAACTACAGAGGGATTAAGCTATTAAGCCACACTATGAAACTTTGGGAACGGGTAATTGACACTAGGATCAGAAAAGAAACTCAGGTTACGGTAAACCAGTTTGGTTTCATGCCAGGGCGGTCAACTACGGAGGCGATTCATATTCTACGGAGATTAATGGAAAAGTATAGGGAGAAAAAGAGAGATCTACATATGGTTTTCATTGACCTTGAAAAGGCATATGACAGTGTGCCACGTAGACTGATTTGGGAAAGCTTGGAGGGTAGGGGAGTTCCTGGGAAATATATAGACTTAATTAGGGATATGTATGATAGGACTGTGACTAGGGTTCGTGCGCCTGTAGGAGATACGGAGTCCTTCCCCGTGGAAGTAGGACTCCACCAGGGGTCCGCGTCTTTTTGCGGTTATCTTGGATGAGCTGTCCAAGTCCATTCAAGGGACAGTTCCGTGGTGCATGCTTTTTGCGGATGATATAGTGTTAGTGGCTGAAACTAGACAAGCCCTAAATGCCAGGTTAGAGGAATGGAGAGCAGCCTTAGAAGGCAATGGTTTAAGGATTAGTCGGTCTAAGACTGAATACCTTTATTGTAATTTCAGCGGTGCAGGTGGCAACGAGGACACTCAGGTTACCATTGAGGGTCAAGAGGTCCCACAAACGACTAAGTTCAAGTACTTAGGATCGTTTGTGCAAGGGGACGGGGAGATAGATAGTGACGTATCTCACCACATCCAAGTTGGCTGGTGTAGGTGGAGAGCAGCCACTGGGATTTTGTGTGACAGGAGGTTCCCAACAAAATTAAAGGGAAAATTTTATAGGGTAGCAGTTAGACCGGCTATGTTATACGGGACAGATTGTTGGGCCATCAAGAAAACACAAGTGCGCAAGATGGAGGTAGCGGAGATGAGGATGTTTAGGTGGATGTGTGGCCACACGATGTTAGACCGAATTGGAAGTGTGGTTTTTAGGGATTGGTTAGGAGTAGCTAGTATATCGGACAAGATAAAAGAGGGGAGGTTGAGATGGTTTGGGCATGTGAAGAGGAGGCAGTTGACAGAACCAGTTAGAGCAGTGGAAACCATGACAGTGGAAGGAAAGAGGAGTAGAGGCAGGCCCAAGTTGACTTGGGATGAAAGACTTAGACAAGATTTGTTAGAATTGCACCTCTCTGAGGACATGGTTCATGATAGGAGTTCGTGGAGACGTAGGATTAAGGTTAAGGACTAGTAGGTGAGGGTATAGACGTGTCCTATCTGTGCGGAGGGGGGGGGGTTTAGATTTCGTTTACGATTTAGGTAGACCAACATATGATGATTTTCTTGTATATTTGCATATATGTTGCTTACTGATGACTTATCTGCCTATTGCTACGTGATTTTCTTGTATATTTGCATATATGTTGCTTACTGATGACTTATCTGCCTATTGCTACGTGATTTATTTACCCGTTTCTCGTCTATCTGTCTGTTGGTTGTTTTGGAGCCGGGGGTCTCTCAGGAAGCAGCCTCTCTATTCTTGAATAGAGGAAAGGTTTGCCTACATCCCACCTCCCCCAGACCCTACCAATAGTCTGCTATTTGTGGGATATACTGGGTATGGTTGTTGTTGTTGTTGTTGAGTCTAATGTTTCATCAGCAATTAAGTGAAAGTAAACCACATAAATTAAGCCATGGCACAAAAACTAAACAAAGCTGATGGTAGAAACTTCATACCAAGCAGGAAGACGATTGCGGAAAGTTACATCTCTTCACGTAAAAACGTTAAACCAAAGACGCAGTCGATCTAGGACCCGCATGTTAAGTTAAACCTGTCAAACGGGGAAAAAATAGACGATGTAAAAACGTTCACCCACACACGCACGTTGCGTCGTGTTAAGTCGCAAAATTTAGAACGAAACGTAAAAACGTTAAACCAAAGACGCACGTTGTGATGTGTTAAGTCACAAAATTTAGAACCAAGCATAAAGATAGTAATTTAAAAAAACACCAATTTACATATAACAAAAACATTGAATAAATCAAAACTTCAGGAAATAATTTATCTCAACTCAAGAAAGGAGTTGAGCCACTTTCGCGCAACCTTCAGTTCAATTAATCAAATCAGAGTGGTTAAAAACTTAAAAATCCTAACTTTTTTAATTTAATTAGGATCAAAATAACTAAAATCACATAATCCATACACCTACAACACACATATTTAAGTTCAATTAAAGAACACTAATCACCATAATATCTCATAATCTCCATCATACAAATCACAATAACAAATTAATAAAAAATCACCACGTTTTATCATCCAATTCACAAATCAAATAACAAAATCGATCACACCAAAACTTAAAACAATTCAACACCTTATCATATACCTAAATCCAAATAATAACTTTACAATAATTTCAATTTCACAAATCAATCAACAAACATTCACAAAACCCAGATCCGATTTAACAAAAAAAAAAAAAAACAAAAAAACTAACAGACGATCGAGATCGATACACATCATTGATGAAACACTAAAATAATTAGGTTAAAGAACGAACGATTTACCGGAAATTGAAGTGAAGACGCCGGCTCCGCCGTAGCAACGCAGTGGCGCCGTGTGTGTTTAGCAGAACAGGGTGGTACTGGGTGAAGGATTGGAGCGGTAAATGAAACACTACACAACCACCATCATCGCCATCAGCGAGGTGTGTAACCGGGATGAGGAGGCCGGCCGTAGGCCATGGCCGGCGATTCCTCGTCTGCCAAAATACTGATGTCTGCTGCTGCTGGATGCTGGACATCCCAAAGAAACAGAGAGAAAGAGACACATAGACATGAGATAAAGAAAGAGAAGGAGCATGGCATTTTTGTAATTTAGTTGGTTGGTGAGGACAGATATAGTCTTTTGGTCTATGCACCGACCTTTAACTTTAAGAGTATATAAATATATATAGAATGATGGGTAAGGATATATAGGAAACCATTTTTAGTGAGAAAACTAAGGAAACCCAATTGTGACCATTGATCTTGATCATCTAAGGGCTAGGGAAATTTGATGGTTCATTGATTTAAATTTAATACATAACATATGTTGATGAGTGGGCCAGGAGGGTATTTGTGTCAAAAAGACCATATTTCATTCTCTCTCTTCTGTATAGTTGTCACCATCACCATCAAAGCATCATCATTGTCTCTCTTTCTTCTTTCTTCTTCTTTGAGAATTAAAAATATCTTCTGTACATTCACCATCAAACCATCATCATCAACTATTCTCTCATCCTCTCTCTTTCTTCATGTTTCAATCACCAAGAACACACACACAAGTGTGTGTGAGAGAAGCAAACCTGAATCGTTATTGTTAAAGAAAGAGAAACACCAAAAGCATACACACAAGTGTGTTAGAGAAAGAGAAACAAGATTCTCCTTCGTGTTCATGAAGAACACCAAGAATACACACACAAGTGTGTGTGAGAGAAGCAGGCCTGAATCATTCGGTTGCATGTGTTTCTAGAGAGATAAAGTTATTAGAACACCAAGACCAAGAACACACACAAGTGTGTGAGAGAGAAGCAGGTCCGAAATCATTTGGTTCATGGGTTTTTAGAGAGAGAAAGTTGTTAGAACACCAAGAACACACACACAAGTGTGTGTGTGAGAGAAGAAGGTCAGAAATCGTTTCGTTACATGGGTTTTTAGAGAATCATTTTTGAACACACGCACAAGTGTGTGAGAGAGAATCATTTTTGAAGATCTTCATCGTGTTCATCGGACGGGTCTAGATCCGGTAAGTGTTCTACTAACAGCAAGAACACACTTGATTTTTTTGTTAAAATGGTTGTCAATAACTTTTTGTGTGCTCAAAGTGTTCTAGTAATGGGTTAATGTTCATGTATTTTGCAGGTTTTTGTTTTTATGTTAAAATCATTTTTAGTTTTTTGATATTTTCAGTTTGTTGGCCAATAATTTATGGGTTGGGTTTGTGTTAGGTTTTATGAATTGGATTTGCTTTATTTTGTTTTCTGTTTTTTGTTTAAATTAGGCATCCCAATTATTGGTAGATAATTAGTTTGAAAATCCATAATTGTTACAGTAAAGGTTTCAAAATTTTGTTGGTTAAGTTGTTCTTTTTTTATAATTAGTGTTAAATGTTTCAAATTTTTGCAGGCATAACTAGTTACGTATGTTACATTTCTGCCAGCTACATTTCTGCTAGTTAGATTCTAAACTGTTTGTCCTGTATGTTGTAACATATGTTTCACTTTCGGACAATATATGGTGCATACATGGTGTTACACATTTTGTTTTGATATGAGTGGATATTGAAATGGTGAATGGTAATTGTTGTATCCTCATCTTAGCAAGTACTCTTTTGCTGACTACTAATATTTGTGTTTTTCATTTCTTAGGCAGGACTGGGACTGGGAAGAAACCTAACAAAACATTATGTGTGAAATGATGCAGATAAAAACTCAAAATTTAGGGAGTCTTCAAGTTCAGGGCATAATTGGGTAGAAGGTAACTAGTGTTAGTTATGTTACTACTATTTTTTTAATTAATAGATTAAAAATACTGGAGTGTAACTTGTGTTATTACGACTTGACCATAGCAGTTGCAACCAAACGAGAAGGGATCTTGGCAGGAAAAAAAAAAGAACTACAATATCGGATACGACAAAAGGTGGCCATAAAGCGAAAGAAGGTAGATGGAGAAACCAATGAAGAATGGGAACAAGAAGTAGATGAAGGGCAGGTGGTGGGTACCTTTGACGTTGCACAGAAGTTACCCTCTAGTGTAACACATGTTACAAACATGTGTTACGCATGTTCAACCCCTTTGTTACCAAAAACCGGGGCTGCACATATGAAAGACATGTTTGTAACTTATGTTACACTAGAGGGTAACACATGTATGATCATTTTTGGATCATTTGTATATATTTAAGTCTGTATAAACATTTTTGTTACGTTTAAGTTTTATTGTAATGTGTCGTGAAGGCCATGTTTTTGGATAAAGACAGATGATCTCGTTTATCTTATAAATAAAAAGTTAAGTTTTTTTTGCTGGTATAATTAGCTACATATGTTGTAACAATGTTACACATGTTACTTATAGTTACACCAGCCATTTCTTAGATACAAAAATGGGCTACACATATGTAACACATGTATAGCTACGTTACACATGTTACATATAGTTGTTACATGTGTTACAACCAAAGTTTAGACATGTATAACACGTAACACATGTTACATACCTGTTGTTACATTTGTGTTAATAAGTTTAACTTTAGGAGTTCACACTAATGCACTTGTTTTGTTCAAAGGTGAATGGATGTTTGTGTTCAAGATAAAGATGGTTATCAAGACGCGAAGCATAGCTAGATTTTTGTTTCCTTATGATATTTTTTGGATCATTTTTATATATATTGAAGTTTGTATAAACATTTTTGTTACGTTTAAGTTTGATTGTAATGTGTGCAAATACTAAAAACCCATTATGACATAAAACTTACTAACACCAGCTATTGATATAAAACTAGTTAGTTTTTTTAAGCATTACAACTATTGATATACAACTAGTTAGTTTGTACGATACTAAGCAGGTCCTAGCTGTTGCTTAATCAGGTTACATATATTACACAAGATGTAACATGTGTAAATTGGAAACACTTGTGTAACACTTTAGTGTAACACATGTTACAGGTTGTATCCCTTAAACTCCAAAGTCAACGTAAGTCATTGTGATTGAACAAGAAATTTAACTCAAATCCAATGTCAACGCAATATCATCCAACTTCTCTATACATGTTACATGATGTAGCAAACCTACAACATCGATAGTGTGTAACATGTGTGACATGGCGTTTGTCAGCAAAACATATAACTTGTAAGGTGATACAGAACCAACAATTTCTTTGATTTTGAAACGATGTTACACATGTTACAAAACAAAAATGTAACATCGGTGACACAGAACCCACTATTTCTTTGCTTTGGGAACGATGTTACACATGTGTAACG
Organism: Helianthus tuberosus; assembly: GCA_030545235.1. Classification (NCBI taxonomy): domain Eukaryota; kingdom Viridiplantae; phylum Streptophyta; class Magnoliopsida; order Asterales; family Asteraceae; genus Helianthus; species Helianthus tuberosus. Next base: position 165,109,284 of record CM060418.1, read on the forward strand.
TCGATCAACCTGTTGCATCTGTTGTATAACGTGTGTGACATAGCATATATCATGTGATTGGTGACTATTACACATAAAATGTTACATGTAATGTATTTTATATATCAGGCTGCGAAAAGAAAAAATTCAAAGCATTGGACTATTACACATAAAATGTTACATGTAATGTATAACGTGTGTGACATAGCGTATATAATGTATTTTATACAAGTATAGACCAACTCATCACTAAATAATCATTCTTCCATCGGATTTCTTGTTTTAGTTCTTCAAATTTGTCGTCAATGCTAACTCACCCGTAAACAATCTCTCCAAAACATTAGCTTTCTTTCTCTAAAACACATAGCAGCCAACAAAAAACACACCATCTTTACCATGAAAACCTGATGATGTGTTGTAATCCTTCGGCGGGCTTCGCTTCTTAATTATTATCTTCATCTTGAACACAAAACATCTATTCACCTATGAAGGGGTAAGGTCCCAAAAACCTCATAAAAAGTATTTAAGACCATACCACAAACTGGCCTTTCAACCCTTTTACCTTGCGCGGCCGCGCATTGGTCTTACAAAAGGAAGAAAGTAATCAGCAATCTATAGTCGCGCGCCCAAAGGAAAACATAAATCCTTGCGCCTTCTCCCATTAACAAAGGATTAAAATCCTTTGATCAATACCTCCGCCTAAATATCCAGACTTGGATAATTTAGACTTAGGATTTATTTAGTGGCCTCCACACAGTAAGGTGCCACACTAGATTACAGCAAGTAATCTTCTAGAAAGAATATGATCGTGCACCACCCAGACGGTTATAACCGTCTAGACACGTGTCATTACCACAGGCATCCCTGAAATCACAACGAAGGCATGCAATTGAAGAATAATCTTCACTTAATCACTTTCCACGTGGCAACTCCCTAGCCATAGATCTAACCACGATCCGTGTGCATTCACATCGGATCGAGACAACTTGACGTTGGATCAAAGAACTTAACGGAAGAAAATATAACCGCTACGGCGTTAGCATCTTCCGTCATCTTTTCAATAACAGGTTTTCCCTCCCAAACTCCCGGTTATAAATACGAGAACTGTTCAGGTACGAACTCAGATGACGCCCACTTCTCAAATACTTTCTCTTCTCCATTACCAATACTTATTCTCACACCGGAGTCGGGTCAAGGAGAGAACCCTCTTCTCCCCTTGGCGAGGCTAACGGTGTTCTATTTTGCAGAATCACCGGAGAAGAAGATCAGCTGCAACTGAATTAACCGAGAGAGAGCTAACCCTTTTATGCGGATTCAAACCCCCTAGATATTTCGGTTCCGACCATTTATCTAGTGTTTCTTCATTGGCGCCCACCGTTTTCTCAGTTTTTCTAGTTTCTACCTCGTTTCGATTCAGTTCATTCCGTTTTCTGTTTTTGCACATGGCAGAAAATTCGTCATCTCACCGGCAACCTGGTCCTCGACCAAACGTCGGAGACAATTTACAAATAGAAGAATCTCCAGAACATTGGTTTAGCAGATGCCAAGCTGCTTTAGACGCAATCGTTATTCAAATCGCCAGATCTGATTTTCCAAACATCAGATCTGGAAAAGAAATCAACACCACAGTATTGGACCCACCAACACCACGTAGGGGGGACATCCAATCCAGCCAATACGGATGTAGCAGTTATCAGAAACAAATACACATGATTTAGGGAGGTCCGTCACGAAGACCAAATAAACGAAACTATGATCAACATTGGAGAGAACAGCAAGTCGTATTTCCTGTTGTTCCTGGGGGCCCTCAGGAAGAACGACCAGTGATTATTACTGGTATTTTCGGTCATTACCGGACGGACTATATGTTCATCGATCCAGGAAGCTCGATGGATATCATATACGAGCAGTGTTTTAAACAACTCGACCCAGAGGATAAAACACGTCTAGAACCGGTTGATTTTCCCCTCACCGGATTCTGCAATGAAGCTGTATTCCCGTTAGGACAAATAGTTTTCCCGGTAACTCTATCAGATGGCGAGCATTCACGAACAGTCACAGTTAATTTCATGGTCATGCCAGCAATCTCACGCCATGATATCTTACTCGGAAGAAGGTCACAGAGAGAATTTAGTATGATCACTTCTATTCCACATGCTGCATGCGGATTCCCAACGGAAACCGGGGTTGCAATTCTGTACTCAAGTAAAGAAGTCATGTACGTGGACGACGAGCCACCAACAAAGGTAGTCAAACCTTCGGCACCAAACGAACCAGAGAAATGGGTCCTGAACAACGAATACCCAGAGCAGACTATTCTGCTAGGACATGCCATTTCACCGGCAACACGAATACAACTGAAAGAATTGTTGTCTAACAACAAAGATATATTTGCTTGGTGTCCAGCAGACATGACTGGAGTTCCACGCGACATCGCGCAACATTGTCTAAACATCAAACCATCAGTAGAACCTGTTGCCCAGGGGAGGCGCAGCTTCAGTGAAGAAAAAGCAAAAGCCATGGACGAGCAAGTAGCAGAGTTACTTAATGCGGGAATCCTGCGCGAAGTAAAATACCATACATGGGTTGCCAACCCAGTCATGGTACAAAAACATAGTGGCGGATGGAGAATGTGCGTCGATTTCAAAAACCTGAATAAAGCATGCCCAAAAGATTGTTACGCGCTGCCAGAAATAAACAAAAAAGTCGATTCTCTAGCATCGTTCAGATGGAAGTGTTTTTTCGACTGTTACAAAGGATATCATCAGGTCCAGATGAAGAAAGAAGATGAAGATAAAACCGCTTTCCGCACAGACAAAGGCATTTTCTGCTACACCAAAATGCCCTTTGGCTTGCGCAATGCCGGCGCAACTTATCAACGTCTAATGGACACAGTTTTCAATAGTGACATTGGCAAGACAGTCGAAGTATATATGGATGACCTCGTCATCATGAGCCATGAAGAAGACTCAATGCTCAACAATATCCAGCGCACATTCGACTCTCTGCGCAGCGTGAATTTAAAACTCAACCCAACAAAATGCTCCTTCGGCATGGAGGAAGGAAAATTTTTGGGTTTCATAGTCACAAGAGATGGCTTTAAAGTAAATCCAGAAAAAGTACAGACCATCCAGCTAATGCCTTCACCCGCAACTATGAAAGAAATGCAAAGGCTCGCCGGACGCTTAGCAGCCTTGAACAGATTTTTGGCTAATCATGCGGCAAAATCTTATCCATTTATCAGTACGCTACGAAACTGCGGAAAGAAAAATCCCTTTCAATGGACGCCTGAAGCAGAAGCTGCATTCAAGCAAATGAAAGAATGTTTAATTCAGTTGCCAACGTTGACCGCACCAAAAGAAAAAGAACCGTTAATCTTATATCTGTCAGCCGCGGAAGTAGCGGTAGGTGCAGTATTAATGGTAGAACGGGAAAACATCCAGACTCCAATCTACTATATCAGCAAAATGCTCACCGGCCCCGAAACTCGTTACTCAATGATAGAAAAATTGGTTCTAGCACTAGTACACGCATCCCGACGCTTGCGCAGGTACTTCTCAGGCCATGTCATCACAGTTCTCACGAATTATCATTTAGGCCAAATCTTGTCAAAACCCGATGTGGCGGGAAGATTGGCTAAATGGGCCATTGAGCTGGGAGGATACAACATTTTTTACAAACCAAGACCAGCAATCAAAGGGCAAGTTCTAGCAGACTTCGCCACTGAAGTTCCCATCGATAAAATACAAGAATGTGAGGCAATCCAGAACCCAACACCTGTTTTCGACGACAGAGTCTGGACCTTACACACAGATGGTGCTTCCAATGATGATGGAGCAGGAGCAGGCATCCGATTGGTCAGTCCAGGTGATCACGAACTTACATATGCCATACGCTTAGATTTCCAAAGTACCAACAATGAAGCAGAATACGAAGCATTTCTAGCAGGCCTCCGTCTAGCACTCAAAATGGGGGCAAGAAACCTTGAAGCCAACGTTGACTCAAAGCTAGTAGCCGAACAAGTTAACGGTCATTATGATGCAAAAGGGGAAGCTATGGCGTTATACCTTGAACAAGCACGGATGTTAATCAGCCAATTTCAAACGTTCAAAATTAACCACATAAACAGAAGCAAGAACAAGCACGCTGACGCGTTAAGCAAGTTAGCTGCTACCAGCTTTAAGCACTTAGCAAAGGAGGTACGCATAGAGGTATTATCCAACCCTTCCATTCATCTCAAGCAAGTAAACGTCATTGAAATGGGAGATCCATCCTGGATGTCTCCAATTATCTTGTACCTTCGACACGGAAAACTTCCGGAAGGAAAGGCAGAAGCTCGAAAAATACAACACAAAGCGATAAATTACGAAATGGCGGATGGCGTCCTTTACCGAAAATCATTCATGGGCCCATTACTACGCTGTGTTGATAAAACAGACGCCCAATACCTAGTCAGAGAGATCCACGAGGGATTATGCGGGATACACGCGGGACCGCGCATGGTCGTGGCAAAGATAATGAACGCCGGATACTATTGGCCAGTAATGCACATGGATGCAGTTGATTTATTGAGAAGATGCGCGGCATGCCAATGCCACGCACCAAAGACACTCCGACCCAAAAATCCGCTAATTCCCGTTACTTCCGTCTGGCCATTCCAACAGTGGGGCATCGATCTTGTCGGCCCATTTCCTGACGCGCCAGGTGCAGTGAAATTCATCATCGTCGCGGTGGATTACTTCACAAAATGGGTGGAAGCTAAAGCTTTGGCCTCAACAACAGCAATGGTAATCCGCAAATTTATATGGGAACATATCATTTGCAGATTTGGATTACCATTGCGCATTATTTCCGACAATGGTACAAACTTCGCCGCAGAAGATCTTCAAAAATGGTTCAAAGAAATGAAGATCGAGCACAGCTTTGCCTCCGTCGCATATCCTCAAGCGAACGGTCAGGTAGAAAGCGTAAACAAACAAATCGTTGACGGCATAAAAGCGCGACTCGGGACGGCACGCAGAGGATGGGTTGACGAACTTCCCAGCATCCTCTGGGCGCATCGAACAATGCCAAAGACTAGCACTGGCGAAACTCCGTTCAGTCTAGTCTATGGGTCTGAGGCCGTCATTCCAGCTGAGATCGGTTTACCATCTCCGCGCATGATAGCCATGGAAAAACAGAACAATGAACAAGAGCGAAGAATAGATTTGGATCTTCTGGAAGAAAGGCGCGAGAACGCCGCCATAACAGAAGCAAGGTACAAGTCCAAGCTCGAAAAATATTACAATGCGCGCGTCCGCGTTTGCACCTTTGTCCCCGGTGATTTCGTCTTGCGCGACAATGAAGCTTCAAACGCTGAAAAGCCGGGCAAATTAGCGCCAAGATGGGAAGGACCATACGTCATTAACGAGGTCCTAGGCAAGGGGGCATATACCCTAAAAAGAATTGACGGAACTCTAGTTCCACGCACCTGGAACGCGCAACAGCTGCGCAGGTGTTACATGTAGGTCAAATCATTCACAAGCAATGTATTTCCTATTTACACTTGTATTACAAGCCTCACGCGCTATCAATACAAACGCTATTTCTATACTTGTTACTGTTTGTTACAAATTGCATGAAATTCTTTTGGTTTACGCGAAAACGGAATGGCAAATATTGTACAACTCATGAACAGTCTGAGAAAAAAACGCAACAAAAGCGCAAATTCTGACAAACGTTCACACATGAGCACAATACCATCTCTAAATTCGCTCTACCTGATCAAAACAATTAAAGCACATGCAACATATTGTAGTCCAAACATGAAAAAATGTACAGCAATTTACAAGCACGAAAGTGCATCAAAATATGCCTTACGCAGTGTAACATAAAACACTTCTTAACAAAAATCATGACAATGATCTTTGGAAATTTTTAGTACCAAAAGCTAAGAATACATACAACAATCACACCAGTGATCTTCAAAAAAAAAAAAAAAAAAAAAGGGTTGTGATAAACAGACCGACACAAACATCAAAAGAAGGGATACTCCCAAACTTAATCAACAGCAAGCTCATCTTCAACACCTATGTTCACCGGAGGTTTCTTCCGACGACGATAATACACCAACTCACACTTACTCGGACGGAGAGTTGGGAAACGAGCCATTAGAGCCTCAACCGACAGCACAACGGTCTCTTTATTAGCCTCCGGTAAACGAAGATCGGCATCAACAGACCCAACGGCAGACGTCACCTCTTCGGTTCCGGTAAGAGGCGGTGACGGAAAGTTGGCAAGCAACATCAAGCTCTCGGCGGCATCGTAAAAATTCAAGATATCGTGAAGACGACGGGTACGATATAAACCCTTTATCTCCATAATTTTCAAAATAAGAGGATAGAATACACATCCTACAAATATATAAAGGGGATAACACCTTGGAGAAAGGGAAGCTGGATCGTTATGATTAACTGTCAGAAAGACATCACATCCAAGCGGCGCTACTGGAACAAGAGTCATATCCTCATTAATAAAGCCTGACAAAGCGCCACTACAAATCCCAAGAGAGAAGAAAAAATGCACATTCTTACTGACAGATAACGTCATCACACGTCAATACGTAAGTACAATTTCCCCTTAAAAGCTTTTTTAGCAACATCCAAACTTCTCACAAAAGATTCCCTACTCAGATAAATTCAATCTTCTCATAGAAGATTTCTTATTTTTTCGCGCCCAAAAACATTTCCCTCTCATAAGTCCAGTGCTCCACTTATTTGCATAAGTACAACACTAGACTGGGGGGACTTGAAGGGGTAAGGTCCCAAAAACCTCATAAAAAGTATTTAAGACCATACCACAAACTGGCCTTTCAACCCTTTTACCTTGCGCGGCCACGCATTGGTCTTACAAAAGGAAGAAAGTAATCAGCAATCTATAGTCGCGCGCCCAAAGGAAAACATAAATCCTTGCGCCTTCTCCCATTAACAAAGGATTAAAATCCTTTGATCAATACCTCCGCCTAAATATCCAGACTTGGATAATTTAGACTTAGGATTTATTCAGTGGCCTCCACACAGTAAGGTGCCACACTAGATTACAACAAGTAATCTTCTAGAAAGAATATGATCGTGCACCACCCAGACGGTTATAACCGTCTAGACACGTGTCATTACCACAGGCATCCCTGAAATCACAACGAAGGCATGCAATTGAAGAATAATCTTCACTTAATCACTTTCCACGTGGCAACTCCCTAGCCATAGATCTAACCACGATCCGTGTGCATTCACATCGGATCGAGACAACTTGACGTTGGATCAAAGAACTTAACGGAAGAAAATATAATCGCTACGGCGTTAGCATCTTCCGTCATCTTTTCAATAACAGGTTTTCCCTCCCAAACTCCCGGTTATAAATACGAGAACTGTTCAGGTACGAACTCAGATGACACCCACTTCTCAAATACTTTCTCTTCTCCATTACCTATACTTATTCTCACACCGGAGTCGGGTCAAGGAGAGAACCCTCTTCTCCCCTTGGCGAGGCTAACGGTGTTCTATTTTGCAGAATCACCGGAGAAGAAGATCAGCTGCAACTGAATCAACCGAGAGAGAGCTAACCCTTTTATGCGGATTCAAACCCCCTAGATATTTCGGTTCCGACCATTTATCTAGTGTTTCTTCACCTATGAACAAAACAAGTACACTAGTATTAATCTTCTATAGTTAAACTTATTAATCTCCTATGTAACATGTGTAAAGTTTTGCTGTAACACCTGTAACAACTATATGTAATATGTATAACGTGGCTATACATGTATTACCTCACTAGTCTAACACATGTTATAAACATGTGTTACCTATGTGCAGCCCCCATGTGTGTCCAAAAAAAGGCTGGGGTATCTATAAGTTACTTGTGTAACGTTGTTACTACATATGTAGCTAATTATCCCACAAAAAACACGACTTTTTATTGGTAAAATTAACGTGATATTCTGAATAAATTATGAAGTTTATACATTTTAACATTTAACAGCCCATCTAAAAAACATTTTAACATTTAAACTTACTATTACGTTATGTATAACTGTGTAAAACCCTGTATGCAACATATATTACCCCGAAGTGAAACACATGTTACAACATATAGGACAAACAGTTTAGAATGTAGCTAGCAGAAATGTAACATATGTAGCTAACATATGTTGCAACATATAGGTCACATGTGTAACCTATATATGTAACATAGGTATACATCTTTAACCAACTGGGTGTAACACATGTAACACCATATATGTAACACATGTTACCCGCAGTGTAACATGTGTTACAACATATAGAACTTTGCCAATAAAAAATGTAACACCCTGTATGTATCACATGTAACACATATAACACCCTATATGCTAGTCATCTCCACACATAATTGCAAACTCAAAAATTAAATAAATCTACAACTAACTAGAACTTTGGCAATAAAAAACCTAGAAATCATTAGAAAAATCCAAGGAAAGCATGAGTTTAAGTAAATAATTTATGGAAAAACTTAGAAGAAAAATAACAGAGTTTAAAACACAGGAGTTTAAGAAAAACAAAATCAAACACATCACATATCGAAAACCTTTTTCAAACAAAATAAAGGAGTTTAAGATTACCAAATATATAAATAAATAAAGAAAATAAAATTTGGAAGTTAAGAAAAACTCACTAGGCAATTCCCATGGCTTAGTTTTGTTCATATCCACCTCTGCAAATTAGAATCCATGAGGCATATCTATATGATCTTCCTATTAACCATGACCAGAGAGCTTTTTCATTATCTAAATGCTAGATACCTGAATCTTTTTCTTTTTAAATTGAAGTTTATCATCCAGAGTTTTCATCTTGCCAGGTCTCTCTGTTCTTACTGGATTCTGGGACAAACATAGATCTGGAACGATTTTGACCAGACTTTCATCCTGAGAAAACCATAGCCGACGTACCGAATCATCGTCTGCCTTAGCCATACATATTTGGAACGAACATGGATCCTGAGAAAACTCTTATTAGTATTTTTGAGTCTCATGAGAGAATATCATGGGAGATCTAGAATTGAAAGTATTGAAGATGCGAAGAAGAGAATGTTGAAGATCTAAGAGAGAATATTATCTTCAGATAATCTTGAGGATGTGAAGAAGAAAATATTGAAGATCTTGATATATGAGAGAGAAAGTGTTGAAAGGTGTGTTGAAGATCTTGGATGTATGAGAGAGAAAGTGTTGCAAGGTGTGTTGAAGATCTTGGATGTATGAGAGAGAAAGTGTTGAAAGGTGTGATTGATTTAAGACAAAGAGAAAGAGAATAAAAATTAGTGACAAAAATACCATCATATGGATGTAATTGAATTAATGAGGTGGATGCATATGTACCACAAATTCTAGTTTCCGAAGTTTTCTCAATAAAATGAGTTTTCTCCATATATATATATATATATATATATATATATATATATATATATATATAGGGGAAGGTTCACTTGAGAATAATCTTCTTAAAAGAAGAAAAAATGAATTAATCTAGACCCTATATTTTTTTGATCAATGGTTGTGAATCAAGATATCATTTTTGTCCACTTTTAATTAATGCTTTAATTACTAAGGGTAGTATTGACATTTTAATGTAGAATATTAATAAATAATTTAAAGAGTTACTCAAGTCTTATTAATGCAACCATAAATTCATCATTCACCATCATTAATGTATTGGCTCCTACACAAATTTTATTAGAAGTGAAAAAATTATTTAAAAATTTTGTGTCTTACACATATTTTATTATGAGTCGCAAAATTATTTAAAAGTGTCTGAGTGCTACACATTCTGTATCCTACACCAAAATATTGTTTTAATGGTGTATGAAACGTTGAAAATGTAAGATCATGTGTAGGATTGTTTTTATTGTGTAAGGTGCATAACTATTTTATAAGATAAACTCATTACATGATTAGAGTTCATTAATTTGAATAACAAAAATGAATAATAGACCCATTAAATGATTTGTTCAAATTACTTTTGTATCCTTTATTCTTTTTATTCTTAATTTTTAATTCTTCTCATTTGAACTCTCCACTATATATATATATATATATATATAGGTTTGTGTTTGCTTGATTAGTTTGTGTTCATTTATGTTCGTTTGTGTCCGTTTATGAAATTAACAAACGAATATGAACAACGCCATTTTTTTAACAAACGAACATGAACACAAAATTTTGTTTGCTAATACATTTGTGAACAGTTCGCGTATCTGATAAAAACTTAACAAATGAACATGAACAATGCTTCGTTGGATTTGATTCGATTACAACTCTACTTAAAATATATAAAAGATGAATTATTTTTTAATAAATTAAATACAGTTGGGTCATAAAGTATGGAAATGCAATAAAACAAAAAGGGAGAAATGCAAAATGTTTAAGTTAGAGTCTTATCATTACTTCTCCATATATCCTCTCTAGTAACTAGAACTTTTTGTTTTAGGAGTCACATCAGATATGAAAATCCACTGGCAGAAGGCATGTATCAATTGTACATGGACATGTTACATAAAATTATATTTCTAGAGACACTCAAAATTTACAGAAATAGTTAATATATATAAATTTTAAAAAATTAACATTAACATTTTTAATTATAGAATCAAAGGAAATAACAAGACCAATGCGCATTATTATAAGTAGTTCAAACCAAGGTATAAAATCATTTTCTAGAAATTAATCAAATTCCTTCAACTTTTTAAGTATAACATACAAATAAAGAATTAGAAGATTGAAGAAACACTGAACTAATTGTGGGGTTAATCAGTTTGGTTTATGTTCCTATCATAGTGGTTAATCTTCTTATGGCTTTCTGAGCTCCTTAATGACTGGGTAATCCTGCAAAACAAAACCACCGTTACTCGTTAAGAGGGGAATATGGGGGTTTCCCTCTTAACCGGGCTCCGGCGTGAGAATAAACGACCATTTTGAGGAGATAAGTGTGTATTAAGAGTGAGAGTAGAGGGAGTAGAATGTTTAACCTGTGGACTGAGGTCTCTATTTATAGCCGGAGAGGTGTAAGAGGATGTGGGCTGATGGGCCTTGGGCCGAAAGGCGACAACTTAGTGGATAGGCTCCTTGTCTCACCGGTGTCGACCGTTAGTGGCTTCCAGGGGTTTCTTTGTACTGGCGCACCGTGATTGGAGCCACGTGTCATGGTTGCCGGCCTGGCCGCCCTTCTGCCATCAGCAGGTAAGTGGAGATCGTGGGGCAGTGTCACACCCCGATATTTCCACGTTTGACCGGTGGGCCGGTGGGGGAGTATCGTGACGTGGTTGGTAACATTACAGTCAAACAACACAATATTTAAATGCACAACGGAAGCAAATGAAAGATATATTTCAACCGAATGTAATTGTAATATCAAGTATCACAACAGTTGAAATTTAATCCACAGACGGATAAAAAAATAAATAGGAAACATTGTTCAACAGTTTTGACATCCAAGCTTGCGAGACTTATTGTGGACGCTAGGAGAAAGCCAGCCTGGTTCGCGTAGTACCTGCACTTAACCTTTTTGGGAAAATACGTCAGTTTACACTGGTAAATACAATTTAACTGACTCATTTTAAAAATGGTTAAAATTGATTTGAATGCACGTGGCACAAACTTTTTATAACTTAGGATAATTATTTAAACATATAAACTTGTAAAAGAATTACATGTTCCTTATGCGTTCAGTAGCCCGGTTCGTGCCGGGTTAAAGATCAATAGACACACCACATTATTTATTTTGGCACTGACGGGTGTATTCCTACACCCCGCGCTTAGGTCGTGGCCATTTCGTAAAATGATGCCAAGGATATCCGGGACATGGTCATTAACCCCCCAAAGGCGTTAAGCAAACAAAACATATTTTGAACGGGTCATCTCAATAATACTTAACCACCAAACGATTAAGGTCGAATGCCCGACCAAGCGGTATTTTATATACCGTACCCAAGCCCGTATAAGGGAAAATAAGTTAAAAGTATTTACCTGAGCTAAATATAATATTCAATCCCATCCGTATCAAATCAGCAAGTACAGTGGGCTCCTATTCTGGAACGAAGGTTTATAATAACCTATTAGAATCCTAACGGTCTTTAGTTTAAGCTTAAGCTTAGACCGGTTAGTTTTAAAGAAAGATACAGTTCAAACGCATGATTAAGCGAAGACCGGAATAGAATGTGATTTAGACCCGAAAAGTTTGAAGACTTGTCTTATATGGGTAATCTAAACACATTCTGGATTTTGAGATAAAAACGATAAGGTTTGACCCGTTTCGGCTAATTTACGTAAACTAGTTACATAAACCGAACCGAACGCGAAGGATGCGTAACGGGTAACCATAAGAGCCATATACAGGTTTCCTAAGTTATGCCTCAAATATGTTGTGACATCAGTAAGATATCTTTTATTATGCCCGAAACGAATTTAAACTCAAACTATGCCCCGTAGGGGTATTTTGGTCATTTACAAGGTTATAAAAGAGTTTAAGTATTAACCTGAGTTACAGGTCTGATATAATCAGCAAAAATACTTAATTTACTAACTTATAACAGTAGGGTATTGCATATATGTGAAATTTATCAATTATAACCAAACTATGCACCGTAGGGGCATTTTGGTAATTTCACATAAGCTTAAAAGGTCAAAACTGAAGTCTGAGTTAAACAACTTTTGCTTACTGTTAAAATATTATAATTTACCTAAGATATCAGTAGGTATCAACCCTTATGTGTTTAAAATAATTTTAGTACATACTATGCGTTAAAAACGCTTAAAAAGCGATTAGAAGCCGTTTCCGAGTTCTATATAGAAAGCTGATATTTTTATTATTACGGAAGGTTTAAAATAATTTATTTATCATATAAAATCAGTAGCAAAAGGTTTGAGGTCAAAAAGATATGTAAAATTCATTTTATAGCCCAAAAGGGAAAAACCGACAATTACCGAATCAAGCTTATGACTCTAAGTTATGCTCAGCCTAAAATTAATTAAAAATCTTCAAAAATCCCAAAATAATATATTACATCAGTGGGTAAAAAGTTTGATATCAAAAAGTGGGTTTAAATAGGCTATATGCTAATTATGCAGTTAAATCGCTAAAAAGCTTTCTAATTACACTAATGAGCATAACTCTCAATCTACACCTCAAACTGATGTCAAATTTTGGGTACAAGTTTATAAATCAGTAACTAAGGTTTCTACTCTTTTACATTTTTAAAAATCACGTTTTATGGTGAAAAGGGTATAATAGTCAACATATAGGCAATTAACGGAATCATGCATATTAATTGGATAACTAATGAACTAAGGTGTATAATCACAGAGGGTTATACTAGCATGTAACCTGGTCCTAAGGAAGCTCTAAGGCATATCCAAATCATACTAAATCAGGTCAGAACTGAAGTCAAAGCAAAAGTCAAAGTTTTGCGACTTTCGGTTCCGAATCGGGTCTAAACAGAAAATTGTCGGATCAAACAAGCTTAGACCAGTTCTTATACTTGTTACCAAGTTATATGAGTGATAAAATAGGTTACACGCCTTCTGCATTGTTAATTATGCGTTAATTCAAAGATTAGCATTCTGTTGACTTTTTCTAATCAACTTTGACCCGACAAATGGTCTAGTTAGAGTGGGAATCAGAGGGTGCCCTTTTAAGGGTTTAATGCCCACATAATTACCAACTTATAACTACCTTCAATTTGACTAATCACTGGACCATTAATGATTAATCTCTAAGTCAAACGGTAATTACGATGGCTTGACTTTTAAGCTAAAACTAAGTAAAAACTCAATTAAGGAAGGTTAAGCATACTTACAGAAGTCCTATGCACGATTAGGGATGCTTAGGGTCTGCTCTTGAACTCCCAAAAGCTCCAAAAATGCAGAAGGAATGAGTGATCACAATGTTGCAACATTGTGGCTTTATATAGTGCTAAATTCTCACTTAGATCATTGACAACCAAGTCTACCCTTGTCCCCTGATCATCAACAAGTGTCCTAGGGTCTAAAAAGCATGTAGGGGTCGCCCAAGGAAGAGAAAAATCATTTTTAAGTCAGTTACAAAGGCATAACAGGCTGCTGCCTGTTGTTTCTGTATCTGGGGATCGAACGCGGCCCGCGTAAGCTCTTGGCAAGGCTTACGCGGCCCGCCTTAGCCTTGTTTTCAGGTTAAAAACTTTTTAGCTTTTTGCACTTGGCTCTTGGTCTTTCGAAGGGTCAACCGAACTTTATTTCTTGCATTTTGAGCCCCTCAACTTGACTTATAAGGGGTTCATGACTTATACCCACTTTGTTAAGTTCTTGGCCACTTCATGTTACCCGAAAAGTCATAATTTTCAACGTTGACGCTTTAACCCCTCGTATACGAATTTGATCATAACTTTCTCATATGATAACGAAACTTTATGAAATTTTTATCGTGCATTCTAGTGAGCATAATTAATCGTTACAAAGCTTCGGGTTTGCTAAAAGGTCACTCAGAGGTATACTTTAAACATGTTGACACATTTAACCCCTGTAGTTTGAAACCTCTCACTTTCTTTCATATTTAGCTTCGTATGATCCATGATTTATTCGTTTGAAGGTATAAACATCATGTAGGGTTATTTAAAAATATATTTATTCATTGTTGACATTTTGAACCCCTATATTCACATGCTTTCCATGTTTGTCAACTTTTAGTCCCTCTAGAGTATTCTTTCACACGTTCAAGCTTATGACACGTGTCAATACATTATAGGACGTGAATTTTCGAGGTGTTACATCCTCACCCCCTTAAAAGAAATCTCGACCTCGAGATTTACTGAAACAAATGAGGGTACTTTTCCTTCATTGTGGACTCCACCTCCCACGTGTCCTCGGGACCTCCATGGGCATCCCATTTTACCTTTACAATAGGCACATGCTTCCTTCGAAGCTTCTTAACCTGTTGATCCTCGATCGACACAGGTTTTTCAACAAACTTCAAGCTCTCTTCTATGTGCACATCTGTATGTGGTATGACTAGTGATTCATCATCGAAACACTTCTTCAGATTGCAGATGTGGAATACATTGTGAATACCACTGAGTTCTTCAGGTAAGTTTAACTTATAGGCAACTGATCCGACACATTCGATGACCTCGAAAGGTCCTCTGTATCTCGGGCTTAACTTGCCTTTCTTACCAAATCGCATCACTCCCTTCCAGGGTGATACTTTAAGCAACACTTTGTCACCTACCTCGAAGTTAAAAGGTTTACGCTTTAAATCTGCGTAGCTTTTCTGCCTATCTCTGGCAGCTTTCAGTCGGTCACGAATCTGGACAATATTGTCCGTCGTTTCAAAGACTATTTCAGGTCCTGACAGTTGGACATCTCCAACTTCCGCCCAACAAACGGGTGTTTTGCACTTTCTACCGTATAAAGCCTAATTGGTAACTTAGTGATGAAATCCATATTGTGTCATTTCCTTTCCTTGTCTTTGGTAACTTAGTGATGAAATCCATCGCCACCATTTCCCACTTCCACGTGAGAAGTTCAGGCTGTTGTAGCAAACCTGACGGTTTCTGATGTTCAGCTTTGACTTGCGCACACGTCAAACATTTAGCTACATAGGTAGCTATAGACTTCTTCAAGCCTATCCACCAAAATTTTGCTTTCAAATCCTGGTACATCTTATTCGCTCCAGGATGAACAGAATATTTAGAACTATGGGCTTCCTGGAGGATAACATCCCGAAGTCCTTCATAAACTGGGACCCATATTCATCCATTTAACCTTAAAATTCCGTCCTTGCCATAGGATAACTGTTCCTCAGTTACTCCTAGCTTTTCATTAGGATAGTTAGCTTCCAGCACAGCTTCCTTCTGCGCAGCTAACAACCTTTCATTCAAACCGTTCTTTATCTCAATGCTCTTGGCATTGATTCGGATGGGTTTCACCCTTTCCTTTCGACTCAAGGCATCGGCGACTACATTCACCTTGCCAGGATGGTATCTTATCTCATAATCATAATCATTCAAAGTTTCCATCCAACGTCGCTGCCTCATGTTCGAATCCTTCTGATTGAACAGGTGTTGAAGGCTCTTGTGATCAGAATAAATCACACACTTGATACCATATAAATAGTGCCTCCATAGCTTCAGTGCAAATACAACGGCACCCAACTCCAAGTCATGGGTGGTGTAATTCTTTTCATGCACCTTTAACTGTCATGAAGCATAGGCAATAACCTTGCCTTTCTGCATAAGCACACACCCCATCCCGGTGTGTGATGTATCACAATATACCACAAAATCTTCTATTCCATCAGGCAATGTCAACACAGGTGCATTGCTTAACTTCTGTTTAAGGATATCAAAGGATTCTTGTTGCTTCGGTCCCCAGTCGAACTAAATCTTCTTCCTAGTCAAAGAAGTTAGGGGTGCAGCAATCCTTGAAAATTTTTCAATAAAACGCCTGTAATATCCTGCCAATCCCAAGAAACTGCGAATTTCTGTGGTTGTCTTCGGCTCTTGCCAATTCATGACAGCTTCAACCTTAGCGGGATCCACTTGGATACCACGTTCACTAACCACATGTCCAAGGAATTGTACTTCTCGAAGCCAGAATTCACACTTCGAGAATTTGGCATAAAGCTTCTCCTGTTGAAGTAGTGAAAGAATACATCGAAGATGCTTCTCATGATCAGCTTGGTTCTTCGAGTAGATGAGGATCTCGTCAATGAAGACGATGACAAATTTGTCCAAGTATGGTTTACAGACGCGATTCATGAGATCCATGAATGCGGCAGGTGCATTAGTGAGCCCAAAAGGCATCACTAGGAACTCGTAATGACCATAACGAGTCCAAAATGCAGTTTTGTGTACATCTTCATCTTTAACCTTCAGTTGATGGTAGCCTGACCTTAAGTCAATCTTAGAGAAGTAACTTGCCCCTTGCAATTGATCAAACAGATCATCGATTCTGGGCAATGAATACCTATTCTTGATAGTGACCTTATTAAGGTCACGGTAATCGATGCACAGACCCATCGATCCATCCTTCTTCTTGACAAATAAGATTGGTGCTCCCCAAGGAGACGAACTAGGTCTAATGAAACCCTTGGCTAGCAACTCATCTAGTTGCGTTCTCAATTCCTTCATCTCTGTTGGTGCCAACCTATAAGGTGCCCTTGCTACTGGTGCTGCTCCAGGGATGATGTCAATTCTGAATTCTACTTGCCTATCTGGTGGTAAACCAGGTAGTTCTTCAGGAAAAACTTCAGGGTATTCAGAAATGACGGGGATGTCTTCCATCTTAGGCTTCGGCTCATCAATAGTAACCTGTGCCATGTAGATGACACAACCCTTCTACAAACACCTAGAGGCCTTGAGCATAGTCACTTGCTCAGGAAATCCATACTGGGTGTCTCCCTTAATGGTAAGTGATTCGCCAGACGGAGTCTTGATCACCACTTGCTTCTTATTGCAGACAATCTGGGCCTGGTTATGAGATAACCAGTCCATGCCTAGAACGATGTCAAAACCGGCTAATTTCAAAGGAAGTAGGGACAAAGGAAAAGAGTGGTTCTTAATGGATATGAAACATCCATCTAATATGGTTGAGGCGGTTTCCAAGGTGCCATCTGCTAATTCCACCTCATACTTCACACTTAGGGTTTTAACAGGTAAATTCAGTAATTTGCAAAACTTATTATCTACAAACGATTTATCAGCGCCTGAATCAAAAAGTACTCTTTCATAGACATCATTTATGAGGAAGGTACCTGTAATCACATTGTCGTCCTGGACAGCTTCTTTTGCATCCATCCTGAAGACCCTAGCATTGGTCTTCTTCCCATCCTCAGTCTTCTTTGCAAGTTTTGGGCAGTTGGACTTGATATGCCCTTTTTCGTTGCAACTGTAGCACGTTGCGTCCTTCAACTTTTTGCAATCCAAGGTCTTGTGCTCATTGGACTTGCATATCCCACATGCAAAAGTTCTCAACTGTGTCTGTGAGTTCGATTCATATCTGCATTTCCCGAAGTCCTGTCTCTTGTAGATCTTACACTTGGGCTTATCACCAGATTGATGCCCATCCTTCCTAGATCCTGACCCCTTCTTGTGGTCGTTTTTCCCCCGTGCTTCTTATCCGAACGTCGTGAGTTGTCATCCTCACACTTTCTTTTCTCGGCATCCGTGTTCCTCAGCGATCTATGTCTGACCGCGTCCAGTGTGAGGGACAAAGATATGTTAGCTACAGATCTGAAAGTAGCTGGCCGAGAGGCCTTCACGCTTGCCTTAATTTCTGGGGCTAAACCCCCAATGAAACGAGCTATTCTTTTGGGTTCCAGGGTCACCAGATACGGAACCAATCTCAACATTGTGTTGAAGCTTGTAAGGTAAGCTTGGCAGTCAAGGTTCTTCATAACCGACGATAAGAAATCAGATTCGATCTTTTCTACCTCATGCTGAGGACAGTAGTTTTCCCTGATGAGGGCAACAAATTGCTCCCATGTCATATTGTACAATGGGATCTTCCCAGTAGCTTGAATCAATGATCTCCACCAGGCTAGGGCCTCACCTTTGAACTATTGAGACACAAACTTTACCACATCCTTCTCAGCGCATCCGCTGATATCAACCACGATGTCC
Organism: Helianthus tuberosus; assembly: GCA_030545235.1. NCBI lineage: Eukaryota > Viridiplantae > Streptophyta > Magnoliopsida > Asterales > Asteraceae > Helianthus > Helianthus tuberosus. The sequence continues at coordinate 165,127,920 of CM060418.1, forward strand.
ATCTCATCCAGCCATGTCATGTAGTCTATAGCTCCTTTCTCCCCAGTGAAATCCCTGGGTTTGCATGAAACAAAGTATTTGTAGGAGCAACCCTTATCACGGGGTCCTTGATTCAGCATGATCTTTTGAGATGGATCACTTTGATGATTTGAAGAGTGACGATCGTCATCTTCTTTCTTGGGTTCATCCTTCTTGGAGGGTGGCTTGCTGTGAGCCTCAGAATGAGTCTTAGGCTTTGAATGCGGTGTAGATAGGGTCCTACTTCGAGTCCCGCTATACTCCTCATACCAAGGTTGGAGAACTCGCTAGTCGCTAGTCGGCCGGTGAGGTGGGGACTAGCGACTACTCGGGATTAATCGGATCGGAAATTTTATATGTATAGTTTTTTATTTTTATAAATATGTATATATATACTCAAATTCCATATCAATATAATGCTTAAAAAGATAAAAGTAGTTCAAAATTCAAACTAAACGTACATATAAGTCATAACATAACAAGTCTAAGTACTTAAAATTCAAACATTAACAAATATAATTGGCTAACTGTAATCAGTCGAACAATTACAACAATTGCAGTCTTCACTAAGTTATTAAACAACAATTAGAGCATTGATCAGTTCATTTACAACAATCTACGTATTCCCATCCAATATCTATACTCTGTAGATTTTCTTTTTAGATCCAACAAATCGTATTATAGAAGCAGCAGCACAAACAACAAACAAATGTCAAATGCTACTTCCTTTTCCTATAATCAGTTCAATCGAACACTAATTATTCACTATTGTCTAACAAATAACAATTACAACATATTACAGCATAATCAGTCGAATAATTAGTTAATTACCTGTAGCCGGAGAATGTGGCAGGGCCGCCGGAGAAGGTAGATGTCGCCGGCCGGAGAAGGTTGAAGGGCCGCCGCTGTCGCCGCTCGATGATGTTGCTCAGTGTTCTGTTGTAAAGGGCATCAAATCCACTAATGTCAGCTCTGTGTCGATGATTTTAGGGTATAACCGTAAAAGGCAAACAAAGATGGGCTTATTTTTTCATTATGGGCCAGTTTTATACACATTTAAATTGGGCCGACTAGGGCCGGCTAGGCTGACTTGGGCCGACTAGCACCAACTAGCACCGGCTTTGACCGACTAGCGATTTTTTTACTGATTAGTGAAAAATTACTCAGTAGTAGGCCGACTAGCGACTAGTCGCCGACTAGTCACGATTTTTGCAACATTGCCTCATACTGCCGCTCTATGACCTTTGTAACAGTGTTGTCTATTAACGCTTGCATTTCAGCACCCGTTATATTAATTCGGGCGTTATCATGATTCTCCCTTGGGTGACTATTAATTTCATCCGAGTCAGCCATTGCAGTTTTTAACTGTTACATAAAATATTGACAATAATTTATTTGGGAGTTCATTATGGAATTGTCTTTTAGGGCAATTCATTAACCATGGTAAACATAGACCATATTTGGCTAATTTATTAATCGTATTTATTTAGGACTTTTATTTTAATTTATCCTAATTATAAAAACAATAACAGTTTTATTAGTGGCACGAAAGGCCTAGTCACAAGGACATTTTTAAATTATAAGCCATGATTTCAGAGAATCAAGGGATTAAGGTTTGAACATAGTTCATTACCTTTCTCTGACAGGGAGTCGTAGACTACTACTGTCTTTTGTCTTATATGACAATGAGTATGGCCCGTAGGCACTATATTACCATGTATGGTCAAAATATGATCATCTAAATTGATGATTTAAACCCATGATTCATAGATCATTAAGTTGGGTTAGGAATCTTTTGAAGAATCCTTATATAAGAATGACGTGTGTGATTTTAACGAATCACGTCTGCCAGGAGCGTTAACATGTTTTCAGATGTTGACAGGGATCCGAATCTTTTTAAACAGGTCTTACCATCTTGGCCAGGTCTTATAATGACATGCAGGCTAGGTTATACCTTTAAGATTCTTAGTTAATATTTAAATAGGCAGATTATTTCAAAAAGGAATGATTTTGATTTATTTATTTATTTCATATATAATATATTTATGCATAAAGTGGCAAAAATGAAATTTATAAACTTAACATTCCATTAACATTTGAGAAGTACACTTTGCCCTAAACGGGACTTTTAACATACAACTTGCCCACGCAGGGGCTTAACCAAACAACATACCCTCGCAGGGTTAACAGAAAGACATGCCCACGCAGGGGCAAAATACAAGTCCACGCAGGGACTAAATACATAAATAATTGTCCACGCAGGGACTTGATTGAAATAGAAAGTACAACAACACATGTAGGGATTTAATGATCCCTCCTCTTCTTCCCCTTTAGCAAGCCTGTTAGGCCCTTGGGGAAACCTTGTCGCTCCATGCGTTCTCTGTGAAATTCTCGCTCGACTTGGTCCAATCTTTGAAGAATGTCTTCCCGTTCTGGCGGGGAAAATCGTGGTGGATGTGGCTGCATCGGAGGTTGAGCAGGTACTTGGTAGCCATGAGTTGGGTATCCAACTCCCCATGGGGCTCCATATGGCCCTTCTGGGTGGAGGGCATTGTAGTTCGCTACTACAAGGTACGGGTCGGATTCAGCGTAGTTGTAGGTTGTGTGAGCCGGCTGCTCAAACGGATTGTACCTTGTTGATCCTGTATACGTAGGGATTGGGTTATCCATTCCCGGTGGTGGTGGTGCAACTTGTGCAGAATTCACCTCTGCAGCTGGGTTTGAAGGCCCACCCATTTGTGGGTCTTCATGCAGTGGCGGGTAATGACTGCCACTGGAGTGTCGAGGGGTGCTGAAATGAAGATCCCCTCCTCGCGCGGATATTCGCGTGCCTGTTCTCCTACGCCTTGGCGGTTCCGGAGGTGCTTGATGAACTGGCGGCGGCGGAGGCGGTGGCGTGACTGCCACGAATCGTGAATCCTCGGAGGGATCCTGCTACTGCTGTTGCTGGTGCGGCGATGAATGGTGTGAAGGTGTGAAGTACCATTCATGTTGGTTAAACCTTGCTTGAAAACTGTCTGGACCACGGTAGGGTGATCCGTGAAATGATGAACCATCTGAAATTTCGATGGGATGGTTGGGGGTCCCTGATGCAGGCTCGACGGGATCCGTGTCCTCATCCATGTCCATCGCTTGGTCGCCAGAAAAGTGATCCTCCAGTCCCAATGGGTTAAATCCAGCGGGTTCTTGTATGTAGTTCGCCGGGTTAAACCGGCCCTGAAAGACAGGAGTGGGGTCACCGAAGGAATGATGCGAAAGGGTTCGCTGGAGAGGTATATATGAAGGCTGCGGGTTGTTGGGCTCGCTTTCCGAATGTGGCCTGTAGGAATGACGATAGGGAGGTGTCGAGCTGTGCGAGACTGACCGTCTAGCGGGCTCCACTTGGGTCCTCCAGTCTCCTTGAGGACCAGCACTCCTGGTGGTTGAAAGAGTTCGCCGGAGTGATGGCCCGGCTTCGTGATCGTTAGGGGCGCTGATTGGCCCCTTGCCTTTTCCTCATCTTCTAATTCTTGGCGGCATTGTTAAACCTGTCAATACAACAAAGGTAACAACAATAATATGTATAAAATACAAGACAAAATAAAACAAAAATAGAATTTGTCCTATATTATTTGTCTAGACTTGAAAATTTAGGAATGTGCAATTGTGTCATTGAGATTAAACACAGAAGGCTAGTATTTAATTCACTCAATGTTGGCTCTAATACCAACCTGTCACACCCCGATATTTCCACGTTTGACCGGTGGGCCCGGTGGGGGAGTATCGTGACGTTGTTGGTAACATTACAGTCAAACAACACAATATTTAAATGCACAGCGGAAGCAAATGAAAGATATATTTCAACCGAATGTAATTGTAATATCAAGTATCACAACAGTTGAAATTTAATCCCAGACGGATCAAAAATGAATAGGAAACATTGTTCAACAGTTTTGACATCCAAGCTTGCGAGACTTATTGTGGACACTAGGAGAAAGCTAGCCTAGTTCGCGTAGTACCTGCACTTAACCTTTTTGGGAAAATACGTCAGTTTACACTGGTAAATACAATTTAACTGACTCATTTTAAAAATGGTTAAAATTGATTTGAATGCACGTGGCACAAACTTTTTATAACTTGGGATAATTATTTAAACATATAAACTTGTAAAAGAATTACATGTTCCTTATGCGTTCAGTAGCCCGGTTCGTGCCGGGTTAAAGATCAATAGACACACCATATTATTTATTTTGTCACTGACGGGTGTACGCCTACACCCCGTGCTTAGGTCGTGGCCATTTTGTAAAATGATGCCAAGGATATCCGGGACATGGTCATTAACCCCCCAAAGGCGTTAAGCAAACAAAACATATTTTGAACGGGTCATCTCGATAATACTTAACCACCAAACGATTAAGGTCGAATGCCCGACCAAGCGGTATTTTATATACCGTACCCCAAGCCTGTATAAGGGAAAATAAGTTAAAAGTATTTACCTGAGCTAAATATAATATTCAATCCCAGCCGTATCAAATAAGCAAGTACAGATAGCTTTTACTGGGCTCCTATTCTGGAATGAAGGTTTATAATAATAACCTATTAGAATCCTAACGGTCTTTAGTTTAAGCTTAAGCTTAGACCAGTTAGTTTTAAAGAAAGATACGGTTCAAACGCATGATTAAGCGAAGACCGGAATAAAATGTGATTTAGACCCGACAAGTTTGAAGACTTGTCTTATATGGGTAATCTAAACACATTCTGGATTTTGAGATAAAAACGATAAGGTTTGACCCGTTTCGGCTAATTTACGTAAACTAGTTACATAAACAGAACCGAACGCGAAGGATGCGTAACGGGTAACCATAAGAGCCATATACAGGTTTCCTAAGTTAATATGCCTCAAATATGTTGTGACATCAGTAAGATATCTTTTATAATGCCCGAAACGAATTTAAACTCAAACTATGCCCTGTAAGGGTATTTTGGTCATTCACAAGGTTATAAAAGAGTTTAAGTATTAACCTGAGTTACAGGTCTGATATAATCAGCAAAAATACTTAATTTACTAAGTTATAACAGTAGGGTATTGCATATATGTGAAATTTATCAATTATAACCAAACTATGCATCGTAGGGGCATTTTGGTAATTTCACATAAGCTTAAAAGGTCAAAACTGAAGTCTAAGTTAAACAACTTTTGCTTACTTTTAAAATATTATAATTTACCTAAGATATCAGTAGGTATCAACCCTTATGTGTTTAAAATAGTTTTAGTACGTACTATGCGTTAAAAACGCTTAAAAAGGCGATTAGAAGCCGTTTCCGGGTTCTATATAGAAAGCTGATATTTTTATTATTACAGAAGGTTTAAAATAATTTATTTATCATATAAAATCAGTAGCAAAAGGTTTGAGCTCAAAAAGATATGTAAAATTCATTTTATAGCCCAAAAGGGCAAAACCGACAATTACCGAATCAAGCTTATGACTCTAAGTTATGCTCAGCCTAAAATTAATTAAAAATCTTCAAAAATCCCAAAATAATTTATTACATCAGTGGGTAAAAAGTTTGATATCAAAAAGTGGGTTTAAATAGGCTATATGCTAATTATGCCGTTAAATCGCTAAAAAGCTTTCTAATTACGCTAATGAGCATAACTCTCAATCTACACCTCAAACTGATGTCAAATTTTGGGTACAAGTTTATAAATCAGTAACTAAGGTTTCTACTCTTTTACATTTTTAAAAATCACGTTTTATGGTGAAAAGGGCATAATAGTCAACATATAGGCAATTAACGGAATCATGCATATTAATTGGATAACTAATGAACCAAGGTGTATAATCACAGAGGGTTATACTAGCATGTAACCTGGTCCTAAGGAAGCTCTAAGGCATATCCAAATCATACAAAATCGGGTCAGAACTGAAGTCAAAGCAAAAGTCAAAGTTTTGCGACTTTCGGTTCTGAACCGGGTCTAAACAGAAAATTGTCGGATCACACAAGCTTAGACCAGTTCTTATACTTGTTACCAAGTTATATGAGTGATAAAATATGTTACACGCCTTCTGCATTGTTAATTATGCGTTAATTCAAAGATTAGCATTCTGTTGACTTTTTCTAATCAACTTTGACCCGACAAATGGTCTAGTTAGAGTGGGAATCAGAGGGTGCCCTTTTAAGGGTTTAATGCCCACATAATTACCAACTTATAACTACCTTCAATTCGACTAATCACTAGACCATTAATGATTAATCGCCAAGTCAAACGGTAATTACGATGGTTTGACTTTTAAGCTAAAACTAAGTAAAAACTCAATTAAGGAAGGTTAAGCATACTTACAGAAGTCCTATGCACGATTAAGGATGCTTAGGGTCTGCTCTTGAACTCCCAAAAGCTCCAGAAACGCAGAAGGAATGAGTGATCACAATGTTGCAACATTGTGGCTTTATATAGTGCTAAATTCTCACTTAGATCATTGACAACCAAGTCTACCCTTGTCCCCTGATCATTAACAAGTGTCCTAGGGTCTAAAAAGCATGTAGGGGTCGCCCAAGGAAGAGGAAAATCATTTTTAAGTGGGTTACAAAGGCATAACAGGCTGCTGCTTGTTGTTTCTGTATCTGGGGATCGAACGCGGCCCGCGTAAGCTCTTGGCAAGGCTTACGCGGCCCGCCTTAGCCTTGTTTTCAGGTTAAAATCTTTTTAGCTTTTTGCACTTGGCTCTTGATCTTTCGAAGGGTCAACCGAACTTTATTTCTTGCATTTTGAGCCCCTCAACTTGACTTATAAGGGGTTCATGACTTATACCCACTTTGTTAAGTTCTTGGTCACTTCATGTGACCCGAAAAGTCATAATTTTCAACGTTGACGCTTTAACCCCTCGTATACGAATTTGACCATAACTTTCTCATATGATAACGAAACTTTATGAAATTTTTATCGTGTATTATAGTGAGCATAATTAATCGTTACATAGCTTCGTGTTTGCTAAAAGGTCACTCAGAGGTATACTTTAAACATGTTGACACATTTAACCCCTGTAGTTTGAAACCTCTCACTTTCTTTCATATTTAGCTTCGTATGATCCATGATTTATTCGTTTGAAGGTATAAACATCATGTAGGGTTATTTAAAAATATATTTATTCATTGTTGACATTTTGAACCCCTATATTCACATGCTTTCCATGTTTGTCAACTTTTAGTCCCTCTAGAGTATTCTTTGACACGTTCAAGCTTATGACACGTGTCAATACATTATAAGACGTGAATTTTCGAGGTGTTACAGGTAGGTGTCTCTGCCTTGTGATTGGTGCAACGTAGGAGTCCTTAAGTAATTTCTGTCTCCTGCATGTCAGACGATCGTGGAGCACGATTGAGCAGTACTAGAAGGACGCCAATTGGCCCTTTCATTCTGCCCCTTGTACCTTGTGTACTATCTAAAACGGCCTTGCGCCCTAGTCACGCGTAATTCTTGCTGAGCACGTAACTACCCCGCACAGGGTATGGGTAACTGAATGCTCTTTCAGAATGCTAAGTGTTGAAAGTGGAGCTTTCTATTGCTCAGACCTCGTGCCGGATCAAAGATGTTGAAGTAGCCCGCGCGATGTTGGCAATAAGAAATGTGTTGAATAAGGAGTATGGTCCTGCGCGCGACCTGAATAAAGGTTTGCGCGGCTTTTTTTGGGGACCATACCCCTTCAAGTCCCCCAGTCCAGTGCTGCACCATGCGCGAGGCAAGTGGTTAGAGCTCTGGACTTAGAGAAAAGGTGCAAAAAATGCTTGTTTTTTGATTGGTAGGGTCGCGCGTGCAGATGTTTTGGCAGTTGTTACGGCGCGATTACATATCTGGCAGCTGATGATTCTTTGTTTTTTGTTGATAGCGCGCGGATGCCTTAGGTGACCATGCATATTGCGCTACCTGGGTAACTTCTGCATTAAGTTTCTGGGAATTTGGGTGGGAAAATCCTCGAAATTTGAAATCTGACAAGTTGATGGGAAACGTCGTTGATGGTGACGTTTGAATTGACCACTTACACGGCTGTCATCAAGTTGTTTCTGACGGTTTGGCTTTCTGTCAGGAGAGTGAAATCCACGCGCGCGTGGTAACCGTCACTCCGGGATTCTCGCCTTACGTGTCGTCTTCTGATTTGTCACGCGCGCGGCGATCTCGGCACGTTTACCCATCGCATTAAATGCGATGGGTATATATATCCGATGAGATGGGGGAGGGAAATCACTTTTTTCCTCTTCTGCTGTCGTCTCTTTTCCTCCTGCATTCAAGTTCTTTGAATCTTCAAATCACTGAAGAACACGATAGCAGATCTTCAAGATTCTACACATCTTCACAACTTCTTTCGGGACTTTCGGAGTTTAAACTCATATTCATGGCTGAAGAACATCATGAAGACAATCCCGGTGAAGAAGGTCCTGTTCCCGTCCTCAGGTGGGATTTGGGGCTGTTCGAGCAGATTGTTCGGAGTTTCCGGTTTCCACCGGAATGGGATGCCAGGTATCCCGGTCAGAATCAGACGGCCGCTGATGCACCGCTTGGGTACATTACGTCATTTGAAGATTTCTTTCATCAGGGCAACTTCCGGTTGCCGGCGACCAATTTTATGGCCCATATTCTTCAGTTTTATGGGTTTCATATCTCCCAGATGAGTCCTCCTGGGTTGGTTAGGGTTCGACACTTTGAATTTTTTTGTCGATCTCATGACATAGAGCCAACCGTGGAAAGATTCAGAGTCTTTTACCAGTTGATCAGAAACATGGGATTCTACTCGTTTGCCAATCGAGGGGCCGCGAAGAAGATACTTCTGAACCCTCCCAAGAGTTTCCATGACTGGAAACCAAAGTTCTTTTATATTCGCGAGGAGGTGATCCCGATCGCCATGACTTTCCGTGCATGGTCCGAACCAATCTTGAAGGAAGATCTGGCGATCCCCAAGAATGAGGCTTGGTATCAGAAGCTTACTGCCACCCCAAACCGAGTGTTTGGTGAGAACGTCTTGGTAGCGGCGTGAATGAGTGACCAGTGGCCAGCAGATAGCAAGGACGTTCCAATTTTGATGTTCAACGATAGAGGTTAGTAATTTTCTTAGATTCTTTGATTTCTTGTTTCGTAACTTGTGTTTATTTATGTAATTTGACGTGTAGAGGCGCATCTGTATCAAGCTGCCTTCCCCACTTTTGGCGGATCTATGGGTGTGCGCCCACTGAAGGCTGGAGAAGAATACTGGTATGACCAGATTAAGGGTCATTTTATGTACCCAGTTGCTGATGCTTTCGCCGATCCTCCTACTGCAACCGAAGGTGCGCATATACCTAACCCTCGTCCCTTGCGCGTAGTGACTTCCGCTGGGAAAGAGATTGTCTATCTTTCCAGCGAGGAGTCTGTGGGATCATCAAATGGGGAGCTAAGTTCGTGGTCTAACATCTTTGCAGGTGTGTTGCGCGACCTGGGGATTGACCCCGAAGAGAAGAAGAAGAAAGCCCCTAAACGAAAGAAGGTGATCAATCTTGAAGCTGGGGCGACCAGCAAGAAAGGTGGGAGTAGCCGCGCCACTACTGATGCTGCTGACAGGTACACTACGCTTTTGTCAGAGTAACTTGGAAGATTACGTTATTATCAGTGATTCACTGGAAGGTTTTTCGCGTATAGGCGAGAAGAAGTCAGGGGGAGCTAGATCGAAGAGCTCAGGGAGCGCGGGTTCTCGCAACCCAGATGCTGGGGCGACTCCGTCCTCTGTTGCGCATGATGAAGAGGAATAGGAGGAAGCTGCTGCAAAGTTAATCAGCCAGAAGAGAAGTAGAAGTGAGACCACAGCTGATGTGTTTGCTGCGCCGAAGGCTGGAGGCGTTCCCTTGATTGGGAAGCAGAGCAACTTGTGCTCCCTTTACAGATTTTCTCCTGGTTAGTTTTCCTTAGCTTCTTTGCTTCTTGTTTCTTCCTCGTTTTTAACACTTGGCTTCTGCAGAGGCCAAGAAGAAGACCCCTGAGAAGAAGGGTGTCGTGTTTACGGAGCCTTCAGAGCCGGCGCAGAAAAGGCCCAAGGTTACTATCAAACCTTTCAAGACTGCTGGAGTAGAGTCTGAGAAGGATAAACAGGCTGTTGAGGTGGAGAAGGCGAAAGTTGCTGAGGAAGAGAAGAGGAAGAAGGCTGCAGAAGAGAAGAAAAAGAAAGCTAAGGATGGGAAGAGGAAGAGAGCTGCTGAAAGAGAAGAGAGAGAGAAAAATAAGGAAAAGGAGAAGGAAAAACGGCTGTCGACAAGCCTGTCGGAGGTGAGCCGAAGGATACCGGGGCCGCTGCTACAATCGCGCATGATAAAACGCAGGGTCCGGATGTCGTCCGTATTACGGGGCTTGACCAGCCCCTTCATGAGAAGGAGAAAAGGAAGGAGACTACCCGGGGTAAGGGACCAGAGGTCATTGAGCCGACCAAGCCTGCTGGTGGATCGGCTACTACTGCAGGTGGCGTAGGTGCTGGTGGTGCTGGAGGGTTTGTGCCTCAATCTCCCATCGGTCCTAAGGATACTTTGGGAGATCTTTATTACAAGACTTACACTGAGGAGGCGTGTGGTGATGCTCCTCATCAAGCTCCCTGGGGTCTGAAGCAGAAGGATACATTTCTGGACTTCGCGTCTTGTCATGATTGGTTCTTAAATTCTTTTCCTCCTGGTGAGGTTAACCGATAAAGGGCGCGAAGCCACGATGGGTTGTACCAGGCGTACGTTGTTGGAGAGGCCAACGCTCGCTCCGCCAATCACCAAATCGTGAGAGAATGGCGCACCATGATCAAGGAGAGGGCGGAATGGGAAAAGTATCGTGAGCGCCTGTTGAAGCAGGTTAAAGATTATGAGAAGGCTAAGGCTGCCCTAGTTGAAGAGAGAGCCAAATTTGAATCTGAATGGAAATCAGAAGAGTGGGGCTGTGAAGGCCTTAAGGGCAAGCTTCGCGCCGCTGAGGATATTCTGGAAAAGGAGAAAGCTGAATGGAAGAAGATTTGTGAGAAGGATAATTAGCACATGTATACGGCTCGCTCGAAGATCACTGATCTTGAGGGTAAGGTCGCTGACCGGGAAGGTCGAGGATGCGCAAGCTGCTAAGGATCATGCTGAGGTTCGGAAAACCTTTACCTTTTATATCTTTATGCTTTTGTTAGCAGACTTAAGTAAAGTCTTTTACCCTTTGTAGGTTGAGCTGGTCGAGGTGAAGGCGCAACTGTCTGGTAAAGACAAGGATTTGATGTCCAAGGACGTCGAGATTGCTGAGTTGAAACGCCGCCTTCAAGAGCAGGTTGACAAAAGCGAGTCCTTGGAAATCGATCTTGAAGCGGAGAAGGTTAAGGCTGCTACTGCTGAGGAGGCCAAACAAAAAGCTGAGGAAGCGCGAGACATTAGTACATCTGCTCTCAATGTGGCGCAAAACAACTATTTCGAGGCTCAAGGCATCGTTGATACTTTGGTCTCCGAGGCTGAGTGGCTGCGTGGCAGAGGATTAGTTCTGGTATGGTTTCTCTTAAACTTTGGCTGTATTTATTGAAGCCTAGTGTCTTATTTATTGCCTTTGCTGTAGATGGCCAACTCCATCTTAAATGCTGGGGAGCTAGACAAAGCTGTTGCTGCTCTTATAGATGCTTCTCGCGCGGTTGGTCACCGTGGAGGTTATCTGGAATGTGCGCAGCATGTTGAAGAGGTGTTTGGGCAAGAGTTTGACACCAGTCATTGCTCGGTGACCGATGAAGCTGATGGCGAGCTGGCTCATGCTGAAAGTGCGTATGATCACCTATCATTGCCCGTCATGGACTTGGTTGCAAAGGCTTTAGAGCATGATGACTGGTGTCACCGCTTAAAGACCATTGTCGACCCAACAGAAACTGTTGAATTATCTGATGAAGAGGAAACGGCAGGCAATGATGGCGATGGCGAAGGCGATGGTGATGGCGATAAGCGCGACGATGATGATGCTGGTGATGGCTTTGAATATATAGTGTATTCAGGCTTTGTGCCTTGTAATTTTTAGGTTTTGAATGTTATCATTTGCGCGGTCGCGCTTGTTTTGGCTCAGAGGAATGATAGTTGGTCTTTATGTGACTGTTGCGCGATTGCGCTTGTTAAACATGATGTTTATGTTTATTTTATTCCGTTACAATTATTGCACTGTTGTTAGAAACTTTGTTTAAGTTAGCGCGAATAAATGTAAGTGTGGCTCTTGTGTGAGTGTAGCTGCCCGGTCTCGTGCTATGTTCGCGGAGGACCTTGGAGGAATAACTCAAGAGCTCACAATTTACTGAAGTGTTTTCGTGATAATCAAAAGTTTAACATGCATTTGTAACGTAAGAGTCTTCTTGATAAAGGAAAACATGTCGTATGCTTTCATTAATTAAGAAACAGGCGCTTAGGCCAACATTCATTGCATATAAGTAACATAAGGGGTGTTTAGCCAACATAGGAAATTAAAAAGGTGCATGGCCAACATTAGTGAGAAAGGGCGCATGGCCTAGAATAGTTACATATAGCACTTGCGCAGTTGTTGCGCATTCCATGTGCGTGGGATAATGTGTCCATCCAGGGTGCACAATTTGTATGCCCCTTTTCCTAGCACTTCGTGAACCAAGTATGGGCCTTCCCATTTGGGTGCTAGTTTTCTTGGGCGTTCAGCGTTTGAAGCTTCGTTGTCTCGGAAGACATATTCTCCTGGAGTGAAGGTACAAATGCGGACTCTCGCATTGTAGTACCTTTCCAGTTGTGTCTTGTACTTTGCTTCTTTAATACGCGCAATCTCGCGTCTTTCTTCCAGTAAATCCAAATCGAGACGGCGCTCTGCTTCATTATCGACCGTGTTGACTGCTGTCAGGCGCGGTGAGGGGAGTCCAACTTCCGCCGGGATAACTGCCTCCGAGCCGTATAATAGGCTAAAAGGAGTTTCGCCGGTGCTTGTCTTCGGCATGGTTCGATGAGCCCACAGGATGCTTGGGAGCTCATCTACCCAGCCTCTTCTCTTTATGCCCAGTCGGGCTTTTATCCCCTCGACGATACTTTTGTTAACGCTTTCCACTTGACCGTTGCCTTGAGGATACGCAACGGAGGAGAAGGTATGCTCAATCTTCATTTCCTTCATCCAATTTTGAAGATCCTCAGAAGCAAAATTGGTACCGTTGTCTGTGACGATTTTGAGTGGAAGACCAAATCTGCAAATGATGTGCTCCCAAATAAACTTGCGCACCATCATTGCAGTGGTTGAGGCGAGAGCTTTGGCCTCCACCCACTTAGTAAAATAATCAACGGCCACGATTATGAACTTCACGGCTCCCGGAGCATCAAGGAAATGTCCCACCATATCAATTCCCCACTGCTAAAAAGGCCAAGCAGTGGATACAGGGATAAGATCGTTCTTTGGGTGCAGAGTTTTTGGAGAGTGTCGCTGACAGGAGTCGCATTTGCGCAGCTCCTTCAGGGCGTCGACATGCATCCCTAGCCAATAATATCCAGCATTCATAATCTTCGCGACAACCATGCGCGGTCCTGCATGGATGCCACAGATCCCTTCATGGATCTCTCTGATCAAGTAATTCGCGTCCTGGGGGTCCACGCAGCGCAATAAGGGCCCCAAGAAGGACTTTCGGTATAGAATACCACCATTCATCTCATAATGCAGGGCCTTGTTTTGAATCTTCCTTGCCTCTGCTTTGCTCTCCGGCAGTATTCCTTCTTGCAGATATTGAATTATGGGGGTCATCCAAGATGGCTGCCCAACTTCGATCACATTTACCTGGCGTAGCAGGACTGATGGATTTTTTGAGTACCTCAATCCTGACATCTTTAGCGAGATGTTGAAAAGAGGTTGAAGCAAGCTTGCTCAAGGCGTCTGCAGGTTTTTTTTCGGAGCGATTGATGTGGACTACCTTGTAGGATTTGAACTGTTGAAGCAACTCTTTTACTTGATAATACAGGGCCATAACTTCGCCCTTTGCATCGTATATACCGTTGATTTGGCTGGCTATCAAGAGTGAATCAACGTGTGCTTGTAGATTTTTAGCTCCCATTTTTATGGCGAGGCGTAAGTCTGCCAGAAATGCCTTGTACTCCGCCTCGTTGTTGGTATTCTTGAAATCCAACTTGATGGTGTAAGTAAATTCATGCTTTTCAGGGCTCACAAGGCGCAATCCGGCTCCTGGGCCATCTTCGTTTGAGGCCCCATCTGTGTACAGCAACCATAACTCATTGGACGTATCTTTTTCAGGAGCTTCGACAATCTCACATTCTTTAATTTTATCAACTGGGATTTCCGTGATGAAGTCCGCTAGAACTTGACCTTTGATGGCCGGGCGCGGCCTGTACAAGATGTTGTGGCCCCCTAGCTCGATCACCCATTTTACTAGCCGCCCAGACGTCTCTGGCTTTTGCAATATCGTGCCGATGTGAAAGTTGGTGAGCACCGTGATCACGTGCCCTGTAAAATATCTGCGCAGCCTTCTAGAAGCATGTTGTAATGCAAGTACCAACTTTTCCATTGTTGAATATCTCGTTTCTGGGTCGGTGAGTACCCTGCTGACGTAATAAATTGGAGTTTGAACTCCATTTCTCTCTACCAGTAATACCGATCCCACTGCCTTGTCCGATGATGACAAGTACAAGATGAGCGGCTCCTTTTCGAACGGTGCAGTCAGGGTAGGGAGTTCGATCAGACACTCATTCATTTGCTGAAAAGCAACCTCTGCTTCAGGCGTCCACTTGAATTCTTGTTTCTTCACACAATTGCGCAGAGTGCTGATAAAAGGATACGACTTCGCGGTGTGGTTTGACAGAAAACGGTTAAGCGCGGCTAGGCGGCCGGCCAACCTTTGCATCTCCTTGATTGTTCGTGGTGATGGCATTCGTTCTATTGCCTGGACCTTTTCCGGATTGACTTTAAATCCACCATTAGTGACTATGAAGCCTAAGAATTTTCCTTCCTCCATGCCAAAGGAGCATTTGGCTGGATTCAATTTCATATTCACGCTTCTCAATGAGTTGAATGTTTTCTCAATGTCTTTCAACATTTGGTCCTCTTCAGGACTTTTGACCACCAGATCATCAATATAAACCTCGATATGCTTCCCAATATCTCCCGCGAAGGTCTTATCCATCAGGCGCTGGTATGTGGCGCCAGCGTTTTTGAGGCCGAATGGCATCTTTGTATAACAGAAGATCCCGAGATCGGTCCGAAAAGCTGTCTTGTCTTCGTCCTTAAGCTTCATTTGAACCTGATGGTACCCCTTATAGCAATCTAAGAAGCATTTCCATCGGTATGGTGCGAGAGAGTCTATCTTTTTGTCAATATCGGGCAAAGAGTAGCAGTCTTTTGGGCATGCCTTGTTGAGATCGGTATAATCAACGCACATTCTCCATCCTCCACTAGACTTCTCCACCATCACTGGGTTCGCGACCCAACTTTGATAACGCACTTCTCGCAAGATTCCTGCCTTTAGTAGCTCACATACCTGCTCGTTCATTGCTTTAGTCTTATCCGCCCCTAAGCTGCGTCTTCTTTGCACTTTTGGTTCGACAGAGGGATAAGTATTCAGACAATGCTCGGTAATGTCGCGCGGGACACCGGTCATGTCGGCCGAAGTCCAGGCGAATATATCTACATTCCTGAACAGGAGTTGCTTGAGATGCGTTCTGATGTTTGGTGAGATTGTGTGGCCTATCGTCACCGTTTGCTCCGGGTATTTGCGATTTAACACCCATTTCTCTGGCTCGGTTGTTGAAACCTTCGCCGCTTTTGTTGGGCGCATCTCTTCTGTCGACATTACTTCTTTCTTGGCATAGATAATTGCCACCCCCATCTCAGTTGGAAAACCTATCGCTGAGTGGGGCGTGGAAGTTATCATGTTCAGTTCGCCTTGCGTTTCTCTCCCAATCAACACATCATGCCTCGATTTGACAGGCATCACCATGAAGTTTACATTCGTTGTTCTTGTATGTTTCCCGTCCGATAATGTGACGGGGAAACTGATTTGGCCAAGTGGGAAGACCATCTCGTTGCAAAATCCTGACAGAGGATAATCAACCGGTTCAAGTCTCGCTTTGTCTTCATCATCAAACTGATTAAAGCATTGCTCATAGATGATATCAGCTGTACTTCTGGGGTCAATGAAGACATACTCAGTTTCATAATGGCCGATAATACCGGTGATGATGATGGGTCGCGTGGCGCGAGGACCCCCACGCACCTCCGGGAAAATGACATGTTGCTCTTGCCATGACGGCTCGTAGGGTCGCTTGCTTTTATCTCTCGCGCTATATCTTGGCCCGTTGACCATGTGCGTTTCCAAACGTCTAACTTTTTTTCTCTCTTCCATCATCGTTGCGCTGGATATGACGTGTCTCTTTGCGCACATTCTTTACCAGATGGCCTAGTTTTCCGCTTTTCAGCGCTTTCTCGATCTCTTGACGTAAGCTGATACAGTCATCTGTAAGATGGCCTGTATCCTTGTGAAAATCGCAATACAAGTTCGGGTCTTGGCCCTTCTTGTTCATCATAGGCCTTGGAGCCTTAAAATCATAGTTCTCCGTCATGAGCACCTCCTTTGGTGTCTTTGTGAGCGGAGTCTAGTGTTTATCTTGATTTTCGTTTCTGACTGCCTTTCGATAACCAATGCGATCAATAGTGTCTCGCGCGTCTTCTTTATAGCGAGACCGTTCTTCATAACGAGGTCGTTCGTCATAACCGCTGGAGTGGTTGGCTTTCCACCCAGGGTTTTTGCCTTTGTTTCGTCTGTTGTTGTCGCGCGAGCTTCCCTTAGAAAATCGATCCTCAGTATAAGAGTTCTTGTTGCCAGCCAGTGACTCTTCAGTCTGCGCGACTATTTTCGCGGCTTCCATGAGTTATCCCATTCTTTGGGCATTCCATCTTTCCCAGTGATAGTTCTGATGAGACTATCACAGCGAATGGCTTTCTTGAAGTGGCAGCGCATGAGTTGTTCACTTACGCCTCCAATTTCCAAACACTCCTTGTTGAAGCGAGTGATGAAATCTTCTAGACCCTCGTTCTCTCGGCGCCAGATGTCCGCTGCCTCGGCTGTATCGCGCTGGTAACGTCTCTGCTGGCTGAAGTGATTCAAAAACTGTGTCCTGAAATCAACCCATGACTTGATCTTTCCCGGAGGGAGGTTGTCGAACTAAACGCGAGCAGCCCCTGTAAAAGTTTGAATAAACAGATGGCACCACATGGGCATATTCCATCCTCCCATGCAACCAACGCTTGTGAAAACTCTGACGTGATCATCAGGATCAGTCAATCCATTAAATTTTCCAACTGTCAGAGGTAATTTCTCTCTTGATAGCGGCGCCAACGCGATCTTTGGAATGAACTTTGAATGTTCTGCAGCTTCAGCTGGTCGATAGGCGAGGCGAAAGTCTCGCTCTGCCTCTTCAGTGTACCCTACGTGTTGTCTTGGTTTGTAGTATTCATGGCTCCTCTGCAAACGATTGAAGACTGACGAACCCTCATCATCCTGCCAAGTTGGATCATTCGGGTCAGTATCCTCCCATTCATTGTTCATGTTGCGCGGCGTGAGCCGGCTATGAACTGGACCTCTTTGGACGTGTGATGGATAGTCATAATAGCTTTCTGTCTCTCCCCGTGTATCGCGCGTGTCATGCACGCTTAGTCTTCTCGTAGGGGGAGGTCTGTTAGCTCTTCCTTGGATGTTTTGCTGCAGGGGTATCTGGCGCGCCCCCTGACACTGTCCCTGGGGTGTAACCAAGGACGGTTCTGCCGTTAAGACTGCTTGTTGTGCGCTCAACGATTGATACGCCGCATTAATGGTGGTAATTTGCTTGGCGTACCACGAGGCTGGAGTCTCGCCCTCTGGTAGCCCTAATAGCGCCTAAATGTTCTGAGGTGGAGCTGGGTTTGAAGGTCCAGCGCCATTGTTTCCTGGGGTTACCGTCTGAGTGATGCGGGTGATGCTCCCGCGGGGTCCCCCAGTGTTGGTTACGTCGATTTCATCGATTTCTTCTATAGGTTGGGCTTGGACGTTTTGAATGTCCTCCCCCAACACTGCGTTAGAGTTTGCTCCAAAACCAAACTCAGGGATGATTCCTTGACCAGCCATGATCGAAGGACAAAACAACGAAAACTCAGAAAAAAGAAGATGAAAGTGATTTGTAGAAAACCGGTGGGCGCCAATGAAGAAACACTGAACAAATTATGGGGTTAATCAGTTTGGTTTATGTTCCTATCATAGTGGTTAATCTTCTTATGGCTTTCTGAGCTCCTTAATGACTGGGTAATCCTGCAAAACAGAACCACCGGTACTCGTTAAGAGGGGAATATGGGGGTTTCCCTCTTAACCGGGCTCCGGCGTGAGAATAAGCGACCGTTTTGAGGAGATAAGTGTGTATTAAGAGTGAGAGTAGAGGGAGTAGAATGTTTAACCTGTGGACTGAGGTCTCTATTTATAGCCGGAGAGGTGTAAGAGGATGTGGGCTGATGGGCCTTGGGCCGGAAGGCGACAACTTAGTGGATATGCTCCTTGTCTCACTGGTGTCGACCGTTAGTGGCTTCCAGGGGTTTCTTTGTGCTGGCGCACCGTGATTGGAGCCACGTGTCATGGTTGTCGGCCTGGCCGCCCTTCTGCCATCAGCAGGTAAGTGGAGATCGTGGGGCAGGTGTCTCTGCCTTGTGATTGGTGCCACGTAGGCGTCCTTAAGTACTTTCTGTCTCCTGCATGTCAGACGATCGTGGAGCACGATTGAGCAGGACTAGAAGGACGCCGATTGGCCCTTTCATTCTGCCCCTTGTACCTTGTGTACTATCTGAAACAGCCTTGCGCCGTAGTCACGCGTAATTCTTGCTGAGCACGTAACTACCCCGCGCAGGGTACGGGTAACTGAATGCTCTTTCAGAATGCTAAGTGTTGAAAGTGGAGCTTTCTGTTGCTCAGACCTCGCGCCGGATCAAAGATGCTGAAGTAGCCCGCGCGATGTTGGCAATAAGAAATGTGTTGAATAAGGAGTATGGTCCTGCGCGCGACCTGAATAAAGGTTTGCGCGGCTTTTTTAGGACCATACCCCTTCAAAGATCTAACGTCTTCAGTAGGAAAAGGTGAAAAAATAAGCAATGTATATGATCGAGCACCTTATAAGTGGGTGCAAAGTTGAAACTTGCTAAGATTACATCATATTTGTACACAAATATAAAACAACTTAATACCCGTAAAAATTGCATCTCATGTATAGCCCAGTTGGTCCCATGTGGTGGGTTGGGCCGGTTTCCTCCTTGGAGGTCACCTGTTCGATCCACGGCTGCGGCGTTATGGGGGAGGATGTCCCAATGATGGATCGTTCCTACCGAGGCATGGTGCGGTCTTGAGGGCAACCCGGTTTTCATCCAGCTATTACCCCAGCGAGTCTCTCGTGTGGGGGCAGTATGGTTTCCGGGCGAAGGTCAGTCAGAGCGGCAGCCGAGGCCCGATAGAACATCGCGTCTGAGAAAGCTGGGCTGACGGGTAACCATCCTTGACGGGGACCCGGTGACCAATGGTCCATGTACATATTGAAAGTCACCCTTCAAAAAAAATGTATTTAGAGAAAAAGACGTAACATCAGGGAGTAAAATGGCTATTTTTAAAGGTTTTGGGCAAAACCGTTAAAGTGACCAAACCACAGGGAGGAAAACAGAAGTTTACTCGGCCAATAATACTTTTCTTAGCATGCTTGACTACAAAACTCTTGAGAATTTCTAAGTATAAAATAGTTCCTCGCCTTTCTCACATAACGAACTACAAATTAAGCTGAGTGCATGAGGAGTCACGGTTTATTTTTAGGTGGCTAAAATGTAGAGAAGTTTTTGGGAAAAATCTAAGAACATATGAAATAATGAACATGACGGATTTGACATGTCAGGTACCCCATGACTTGGAAGGGGTATGGCGGCCGGCCCAAAGGGTTACGACACAAGGCACCCAAGGGTACTACTCTTGACCCGACCAATCAACCGGCATCACGTCAAATTCATTATAAGCTACCCTTACACTACAAAACATGACTGGCGGCACGCTACCCTTTCACTAAAATCTACAAAGTACCCTTGAAATTGACCTCACTATTTTACCCTACCCACCAATCACACACACACCATTCAAGACATGGACCCCACCCTCAAACATTTCTCTCCTACCCTTGCACGGGTTCTTCTACCAAGAAACAATACCCACAAGGCCTACCCCTTTGGGTGGCGGCCGTATGGGTTCAAACCCATTAAGGTATTCAATATTGTCGTGGACAAGGTTGACAATGAGATGATGAGTTGTTGCCATTTCATTTAGAAGAAAGTCGTGAACCCAATGGCATTTAGTCTAATGGTATTTTCGTATGTTAAATGTGTTAGCTAGGGTTATGAGCAAGCTAGCAAAAATGTGTGATATTCATCATTAGGCCATGTGTAGTCATAACCCCTCTTTGTGGGCGTTATGCGACACGTGGCGCGCCACGTGTGCGAGTGGGCGTTATGGGGCGTTATGCATTTAAGCCCGTAGTCATAAAGCCCCTACCCATCAATACCTAATTATTAATTTTTGTTTTTATTAACTAATTATAAAAACAATAACCTTTTTTTGATTGGTCCAAGGATTGAAACTCTCCCCCATGGCGCCGCGATATCCATAGCGCTGCCCAAGTTTTTTTGCCTCATAACCCCGCCCGTAGTGGTGTTCAGGGGGTTATGAGAGGAGATGGCGCCCCACTACGTTTAGTCTTAAAAGGGAAAATTACAAAAGTAAACATTAATCAAAACTATTTTCAAATTTGACAACCTCACGCGTCCTTGGAGCGACGCATCAAGCATGTGGCGTGTCTATATGCAGACCTTTCAAATACCCAATAAAAAAAACTCGTGTCGTTTCAAATGTTGCAGGTGGGCCCAGACGCATCGCATGCCCTCGCAGACGCATCCCATGCCTCGCACACGCATCCCATGCCCCTCCAGACGCATCCCATGCCCCTTTTGAAAGTCATTGTGGCCACGTGTCCATTTTCTGTTTGGTTTCACTTTAAAGACGGATCCCGTGCTTGAAAGACGCATCCCGCGCATGATGCGCCGTTCTAAGGACGCATGAGGTTGTCAAATTTTAAAATAGTTTTGATCAATGTTTACTTTTATAATTTTCCCTTAAATAAATAAATATACCTTGCATCGTACGGATCGTATGGTGGATAATAGGTTTGATGTATTTCACTATTTTGGTTTGAGAATGGTGTATACGATATAATATTAGTAGACAACAACCCATGGCATTATAGCCTAGTGGTATCTTGGGGGTGGGATAAGGCTTATGACCATTAGGTCATGGGTTCGATTCCCACAAAGGGGGTTTTCCCATATTTATTGGGTTTCCTCCTGAATTGGTGTATAGGCATTATTGCCTAGTGGAGATGGATATGATCGGGTGGTTCTGCTGGTGGCACGATGATACTCCAGTGGTCCGTCAGTGATCCAAATTTGCCGTTCAAAAAAAAATATTAGTAGACAACACAACATGATGCCTTACTGTGTCCACAGGTCAAAACCGACATTTCGTTGACCATTTGTTTTGAACCTTAAATATGGATATGTTTAATGGGTGGAGATACAATAGGAAGTTTATTTGGCTAGGAAGACTAGGAAGTGATCTTGACCATTCATAAGTTAATCAAGGGCTAAGATTAAATAAGGGAAATTGAAAGGAAGAAAAGAGGCGCGTGAGTTTGTTCAAGGGCATTCTAGTCAATCCAAGCCAATAGTTTCTCTCTCCTCCAATTCCCCCCCCATTTTTAAACGTTAATAACTCTTTCATACGACATTATTTTTTATAAAAACTGCACCAAAAAAACGAACGTTTTTTTATCTTTAAAACGAGTATACAATTGCTATATTTTAAAAAAAAAAATTAAACCCAGTTGTGTAAAACGCAATAGAAAAACCACCAGTTACGTAAAACTCAATGAAAAAAAAACCTAAAAAATGACATTTTTCTAAAACGCAATGCACAAAAAACACAAAGAAATGACTTATTTGTAAAATGCAATGGCTAGAAAACACAAAGAAATGTCTTATTTCTAAAACGCAATGGACTGAAAACACATAAAAAAGTGTTTTACCTAAAACGCAATGCACAAAAAACACAAAGAAATGTCTTATTTGTAAAACGCAATGGCCAGAAAACACAAAGAAATGTTTTATTTGTAAAACGCAATGGCCAGAAAACACTTAAAAATGTCTCATTTCTAAAACGCAATGACCTAAAAAAACAAAAGAAAGTGTTCTCTGTAAAACGCAATGGACTGAAAACACCTAAAAATGTGTTTTACCTAAAACGCAATGACTAAAAACACTTCAAAAATGTGTTTTACCTAAAACGCAATGACTAAAGATACTTAAAAATGTGTTTTTTCTAAAACGCAATAGCCAGAAAACACATAAAACTCTCTTATTTCTAAAACGCAATGGACACATAAAGCTGTTTCTGAACTGTTTGTGAATTGTCTGTGAACTGTCTGAATTGTCTACGAATTATTGTCTTTGAAATGAGCCAATTTCTGGAAAATTAATTTTTCTGATGCGTTTTTAGTACAACAATTTAATCGTTTTTAGCTCAACCCCAGCCAGGGGCTCTGCCCCTTGGACCCCGCCAGGGGCTGCCGCCCCTGGCACCCCGCTACCAGGGGCTGCCTCCCCCGGACCCCCGCCAAGATCGTAAAACGCAATGACTAAATAAAAACCCAGATCGTGAAAATGAAATTAAAGAATTTCTTACATGGATCGAAGCCGGTTTCTTCATCAATTGACGAAATTTGAAATGATAGAAACACTTATCAACGATTGAATCGAACAAATCGAGTGATTATCTTCAAAATCACCAGAAAAAACGAGATTTTGAATGAAATTAAACTGGGTTTTCTTCGAAAAAAGCTGAAGAACACGTTGATCGGGTGGTTGAATCATTGATTGATGACGAAAATCACACTATAATGTAGTGATTATTGAGATAGTAAGTGAAGAAAAGGTTGGAGATGGTGGGTTATGAAAATGGTGGGTTTTGAAGTAACTGGGGAGAAGAAGGAAGAAGAAATGATGAGATTGACTAAAATACCCTTTCTCTTTATTTTAAAATTTGCCACATGTCATAATCCCATGGCTTCCTATCCTTCCTAGCCAAAATTAACTTCTTATTTGATCTTTTCCCTATGTTTAATAAGTAAATAATAAATTTGCTTTATAAGATAAACCGTGTCATTAATGTAGTTGTGAAGTTATTATATTACTTTTGGGTATGGTATTGATCAAACAAACTTTTGGATGAAAATGGTAAAAAATCTCAAAAGTGAAGGACTATTTAGTTAAAAAAAAGTTGTTTTGTATGAAACTGACAAATATACCCAAACCTCATGGACGATTTTGGCAATTTACTCAATTTAATAAATATTCAATTTCAATTGTTTGGCTAAAAACTAAAGAAAACTTATCAATTCATATGCATCGTATGGAAGCTAGGGCAATAAAAGAAAATAGCTTTGTTGTATTTTAATTTGGTGCGATTCAGTTTTGCTAACTTTAATTGGATAAGAACATAATATAACGGTAAACGTTTATGTTATTTTACGTAAGAAAATGGATTAGGTAGGCGTAACTCTATTTTTTACCTTGTTGAGTGAAAATAGTATCATAACTAACGATGAGCAAATGGTAACGCCGTAACGGGTATTGATTGGGAACTGGTTTGATTTTCAGTATTGATATTTTGCGTTTTTGGGCCGGTATAGCACCGGATTTTAACTTCAAAGACTGGTTCGTATTGTACCGGGTATTTTCAGTAGTTATACCTATTTTTTTAGGATTTTCGGTATCGGTTGATACCGAGCTCCATACCTAATGATAACACAGAAGTTTGTGTATATATTTGTTAATTTTATTTATTTAAATGAATTAACAAGATTTCGCATTTCGTTAATATGATTTATTATTTATTTCTTAGTTTTTAATTTAATCACAAATGTTAACGACGTCTATATCTATTTTTTTAAATCTTAATGATATTTCATTCCAATCATCAGGACAAATTATATAAGGATAGCTGGTAGACGAGCAACAAACGGCGCCACCATCCCCTTCTGAATAGAAAACCCTAATCTACTAAAAACAAAGTCTCGCCTCTGAGGGGTTGAAAAATTGTTGTGGACCACACAGCACACGCTGAACTCTAGCAAAAAACCGAACTGCCTCCGGCGCCAAGGAGCCGAACGTGTCAAACGCCAGGGGGACAAAGGCATGTTGATTATCCTCACAAGCTTTCGCGTGCTTTTCCACCTTCTTTGACTCTGCTTTCAGTACCGTTTACCCCGCCACAAACCCATTTTCCCGGAACCCAGCTAGGGGGGATACACCTGTGAGATCGACAAAAGCATGTTTCCCACCCTCCCAACCAAAAACTAGCACGTCAGCTGGGCATATGATGGACCTCCCTTCCGCCGGGTCTGTAAGAAAATTAACCGGTGCCTTTTTCTTTGCTGAGACCCCTGCTCGTCTGAGAATATCCATTAACGCGTCTCGAACAAAGTCATGGCGATACTTAAACCCCGACAACTCTCTACTAATGCATGCTCCCCGTATTTATCCAGGCATGCTTTAGGGCAGACTGGGCAAGTTTCATCATTCGGGAGCATAGGGATCATCAGACGGTATTTAAGGATTGACCGGTACTCCACCCATGGGCGGTGATGAGGGTGTGCGGGGAGGACCACCGCACAGGGCCCATGATTTCGAGGGGCACGTGTTTTTATAAAAAAAATCCTATATATGTGTTAGTTTTTTTTTAAATAGTATACCTATACCAACTCCATGATAGACCCATTTACAAAATAATTTTTAAGGTTTGGAAGTTAGCCCATTGACATTAGCTTTAGTGAGCTCAATACCCATTTGATTTTAAAATTAAATAATAACAATGATGATGACGACGACGACGACGACGATGATGATGATAACAAAACATTACGGAATGACACAATTTTTCGAGCTTGAACAGGGTACATGAATTCTCAGAGACGCCTCTGCTCCACCGCTGACGTACGTTGACCCAACTATTTAGCCATCAAACTTACAAAGAAGTTATCCAATTATCTTTATTAAATTTATATATATTATCAAATTTTAATACACAACCCAACAATATGGATCTTGCCTCATACATTTATTACTCAAATTTTAGATTTCTTTTATACATTTCATTAATCAACAAACACCTTCTTATATTTAGCTCTCTTAACATAATGAAACTCTATCTTCCACTAGAGTCGAATAGAACAATATGCTTCGAGTAACCTTTCATATATAATTACAAAATGCTTTGAAGTTTGATATATCTTAAGCATTCAATCAAGTTAGATAAATTACATTAAATTCATACGAGGAAGGGAAATAAACACATATGTGAATACTCCAAAGAAATAACCAAAAGTGATTCATATGTATCACAAGTCACAAGACAACTTTTATATATGGGATGGAACGTCCCTTTTGAATCCTTCTTCCTACACCATAAACAAAAAACTAACTCAATCATTTGATTGAAAATACTGTTTGTTAATTACTACATGCCTCTAGCTTTCACCGGCTGTTAATCCACCTTCAACTTTTGGAAAATTAAGATAAACAAACAAACAAACAAGCGATTAGAATTTAGAAGATCTATCGTATTCCACATGAAAAATAATGTGAGGAAATTAGTAAGCAACTACCTTAAACATTAAACCATTCATGAGAGCAAAGATGACACAAGCTGCAATCACACTTTGACCCCTCATACCCGTAACCAATGACATCAAGAATCCACCTCCTAAACCTGCCAACATACTGCAATGCGTACATACATACACTTACTTTTATTAGAAATAATATCTAAACTTTCAAACACTTTTTCTCATAAAATCTTACCTAGACTCCAAATCTTCCTTTCCTCTAGATCTCCACAGCGCATATCTTGATATCTCAATACAACCCCTCACAAGAGCATAATTTCTAGCGTATATGATGGGCGTTTGTCGATGCGAAAACATCAAAGGGAAAAAGGATACCCAAGAAGGCAAGTCCTGTATAAGTATCGATTATAAAAAGTTACAACAACAACATCAATTATTATTAACACAAACATAAATAAAACAACTTAATATATACCCGTTGCATAACACAAACGCAAAAGCCCTTGGGCGGGTGGTAACAACACTCAAGAATGACTTTCGTAGCCACGCCAACTACGAAACATTCAAGAACGCGATATAACGCGTTAGTGGTGGCCCCGGCAGGCAAACGGGGTTTATCGGCCCATTTACGGATGTTGGTATCCTTAGAAGCCCGTAACACAAAGACTGTTCGGGGGCGGACAGATTTACCGTAAGAGTGATGGGAGTTTTTAGAGATATTGTACTTGACAATGTGGGGACGGTGATAAGGTTTCGTGATAGAGGATGTGAGAAAACATGACATCATTGTGAAAATTCCAGTGAGCAAGCAAAGACGACATGTGGGGTTTTCAATATATACACGAGATATTGTACGGAAAGAAGTAAGGATGATGTCACGAAATACATTGTTATCTTTAATGTAAATGTGACAATGATATGATATTTTAGACTTTAGTGTATGAGTGAGTGTATGTTGTTGATCAAGGAACTATTATCAAAAGTTAGTGTTATTCGTTGTTTATGTTGAGCTCTAAATTATATTTTTTTTTGTCACGTAGATATATACCATATCATCTCTAAGATAATTGTTTTTAATTAAAATTGATATTTTATTATTTTTTTTAATTTAAATCGGGTTAGTATCATATAAAGGTAAAATAGCTTATTTTAAAGTTAATATATGAGAATATATTAGTTTGTAAAAACAAAATTTTAAGTTTTACAGTTTCTCATCAAACACCATATAGTTGTTCAATTATAGGTTGAATTTTAACGTAGGGTAAAGATAGTGTAAAAAGGGCCTAAAGTATGAGAAGTGTATTATAACACTATATATAATACTATATAACACCATATAAACACCGTATAACAATATGTAACACCATATAATACCATATAACACTATGTAACACTATATATCATTATATAACAAATATAACACTATACATCTATCATAGACATGCTATCAGACAAACTATTGTGTTATATTTGTTATATAATGATATATAGTGTTACATAGTGTTATATAGTATTATATGGTGTTACATATTGTTATACGGTGTTTATGTGGTGTTATATAGTATTATATATAGTGTTATAATACACTTCTCACACTTTGAGCACTTTTTACAGGATCCTCTACCTTTTAACGTATTTAAAAGAAATATTGTAGTTTTACTTTTTGTTTAAGAAAAACATATAAATAAAATTATGTTTATAAACTACTATATAACTATAATCATATACGTAAGATAATTATTTTATAAATATATGTGACCATAATCATATGCATAAGGTAATATACTATGTAATTGCTGTAAGTATATCTTATACTACATTGATTTAATATCTTATACTTAAATGAGTAGTAACCTTGTTTTTCTTGTGAGACTACATTGCATAAAACCCTCATTTTGGGGCTGTTTTGAAGGGGCGAACCCACATTGAACGGGTCGGGGTCTTCTTACCCCAATTTTTAAAAAAAAAATAGTAGATTTGATATATTAAATTTTCTAAGGACCTCATAAATACAATTAGGTGGACACCATAGAAAGAAAATGAAAGCTAGTGTAGTGGTAAATCTCCCTCTTTAAAACAAGACATCATAGGTTCAATCCTTGTATATCCTATTTTTTATGTTTTTTTTAATTTAGTTCAAACCTCACTCTGACCCGACCCGAACGAGGACCGACCCGAAAATTTTAACGTTTTGTTATGAAAATTTTGAATAGCGAAAAAATGGACCCCATTGGAAAAAAATCCTGGGCCGGCCACTGGCTGTTAGTTTACCTCTTAATGGACTGGTTTAGCATTTAATGGTTCAAACTGTTTATTTCCCGAGCAGATATATGAACGGTTCTGACATTTGCCTCTGAATGGTTAAACATTATACCAAGTCTAAATGGGTAAGACCTCTAATCTGAATTGGTCAAACATTTATCTCTGAACGATTAAGTGTTATACTGACTCTTAATGGTTCAGATATCTTATTGGTTCAGGACTTAACCATTCAGAAGTTGTCAAACAGCCCCTTAATCTCGGTGATAAGTTATATAACTGATAATCATACATAAAGGTTATATAAGCTTTAACAAAAAAATATTTATACGTTAATATTGACAGTGAGGGAGGGGGCGAGCTTGTGTCATTTCAGTGAGGACAAAACGTGGGTGCTAGGGTTGTTTGGCAAGTGGGGTTTTAAATAAAATATATGAGATATCGTACGGATAGTAGCAAGGATAATATCACTTTTATAAGATAATAACATGTTGGGTTAATAATGTAAATGTGAATGTTTGATATTTTAGTTAGTTCCCTACGTAATGAATTAGGATTTTATGGAGAGTTTGGAATCATGGTAAGGATCGAAATCGAACTGATATATGTAATTATGATGTGCACGAATGGTTCATTTGGTGTGCTCGGAACGACAAACACTTAAGCAACAAATAATTTTTGAGTTGACCTTTGTAATAGGTGTTATATCTTTGGGTTTATGATAGTGGTTTGCATTCTTGTGGCTCTAGTGTTTTGCTAGCCCCGAATTCTAATTATATTATAGTCTTCTCCTATTTAAATATATATAGGTATGTTGTTGAAGAAACAAATTTAAAATTGCAGGAGTGGATTATCAAAAGTTGGTATTATTCGTTCTTTTTGTAGAGCTTGAATGTCTGAAAAATCACTAGTTAATTTTTTTTTTTTGTTATATGAGGATTAGTTCGTAAAAACAAAAACATTAAGTTCTAAAGCTTCTCAGCAAACACCACATCTTTGTTCAAATCACATATTTGTTCAAAGAGGAAAGTTCATTGGGAAACACTAAAAAAGTGCGGAACAGCTGGGAACTGACTCAAACGAACTCCGATTTGACTCATTCCAGCGGCGTTGGAATCGGCTCGTCGAACCCTAACTAAGATCTCTTAACCCTAAACCCTAAATCTTAACTGCTAAACTATAAACCCTAAAGCTAAAAAATAAGGCTAAAACCTAAGCTAAACAGTAAAATCTAAACCCTAAAAGCTAAACCCAAAAGGCTAAACCTAAAGCTAAACCCTAAAGCTAAACCCTAAACCCTAAAGCTAAACCCAAATGTTAAACCCTAAAGCTAAACCCTAAAACCCAAACCCTAATATATTTAGGGTTTAGGGGTTATGATTTAGGGGTTAGGGTTAAGAGATCCTAGTTAGAGTTCGACGAGCCAGTTCCAACGCCGCTGGAATGAGTCCAATCGGAGTTCGTTTGAGTCAGTTCCCCATTTTTTTAGTGTTCCCCAATGAAACTTACACTTTGTTCAAATAGGTTAGATTTTAACGTATTTAAAAGAAATATTATAAATTTACTTTTTGTTTAAGAAAAACATAAAAAAGATTTATATATTAGTAGTTGATAATAGTAGTTGGTCTACGGATAGTTGAAGTAAATATATTTGAGTATATGATAACATTATTTGAAAATTGTTGTCCACTTATAAACCATCTCCAGTCAATTTGATTTTGAGGTAGACCACTTAAAAGAGACACATAAGACACATAACTATTAGGGTGAAGGAGTGGTTAAACACTTTGGAGTGGTAAACTAAAAAATCGACCAATCAGAGCGCGCCATGTCAATCAGGCAAAAGTGTTTAAACTTTGCTGAAAATTGTTGGCAATGGTTTAGACACTTGATGAAGTGGTAAACTATTTAAAAAAAAGGAAAAAGTTGTGATTGGTTGAGATAGAAATGGACCCCACCCCACCACACACACCCTCTACTTCACCGCATCGGCATCACACCACCGATTTGGTAAACTTGGAAGCGGCAAACTTTGTTGGTGGTGGTGTTTACTATTTTATTTTACCCCCTGTGTTTTGTTTACTCTGTAATTTTACCCCCTGCCACCACTGCCACCTCCATTCACCACCACAACCACCACTGCCACCTCCAGCCACCACCCTCAACCACCACTGCCACCGCCATTCACCACCACAACCACCACTGCCATCTTCTTCCTCCCCCTCTCTCTCTCTCTCTAAAAAACCCACCACCCGCTTTCATCTTCAACAATCACCACCGCCATCTCCACACCCCATCCACCAATCATACACATACATACAACCAAACCATTCATAATCACCACTGTAAGACAACAACCACCTCCGCTGCAACAACATCCATCTCTGCAAACACCTATCTGCTTTTATAACTCAAACATGAAGGGTCAAAACCCTAACCTACCAATGTTCTTGATCTTAACAAACACTAACAAATCCTATAGAATCTTAACAACAGTTGTAAAAAGGTAAGTCAATGAAGAAGAAGAATCAATCACAAACTATTAAAGTTCAAAACTACTAGAACACCAAACATATAAAATCCTGTTGATGATATAACAAAACCAGATAACTAAAGCAAGAGTCACAAAACAAAACAAATAACAAACATCTGAAACCATAACCCTCCTACCAAAACACCTTGATGATCATGAATCAATCTAATCTTGAGGAATCTCAACATCACCTTCCGCAATCTCCTGCTGCAAATCCTTTGGGTCTTTCCCATCAACCGTACACCCAACGGAAACACAAGTACCCAATATCTCCTTCACAGTCCCCTGCAACTCCTTAGCCATAGACCTCGCTCGCACAA
Source organism: Helianthus tuberosus (assembly GCA_030545235.1). NCBI lineage: Eukaryota > Viridiplantae > Streptophyta > Magnoliopsida > Asterales > Asteraceae > Helianthus > Helianthus tuberosus. The sequence goes on from CM060418.1 coordinate 165,158,760, forward strand.
TCTTCGCTATCTCGATAACATCATCAAGCGATATGTTCCCACTATGCTTAATGTTCTTCACCTTCTTCCGGTCCCGTTCCGGCTCCTTCAACGCCTTGATCACCAACGCAGCCGCTGACGGCACCACCGACACCTTCGCCTGACGGTTCTGGACGGTGAGTTTGACGGTGACACGTAGGCCTTTCCAGTCTTTTGCTGTTTCTTTTGCACCAAAATTGTATGTTTCTAGTTGTGGCGGCAGTGGTGGTTGTGGCGGTTCAGATGGCGGCGGTGATGGTTGAAGATGATGATGATGGAGGTTCAGATCTAGACTTATCAATAACGAAGAAGACAAGACTGGTTGTGGCGGGGGTGGTGATGATGGCGACGGTGATGGTTGTGGCGGCAGTGGTGGTTGTGGCGGTTCAGATGGCGACGGTGATGGTTGAAGATGATGATCATGGAGGTTCAGATGATATAACAATAATAATTGCAGTTTACTCTATATATGATAAAAATAATAATAAAAATAAATATAGGGTAAGATTACCAAAATACCATTACATATAATGGTCAAACTACCGTTGACTGAGCTTAGGGGGTAAGGTTGCGACATAACAGTGAACAGTGGGGGGTAAAATTGCAATTATTTCCTTAGGGGGGGTAAGAGTGCCAATGACCCCTAACCTCAGGGGGTAAAATTGCAGTTTACTCTTGAGTATATGATAACATTATTTGAAAATTGTTGTCCACTTATAAACCATCTCCAGTCAATTTGATTATGAGGTAGACCACTTAAGAGAGACACATAAGCCACATAACTATTAGGGTGAAGGAGTGGTTAAACACTTTGGAGTGGTAAACTAAAAAATCGACCAATCAGAGCGCGCCATGTCAATCAGGCAAAAGTGTTTAAACTTTGCTGAAAATTGTTGGCAATGGTTTAGACACTTGGTGAAGTGGTAAACTATTTAAAAAAAAGGAAAAAAGTTGTGAATGGTTGAGATAGGAATGGACCCCACCCCACCACACACACCCTCTACTTCACCGCATCGGCATCACACCACCGATTTGGTAAACTTGGAAGCGGCAAACTTTGTTGGTGGTGGTGTTTACCGAGTGGTAAACTAGTTTGCCATTCCTCCTCGCATCCCACTCCGGACACCCTTAGATTTAAACCTAGACACATAAGATGTAAATAAGTTACTCTTTTTTAGTTTCTTTAATTTTGTTAGAGAAAAATGTCCGGATAGTATCTGTAGTTTGCTCCATTTTCACATTTAGTCCCTAACTTTCTAAAATTACACCTATAATCCCCAATGTCACAGCCCCAGCCCCGGTTTGACCCGGTCAGGAACCACGGGACAGGAACCCGTGATATTTCTTAAATGATGCGACAGCGGAATATTTAACAGGATCTTTTAAAAACTTGAAAATGCCCGATTATTTTATTTCATAATGCGGGATAAACCCCGTAATTTACAATAGAGGAATTTTACTAGGAAATTCCCTGATTTATAAAATATGTTTATTCATTTTAACTGAGCCACCTCTTCAAGCTTGTTAGTGCTCCGTAGCACGTTTTCCTTGATTTACAACAGGTCGCCTGAAACATGTTTTAAAAATATTTTATCAGCGGGGAAATACTGGCGAGTCACTCAATTTGATAAAATGACACATAGTTGTAAATTACAGCATAAGAGCGATTACAATGGCTTCTATCTTATTTTTATATGGCGCCGTGTCACCTGTTGACGATGTTCATACCACTATTGGGTCCTTCCCCAAGTAGTGATGATTATCACGGTTAGGATTTATTAGCCTAACTGTGAGAAATTAGTAATATGCACAATACCCCACTAGCCAATGATTAAGATAACCACGACTTAATCCATGTAATTATAACATTTGAAAATAGAGTATTGTAAAATACTTTTGATAAAAAGCGAATGACTCACATTGCAGATTTATATGGGCAGAGTTTAGCCTACTGATTAGCCTTGTAACCTAATTTAAATAACAATGCACACGAACTATGTCAGTAACTAATACATCATTTACGATAACTCACGAGATTAAAACCTTCACGACGAATAACAAAGTGCAATACTTAAACATCCATCGAATTCACGACGAATGACAAAGTATAACCCTAATTTGAGCAGCACTTAAACATTCATCGGATAGTTTCAATCGATCGGACATTGAATCGTAGCAGCGATCGAGTTAATACCCTGTATCGTAGCAGCGCCTCGCTATATTAATTGTAAATTCGACTTTTGAGCAGCCAAACTTTATTTTTGTGAAGTGTTTTCGACACCAGTGAACTGCTCATGACCCCTTCTATTTATAGCTGAAATTTGGGTCTCACGCGGCCCGCGTGAACCTTGGCTCGACATTTACGCGGCCCGCATGGAAGTCTAATAGTAGATTAGGGCTAGCGTGTCATCGGTAGGCATGCCACGTGTGTGACACGTGGACTGGAAACGCTTATCCGGTCAACTGAAGGTTGACGCGGCCCGCGTAAGGGTATGCCTATCCTTTACGCGGCCCGCCTGAAGACCAAGAATCTGATTTTCTTAATTTTTGATAAGGATTAGGGTTTCAGGGGTCCGGGTTCGTACTTACGGGTTAATTTTGGGATATTTTTTAGAGTCCTTACACACAACTTTAACAATTTCGTTCCCGGATAGTCCCTGACATGGATGGGGGTTAATTTTTAGTGTTAAGTGGGTGTGAAATGACAAAAATACCCTTACTAATAAATAAAACACAAAAATGTAAATCATCATTAAAAACCTACCTCACCCTCACCCTCACCCGCGTTCTTCAGAGACAAGCTTTAGGTAAGTCGCAAATTGCAATATTGAATTAAAATTGAAGTTTGGAATTTTAACCCGTTTAAGCTATAGATGGGTTGATTTGATGTATGTTACCACCAACGGGTCTATATACTGTCAAACGGGTTGAAAGTCATTTGAAGTTTTTGAACTGCAACTGCTTAAACCCTCCTAAAACTCTTTCTTATAAAATAAACTAATTATTATTATAAAAATCCGGTTTTTAATCACAATAATAACTTTCAGAATTTGAAGAAAAGTGTTTGCATGTGGGCATAACCCAACCCTACCCGACCCATTTTTTCCCAACGCATTTAAACCAGCCCGTTTTAACCAAACCTTATCAAGAATTTTATTTTTTGGTTTCTTACTGTGAGTATGGTGCCAATTAATTAAATTAAACATCATCTACATCGTAAAGAAAACCTAGTTCGAAATAGTTAAATTAAATATAAGGGGACCCGGGGCGCCCCGTGGTCACGTTTTGTTCACGCGTTGAACCCAATGAAACACCGCAACCACCTTAATTGTTAACGCGTGGAGAGTATAACGCGTTCTCATGGCCGCGCTTTGTATTTCCCAAATTTGAACGTTAAAATGACCGTTGGCTGAAAATTATGTAATTTATAATTTAGGATCATAACTTTATAAAAACCCAAATCGTGTTTATGTTAAGGAATTTAAATTTGATCGCTAAAATTCAACTAATCAATAGATTACCGAAAGAGGGGAAAGTAATGGGTCATAGATGGGATATTCAGGAGCACGAGTTATTTGGGAGAAAACAGAGCTTGAATGATCAGGCATTTTTCTTCAAGAAATAAGAAAACAGAGCTTGAATGAGCAATATCAGTTGAATTTGTGAGAGAAATAAGAAATTAGGGCAATATATAGTGACTATGGGTGTAAATCTTTATTGGTTTTGAAATACCGTGGGCAGTACTAAAATTTATAATTTATTATGAATTATTTGTAGGATCGTGAAACGACCTAATGAGTCGATCAGAAGAGTGCTCAGACTGAATCAGAGGCGGAATTCATTGATTCAGTCTTTGTTTAGCTTGATTTCTCTATTAATTGTCTCTATTTATTGATCTGCTAACAATATACAAGCTGGAGACGTTTTGACAGGGCTTCGCCGTCGATTACAAGACTTCACTAACTAACTTCCTTGATTCCGCCCCAACTGACCCTTATATAGGTCAAGGGGTTCCGCTCGAATATGCATGTGCATTAGGAGCGGAATCAGACTTTACTCATAGGAACGGAATCAGAGACTAATCAACAGGAGCGGAATCAGGATTTATGGTGATTTCGCTCCAAATGACACAATGTCATTTCGAGCGGAATCTGCCTTAATACAAGTATCCTCAATTTCCGTGCACTGTACAAACAGCCCTAAACTAAGACTCGAACGAAGATGAAGTCGACAGACAACTGCACCAACAGACTCCCCCTTGAATGTTGACGGAATCTTCAGTGAGAGTCTTCAATCATGACAACTCTTCAATCTTAATCAGTCTTCTTCAGGAACTTTTCCTGGAATCATGTTCCCGGATCTTTCTCTGGTTCTAACTCTCGTCAGACTCCCCCTTTCACCAAGTTGGGATCGTCGTCTGGAATTTGTTATCACCTTTGAAATCAAATCCTGGTTTTTTCAGTTTAAACTCTTCTCAGGTTCTGATGTATCCTGGCTTTCCGTAGCAACAGGATCAGAAACCTACACAACTCAAACACACAAACATATAACAAACAATATTGTGATTCAAATTAATGAATCATTTAAACATTTGAGGATTTACTCATTAAAGAACTTTTCCAAAATTTGAATCATTCTAAATTCTGATTCAACTTAATGAATCATTTTAAACGTTTCAAATCAAATATCCAACCCAACTGTTCATCATGTTTAGCCTTTGGAATTTTGAAAATCAGCTCTTCAACATCAATTGTCGAAAATCTTTTTGAATTTTTCAGACTAACAGAAGTTTAAATGCATAAATGAAATATGTACAAACATTATTTTTGTGAGTTTGCGAAAGAGGATCATATCAGTTTTGAAACACATCACAAGCACCGTTAAGCTTTAAACATATTAAGTTCTAAATGATTCACGTAGATTGACGATATGTTTGTCCTCTTAAGCTCAATCTAAAAACTTTCAATCTGTTTACCGATATTTTAAGGTATATTAAGATAGCACTAAGTTCTTATGGACCCCACGATCTCAGCATATCCCCTCATCATGCAATACACTGACTCAAATAATGCCTTTAAACTTTTATCGACTGTGATTTGTGCGAAAACAAAGCAGAATGTTTAAACATTAACAATCAGGTCGATACTTCCGTATACGCAGAGAAAGTCCAATGTTTAAACAAAATAAGAAAAATAAAACAAGTTGAAGTTGTTTAGGCTTTAACCACCAGGTCGATACTCCCGTATACGCAGAGGTGATCCAAAGCTTAAACGAAACACCAAAGAAAATAACGCAGAACGTTTAGGCAATAACATCCAGGTCGATACTCACGTATACGCAAAGGATGTCCAATGCTTAAACAAAATAAAGAAATAAAACAAGTTTAAGTCTTTGCAAAATGAAATGCACAATCACATCGACTTTTCAGCAAAGTTGTGAAAGTTCACAAACTTAACCAGTTTTATGTCTTTCGACAATCAGCGATTACCGAGTAGGCACACAATCAAGAAGGACAAAACTAAGTACTATGCTTTCAACCATGTTTCCCACTAGAACTAGGCTTTTTCATTTAGGTTTGTATCGTTATCGCAAATCTACTAGTCTAGCTGAGCCTACCGTCACATCTTTAGTAAGATCGTTTATCACATTATATCTTTCCATTTCTTTAGCATGCTGTGACAGTCTCACTGATCTACTATCATTTCCTCTTTTTACAACAAAACTCATTTTGAATTTTTCAATGTTTTTTACATTTTCAAATTTTCTAATTTTTTTTAAAAATTTTTACTCCCCCTAAAATCAAAATATGTTTCAATTTTGATTTTCTGGGAAAATTTGAAAAACAACTGTACAAAATAAACTGACAACATGATGAGAATCACTTCAATTCTCCATTCACTTGGCATGAACAATCAGAACTCCTCCTGACAACAAAACATTTTCCCATAGTGATTTCAAAACACTTAAGTTTGTTTTAATCAAAATGGTTTTTCCGGAAAATAAGTTTTGTGTGTCTTTTCACAAATTCGGGTTTCATTCATCACCTTGTTTTCTTTAACCACTTGTAAAAAACTAACATTTTTAAGATCAATCCACAAACATCACTTGTAGAAAATCAAGTACAATTTAATGTCCCTGATTTACAACTTTTAAATCGAAATCACTTTCGTGAATTTCTCAAGAAATGTGCCGATTCATGTTCCACGCTTACCAACCTGGGAACTCCGGCAAGTCAGGTTTTTCATTTAAACAGATTCACCCAAGCCTGACGGTCCTTGGGTGCTTTGGAATTCTTGTTCAACAATGGTGGAAAATTTGTATCATCCATTGTTAGACCAGAATTCTCAACTTTTACCTCAACAAATGGCTCCTCTGGTTTTACCATACCAGAATCATTGCTTGAATGTGACTTGTCTGACTTTGAAGAGCCAGATTCATCGCCAACATGTGGCTCCTTTGTTTCCGGAGAAACAAATTCATCACCAGCAACTTTCTTTTTCATCTTTCTCTCTTTCTTTACTCTCTTTTCTTCTTTTGTCCTCAGATTTGTATCTGATGAATCAGTTTTGCTTGATTTGTCATTCTTTGGCGAGCAAGACGATTTATCAGAACTTTTATCTGTTTTACCAGTTATATCCGAGGACAAAATCTTCTCCAGATACTCTCTGGCCTTCTTCCTCTTCTTCCTCAGTCTGTCTTTCTGCCCCTGACTCTTCTTCCTCAGTCTGTCTTTCTGCCCCTGAGAAAGCTTCACTTTCTTTTCTTGAACTTTAGGTTCTTGAACCTTTTGTTCTTTGGGCTTGACATTGCCTGGTTTCTTTGCCAATTTTTGAGAATTATCCCTCAATCTGTCATTCAATATCCTTGGGCAATCTCTGGCAATGTGACCTATGATGTTGCAGTTAAAGCATCTCCTCGTCTCATAACTCCAACCCTGGCAGTTAACAGCAATGTGTCCTTGATAACCGCATCGGTAACACACTCTATTATCGTACCAATCACCATTTTCAGTCCAAACATTCAGATCAAAGCACTGTTTGGCTTGGTGATACTCCTTTCTTCTCTTGTTTGCTGGATTTGGCTTTTGAGCACTGTGATCCGACCTGCACCACTTATTACCAACAATTTTTGAATTTTCATTTTTTACTTTTTGTAATTTTTGATTGCGATTGGATGATTGATCTGATGAACTTTTATTTTCTTTTTGAACATTTTTCAAAATTTTCTCTTTTTGTTTTTGTTCCACTTTCTTCTTCAAAGGTTTTTGCTTAGAGCATTCTCCCTTTTCAGTTGATTGTGGAACAGTTTCTTGAAATTTTTCTTTTAACTTCAAAAATAAATTCTTTTTCTTCATTTTTTCATTTTCATCATCAGATTTCTCATCACAATCTTCAACTTTGACTTTGTCAAAGTTTGTGACATTGTCACTTATTGGAACTGAATTGATCGGTTTTGGACAAGGGATATTCAAAAACTCAGATGATGTAACAAAACCTTTCAATTTCTTTTCAAGTTCATCTATTTTGTTCCTTGAACTCTCAGCTTCATTTTCAAGTTAAGAAATTCTTTCAAGATGAGACTTGATGATCTTTTCATTTTCAATTTTGATGTTTTCAAGAACAGACTTTTCATTTTCCAAAACTTTTATCTGTTCTTGAAATTTTGTTTCATTTGCTTTTAGATTTTTGTTTTCAAGCTTTATCCAGAAATCTTCATTTTCTGAAAATTTCTCTTTGCTTTCAAAAACTTTTCCTTCTAACTCTTTGATTTTCTTTCGAGCACATTCACCTTCTTTTTCAAGTCTAATAATTTTCTGAAGATGAGAATTTATCATTTTTTGCTTTTCGATGTTATTTTTGCTAAAAACATTTCTCCCATCTTCAAGAATTTTTACTTGACTTTGAAATTCTTTTTCCAATTTTAATTTTTCATTTTCAAAACCTTTGATTTTATCGTCAAAAATTTTTGCACTTTCTTTCAACTTCTTGTTTTCCAATGTCAAACTGTTCATATCAGTTAACAGTTTGTCATTTTTAGATTTCAGCTTCTCACAAATTTCCTGCAACATAAGAATCTGTTTAATATCAGCTTGCTTCTCATCCTTCAACTTTTTGATTTCCAAAGCCAAACTTTCCGCATCTTTCAAGAGTTTGTCATTGTCATCCTTAAAGTTGTCACATTTAGAGCACACTGATACGGAACTTGAAGATCCAATCTTCACAGATTCTTCATCTTTTGAAACTTCTTTTGTCCCTGTCTCGAATGATCCTGCACAAAATATTTTAACGAAATCAAGAGGATTCGCATTCTTATCAATATAACAACCTTTTTTGATATCGTATTTCATTACATATTTTGCTCTAATACATTCAACAATCCTCTTGTTTATCTCGTCAATCACATCTAAGCTCATATTCACCAAATGATTTTCTAAGACCTTAAACATTTCTTTCCTTTTCTTTCCATTTTCAAATTCATGAGTTTTAAGTTTACTAATGAATCCTTTTAGATGTAATTTTGAAAAATTTGAATCTTTTCTTAAAATTTTCAAAACTTCACTCCATTCAATGGGTAATGCATCTGCAAACTTTTCTATCTTTTCAGCATCTGATAGAAATATCTCATGATTTTTTAAGTAACCAAGTAAGACTCCATATCGGTTTTCTAGATCTTCCAATGTTTCATTTTTCAAACATACAAAATATTTAAACCTTTTGGTCCAACCATCCTTGTTCACATTTTTATAACTCTCATCTATAAATCCTCGATTCCAATCACTGAATCTCTCAAAATAATAGTTTTCTTGTTCATCAAACATCATTGCCATTTTTTGAAAAGTCCCAACAAATTTCACACAAATGTGAGCGAAATCAGAAACTGGTTACTTTGGAGCGAAATCAATAGGTAATTCCGAGCGGAATCACCTTTGGAGCGAAATCAGTGATGTACCTCGAGCGAAATCAGACTACAAGAGCGGAATCACTGATTTCGCTTCTACTATTTGGAGCGGAATTAAAACTTTGGTCACAAAAACTAGATTTCGAGCGGAATCACCAAAAATGTATGTACGAGCGAAATCAGGTTCTAAGCCATTTTTAACCAGTTTTAAGCCGTATTTTGATCAGAAACTCCCAAGGGTTTGTTAATAGTCAATTTTACACAATATGTCAAAAATTTGGCCGATTTTAACCGTGAAAACTTGAAAATCTGAGAAAAGAAGGTGTAGAAATCAGAATTTTCCAGCAAAAACGAGCTAAACTGTAAGAACTCTTCCTCCTGAGCTCTGATACCACATGTAGGATCGTGAAACGACCTAATGAGTCGATCAGAAGAGTGCTCAGACTGAATCAGAGGCGGAATTCATTGATTCAGTCTTTGTTTAGCTTGATTTCACTATTAATTGTCTCTGTTTATTGATCTGCTAATAATATACAAGCTGGAGACGTTTTGACAGGGCTTCGCCGTCGATTACAAGACTTCACTAACTGACTTCCTTGATTCCGCCCCAACTGACCCTTATATAGGTCAAGGGGTTCCGCTCGAATATGCATGTGCATTAGGAGCGGAATCAGACTTTACTCATAGGAGCGGAATCAGAGACTAATCAACAGGAGCGGAATCAGCCTTAATACAAGTATCCTCAATTTCCGTGCACTGTACAAACAGCCCTAAACTAAGACTCGAACGAAGATGAAGTCGACAGACAACTGCACCAACATTATTAGAGAAAGTGGCAGACATAGACCCCACCAGTTTTGTTTTATTTCTTTTTCTTTTCTATATAACGAATGTAATAGATTCGATAGAAAGTAGTAATTGTGAAAAGAAGAGAGGAATATAGAGAAAGATATATTGAGAAAGTTTTAATCTCAATCTCTTTGTTTTATAACACGTTATGAGCACGAGGGTTCTCTACCAAGCAAATCAACAAAAGCAAAGGAGCTATTACCATACTCAATGTAAGAATTTCATACATTTAAATACATACATATGTGTACATATATATATATATATATATATATAGGTTGAAAGCCTAAGGGTGCACCAGTGGATTGTAAAACCATACACCGTTAGGATGATCTTTTAGATTCCGTTTCTCCTTTATATATATGTATATTTATAATATAGTTCTTTGATAAATAAAAATGAGTATAGGGTACCTATTGCTATGGGAATATAATAATAACGGGACTACTAACCATCTAACATTTATTTATGAATTTAACATTTATACATCTAACGTTTATTTACGCATCTAACATTCATTTATGCATGCTAACATTTATTTATGCAACTAACATTTTAATTATGTGTATTGTTATATTTTATCTCATTTTAATAAGTATGTAATCCTAATATTTATATATTTGTATTTAGTAACAAAATGGCAAACATCGCGAAACTTGAATTTCCAGCATTGAATATCTCCGGAGAAAATTATATGACTTGGACGACAAATGTCAAAAGACACCTAAAAGCAATGGGTGTAATAAAAGTCATAAATGAAGAGAATAATTGTTCGGATCAGAAAAAGGCCAAAGCTGATGTGTTTATTCATAAACACATTGATAATTTACTACAACATGAATATTTCAATTCTGATGATCCATATGAATTATGGACGGATTTGAAGAACAGATTTGATAATCAAAAGGAAGTTTTACTTCCTACAGCTAAAAATGAATGGAACAATCTGAGGTTCCAAGATTTTACAAAAGTAAATGATTACACATCTGCTTTATTTAAAATATGCTCAAAATTAGAGTTTTGTGGGCATCCTGTTACTAAGGAAGAAAAATTGGAGAAAACTTATGTAAGGACTCTCAAAATTGTCCTAAAAATACCCGTAAGTATAAACCCGGACCCCTGAAACCCTAAACCATATTAAAAATCAAGAAAAACAAAATTCTGGTTCCCAGGCGGGCCGCGTAAAAGACAAGCCATGTCTTACGTGGGTCGCGTCAAGACACGTTTGACCGGATAAGTGTTCCGGATCCACGTGGTGTCCACCTGGCTAACCTACCTATGACCAATCCAGCCTATTCGTAGACTAGGCAGCCTCGCGGGCCGCGTAAGTGTTAACCCTGGGTTTACGCGGGCCGTGTGAACCCTAAAAATTAGCTATAAATAGCATGTTGCATGCACAGTCTGTTGGTGTCGAAAACAAAGTTCAAAAACGAATTCTTGTTACTCTGAAGTCGAAATTACTTTCAATATTAGCGAGGCGCTGCTCTGATACCGGGTATTAACTCGATCGCTGCTACGATTCAATGTCCGATCGATTGAACTATCCAATGGATGTTTAAGTGCTGCCCACATTAGGGTATATGCTTTGTCATTCGTCGTAAATTCGATGGATGTTTAAGTATCGCACTTTGTCATTCGTTGTGAAGGTTTTAATCTCGTGAGTTATCGTAAATGCTGTATTAGTTACTAACCGAGTTCGTGTGCATGTTATTAAATTTAGGTTAAAAGGCTAATCAGTAGGCTAAGCTCTGCTCATATAAATCTGCAATGTGAGTCATTCTCTTTTTATCAAATTTGATTTCAAAATCATGTTTACTTTCAAAGTTATAGTTACAGGGATTAAGTCTTTGTAGTCACCAAATTACAGCCGGTATGTGGGGTTTTGTATACATTACTTGATAACCGTCACCATTGGACAACGAGTTAGCCAAGGGGTGATATGACCATAGTCACAGACACCATTGGACTCTGAGGTTACCAATGGATGGTCGAGTGACAAATACTGTGGGTAGTTGGTTGATATATGGAAACATTGTAATCGCTCTTAATACTGTAAATTATAACCAACGCGTCGTTTTAGTAAAAAGAATGATTCACCAGTATTTCCCGCTGACAAAACCTTTTTGAAACATGTTTCAGGTGATCTGTTGTGATCCAGGAAAAGTGCCGCAAAGCACTACAAGCTTAAGGAAGTGGCTCAGTATAAAATAAAGAAACATGTTTTGTAAAAGAAATATTTCTCAGTGAAATCATAAGATTGTAAATTACCGGGGTTTATCCCGAATTGTGAAATAAAATAATCGGGAAATTTCAAGTTTTAAAAAGATCCTGAAGAAAACTTCCGTTGTCAACTCAATTAAATAAATACCACGGGATTTTCTGTCCCGCGGCTCCTGAAACGGGTCAAACCGGGTCGGGGGCCGTGACAGAAAAAGGTGGTATCAGAGCCACTGATTTAAGCCAATTAAGTATTTAGAAAATACTTAATTTTACTGATTACTATTTTTGTGATTATGTGTTTTATTATTTGAATATCTGTTTACAGTATGGGTAAGCAAAGACTTTCGGATGTCTATTATAAATTAGATACTACACCGAGAGAAAAAGGATCATCATCCTCAAAACACTATGCAAATCCTGAAGAAGGAATATTTGTTCAAAAGGCACAATATGAGGAACCACTTTCTCCTAATAAAAGAAGTTTGATTATTAGGAAAAGTCAGGAGAAAATAAAGAAATCACAACCAAAAGAAAAGAGAGTTAATCAGAAAACCCAAGAACTAGGCAGTAACCCACCATGAGAAGACAAGTTAGATGAAAAATGGGCAAATCTCTATATGCTAGGCACTGTAGCAGTAAATGCAAATCTTTAAATACTCTGACTCAAGTTTTAGCACTCTTATCACCTACAATCCAGAAACCTTATCCAGTAAATAAATAAGTTTACAGTAAACCCTAATATGTTTTAAATTTTTTTTGTTGTTTTTGTATTAAATTAGTCACACGGGATGCAATAATATTTAAAGGTTATTTATAAAATTTTGTTATAAAATTTTAACTTAGCATTTTGTGTGTATTTTGCATATATGCTAAACAGCATGAATGACTTATCTGAAGCCCTTCAAAATCTCAATCTCTATCCGGTGAAAATAGAGGTTTCTAGAGATTTTACTGGTTACATACCCGATATAGAAGAACCTATGGAATTCAACGCTCCACCTCCGGAGAAACCCAAGCCTAAGAAAAGGAGAAGATTTGTAGGATGGAGGCGTGTGCGCAGGAGGAAACCTGCAACTAGGAAGATTCCTAAAATAGAAAATCCCTTAGACAAAGGAAAGGGGATTGAAGTCAGGGAAGGTTCTAGGCCAATAGAAATGGAGTTTGGGGAAGGTTCTAAGCAGATGGAAATGGAATTTGGGGAAGGTTCTAGGCAAACCAAGATGGAAATTGGGGAAAGCTCTAGACAAATCGAGGAGTTACCATTTCAGGAGGAATTAGATCGTGCATTGACAAGTTGTGATATCGTCAGGCCTGTCAATAATAATCACTACCCTTATCCTGCTGAAACTCAACTTCCAATGAACTTGGAACCAGCAATCCCAGAACCTATAATCCACACCCAACCTCTAGGAATGGACGAGTGGTGGACCAATGATTGGCAGTTCCAAAACCTGCTCAACAGTCCTTATACCTTTCTCCCTTAGTTCGACCCAGAACCTATACCAAACCCACCAATGAGCAATGAAAATTTAGCTGAACTCCGCCACTTTGGCGAGGAGCTGGTGGATGCAGGAAATAGGATCAGGGAAGTAGGAGAACAGATCTCCTGAAAATACGACGAGAGGGAACGTCGTTACTGAAGTACCAAGTGACGAAGGGATAGTGGGGTTGTGAAACTATGGTTGTATAATAAATAGAAAAATATAATCTTATAAAATAACTTAAAATAAAACTTTGTAAGATAATTGTGTGTATTGATGCATATTATAAAATATAAAAATAGGAATCGAGAAATCGATAATTTTGGCTATATGTGTGTTGTAAAATTGTATGATTGTTTTGTGTATAATTGTTATTTATTCGATACTAATAAATTATATATATTAATTATCAGATGGAAAACGCTAATAATGAACCAGTTAACAAGGTAAACCAATCTGAGCAACATCAGGAGGATCACTTTATGACTAAGCAAGATATAGAAAATATTGTTGCTCAAGGAATAGCCAATGCTATTCCAGCAATACTTGCTGCTGCCCAAAAACCTGTTGAACCTCAAAAAATCATTCATAGCAAACGTATTTCTGAAGATAACTTCAGTAATAGCGTAAAAGGAGGCAGTAATCATACTAATCACGATAATGATCCACGGCAAGCTCCGCTCCTTAAGAAAATGAAAGCTGCAACGCCTGGTTGCACTTACAAGGAATTTCTTGCTTGTAAACCCGCTGAATTTGCAGGCAATGAAGGAGCGACTGCGGCACTGCGTTGGTTAGAGAAAACCGAGGCAATGATTACAATAAGTAAATGTGCCAAGGACGACAAGGTTATGTATGCGTCAAATCTTTTCAAAGAAGGGGCGCTAGAATGGTGGAATACAGTACTTCAAGCCAAGGGAAGAAATATGGCCTATGCCATGAACTGGGAAGAATTTAAGAGTCTTGTAGAAAGAAAATTTTGTCCCGAATATGAAAAAGATCAAATGGCGAATAAGTTCCTAAATCATCGAATGATGGGTGTAGATTGTCGCGGGTATACTTCGACATTCTTTGAATATGCTAGAGTGGTACCAACACTGGCTTCACCAGAACTGGTACTCATTTCTCGTTATATTTGGGGATTGATTGGCGAAATCCGTAATATCGTTAAAGCTGCGAGACCTCGCACTATTGACGATGCGGTAGAATTAGCTAACACCCTAACTGACGAGCTGGTACGCACAAGAGATGAAAACAGGAAAAAGGAACTGGCTCAGAAAATTACCCAAGGATTTCGTACGAGTAATAATAGCAGCTTCAAGAGAAGAGGAACAGGGCAATCTTCAACTCCGCCGTTCTGCAGGAATTGCAGAAAGAAACATTATGGAAGATGTAATGTAACCTGCAACTTTTGCAAAGTCACAGGCCATCGCGAAGAAGACTGCAGAAAAAAAAAACAAGGATCTGCTATAACTGTGGAGAGGCCGGACATTTTAAAACAGAATGTCCTAAGTTGGTTAAACCAGCAGACAATAAAGCTAAACCAGCTGACGGAGCTACCAAGAAGAATGCTCGTGCATTCCAATTAACTACTCAAAAGGCAGAACTCATTCCAGATGTGATAGCTGGTACGTTCTTAGTTCACAACATTTACGCAAAAGTATTATTTGACTCTGGTGCAAACCAAAGTTTTATAAATACTTCATTCTACCAAGCTCTTAACTTACCCTTAACCAACCTTAGGCAGATTTTTACAGTCAAAACGGCAGACGGAAATTCTATTAACATAGACAAGGTTTCGCAACAAGAAAATATAGAACTTTCAGGTCATAAATTTCATGCAAACCTATTGCCAATGAATTTAACTGGATTCGATGTTGAATTAGGAATGGATTGGTTAGTAGCCAACCATGCTCGAATCCTTTGTGATAAAAATTCTATAGAAATTCAGGCACCTACTAGGGAAGTAATCATGATTACAGGAGATAAACCACGTAAACCCATGAAGTTCATATCAGTAATGAAAGTTGCTAGTTATGAAAGAAAACAAGGAATAGTATATATGATTTCAGTAATCATTAGTACTAAGGGTAAAGAACTTAAGGAGATTCCTGTAGTCTCAGAATACCCAGATGTATTCCCAGAAGAGTTACCAGGATTACCACCAGATAGGGAAGTAGAATTTAGAATTCATTTAATTCCTGGAACTATACCGATAGCCAAGGCACCTTATCGGTTAGCACCCACATAAATGTTAGAACTGAAAAAGCAATTAGATGAATTACTAAGTAAAGGTTTCATACAACCCAGTTCATCCCCGTGGGGAGCACCAGTGTTGTTTGTAAAGAAAAAGGATGGTTCGATGAGAATGTGTATTGATTATAGAGAATTGAATAAGGTTATAATTAAAAATTGATACCCATTACCTAGGATTGATGATCTTTTTGATCAACTCCAAGGAGCTAGGTATTTTTCTAAGATCGATTTACGCTCCGGATACCATCAATTGAAGGTACAAGAAGAAGACATACGTAAAACTGCTTTCAGAACTAGGTATGGTCATTACGAGTTTACAGTCATGCCCTTCGGATTAACGAATGCACCTGCAGCATTCATGGATATGATGAATAGAATCTGTAAATCGTACTTGGATAAATTTGTAATTGTTTTTATCGACGATATACTTATTTATTCCAAAAGTCAGGACGAGCATTGTCAGCACTTGCATGCACTCTTAACTTTGTTAAGAAAAAAAAAAGCTTTATGCCAAATTCTCGAAGTGTGAATTTTGGCTGCAAGAAGTGTAATTCCTATGACACATGGTGAATCACGAAGGTATTCATGTAGATCCTGTTAAAATAGAGGCAATTACCAAATGGAAAGTTCCGCAATCCGCAATGGAAATTAGAAGTTTTATAGGTTTAGCCGGATATTATAGACGGTTTATTAAGGATTTTTCCAAGATAGTTGTACCATTAACTAAGCTAACCTGTAAATCAGTTAAGTTTGAATGGGGACCTAAGCAAGAAGAAGCTTTTAGGATTCTAAAGCAAAAGTTAACAAATGCCCCAATCCTAGCTTTACCAGAAGGAACTGAAGATTTTGAAGTTTACTGTGATGCTTCAAAACTAGGATTAGGATGTGTGCTAATGCAACGCAAGAAGGTAATTGCGTATGCTTCAAGACAATTGAAAAAGCATGAAGAAAACTATACGACTCATGACTTAGAATTAGGAGCCATAATTTTTGCCCTTAAGATTTGGAGACATTATATGTACGGTAGTAAATTCACTGTCTATACGGATCATAAAAGTTTAAGATATATATTTGGGCAAAAAGAGTTAAACATGAGGCAAAGGAGATGGATGGAAATCCTAAGTGACTACGATTGTGATATTCAGTATCACGAAGGAAAGGCAAATGTAGTTGCAGATGCCTTAAGTCGTAAGTACCATGAGAAACAACGACGAGTTCGTGCTCTTAGGTTAAATCTACAGTTAGATTTAATGGAACAACTAAAGCATTTTCAAGAAACAGCCATCAAGGATGATGATGATGATGATGAAGGAATGAAAGGACGAATAAAAGAATTAGAACAATGAGCTGATGGAATTTGGAGATTCCACAAAAACAGAATTTGGGTACCTAAGCAGGGAGAATTAAGAAATAAGATTTTAGAAGAAGCCCATAAATCTAGGTATACCATGCACCCTGGAAATAATAAATGTACCAAGATTTAAGAAATAACTTCTGGTGGATAGGAATGAAAAAGGACATAGCTCGATATGTTTCTAAGTGTCTTACTTGTTCCCAAGTTAAGGCAGAACACCAGAAACCTTCAGGTCTATTACAACAATTAGAAATGCCTGTATGGAAATGGGAACTCATAACAATGGATTTTGTTACTAAGTTACCCAAAACCAGAAAAAGGTAATGATGCGATTTGGGTAATTGTGGATTGATTAACCAAATCAGCTCACTTTCTACCTATGAAAGAAACCTTTAGCATGGAAAGGTTGGCAAAGTTGTATGTAGATGAAGTAGTATCCTTACATGGAGTTCCACTCTCCATTGTTTCAGATAGGGATAGTCGTTTTACTTCCCATTTTTGGACAAGTTTCCAAGAAGCAATGGGAACTCGACTAAATTTAAGTATGGCATATCATCCTCAAACAGACGGACAAAGTGAAAGGACAATCCAAACTCTGGAAGACATGCTCAGAGCATGTGTAATAGATTTTGGTGGAAATTGGGACGACCATTTACCCTTAATCGAATTCTCCTATAACAATAGTTATCATGCAAGCATCGAAGCTGCCCCATTCGAGGCACTGTATGGAAGAAAGTGCAGAACTCCAGTTTGTTGGGCAGAAATAGGAGAAAGTCAATTGTCAGGTCCTGAAATAGTACTAGAGATGACCGACAAGATTACACAAATCAAGGAAAGACTGAAGACGGCTCGAAATCGTCAGAAAAATTATGCTGATAATCGACGCAAGCCACTCGAGTTTCAAGTTGGAGACAAAGTACTATTAAAAGTTTCTCCTTGGAAAGGAGTAGTTCGATTTGGTAAAAAAGGAAAGTTAAGTCTAAGATACGTAGGACCATTTTCTGTAATCCAACGTATAGGTCCAGTTGCTTATCGTTTACAACTACCAGAAGAATTAGCTGGAGTACATGACGTATTTCATGTATCCAACCTCAAGAAATGCCTATCAGACAAATCTTTGGTAGTACCTCTCCAAGATATAGAGGTAAACGAAAAGTTAAAATTTGTTGAGAAACCTCTTCAGATAGAAGACCGAAAGGTGAAATTTCTTAAACACAAAAGATTGGTACTAGTTAAAGTCAAGTGGGATTCAAATAGAGGACCTGAATACACTTGGGAGCTGGAATCAGAAATGAAGCGAAAGTATCCTCACTTATTCCAATGAATCTCGAGGACGAGATTTTAAATAAGGTGGGGAGGATGTAAGGACTCTCAAAATTGTCCTAAAAATACCCGTAAGTATAAACCCGGACCCCTGAAACCCTAAACCATATTAAAAATCAAGAAAAACAAAATTCTGGTTCCCAGGCGGGCCGCGTAAAAGACAAGCCATGTCTTACGCGGGCCGCGTCAAGACACATTTGACCGGATAAGTGTTCCGGATCCACTCCACCTGGCTAACCTACCTATGACCAATCCAGCCTATTCGTAGACTAGGCGGCCTCGCGGGCCGCGTAAGTGTTAACCCTGGGTTTACGCGGGCCGCGTGAACCCTAAAAATCAGCTATAAATAGCTTGTTGCATGCACAGTCTGTTGGTGTAGAAAACAAAGTTCAAAAACGAATTCTTGTTACTCTGAATTCGAAATTACTTTCAATATTAGCGAGGCGCTGCTCCGATACCGGGTATTAACTTGATCGTTGCTACGATTCAATGTCCGATCGATTAAACTATCCAATGGATGTTTAAGTGCTGCCCACATTAGGGTTTATGCTTTGTCATTCGTCGTAAATTCGATGGATGTTTAAGTATCGCACTTTGTCATTCGTTGTGAAGGTTTTAATCTCGTGAGTTATCGTAAATGCTGTATTAGTTACTAACCGAGTTCGCGTGCATGTTATTAAATTTAGGTTAAAAGGCTAATCAGTAGGCTAAGCTCTGCTCATATAAATCTGCAATGTGAGTCATTCTCTTTTTATCAAATTTGATTTCAAAATCATGTTTACTTTCAAAGTTATAGTTACAGGGATTAAGTCTTTGTAATCACCAAATTACAACCGATATGTGGGTTTTGTATACATTACTTGATAACCGTCACCATTGGACAACGAGTTAGCCAAGGGGTGATATGACCATAGTCACAGACACCATTGGACTCTGAGGTTACCAATGGATGGTCGAGTGACAAATACTGTGGGTAGTTGGTTGATATATGGAAACATTGTAATCGCTCTTAATACTGTAAATTATAACCAACGTGCCGTTTTAGTAAAAAGAATGATTCACCAGTATTTCCCGCTGACAAAACCTTTTTCAAACATGTTTCAGGTGATTTGTTGTGATCCAGGAAAAGTGTCGCGAAGCACTACAAGCTTAAGGAAGTGGCTCAGTATAAAATAAAGAAACATGTTTTGTAAAAGAAAGTTTTCTCAGTGAAATTATAAGATTGTAAACTACCGGGGTTTATCCCGAATTGTGAAATAAAATAATCGGGAAATTTCAAGTTTTAAAAAGATCCTGAAGAAAACTTCCGCTGTCAACTCAATTAAATAAATACCACGCGATTTTCTGTCCCGCGGCTCCTGAAACGGGTCAAACCGGGTCGGGGGCCGTGACAACTTACTTCACATTTCATGCATCACATGTAAGTTTATCACAACAATATCGATTGTTGAGATTTTACAGATACTCTGATTTGAATGCACATCTCCTCATAGCAGAACAACATAACATACTTCTGATGAAAAATCATGAATCCCGTCCCACAGGATCATTAACTATACCTGAAGCAAATGTTGTTAATAATTATCAAAATAAAAGGGAACAAGGCCGTGGGCGAGGCCAAGGACGAGGTCGTGGCCGCGGTCATGGGTATTTTGGTAAAGGTCATTATAATGGTCACAACCATACTTTCAAATGTAATAAAAATTACCGAGGTCGTGGACGCGGTCGTGGTCGTGGCCGAAATCAAAGAACTACAAATTATCATGCTCCACAAGATAATACTTCCAATTTTCATAATCAAAGGAATGAAGCCGGTGTGTCCGAAAAAAATCATAATTCTTGTTATAGATGTGGAAGTATAAATCACTGGTCAAAAACTTGTAGAACAGATCCACATCTATGTGAGCTTTATAAAGCCTCTCTTAAAGGAAAAGAGAAGGAAGTAAACTATTTGGATAAATTCGATAAAAATGTTGAGCTAAACATCGCGGATTTTGATGAAGACATTTAAACAAAATGTTGTTTGATCTCAATGATTTTATGTAACAATTAAATGTGTATTTTTATTATGTCTTTCTTCCATATAATGTTTTTTTAATAAAGTTATTATTAATAATTATAATATGTTAATCATACTCTTATTATTTTTTTTCTTTTTATAATTGTAAGATTAAAATGGTTATCATTGAAGCTCAAGATCGAATGAATGAAGCGAATATTTGTATAGCGGATAGTGGAGCCACACACACTATATTTAAATCTAAAAAATATTTTTATGAATTGAAACCAACAAGGGGAACTGACGTGTGCGCATATACACATATTTTTATCATGAATAAACACACGATTCGGTTTTAAATTTATAAAAGTGATTATTACTTTAACATCAAAACACACACGAAAGAGTCAAGTGTACCCCGTCGTATATGTAGTAAAGTATCGGTAAGAACCAAGTATCGATCCAAGGAAATGGGCGGAGGAATAATACTAGACCTTTGTCACTAAACTACCGGTAAAAACATAAGTTGTTTGATTTTTAATAAACTAAAGTAAGCATAAACAACTACTTATAAAAACACAATAGATTTTGAATATGAAAATAGATAAATAGCCTTGCTTAATACACAACCAAAGCATGTCAACTAAGTCGGTTTTGGCACTAGAAGTATTTAATCAATTCTCCAATTTTGAGACAATTAGTATCCCTTTCGGGAATCCTAACATGACAATCATTTGGAAAGTTAAAACGATAAACACACTTTAACCACCTAAAATTGTTCTTTAACGTGCAACTGATAAATGTCTATGAAAATCTCTTAAAAATAAGTTAGTCATCTGTTAGGAGTTTTCTAACCGCACTTAATCAAGGAAAGCGACACCGATAAACACAATGCAACCACCGAGACAAGCATAAACTAGATTAAATCACAACCGAGTTCATTTTACAAATCTTGCACATAAATTCACAAAGAAAGCAATTTTGGCCTAAACTACTAACTAAGCTAACAAATCATGGCAAGAATTTATAACGACACCATTTAACCCGTTAAGGTCCTTACGTGATGGCAAGCTTTCTTGATGAACAATAATTACATTTTATTAAATCACTAACCATTTCTAGTATCATGATGCACACATTTTAACCAAGCTAAACAAGTTAAACAAGTTCAAAGTTTACTAATACATGATTAATTAAGCTTCATTTTTCAACTATCTTAACTAACCAAATACTAATCATTCAACACAATTACTTATAATCAAGAAATCAATATCAATAACAAGGTTGCAAACTAATCATCAAAGATTAACATAGAAAATACTTCCAAATGTCATTACAAACAAAGATTAACATACTAATGGTTATAATCAAGCAAGGGATTGTTGTGTTTTTGCCCAAAGGCTACAATAATACATAAACATTAATCTAAATGCTTGAAAGATTAACAAAATCATGGAAAGATTAGAAAACCAAACCGTAAACAAGCATAAGATTAAGAATCTGGAAGATAACGAAGCTAATCGGCACAATGTGGCTTGAATCCGGGTGAAAGTAGAAGCCTCCGGAGCCTGAAAATCGCCAGAATCGCTTCCAAAATGTCTAGAGTTACGAGCAGAATGTTTCTGCAAGTTTGATCTCGCACGGTCGTGCATCCTGTCGCACGACCGTTCACTTTATGAATTATTGGAGGTATGGTGCACCATACTGCATGCCGTCATCAGATCTTGACCGGTCTTTGGTCTCGCACGACCGTTCTTAGTATGGCACGACCGTGCTTTTCCGGGTTCTTGTTGCACAGACAACTGCACTGGTAGTGCAGTTCCGGGGTTTTGCTGATCATCGAATCCGCACGGGGTGCAAACAGAGGCACGCCCGTGCATTACCGGAATATGCTTGCATGCTGGGTCGCACCCTCGTTCATTGTCGGGCTGGGTTGGTTTTGTCGGAGATGCACGGTCGTTCACATGGTCGCACGACCGTTCCATTTGCCCAGGTCAGAATTCCAACAGAATGTTCGCAGCTTTGTCGTTTTGTCCGGAAAGTCCTCGTTTTCACTATCATCTTGTCTGGTATGCTGTTTTAGGCCTGTAAACAAAAGTATACATGATTAAGTATCCGAATGACGGTTTTACGGCCGAAAACGCATAAAATGGGGATAAAATGGGGGACTAAAATATGTGTAAATTAGCGAATATCAGGAACTGTCAATACAATATCAGGTCCTAAGAACTTGATAGAAGGAGTGGGAAAAGCTAATATAGCACTACCAAATGGAACAACACTTGAAATAGAAAATGCTTTATTTCCCCCCCCCCCCCCAAATTAACAAGAAATTTGTTAAGTTTCAAAAACATATATCATAATGGATATGATACTCAGTCAAAGACTGTTGATAATGAAAAATATTTGTATATCATGAGCAAAGATCAGATATTGGAAAAACTGCCAATGTTTCAATCTGGTTTGCATTATACATATATTGATGTGCCTCAAGCACATATGGCAGTAAAAGAAAATTTTTGTGATCCTGAAACATTTAACTTATGGCATGACAGATTAGGCCATCCAGGATCTACAATGATGAAAAGAGTGATTGAAAATACTCATGGACATCCATTGAAGTATAAAAAGATCCCAAAATCTAATAAAATTCCTTTATGTGTATCTTGTTCTCTGGTAAAATTAATTACAAGACATTCGCTTGTAAAAGTTGAAAAGGAAATTCCAATGTTCCTTGAAAGAATTCAAGGAGATATATGTGGACCAATCCATCCACCATGTGGACCATTTAGATACTTCATGGTTCTAATAGATGCATCAAGTAGATGGTCTCATGTGTCTTTGTTATTAACTCGCAATATGGCTTTTGCAAAATTTCTTGCACAAATTATTAAATTGCGAACACATTTCCCAGATCATACTATTGAAAGGGTGAGACTCGACAATGCTGGTGAATTTACATCACATGCTTTTAATGATTATTGCATGTCTGTAGGAATTATTGTTGAGCACCCTGTTGCTCATGTGCACACACAAAATGGTTTAGCTGAATCATTAATTAAACGTCTACAACTAATAGCTCGACCATTAATAATGAGGACAAAACTTCCTGTATCCGTTTGGGGTCATGCAATCTTACATGCTGAATCATTAATTCGCATAAGACCAAGTGCAAATCATGAATACTCTCCCCAACAAATTGCATCTGGCCAACAGCTAAATATTTCCCATATTAGAATTTTTGGATGTGTAGTTTATGTCCCAATTGCACCACCACAACGCACAAAAATTGGACCTCAAAGAAGAATGGGAATATATGTTGGATATGATTCACCTTCTATAATAAGATATCTTGAACCTTTAACAGGTGATGTCTTTACAGCACGGTTTGCTGATTGTAAATTTAATGAAACAACTTTCCCTGTATTAGGGGGGAGAATAAAGATAAAAATAAGGAAAAGGATGTCACATGGTGTGAACCTTCATTATTATATCTGGATCCAAGAACTAAACAATGTGAGACAGAGGTTCAAAAGATAATACACTTGCAAGAAATTGCAAATCAATTGCCTTATGCATTTACTGATATAAATAGGGTTACTAAATCTCATATACCAGCTGCAAATGCTCCAGCTCGAGTTGAGATCCCTAATAAGGCAATAGATAATAATATGACTCATGAGTCTCAGAAACGTTTAAAACGTGGAAGGCCTATTGGTTCGAAGGATAAAAATCCTCGAAAAAGAAAAGCGCTTATAAATGAAATTGACCAAAAAGATAAAAATCTTGATCAAATGGTAAATACCGAAACCTCTCATGAGGAAGATGTTGATGATAGTAACAAAGAGATATCAATCAACTATGGTCATACACATATAATATGGAACCGAGATAAAATGGAAAATATGGATGAAATATTTTCATATTCGGTTGCCAGAGAGATTATGAGCGGAGATGATGCTCCTGAACCAAAGTATGTCAATGATTGTAAAAATAGACATGACTGGGGAAAATGGAAAGATGCTATGCAAGCTGAATTAAATTTATTAAACAAACGAAAGGTTTTTGGGCCTATTGTTATCACACCTAAGGCAATAAAGCCTGTAGGGTATAAATGGGTTTTCGTACGGAAACAAAATGAGAAAAATGAGATTACAAGGTATAAAGCGAGACTTGTAGCTCAAGGTTTTTCACAAAGGCAAGGGATTGACTATGAAGAAACATATTCTCCCGTGATGGACGCGATAACCTTTCGATACTTAATCAGCTTAGCAATATCTAAAAAGTTAGAAATGCATCTTATGGATGTTGTTACAGCTTACTTATATGGATCACTTGATAGTGACATATATATGAAAATTCCTGAAGGATTTAAACTCCCTGAAGCGTTAAGTTCAAAACCCAAAGAAATGTATTCGATCAAATTACAAAGGTCTTTATATGGGTTGAAACAATCTGGGAGGATGTGGTACAATCGTTTGAGCGATTACTTGATAAGTAAAGGTTATATAAATAATCTTATCTGTCCATGTGTCTTTATTAAGAAGACAACGTCAGGATATGTGATCATAGTTGTATATGTTGATGATCTAAATATAATTGGGACTCAAAAGGAAATTCATGAAGCAATTATTCTTTTAAAGAAAGAATTTGAAATGAAAGACCTTGGAAAAACCAAATATTGTCTTGGTTTACAAATTGAACATATGAACAATGGAATACTTGTTCATCAGATGAATTATACTGAAAAGCTATTGAAACGTTTCAATATGGACAAGACAAATCCTTTGAGCACCCCAATGGTCGTTAGATCACTTAATGTTGAAAATGATCATTTTCGTCCTTGTGAGGACAACGAAGAAGTTCTTGGTCCAGAGACACCATACCTTAGTGCAATTGGAGCACTTATGTATCTTACTAATTGTATGAGACCTGACATTTCTTTTGCAGTTAATTTGTTAGCAAGATTTAGTTCAGCTCCCACTAAAAGACACTGGAATGGGATTAAACATATTTTTCGATATCTTCGAGGTACTGTTGATTTAGGCTTGTTTTATCCTAACGATTCAAAAGAAGGGTTAGTTGGTTATGCAGATGCAGGTTATTTATCTGATCCCCATAAAGCAAAATCTCAAACTGGATACATATTCAAGACTGGAGGAACTGCAATTTCATGGCGTTCTCAGAAACAAACACTTGTTGCAACATCTTCAAATCATGCCGAAGTCATTGCACTACATGAAGCTTCAAGAGAATGTGTATGGTTAAGATCTATGACACAACACATACTAACATCTTGTGGACTAGAGAAAAACATAAATCCAACTCCAATCTATGAAGATAATGCAGCTTGTGTCGCGCAAATGAAGGAAGGGTATATCAAAAGTGATAGAACAAAGCATATACCACCAAGATTCTTTGAATATACTCGAGACCTTATTAAAGACAATCAAGTCGAGATGAGATATGCCCAATCTAGCAACAATTCAGCCGATCTTTTCACAAAAGCACTACCTACAGCAACTTTCAGGAAACACGTTCATGATATTGGGATGCGACATGTATGGAAAATGTGATAATCCATACATGACAATTTGAGGGGGAGCATTATACACGTTGCACATTTTTTTTCCTTAGCTATGGTTTTATCCCACCGGGTTTTTCTTAGCAAGGTTTTTAATGAGGCAACATATCTGATCCACTGTGTATAATACAAGCTACACTCTTTTTCCCTTAGCTATGGTTTTGTCCCACTGGGTTTTCCTAGCAAGGTTTTTAACGAGGCAGTATTTCAAAGCTAAGCACCAAAACGGAAGAACAACACAAAACAAAGAGCTAATGATTTATTCATCAAATAAATAAATGGGCATATGTCTGAGGGGGAGTATTATGAATTATTAGAGAAAGTGGCAGACATAGACCCCACCAGTTTTGTTTTATTTCTTTTTCTTTTCTATATAACGAATGTAATAGATTCGATAGAAAGTAGTAATTGTGAAAAGAAGAGAGGAATATAGAGAAAGATATATTGAGAAAGTTTTAATCTCAATCTCTTTGTTTTATAACATAATTTATAATTTAAAAGCAAAAAAAAAAACCATCACTAGTGATGAACATTTCCACTAAAATCAATCACTAGTGATGGAATAATGCTCAATGACATGATGGAACTTGATTGAATTTTGTGAGTGATGAAATTTCATGACTAGTGGAGCGCCCCTACCCCTAATCTACATCGTAAAGAAAACCTAGAAATTTAGGATATATATTGTATTCCAACTTAACACTATTTCGTCTCTCTTCCTTCATCAGTTGCCGATCACCCCCACCAAATTATTCATTTTCTTTTCATCATCGATCACCAAACTATTCTTCTTCTTTTCTTCATCGATCATTGTCAGCAGAGGCGGACCCACATTAAGCGGGTCGAGGTCCTAATGATTTTTTTAAAAAAATAATAGAACCTATATATTAAATTTTCTATGGACCCCATGAAACAAATTAGTTGGACCCAATTACATTAACAATGAACATTGTGTAGTGGTGAAACCCCTTATTTTACAAACAAAAGGTCTCGGGTTCGATCCCTGTATAACTAGATTTTTTTTTTAAATCAATTTATAAACTAGGGTTTTTTTATACAACTAGTACTATGACCCACGGGCGATGCGCCGCGGGCCGTTGCAAACATCAAATAGATTATCCAAGCGTTATGTCATGTGTTAACCAATGAAAACATATGTTTCAACGTACTAAGTTCAACCCCGTGTAACCTATGTAAGTATTGCGGTTGAATCAAAACATAACGTAAATCGAATTTATGTCGTACAGTTATAACGTAACACACCAAAGAAACATAAAGCGTGAACAGAAACCACAAACGGAAAAAAGAAAACACATTCACATTAAAGGTAACCATAAGTGTTTTGTAAAGTGAAAGGACCAAAGTTGGGAGGTGTAAACGTCAACAATTTTGGTCTTTAGCATTGATATATAATAAAAATATAATTGTAATTTTACTTGTCTTACGTTGCGTGAGGTTGAAACATAGAGTAACTCGAGTATATACCGTCAAATGATAATGTATTATATTTAACCCCGCTTGGGCTGGAACAAAATTTACGTCAAAACGTACACCAACTGCGTACATAAAATAAACACGGAAACGTATTATATTTGAGTTGACTCGTTTCCAAAAAAAAGGTTTACATCTAACATAAACCAACTCGAATTTATACCAACACGTACATAAAAAATATTAATTCTTTAAAGTAAAGGAACAAAAGGGGTAATCTCGAAACTTAGAAACTAAAAACATTTACGTCTAAATGTAAACCAACTTAAATTAATACTGACACGTAAAAACATATTAAATTTTTTAAAGTAAATGAACGAAAGGGGTAAACTTGAAACTTAGAAACTCAAGGATGTTAGCGACAAATTAGTTCTTTAAAAACGAAATTAGTGAATTAAAGTTATTGAAGAAAATAATAGGTTAAAAGCATATATTATATATGGTTTAAGGGTAAAGTTGGAATATTAGAAATCTAAGGAATTAATTTACAAAACTCTCGTAAAATAAAATAGCAGTTTAGGGACTAAATTTATTATTATCTAAAACTTTGAGGTTATTAGACTAGCCTCCTTCACAATCAAATACAACCCAACATTTAATATAAAAATAATTTCTCTCTCTTCCACTACACAACCCAACCCAACCCAACAATTTTTGACACACATTCACAACCTAACCCAACCTAAGTTTTAATAATATATATATATATATATATATATATGATTATATTTTATTGTATTAAAAATAACAATATTAACAATATTCATTTTTATTTCAAAAATTTAAAAGGTATTTATTTTAAGAATAAAAATAAAGTGTATTTAAATCATTTATATTTATAAAGTGTATTTAAATCATATTTATATTAAATAAATATTTTTTTAAACGAACTCTGTTTCCAATAAAATTTATACCGGCATGTTCACAATTTTTTTTAAGAAATACAGTGCATTTAGTTTTATTTTTAAGTTTAAATAAGACAAGTTATTTGAGTAATTTATTTATTAGGGGAAGAACTAGTTTAGATGGTAAATAAAAAAGAAATAAAAATAGTGGACCAACCAGGGGCGGACCCAAGTTATGGGGTGGGTGGGCGGCCGCACTCCTTGAAAAAAAAAATTTAATGGTATTTTTCGCGAAAAATCCAGACCGCACCCCTTGGAAGTTTTCGTCCGCACCCCTTGAAAAATTCCGACCACACCCCTTGTCCGCACCCCTTGAAAAATTCCAACCGCACCCGTTGGAAATTTTCATCTACACCCCTTAGAAAAAAAATGTTAGGAATTTATGTAAAAAAAAATTGTGAACACGGATTGAAACCCGATCAAATTATGTAAACAAGTTAGCCTACTAACCCCTTTAATAAAACTTAAATTCAATCCATCAAGCCCAATAACTTAAATTCAATAAAACTTTACTAGGGCTTATAATAATTACTAGGGCTTGAAATTCAAAATTTTAAATTGAAAATTAAGGAACATGGGCTATGGTTGAACACTTAAAGATCCTTGTTTATTTTGTATGTGATAGGATTAGGAATGAACAATGACTAGGGAAGTTATGTCGCGATTTCTCAAGAGGAAAGGGGTTGAACCACTTTTTTCGCCGGATTATTCTAATTAAAGACCAAGGTATGTTATAGATAAGTTTTTTTTTGTTCTTTTATTGAATGATTAAGAGAAATAAAAGTAGAGATGGTTTGAACTTTGATGTTTTTTTGTTTGTTAATGTGATAGGAAGTTAGGAACTAGGGTTTGATTGTTTGAGAATTGAAATGGACCCGACCCGATCTGATTCGACCCGCTATGAAACTTTGTTTGTTTGTTTTTACTTGTTTTACATGACCCGACCCGATCCGACCCGCTATGAACCGATTTTTTTATATAGCTAAAGGTCCAAAATCTTTAAAAAAATTGCGCACCCCCAGGAAAAAATCATGGGTCCGCCACTGGACAAGTGGCAAAACATATGAGCACATTTTGAAATTCTTGGGTCATGACCTAGGTCGTTTGAAGGGAGAACCAGGTTGCCAACTTTGTTTTCTTTTTTATTTTATTTTATTTTATTTTATATTAAAAATAGAAGCTAATGAATAATGATTTTAATATTATAATAATATATAGTTTTTTTAATATTTCTATTATTTAATATTATAATAAAGTTATTTTCTTTACTTTTTACCTTTAATCATTTTTTTAATATCACAGACTGAGATAATCTTGGTGTCAACCGGTATCGAGCCAGTACTGGTATCGAAAATACCAGTACGGTCCTGTTCGGTATCGGTACATGAAGGTATTTTAATATCACAGACTGAGATAATCTTGGTGTCAACCGGTATCGAGCCAGTACTGGTATCGAAAATACCAGTACGGTCCTGTTCGGTATCGGTACATGAAGGTAAAAACCGGCACTAATACAGAAAAACCAAAAGTTGGTGCCGAATTAATATTGGAAATCTTTTGGTTCGGGAAATTCAATGATGCTACCCGGTACCATTTGTTCGTCCCTGATCACGGGGACCGTACGAACAACAACGGTATCGTAATTTTTAAAAAAATACGTGTAATTTGTAATTACTTTACTTTAATCGAAGGAAGTGTATAGTGAATTTGTTAATCATAACTGTTTTAAAGGCTTAAATCATCTATTATCTTGAAATATGGTTTTCTAAAGATATTTTATATAGATATTTCATCAAAATAGTTGGCTTTACATGAATACAATGAACCAATAATCTCTTGGTCAAGTGGTTAAGGGGAGGTAGGAAGTTTTGTTTCTCTTGAAGGTCATGGGTTCAAATCCAGATAAGAGGACTTATCAAAATAGTTGGTTTTAATTAATGCATACAATAGACATTTGTTTTAAAAATATATTTTGTTATTAGTTTTCTTAACAACTTTAATACACACTCTCTAACACGACTTTGAATTCTATAATTATTTCCAATATAAGACTTAAACACGATTGAAGAGGCATATATATTATATTTTAATAATGTCCAATATTAACTTTACACAACTTGACACCACATTACCACTAGCCTAGACAGAGCCGTCTTCGAAAATTGTTGAAATTTTTTGGCCCTAGGTAAGTAGAAATAAGAGACCCTATAATATAAGTCAATAATTCAATTATAAAAAGAAAAGATAAATATATTTGTCTTAGTACATGTTTATATACTAGAAAACATAATAAATGAAAAATAGGCCCCTAAAACATATATAAAAACTAATGGGATTAAACCCACACATATGTAGAGTGGAAAATTGGTCAGATTATGCACCCGCTATACCAAACGAAAGATAAAACTCAAAAATTACAATCGTATTATGCCCAAAATATGCTTGCATCGTTAGTTTTTGTATGGGTAAAAAATATTTCAAGAGTTATTAAAAATTGTTTAGTTAAAAATTTAACATTAAGAATAAACAAAAAAACATAAATAATACAAGATTTGAGTTTTAAAATTAAAAAGAAGACTTAAAAATGAAATAGGAAAGAATAGCAAAAAATCATAAACAAAAAGAAAAGGAAAGAAAAACTCAAAAACAAAATTGTGTTAAAAAAATTGAAAAAAATGCGTGGAACGTAAAGTGTCCGACTGGAATCGAACAAGCGTTTCTCTCTACAATATTATCTTAATGCAAAGAACATACCACCAGGGGCGGACCTACCTCTTGGTAGGGGTAACCTCTGCTACCCCTTGGTCGGAAAAAAATTGAAAAAATTAGTGTAAATCTTGGAAAAATTTAACGTTTTTTCGATTTCGTTACAGCTTATTTATAAAACGTTACACCTTGGTCGGAATCCTAGATCCGCCACTGCATACCACCACACCAACCAATGCGTTGGCTACTAAATCCGAAACAACACATACATATACACTTACTATAGACAATAGAGATATTTAAAAAAAAAGGTTTCGGGCCCTCGGGGAGTTTGGGCCTTGGGCGGTCATCCACCCCACCCCTCATTCGGGCCGACCCTGAGCCTAGAAGCCCTTAGGTTCATTTTAACATTAGTTATGAATAAATTATGGGTCAACTCAAAACATTTGACGTCCATTGTTTACAACACCAAACTATACAATCGGTTCACGTCTCTAGTTATATTAAAACCAATACATGTTTGAGATATGGCAACCCAACTTATCTTAGGTTGTAAATGTGAGTAATCTTAAAAAGTAAGAGGCTTATATTGCAACTTTATGAAACTTCAAGGGGTAGGAGGCAAAAGCCGGTGGAAACCCAGAGAGTAGATAGTTATAAATTTCCAAACATGCAGGGCCAAAAACAACGCTCCTTCTTCATATTCAGAATTCAGCGACAACTTCACTCTATAACCCTTCTCTTCTCCTCCGCCTCCCAGCCTCTCTCCGCCGGTCAGCCGCCTTCCTCCGCCCTCTCCACCACCACCGGTCTGCCGCCTTCCTCCGCCGTCTTCACTTTAGGGTTTCACTAGGCGGCAACATTTACTCATCTTCTCCACGTTCACGTTGTAGCTAGGTTTACTTTTTTTTTTTTTTTAATAAACAAACAGTCGAAAGTTCACATCTCCCCCCTCCCCACGCATTGCCGCCGTTCTCCGCCGCCTATACACAGTCACCACAACAACAAATGGCTAAAGATGAAGCATATCTTCAAACCGTCATCTCTAAACGAATCCAACTGTTTGAATCTTACAAAGCTGAACAAATTGCACATCTCCAGTCAATT
The DNA here is from genome assembly GCA_030545235.1 of Helianthus tuberosus. NCBI lineage: Eukaryota > Viridiplantae > Streptophyta > Magnoliopsida > Asterales > Asteraceae > Helianthus > Helianthus tuberosus. Next base: position 165,190,948 of record CM060418.1, read on the forward strand.
TCCGGTGACCCCATTAAGTAAGTTTTGATCTTGACGTTGTTTGACCGGTTTGTTCTTTCAAGTATTTCGTCCCAACCATTGGTGTGCGTTATTTAATTGGGTTTGTTTGTTAGGGTTACATTGCTTGATGGGACTGTGAAGGAGGGAAAGAAGTGGGAAACAACTCCTTTGGATATAGCGAAGCAGTTACCGAATAAATTGGCGTCAAATGCTTTGATTTCTCAGGTGGATGGTGTGTTGTGGGACATGTCAAGGCCTTTGGAAGGTGATTGTCAGCTCAAGATATTCACTTTTGAGAGTGATGAGGGTCGCGATACGTTTTGGCATTCGAGTGCTCATATTCTTGGGCAGGTAATGATGTGAATGTGAATTTGGTATTTGGGGATTGAGGCGTGAATGGTGATGTTATTTGATTTGTGTTTGTTTTTTTTTTGTTTAGGCTCTAGAACAAACATATGGATGCAAGTTGTGTATTGGGCCATGCACTACAAGGGGAGAGGTATGTTTTTATCGTTTTCAAGGTTCCTTAGCTGTTAGGGTTGTAATAAGATTTTATATTGTATAGTGTAGATTGGTTGCTTAGCCTGTGTAGATAGATGTATTTTATTTCTTCAGTAGAACATGCTTTCACTTCGTTTATGGTTGTGTTACTAGATATAAAATTTACTAAAACCATTGCAGTTCTTGAGGTTTAATATTTTTGGTAGTTTTGTCTGATATGTAACGGTCTACGCAGTAACAATAGGTCTTATGGAATTGTTGTTGTAACAGGGTTTCTACTATGATGGTTTTTATGGTGAACTCGGCTTAAATGATGATCACTTTGATCGAATAGTTTCTGAAGCAAAGAAAGCTGTTACGGTACTTTATATCTCAATATATGTCTTTGTTGTTTCATCTATTACACATGCTAAATTAAAGCGCTCATATATTTTCCTTAGGAAAAACAACCTTTTGAACGAGTTGAAGTTTCACGAAAGCAGGCACTTGAGATGTTTTCTGAGAATAAGTTTAAGGTGAATTTCTATCTAACATATTTTAGAGTTTTATTATACTGATGAGTGCATTGGATTTTATTATTATTATTGTGATGATCAGGTTGAGATCATTAGCGACCTACCTGAAGACAAGACGATCACAGTTTATAGGTGTGGGCCATTAATCGATCTGTGTCGTGGACCCCATATACCAAATACGGCATTTGTCAAAGCAATTGCTTGCTTAAAGGTGGGGTTTGTTAAGATTAAATATTCCTCGGCTAATATGTATGCATATTTATCTGTGTTTTTATAAATAAATATTAGGCTTCAGCGGCTTACTGGAGGGGAAACAAAGATCGTGAGAGCTTACAAAGAGTTTACGGGATATCTTATCCTGACCAAAAGCGTCTAAAGGTTATTTTGCTGAATGTTGAATTATTGTTTCAACGCATTTTTAGTCTTTATGAATAATTATTTATTTATTTTGGGTGATATATTTCAGGAATACATTGCCTTGCTGGAAGAAGCGAAAAAATATGACCACAGAGAATTGGGCAAGAAGCAGGAACTTTTCTTTTTCCATCCACTTAGGTTTTGGATTTTTTTTTTAAGTTTTATTTGCAATCTCTAGCTTGTCGTGCTAATTTCAGTTTATATGCTGCGTTTCAGCCCAGGAAGCTGCTTCTTTCTTCCCCATGGTACTCGGATAACCGAGAAATTAATGGCATTTATACGAACAGAGTACCGTAAACGAGGTTATCTGGAGGTTACCACCCCAAATATATACAACATGCAACTCTGGGAAACCTCAGGCCATGCTGCCAATTACAAGGAGAACATGTTTGTATTTGATGTAAGTAATTTTCATACATGTTATATTTAAAAAATAATAAAAAAATAATCTTGTTGCATGTTATATTTATGCAGATAGAAAAACAAGAATTTGGGCTTAAGCCAATGAATTGTCCGGGACATTGCTTGATATTCGATAACAGAGTTCGTTCTTACAGGGGTTAGTTTTATTTTAATACTATTGTTCAAACTATAAGGCAGCTATTACAACAACTCTCATGATTTTCATTTTACAGAACTTCCACTTCGTATAGCTGACTTTGGAGTTTTGCATCGCAATGAAGCCAGTGGTGCCTTGACTGGTTTGACCCGTGTTAGAAGATTTCAGCAGGTAATGCAGTAGTATTTTTATCATTTTGTTATTGCTTATTGTTATTCTTACAATCTAAGCGTGTGTGTTTTCTTGTCTTAGGATGATGCTCATATTTTTTGTAGAGAATCCCAGGTAAGATGGAATATATTCGATCAGCTAATACTTGTCGTCTAAGGCTTCTTTCTTGCATTTTTTAATTTTATTTTAATTTTTACAGATAAAAGAGGAAGTGAAAAGTGTGTTAGAGTTCATCAACTACGCCTATGATGTATTTGGTTTCACCTTCGAACTAAAGCTATCAACAGTATGTGCATCCCTCTTTATACTCTATTGTTTACTTGGGAATGCTTTTTATCATATTTTTTTACAAGTTGATTTATGTATAATTAGTTGAAAATTTGTTTTATTATAGAGGCCAGAGAAATATCTTGGAGATCTGGAAACATGGGATAAAGCTGAGAAAGCGCTTGAAGATGCATTGAATGAGTTTGGAAAACCATGGCAGGTACGTCAAACACCAAATTTATTATAATTTGTAAGAATTTTATTTAAAACTGGATTTTAAGAATTTATTTAATTTGTTGGTAGATCAATGAAGCAGATGGGGCATTTTACGGTCCGAAAATTGATATATCAGTTTCTGATGCAATGAAAAGGAAGTTTCAATGTGCAACTTTACAGTTGGACTTCCAACTCCCCCAACGCTTCAACTTAACATATTCGGCAGAAGATGAAACTAAAAGGGAGAGGCCCGTTATGATACACAGAGCTATTTTAGGGTCGGTTGAACGGATATTTGCTATACTTTTGGAACACTATAAGGGAAAATGGCCATTTTGGCTTAGCCCTCGTCAAGCAATTGTTTGCCCTGTTTCCGACAAGTCCCAAGACTATGGACAACAGGTACCTACTGCGCAAAACATTAGCCGTTAATATTAGATAAATTACACGGCTAAACCAACACAATTGTCATTAATTTTTTATTTTTTTTTACAAATAAACGAGCTTTAAGATGATTGATCTTTATTGTTTATGTATTAATCTGGCAGGTAAAGAGCCAGATTGAAGCAGCTGGTTATTATGTTGATATTGACTCATCTGATAGAACAATACATAAAAAGGTATTTTGGAAATTCCTTTCACTACTGCTTATTGTTTTTTTAACATATGCAATTTCACACTCTCAAAGTAGCTTATTGTTGTTTCAAAATGGAATAATAAGCAGATAAAAAAGTTCATTGTGTGGTTATAGCTTATTATTATTTTTGTTATATAGGTACGAGAAGCTCAGTTGGCACAATACAACTACATACTGGTTGTTGGTGAAGAGGAAGTCAGTAATGGCAAGGTATGTATGTATCTCTTTTCAGATTATTAAATCAAGGTTGTAATGCAATTTAGTTTCTTATTAAAAACATGCTGAAATATTGTTAAATGACAAAAAAAAAAAAAAACCCTCGTGTTTTCTTATAGACGGGAAACAAGAGTATTTTTGTTTAAGGACATAGTTGCCATTAAGCCTATTTTGGTATAAACAAAATAGCTCATTAGGCGTGTTATTGGCTGAAGAAGTAAAATACATGTGAAGTTGATGAAAAGAAGTAAAATCCTTATATATCATCCCTATATACTATGGTAAAAGGTTTAAGAGCAGAAAGGGCAAAGGATCTTATATTTTAGCTTTTTTTTCTTTGTTATATTGTAGTTATACAAACAATTATATGACGTGACCAATATTTATTTGCAGGTAAGCGTGCGAGTGAGAGACGAGCAAGAATATTCAGTCAAGACAATTCCAGATCTCCTTGAACATTTCAAACAAGAAGTTGAAGCTTTTCATTAGTAATGCCAAACATACGGAACGCTTAAATGCTAGATTTTAAAAGTTTGATTGATTTAATTTTGTGAAATTTTTACAGTTAGTCACAGAAATTTATGATTGTGATCGTTACAATGGTTATTCAGGAATTCGCAAAATTAGTATGTAGAGTAGTATTATACAAAATGATTATGATTTGATAAACTTTAGTACAAACCAATGTTTTCAAAATCAGTCATTGATTGTAAGCCGACGCTTGAATTGTTTTCTACTCCTATTAACTATGGCTATATTTGCACTTTGTATAATTTGAATCCTTCACCTCTAGAATACAGAAGAGATACCTTACCACCGGGGTGTCCATTGGGAACAACTGCCAGAAAAAAAGTGGTTATTATGACTTTAAAATTACGACTTTAGAGTGAACCGGATACTTGGTTCTTCAAGCTTAGTGTTATTCATCTCTTTTGAACGGACAACAAATAAAAAGCCCGGCTACGTGGATTTATCCAATGACAAAAGGCGACTTCAGAGTTGTCTGGATTTATCTTATTATAATAGTTGTCTTAAAACAGTTTCATAACTTCATTGAAATTTAACATTTTCTTCAATCTAGGGGTCTGAAGCCACGAAATCAACCGAACATAAAATTATTGATATGGCTTACTCTAAATAGAAATGGGTGGGACTTGCATACGTCTAGATCAAGGGTTGTGCTTCACATGTTGACCAGTCTCTTTTTATAATGTTTTTAAAAGGTATTTATGTGATTATGTCACAACTTAAATTGATTGAGTGGTTATATATATTAAGATTAACAAGAAATTAGCATTAAGTTTCTAGTTTAAACGTAATTATTTATAGACATTTGTATTTTTTGCAAAAAAAAATTTCTATTTCCTTTTTTTAGAATAAGAAAATGCAAAAATAAAACTGTCTTCAGATTAAACATGTTGCATCATGTCAATTGTCAATTAGGGGGTGTTCATCGAATCGAATAACGAATTTTCGAATTACTCGAATCGATAAGTTAAGACAACGGATTTGATTAATTATACACGACGATGACAATAGCGATATAAAACGCTACGAGTAAAAGAACATGAAATCCGTATCTTAAAAGTGAATAGCAATAACCGTAATAAACCTTAAGCTTTAATCACATGTTAAACGCTACAATATTCTCGTGTTACAAGATATATTAACTTTTGGATATTGTTGGTTTTTTATATTTGTTTGTTGATAGTGTTCCAGCAACTTCCAAATCTAAGGTGTTTGGGATTGAGTTTAGAAATGACTTGTTGACTAATTAGCTTTTTGAAAAAGTTAATAAGTCATTTTAAAAAGAGGAATTTACGAAAATGGCTAAGAATAAAGTTGACTTACCAAAATAGCTAGCTCATGTGTCGTTGGAATGGGGCATCACCCCTCTTATGCCCCTTAATTCTTTAAATGGATGCGTGCATGGATGAAGCAGCAAGTACGAAAATGGGATACATGGGATAAGTCACGGACGCATGGGATGATGGGATGAGTCACGAACGCATGGGATGCCTCAAAGCTCCTAAAAGTAAATTTTATGAGTCACGGACGCATGGGATGAGTCACGGACGCATAGGACGCATGATGTCACTAAGACACGTGTCACTTCTACATTGGCGCATGAATGACCCTGCAGACGCATAAGCTCTCTCGTAATCAGTGATGCCCTGCTCCACCGACGCATGAGCTGGTCATTTTGGTAAGTCAAACATTTTCTTGGCTATTTTCGTAAATTTCTCTTTTCAAAAGCCAGGATTTGAGGATTTTTTCCAAATGACTTATTTACCTGTTGGCTCCAATAAGTTTAGTAAACCATTATTACCATAAATCTATTTTAAGTCAAAAAAATACAAATTTGTCAATAGTTTGCAATGGTTTAAAAACCGGTTCAGGCCGGTTGTACCGGTTTATCGTCCGGTAGAACCGGTTAAGTTTAAGCTACTTCTTGTTTGTTTGATGGGGGTGACTACATCCGGTGATTCTCTTTCGTCTGCATCACCACCGTCTATGCTCTCTCTTCCGACGATGGTTTTCAGGCAGCTGGTAGACTGCCGTTTGGTGGTGATCAGAAACGTAAATTTGGGTGAGTTTTATCTTCATCTTTTGATTATGAATATGCTTCCTTGGTTTCAATAGCCATAGATAGTTCTTATGCATTTATTGTTTAGTAACAAGCATAAATGTATTCTAGCTTATAATTCTCCCATGTTCGTGAACTTCAGTTCTTCGTGTTTGGGATGTATTGCTATTTCAAGGGAATCGTGTCATGCTCTTTCGAACAACCCGTGCTTTAACCCCATGAGACGACATTGAGAAATACTGTGAAGGTGAAAGGGTTGTATGATTTGAGCGGTTGGACAGTGACGAGGGGGCGAGTTGTTGCCATCATGGCGTGTATAACAAGTTTTCATTAAATATACATGTTTCCAACCAATTCCGACAATTAAAGTTTTAGAAAGTGAAATTAACGGTTTAAATAGTAGGTGAGAAAATGCTTTTCAAATAGTCAGAAAACAAGGATATGCAAGGATCATATCTATTGCTGCAGCAACCAACTGAGTCCAACAAAATCTTTCTGAGTTAACCAGAATTACAAATAGCAATACAAGATTAGTTCTCAAGAAAGTTGAGTGATCTAATGGTCCTCATAGTCTTTTTCAGCAACTCTCAAAACTTACTCTCAACACCTATTTCTACTGGTGATGCACGTGGGACGCGTAGGAGAATTTTTAACATCTCAAACTCTTCATTTTTATCATCCATCCAGGTTACCAATATAACCTTCTTCAGATTGGGTGACCTGGCCAAGATAAACTTCACAAACTCCAACTCAGACTTATAGTTACAAAAATTTTTAATCTCCAGTTCATTCAGATGCTCCAACCAAACATCTGAATATTCTTCCAAGTTAACGGAATGTTCTTCCAACTTATCGGCCTTTGTTTCAATACAACAGTCAGCATTAATCTACAGCAGGAGTCTTGTGTTAGTGAAATTTGGCATCAAAATCAAAACAACAAGATACAGGATACACTTCTACAATTTACCTGTAGCTTAATTTTCTCCAAGTTCGGGGAGCATTTGATCAAATCAGCAAGAAAAGGCAATCCATAGGCGTCAACAAAACACATATCTTCGATAGTACAACATTTTAGGTGGATTAGTGAGGCTGGAAGCTCTTCTGGAATCGAGGCTTGAACTAACGCCTTCAACCATAGGCAAAAACACAGCGATTAACAACCAAAGTTTTATTTTTTCTTCTTTTAACTGTATACAATGTGGATAAAAATTACCATAATGAGATAACCAGAAGTGGTCAGATGTTCAATCATAGGTAAACACTTGAATAGCTCCATATTGCTTGGCTCCATAAATGGATATTCATCACCAACAAATTGTTCTTCATATATAAGCTATATTGACATAAAATATTTAGATGAGTTTTGCAAGTCCACTAAACGGTTATAAATTTATTAGCTTACCATATACAAGCTCTTAAGCGATGGACAATTAGATAAAAGATGTAGAAGAGTTTCTCTAGAGATCCTTATTTTGTTTAAGGTTAAGCTTGTTAGGCTACCAAATCCATTGAAAATAGGTTTATGGTTGATAGCACAATATTCAAGATAGAGGTCCGTTAAGTGATGCAACGAGAAGACGGATAAGGGTAAACCATATGGATCCGAATGATAAAGCTTAAGTGTTAATTTCTTGATAGTATGGTTCCCCGACAAATGAAGCAGTATCTGATCAAGTTCAAAACAGGTGCGACCCGCATTCATCAAAAGAGTGAACTCATGTATTGGACCCTGGCGTAGTAACAAAACTTGGTGCATAGCATAGAAAAGTTCACACCTCATGTCCTTGTATCTCCTTGCCCGTTCTAAGTCAGACATTTGTGCCCAATCAGACCAGACCAATTGCCCCGCTTCAATTGATTTTTTAAAAGTATATTGAGAAAACACAAGTTTAGGAATTGTGGTCCATTTGTACCTCCATTCCCTTGAGAGGATACTTGTCCTTGCTGCTTCTGCAGTTGGTAAAATACATAGGATGGTTTCTATGATGGCTTGAGGGAGCGTAGTTAAAGACAGTTGTTGAGCTTTAGACAAACGTTTAGCTTTCATCTCAGTCTTTTTTTTGTTGGATCGATACTGCAAACTGTGAAATTGATGCAAGATGAACTCAGTTTACTACACACACAGAAAATAAGCAAAATACAACATAATAAGCGACGATTCAAAGAAAAGGTTCATACTGGTGTGGCTATGCTTCTTAATTGGGTTTTCCAGAGTGACGAGATTAACCATTTTCTTATTTATACCCATTCATATTTATGGTTGGGGTGTTTGGACGTGCCCTTTGAAAGTGATTGATCTAATGAACATTATATAAGTTTATAGTGTTACTTTGAGTGATATACCATTGTTTATTATTAACTTACAAAACAGTCATATAATCAGCAACAGTAACGATGAGTTAAGTTATCTATATAAACTTATTTTACTCTTGTTTTATCCATCACTTGGAAAACACTCAACACCATCAAAGTGATTATAACAACTTCAAACAAAAGAATTAAGAAACACATCAAAACCTTCTCCCACAATGCAATGCATTGTATTGCAACCTTCATTTATTGATTTAAGGAGTAAACTGCCAAAATGGTCCTTGAGGTTTGGTCACTTTTGCCAGTTTAGCCCAAAACTCAAATCTTTTGAATCTGGGTCCATGTGGTTTCAATTTTGTTGCCATTTTCATCCAAAAGCAAAATCTGGTTAGATTTTTCAGTTAACATCCAACTGTTTTGTCTTTTTCCTCCCTTTTAATGAAGGGCAAAATGGTCAGGTTTATTTAATTTGTTATAATAAAATGTTAAAAGGCCATTTTGCCCTTCATTAAAAGGGAGAAAAAGACAGAAAAAGCTAGATGTTAACTGAAAAATCTGATCAGATTTTGATTTTGGATGAAAATTACAACCAAATTGAAACCACAGGGACCGAGATTCAAAAGGTTTGAGTTTTGGACTAAAGTGGCAAAAGTGACCAAACCTGACCATTTTGGCAGTTTACTCTTAATTTAATGTCACATATAATAACTTTCTAAACACAACCCCTAAGTATAATACATTTATAACCAAATCAAATAAACAACTCTTGTTTGGCATATCTCACAGATGCTAGTCACAAATTAGGGAATATTAAACGGCTTAGCAAGCACTCTTAATTATGAAGTTTAACATTGATAATAACATTCAACTCATACATTAAACCTTGATTTACATTCTTATCGGCCTTACAGCAAAAGGATGGAGGATATGAAAAATCGAAAATTGTAAAACAAAGAATCTTAACCTAACATGAAAATAGAGAGATGAAACACCAAATAAATTAAATAATTAACTATTAACTGCAAAAGAAATGATCAAAAAGAGGAGATGATACCTGAGTAGTTACCAAGGAACCCAACCTTTACTGTGAATGAAATGGGTGCAAACCTATCTTATGAGACATCTCAGATATTTTTATTTTACATTGGAGAAAGGAATTATTTTTATAATTTATTTTTTTATTTTCTATGTTACTTGTTTTTATCAGTTTTGATTGATATAGTTTCATTATAATTTTATCAATATTCTAGTTATGTACTTTTTTTTTATCAAGAAGATAATAACTAGTAAAATTTCCTCGTGCTATACAACGGGAATTCGGTGGGTATTAGTTCGTTGTGTTTCGTTATGGTATAAACATTTGGTGTAGTAACTGAAATGGAAAATCCAAAAAGAAAAAGACAAGATATACTCAAAAGAATAACCACACATGTTTTACATCGGTTAAAAACTATAAAAACAAATCGCTAATCGTTCAACGATACCGATATTGTTCGACTTGAACTATCATGATACCAATATTGTAATATCCTAATATGGTACCATAACATCGGTTATAACAACCATGGTTCCAATATTGTAAAATCCCAATATGGTACCGTAAAAGTAATCAATATGGTACCATAAAAGTAATCTTTTTTGTTGTAGATGTGGATTCTAGTACCTTACATTGGGGTGCCTCGTCAATCAAATGCATAGTGGGTAACTTTTCATTTTCATACTTAGACCTCCGAGTCCGTGCTAATATGAATCTTGAGAAAATTTGTTATCACAAACATTCTTAGCCACGATTTGCAACTTGGAAAGTGGTATCACTTTCCTTTGGAGGCTGGATCACCCTAATAAAGTCGACATTAAGTAGTCTTCTCATCTGCTATTTCTTGTTGTTTAAAGCAGCACTCCATGTGATAGAAGCTTTGGAAAAAAATTCTTAAGAATTTCATATGTGGCGGGACCTTAAATGCATCTAACATTCATTAGGGAAATGAGAAAATGTATTGGCTCCAAAGAAAAATGGGGGGGGGGGGGGTATCGGTTCATTAAGGGCATTGAATCTTGATCTTTTGGGGAAATGGGGGTGTTATCATCACAATTCATCATAACTCTGTAATTTTCATGTCTACGCTACGCCTCTCAAAATTAGAAAGGAATTTGGACTATTTTTCATAATTTTCATTCATACATTCAAATAAAATCGAGCCGGGGGTCTCACTGGAAGCAGCCTCTCTATTCCTACCGGGTAGAGGTAAGGCTGTATACATCTTACCCTCCTCAGACCCTACCTTAGCTTTGCTATTGGTGGGATTTACTGAGTGTGATGATGATGATGATAATGACCTTCAAATAAAAACCTACCGCCTTTAATAGGCTTGCAGAAACCTACAAACTTGGAAAGGAAATGGTAGCACGCCAACCGATAAACTACCCACTAAGAAGGTGAATATGAAACATGTAGGAACATGGGAAATAAAGAAACATGTATGGCGATCATGCGGAAGGTGGCACACATCATTCCCTACTACTCAAACGATCATTGACCTAAAGGATAAAGTCGGCCAGGTTAAGGCGGGTTCCACAATGACCGCCACTCTGTCCGGCTAGTGGCATTTGGAGTCGTCTCAATGTAATGCCCCAAAACTCGAATGTTCACATTCGACATGCGTTTCCATATAATAAAACATAAAACAAAATGACTAGGCTATTTAACCTAGTTAAATAATTTAGTCAAAACATGAAGGAATGAAGTTTTAGACAAAAAGGGGTAGCCAGCATACTTGAGGGACTAAACTTGGACAATGAGAAGGTAAAATTATTAAAACACAAACACACATATGTGTGTGTATGTATCGACCTGCAGAAGAAAGAAAAAGGGGAAAACCCTTCTCACAACAAGATTCAGCAAATTGGAAGTGAGTTTGAGCAAAATCTGGATGCATGTGTGTAGTTCCTTAATTACTCAAGTATTCTAAACAAAAGGTAAGTCGAATTGTATGATTTGATGATCTTTGGTAAAGTGGGTTATATTTAATCCGTGAAATTAGGTATGAGTATTGGTTAGAATCACCATATAGAAGATGAATTATGTTTAATGTTGGTCATTTGAATGATTTGAAGTAGGACCCACTTGATGTAGAACTATAATGAAACATGATGATCATGAAGGCAAAATTTGATGTAATGTTAATGTATGAAGTTACATGTATTGAGTATTTGTTGAATGGATTAGATGTAGAATGAAAGACATGTGAGTTTAGTTGATTTTTATGATCCATGACATGAACTATTAAGAATAGGCATATGATGCTTGTACAATATGCTTTGTTAGTACTACGCACACCAAGTGCTTGATGAAATGTCTAGGTGATGTTGTATGCAAAAACATGGTAATTATATATAGAATGCGATAATAATGAAATTGTTAGAAAGTTTATATGAGGAAGGTGTGTTTTAATTAATCCATGTGAAGGTTTTTGTTTGAGTTCAAGCTTGGTAGAAGTATGCATTAGTGGCTTGCACTACTTGCTTGAATGGTTGTGCATACCATGTGTCGGACTAGTTACTTAATGGTAATTTAGAAATGGATGGATAATAAACGAATAGCTTGTGGACTTACTAGTGAATGATGATGTTGAGATTATGATAATTGCCAACCTTGAATGTGATTGTCAATTGTAGGATCATGAAAATGTTAGTATGCGTTGAATTAACGATACATGTATATGTATGTAATTAGTTGATCATGTGTTTATATGTGTCCTACACCATGATTATGAAATTTAAATGATATCATTAATATGGTCGACTATGTCTAGATGAGTACATGTTCATATGTTTAAAGTGTGTAAGTAGGACGGATAGGCTTTTGGAGGCATTTGTAAGGGTAGAGAGAGATACGCTATACAAGTTAGATTATTTAATGTGCTATACATGATGGTGAATGAGATTAGCATGGATTTAGAATAAGTAAATTGTAAATGCGAGTCTTATGCATGCTAGTAGTTATTTAACGAAAGTCTAGCAACCGTTTGGGTTGAGATTGAATGCTAGTGTTGATGAACATGTGTAATAACAATGTTTTGGATATGATGGTACAAATAGACAGGAGTTTTCACTAGCATGGACTAAAGCATGGAAGACTAATGAAACAAGAGAAAGCGAGGAAACTAGCATGAACATGGCGGGCACAAGGTAAGTGATTTTCGCAATCACTTCATATTTATTTACCTGAAGATATATATATATATATGGGTGGGAGTTGGCTACAAAGTCCATTTTTCCTACAAAGTGTAAAAAGTCATAAAACACCATAATGTCAACCATAAAACACACTCAAAACCCACAAATAACAAAGTGAAGAATACTAAGACGACATATTTGTGGGTTTTGTGTTGTGTTTTGGGTGATAAGGCTTTTATTATCGAATGACTAACATTAGTGTGCTTTATGTTGATTATCATGTTGTGTTTTATATTCATAGTTCTACGATGGTGTGTTTGAAGTTTTTATGGACCGTTAGGGTTTGGGTATTGTGTTTTAGTGATCTTCACTCTGTTATTTGTGGGTTTTGAGTATGTTTTATGGTTGAAATTGCGGTGTTTTATGACTTTGTACACTTTGTAGGAAAAAATGGAGTTTGTAGACGAACCCCACCCATATATGTATATATATATATATATATATATATATATAGGGTAGGGTTCTAGAGTGAACAACCTCCCAAGAGTGAACTGTGTGAACTGATCATAGCCCTTGATCATCTTTTTTGTTAAAAAGGATAGGATGGTAATTATACATTAAGTTGTTATTAATTATTTATTTTAATTAATTAATGGTAGTTACACTTTCCTATTTTTTTGTGATTATTCAAAATCAAAATATCTTTTAAATTTAAACAAGATGTATATCATAATCACCATTTAAAAAAGCCCAGATTTTTTTTAAATCCAGCAGTTCTTCGTCGATAAAAAACCCAGATTTCGAAGTACACATGTGTATCTAAAATTCGATTACGTACACTGAAGCATGAATCCCGAAGTACACCTGTGTATTTAAATTTAATAGACCTATGTACGGACATATAACCACGTGTACACCCAATTTACACAGGTGTATACACAGTTAATACCCATTTGCATAGGCAGAGTACACATGTGTACACCGACCTAAAACACATAACTGCTACTATAAACAGGTGTAAACCATTTGCATAAACAGAGTACACATGTGTACACCGACCTGAACACGAAACTAAACCCTAACATATTCAGCATCTTCACCTTCATCCACTCCGGTCATCGTCTCCGATCATCATCTCCGGTCGTCTCCGTCATACCTTCTTCATCTCACCAACAGTTCCGTCATAGTTTTCGGATTTATAACATCAAACATAACGAATCTGAAATAAACAAGAAATTACACACTTGATTCACTCACCAGAGAACACTAATCATGAATAGGAACCACCTCCACCTTCATTGTCATCTCCGGCGACTGCATCGTCTACCATCGTCATCATCATCGTTCTAGTATGGTTGTCGATCGGATGTAGAAGATATCGAGCATGATATGGTTATCGATCGGAGGTAATAAATCAATCGGTGGTGGTTGCCGTGGTGTTGTTTGTATCGAGAAGGGAAGAGAGAAATCGAGCAGGAGAGAGAAGCAATAATGGATTTGAATTTATGAGATTTTAATATAATGGAAACAATTTAGGTTTCCTATTTGAATTCTTTTGATTGTGTAATTACACATATACCCTTTTGTATTTAATTAAATAGAAAAAATTACCCAAATAATTACCATCATACCACTCATTTAAATCTCAAGATCATGAAAATCAAGGGTCTAGATCAGTTCACACAGTTCACAAACAAGGATGTTGTTCACTCATGATCCCTATCCTATATATATATATATATATATATATATTTGAATATTCGAAATCAAGGTGGAACATACAAATAAATGAGAAATGCTAAGCTCAGTTTTGTTGAAATGGTTGGTATGATGTTAAACCGGTAAAACCTCATGATAGGGGTAAATTGGTCATAACTTTTAGTTGAGAGATTTTAAGACGGATATGGGAACTTGTAATGTTAGGGGAAGGTTTGGAAAGAATTAATACCAGATAAGATATTAGCTAAAGGCGTGTTTGGACGTCTCGGGGCCGGCTTAATTGAGAAGTATTCGAAACGAGTCAAAAGTGGAATTAAGAAAATTCAGCCAAGTGTTATTGGGCTCTACCGTAGTTGTGTGCGTTCGGTGCAATATGTTTTTATTGATATTTTAAGCCCATTTTACGCATTAGTCAAGTTTTAAATTTATAAAACATGATATTCTACTAACACTAAACACACACTTGGGCAAGTGCACCTATCGTGAGCGTAGTATAGCGTTGGTAAAATACCGAGGTCGTCCAAGGACACAAGAGCTTTTAGTACCGGCTTATCCTCAACGTCTAATCAATCTAAATTTTTTGTTGAGAAAAGGTTTAAAAAATGAAAGTAAAAACTAAAAATGCAGAAATAAAAATAAAATAAAAACAGATAGACAAGATGAATCACTTGGATCCAACCCGCCTTTAATGTACCCTTTGATGATTTTCGCACTTTCGGACTTTTTAAGAGATTATCTTAGTTATAGTAGTATGCCCTTCTTTTGAAGGTGACGTTACCCTCAACCCAGTGGTTTGAGTCAGCAAGGATACAATCCCAAAGGGTCGGAATGTTGAAAGATAATTAATTAAGTTATTAATGCGAAAAGTGGTAGGCCCCTCTTTTGGAGGTGACGTTACCCTCGGCTAAGTGGTTTGAGTCAGCAGGCATACAATCCCAAGTAGTCGGTTTAATGTATTAATACTAGTTTACATATGAGGGGTTCAAGCCATTCGGACCCCCGCCATCCAATACCGTGGTTATTGAAGGAGGTCCTAGTAAACTTGAACCAGGTCCTTGCAAGATCTATACACTGAACAAGGCAAGAACCTTACTAAACCATTCCCTTAACCCCCGACCAGGTAGCCAACATATCTCTATATAGACCGTAGAGACATGAATGATGCAATCTTTTACTTTATATAGACAGTAAAGTAACGCCAAGACACCACGGACAAATGATAAAGAAAATTCACCTTCAACATAAGAAACAAGTTATTAAAGTCATTAATACAAAACCAAGTGAAAAGTACCGAAAGATTAAAAATCAAAAGTAATACATAAAAGACTTGTCTTCACCAAGTGATGTAAGAGGCTTAGCCAAACATGGCCTTTGATTGGCAAGAACTCTTACTATCAATCTTGGATCCCGAGACTACTACACACTCTAAAGATGGATGATGGTGGTGGGTGTTGGTGGTGTAGTGGTGGCAACGTGGGAGAGTAGTGGTTTGCCAAGGGATGCCTTTGAAGTGAACCAAGCACCTCTATTTATAGCCTGCACAGAGCCATGACCACGGCCCCGTGTCCAGTGGGAACGCCCCCGTGGCCAGCCTTTTCTCTTCCTTCATTAAATGCATTTGTCAGCAGATGGCCCCACATGGCCCCGTGTCCAGCGGGCACGGCCACGTGGTCAGAATCGTATCTGTACTATCAAGATTTTGCAAGATTCTGCATATCTTAGCGTTGACCACTCCCCGTGTTGAGCTGGGCACACCCCCGTGGTGGGCGTGGAAGCTTCTACAACTTTGTCTTTTCTGCAGGCTCCTGACCACGCCCCCGTGTCCAGTGGGCACGGCCCCGTGGTCAGTCTTCTGTTGACTTGTTTTTGCTTTGGGGATGCTGCCGAGGGGTCGGGCATGTCATGTTTATTCCTTTTCTTTGTATTTATGTTGGGTTTGGCTGTATATTTGTTTCTTTTGTTCGTTTAAGATCATTTGGCCTTGTAAATTCAAAAGGAAGACAAAAACACACTTTTTCTAACATTAGTACTCAAAAAGGGTTAGTTTTATGCCTCATTTGATATAATTTATATGTTACATTTTGCACACATCAGTAGCTTACGGTGGGTACGGTAGGGGTGATGGCATATTTTCACTGTAAGACAGTCTAAAGGCACCGTAGCGAATTCAATGCCACCGTAAGCTACGGTGGCCACTGTAGCTTACGGTGGAGGCCAGATGAAGAAAATTAATTTCTTTATAGTAACCCGTTTTCTATACGGAGTTATGAACCTCCTTATTGCCTAAGACTAATACAAGGACTTAATAAGCTCCCGAATGTAGCTTAATGCATAACGAAATTGTACGAACTTAATTGTGTTGCACGAATACGAAAAATGATTTCGGGCTCTTATGGGTTATACATAAATATGTGATTAAAACTTGTATATACAAATGTATTATACGTAAAGCTAAAGCTAAACCCCACAACTAATTGCTAAAAAAGTTTTTTTTAATTAAAAATCGCTACTTTTCGTCCCAAAAAAATCTATAGGATAAAAATTTTTTAATTAAAAATTGCTAAATTCCGTCATGTGCATGCGTATGCACATGTGCAGCGGTACTGTTGTTCAATTTTTTTTATTAGTGACGATTTTTGGTGAGGTATAGTTTTTCTTTTTTTTAGGGGTAGGGGTGGGGGATGTTTAGGTTTGTGGGTTGTGGTGGGTGGGGGTGAGTGTTTAGGTTTTGGGTGGTGGTGTGGTGGGTTTATTTTGTTGTATCCCAAAAAACACAAAAAAAATTAATATTTTTTTTATTAAAATCGCTACTTTTAGTATCCCAAAAATCATTAATTTTTTTTTTAAATTTTGTTTATTAACGAAAAGTAGCGATTTTAATAAAAAAAATATTAAAAAAATTGTATGTTTTTTTAAATTTTTTTGGTATTTTTGGTTCTGTTCACACTGGTTCTCACAGTTCTCGCAATAAAAGACGGTTCCTAACGGATCCTTCTCCTATATATATATTATATAATGTAAGTATCTGAAGAAAACCCATTTAATCAAGAAAACTTGGGAAACCTGGATTGTGTGGATAGGATTCATCCCCATAATCTTTTTAAAACACATGTTCAAAGGGCAATTTGGTTATTTTGTTGAAGCCATCACTTCACCCTTTCTCCATCCCATCAAAGGTACCTTTCCCAGCCATCAACCCATCACCTTTTTAGTCAAAACCCAACCCCAGATTTCAAACCCCCCATTTTCTTTCTACCTCAACTGTTTCTCTCTCAACATTCAGAACCCCAAAACCCACGGAGAAGAAGAAGAAAGCACTGCAGATCCAAACATTGCCGACGATCATTTGAGCATAAAATTGTACGGCGATCATTGGAGAAACAAGAAAAAACGACGGTGATTTTCGTTTGGAGGAAAACCCTAGATATGAGAGCCACATTTCAGTTGTTATCATTCGGTAAATGTCACCGGAAATGGAAGAAATCAAGAAGCAAGTGCAGAACCAAGTAAGTTTCCTGCGTTTTTTCCGATAAATGTCGCCGAAAATGTAGCTATTACGGTTTTTTTCCGATGATTGACGGAACAGACAACCATCTGTCTCATAGCTCGTCGATCGATAGGTGTTTAGCTTCGAATGTCTCGTGTTTTTGCGACTTTTAATCTGATACAAAATTGTTAGTTGTTTTGAATGAGAGTAGAAATATGTGTCTTCTTGTTCATATCTGATGTTGTGATTTTTTATAAGATTTCAAGTAGGATCCCATGACAACTGTTATGTGCTTAATTGGTTTACTAGAGAGTTGGTTTTATAAAAGTTAGGATTGAGATGTTCACTTGGCTGAGATAATGCTGAATTCGAGTTTTGTTATATGCTAAGGATGTTGACTTAATATTCTCGGGGACGAAAGGTTGTTTGATGAACTATTGGTTTGTTTGCTTTTTTGTTTGAAAACATGTTGAGAATAATGGCCATAAACTGTGTAGGAGACTGTGCAATTTCGTAATATGTGTTAAACCTGTCTTATTTTTATCAAATTAGGTAACATGTGTTAAACATGCCTTATTATTAGTTGTTTTGAATGAGAGTAGAAATATGTGTTTTCTTGTTCATATCTGATGTTGTGATTTTTTATAAGATTTCAAGTAGGATCCCATGACAACTGTTATGTGCTTAATTGGTTTATTAGGGAGTTGGTTTTATAAAAGTTAGGATTGAGATGTTCACTTGGTTGAGATCATGCTGAATTCGAGTTTTGTTATATGCTAAGGATGTTGACTTAATATTCTTGGGGACGAAAGGTTGTTTGATGAACTGTTGGTTTGTTTGCTTTGTTGTTTGAAAAATAAAAGCTAGATCAAAACATGTTGAGAATAATGGCCATAAACTGTTTAGGAGACTGTGCAATTTCAACTCAGAAAAATAGATTAGGTAACATGTGTTAAACCTGTCTTATTTTTATCAAATTAGGTAACATGTATTAAACCTGCATTATTTTTATCAAAAACATATTAGGTAAACCTGTCTTTATTAGGGTAACATGTGTTAAACCTGTCTTATTAGGTAAACATATTAGAGTAACATGTGTTAAACCTGTCTTATTTTAATCAAATTATAACATATAGGAGATTAATACTGATGTACTTGTTTTGTTCATAGGTGAATGGATGTTTTGTGTTCAAAATGAAGATGGCTATTAAGAAGCAAAGCAAGCTAGATTTTTGTTAACTTATGATAGTTTTTGGATCATTTTTATATATTTAAGTTCACATAAAACACTTTTGCCACTTTTGTTACCTTATGTATTACATTACTGTAAGATTAAATATATTATGTTTAATATTTAATCTAGTAGCCATTATAATCATTTACATAATATAGATCAAAATATATAATAACCTATTAAATAATTAGTTGGTAATTGTTGATGGACCATATTACCCTTATTAACTAATTAGGTTTCCTCCTGGGTGCCTATATAAAGGAATCTTATGTAGAGGTTGAGGGTTACACAGTTAGACACAAAAACCCATAAGCATAACATCATCATCATCGACCTCCTCTCCTATACCGATTCCCTTGTCGTTTTTCTTAGTCCCCATCATCAGTTAGCACCCTAAGGAGGAACCAAATCACAGTGACAATTATGTCGAACTCGATGTCATCTTCTCTGACTGGATTCTCCACTGCATTGAATGCCGTAACAGGTATGTTTTCATGTTTTCCTTCATGTTTGAACAGAACCGAACCAACATGTGGTATCAGAGCATATGTTGATTAGTCAGTTCTGCTTTATATCCGAAAAATCTGAAGACAGAATTAAAAAAAATCATAACAGATTCCGTTTTTTGCCATCCGAAATCCTCATTACGGATGATTTCGGATGATCACGGATCTAAGTTTCATCATCTCGAATGCATCCCGGATCATTACGGATGATCACGGATCTGGGGTTTCATCATTACGGATCATCTCTGATCATTGCGGATGATTTCGAATCATTAACGATGCATTTCAGATGAATGTTTGAATTTTTTCGCCCATCACAGATCAACAACTGACCATTTCGGATGAATCTCGGACTAAGTATTACCATCCGAAATCATCCGAAATGATTCGACTTACGCGTCTTGGACACATCCAAAATCATTCGAAATCATCCATTTCGGATAATCCGAAATCATTCGAAATTAGCCATTTCGGATGAATCCAAGACATGATTCATCCGAAATCATGAGTGTTCATAAAATTTGGCAGTTAATGTGAACTAAATTTTGGCTCGGGGCTCCGCCCCGAACCCCGTGCGGGGGCACGCTGTCCCCCTGCACCCCCCAGCGAACTCACCACGGTGTTCGATCCGCGCTAACGGATGGTTTGCTATTAAATAATTGGTTTTTGTAATTACTTAATTAGTTAATCAGAATCAGATAATGTTTTACAAAACCAAAATAGCTTAACTTGAATGAGTTTTGATGTTTCATTTCTGGCCAAAGCTGACTTGATACATCTACTTATCGTTTAAGTATTACGAAAGCTATGTTAAGTGTGCATCATAAACATGAATGTCTTAATATCTGGCCAAAGCTGATTTAATTCCTTCATAGATGGCATACTTAACAAGTGCATAACTAAAGTGATTGTCTCAATTTCTGGCCAAAGCTGATTTGTTACAACCACTTTGCACACATGCTTAAATGATTACACTTCTGGCCAAAACTGATTTGTCTTCGTTTAAGTAGAATTTTAACTAAGTCTATTATTTTGATGTTAGTAATAGACAATATCACAGCTTCATAATGTAAAATGGTCATTATTTATGCCTGCCTTAGTTTAACGTGCCCTTAGATCACATTAGGACTTCTTCCTTAGTATCATAACTTGCTCATCTTATTTCCACTATCAGCGCCCAATTGCGGGATTCCACCTTTGACTGGTGATAACTTTGCTGCATGGAAGGATGCTCTCATGCTTACACTTGGGCTGCTGGACTTTGACTATGCCCTAAGAGAGGATAAGCCAGCGGACCTTACTCCACAAAGTACTGTTGCTCAGTAGTTAACTCATGACAAGTGGACTAGGTGTAACCGCATGTCTCTCATGTTCATGAAGCAGTCCATAAGCAATGCAATCAGGGGAGCTATTCCTGATTCTGAAGATGCTAAAACCTACTTGGCTTCTGTGGAGGCGCAGTTCAAGGGGACGTCTAAAGCACACGCTAGTACTCTTATTCTCAAGCTGGTGACAACTAAGTATGATGGGAGGAGCGGCATTCGCGAGCACATCATGATGATGAATGACATGGCCAATAAGCTGAAGGGGCTGGAAATGGAAATCAGCGATGGTTTCCTTGTTCATTTCATCATTACTTCGCTTCCTTCGTCCTTTGAAGCATTCAAGATCAATTACAACACTCAGAAGGACAAATGGACGATGAGTGAGCTGGTCGCTATGTGCGTACAGGAGGAAGAGCGTATGAGGATGGATCGCACTACTGATGTTGCCAACTTCACTACCTCCAACTCTAAGAAGAGGAAGAACAATTATCAGAGGAAGGATGCTTCAAAAGTCCAAAGGCCTAATTCTAATCCTAATACAAGTGCAGCTTCCAGCTCTAAGAACTTCTTAGGCAATATCCGCCGCAAGTTCTGTAAAAAGACAGGACATATGCAGAAGGAATGCCCTGATTTTAAGGAGTGGCTGGCTAAGAAAGGTAACGATTATTTTATGATACTTGAGTCCTATAATTTAAGTGTTCCTGCTAATTCTTGGTGGTTTGATTCTGGTTCTATGGTTCATGTTACCAATTCAACTCAGGGATTCCTTTCAATCCGGAAGCTGGAAAGAAACCAAAGAATGCTTAAGGTTGGGGATGATCGAGAATTAGAAGTGAAGGCCATTGGAACATTACAATTAGTTATGAAAACTGGTTTATGTATTAAACTTTATGATACCTTATATGTTCCTGAGGTAACTCGGAACCTTGTATCAGGACCAAAGTTAGACATGGACGGTTTTATTGTTTCCCATGGTCATCTCAAACTCTCTATCCTCTATGATTCTGTTCTTTATGGTATTGGTATTCTGGATGGTGGTCTCTATAGATTATAACTAGAAGATAACTTTTCCAAATCTTTGTTGTCATATAACATTAATGAATCACTCACAAAGATGAAAGAGAAACGAGACTTAGAGACTTCATCCATGTTGTGGCATCAGCGTTTAGGCCACATTTCAAAAGAACGATTAAATCGTCTTGTAAAGGATGAAGTCTTACCTCCTCTCGATTTCTCTGATTTTGGAACATGTGTCAAATGTCTTAAAGGTAAAATGACATTAGCGAATAAGAAAGGTGCCACTAGGAGCTCTAATTTATTAGAACTCATTCACACTGACATTAGTGGTCCCTACCAAATCGCTGGCATAATAGGACATACTTCATTTATCACTTTTATTGATGATTATTCTCGTTACATGTACTTGTATCTTATTAAGGAGAAGTCTGAATCTCTTACAACTTTTAAAGATTATAAGGCTGAAGTTGAAAAGCAATTAGATCGTCAGATTAAAGTTGTGAGATCAGATAGAGGCGGTGAATATTATGGAAGGCATACTGATATGGGTCCAGCTCCTGGTCCATTTTATGAGTTTTGTAAGGGCCATGGGATTGTGAACCAATACACTATGCCTGGTACACCTCAGCAGAATGGTGTCGCTGAAAGAAGAAACCGTACCCTTATGAACATGGTGCGCAGTATGTTAGCCAACACTAATTTACCATTATTCCTCTGGACAGAAGCGTTAAAAGCAGCTGTTCATATACTCAATAGAGTTCCTTCTAAGTCTGTCCCTAAAACTCCTTATGAACTTTGGACAGGAAGGAAACCGAGTCTTAAATATATGAAAGTATGGGGCTGCATTGCTGAAGCAAAACTTTACAATCCTTTCCTAAGGAAACTTGACCCTAAAACAGTTACCTGTTTCTTTATCGGGTATCCTGAGAACTCAAAGGGTTATCGTTTCTATTTTCCTTCCCATGTCACCCGTATTGTTGAAACCAAGCGTGCCGCGTTCCTGGAGGATTTCAAGGTCAGTGGGAGCAGTACCAACCCTTACGAAGAATTGCAAGAAGTATAAGACGCGGGGGGGAGAGACTCGTCGCTTACCATTACTCCGATTACTCCTCTTGTACCCAGTGCAACTACTGTACCTGAAGCTACTGCACCAACTGCAAATTCACCTCTACAATCAGAACTCATTATTCCTCATGACGAAGGCACATCAAACGCTCAAAACCAAGACAACGCTGAACCCGATAATCCACTCAGGAGGTCATCTAGGCAAAGAAGGCCTACTAATTGGGATGATTATGTTACCTACCTGACTGAAATGGATCCCGGAAAGCTCAATGATCCTATTTCTTACAATGAAGCCATAAGCAGTGATCAGTCTTCTGAATGGAATAAAGCAATGATTGAAGAGCTTGAATCCATGAAGAAAAATGACGTTTGGGATTTGGTAGAATTACCCAACAGTGTGAAACCCGTAGGATGTAAATGGGTGTTCAAAACAAAACTGGATCCGAATGGGAACGTTGAACGCTACAAAGCGAGATTGGTTGCAAAGGGCTACACTCACAAAGAGGGAATTAATTATCAAGAGACGTTTTCACCTGTCTCTCGTAAAGATTCATTAAGGATAGTCATGGCCCTAGTAGCTCATTTTGATTTAGAGTTACATCAGATGGACGTTAAAACCGCTTTCCTTAACGGAGACTTGGACGAAGATGTTTACATGAAACAACCTGAAGGCTTTAAACCTGAAGGTCAGGAGCATCTAGTCTGTAAGCTGAAGAAATCCATTTACGGGTTAAAACAAGCATCACGACAATGGTACCTCAAGTTTGATGAAGTCATGAAGAAACATGGTTTTATGAAGAATCAAGTGGATCAATGCACCTACCTCAAGATGAGTGGGAGCAACTTTACTATACTTGTCCTTTACGTAGATGATATTCTATTGGAAAGTAATAGTTTAGACATGTTGCATGAGTCGAAGCGGTTACTCTCGCATAACTTCGACATGAAGGATCTCGGAGATGCTTCTTACGTCATTGGCATCGAAATTCACCGAGATAGACACAAGGGGATCTTAGGATTGTCCCAGAAGGCTTATATAGATCGTGTTCTCACGCGTTATAACATGCAACAGTGCAAACCCTCAGTCGCTCCAGTAGTTAAGGGAGATGTTTTCGGCTCATTCCAGTGTCCGACAACAGAGGTTGAGAAGGAGCATATGAGCCAGATACCTTATGCGTCAGTAGTCGGGAGCCTGATGTATGCTCAAGTCTGTACTCGCCCAGATATCGCTTATATTGCTGGAATGCTAGGCCGTTATCAGACTAATCCTGGCCTAGATCACTGGAAAGCAGCTAAGAAGGTACTTCGATATCTGCAAGGGACGAAAGACTATAAACTAACTTATAGAAGAAGTGATCTTTTAGAAGTGGTGGGCTATTCTGATTCTGACTTTGCCAAGTGCAAATATGACAAGAAATCCACTTCGGGCTATATCTTTATGTTAGCAGGCGGCCCTATCTCATGGAAGAGTCATAAACAACAGTTAACCACAACTTCCACCATGATGGCAGAGTACATTGCTGTTTATAACGCAACCTGTCATGGAATGTTGCTTAAAAATCTGATCGCTGGACTCAGAGTCGTTAATTCCATTTCTAGACCATTGAAGCTTTATTGTGATAATTCAGCTGCCGTTAGTTTCTCGAACAGTAACAGTTCGACTGGAGCTGGTTTATATCTCGATACAAAATATCTATTCGTACGTGAATGAGTTGAGGGAAATAATCTTTGTATCGAGTATATTAGTACTAAAGATATGCTTGCGGATCCGATGACTAAAGGTCTCCCTCCTAAGGTTTACGAAGAACATGTTCGGAATATGGGATTTAGTAAAGACCTTATTTAAGCATATTGTACTAGCTTATGTTTTATGATTAATGAAATTTCCTCAGTTTGATTTTGTATGTCTCTTAGAATATGTTCAACCGGTATAATGGCATATAGACAAATAAAGTTACAAATCAAACAAAGGGCTTACGCGTATTTTGATCATAACGATTAGGTTTTAAATTAAGGCTATAGTATGATTAATGGGGGTCCTGAGTCGCATAATGATTCAACGGCTGTATTTCTCTGCTATAGTACTTGTATAAGGCTAAAATGAGTGTTAACTCCTGATGAGGCTTATCTAATACTCATGGTAAATGATTACTCGGCTAAGTGGGAGAATGTAAGAGTAAATATATTATGTTTAATATTTAATCTAGTAGCCATTATAATCATTTACATAATATAGATCAAAATATATAATAACCTATTAAATAATTAGTTGGTAATTGTTGATGGACCATATTACCCTTATTAACTAATTAGGTTTCCTCCTAGGTGCCTATATAAAGGAGTCTTATGTAGAGGTTGAGGGGTTACACAGTTAGACACAAAAACCCATAAGCATAACATCATCATCATCGACCTCCTCTCCTATACCGATTCCCTTGTCGTTTTTCTTAGTCCCCATCATCAGTTAGCACCCTAAGGAGGAACCAAATCACAGTGACAATTATGTCGAACTCGATGTCATCTTCTCTGACTGGATTCTCCACTGCATTAAATGCCGTAACAGGTATGTTTTCATGTTTTCCTTCATGTTTAAACAGAACCGAACCAACAATTACAACTTCCAGGAACCAAAACCCTGAAGATGTTACATATGTTAACATAAATAGATTCTCTTAAAATCAGAAGAAGTATTACATCTCGTACAGAGGAGTATTGGTGAACGTAATATAACATTACATGTACCACATAACATCATTAAAAGTAAACCATAAAAATGTTGTTGTAAACCATTCCATGAAGCACGTATACCATAATGTCAGAAAAGGGTAATATAACATTAAATGTTACCCATAACATCATTAAAAGGGTAATATATAAAAATGATACAAAATGTATAAACTTCATAATTTATTCGGAATATCTCGTTTATTTTACAAATAAAAAGTCGTGTTTTTTTGTGGGATAATTAGCTACATATGTAGTAACAACGTTACACAAGTTACTTATAGTTACCCCAACCCTTTTTTTAGACACAAAGGGGGGTTGCACATATGTAACACATGTTTATAACATGTGTTATACTAGAGAGGTAACACATGTATAGCCACGTTACACATGTTACATAGGAGATTAATAAGTTTTAACTATAGAAGATTAATATTGATGTACTTGTTTTGTTCATAGGTGAAAAGATGTTTTGTGTTCAAGATGAAGATGGTTATCAAGAAGCGAAGCCCGCCGAACTATTACAACACATCATCAGGTTTTCGTGGTGACGATGGTGTGTTTTTTGGTTGGCTGCTATGTGTTGTGAAGATGGATGTTGTTGTGAAGACCATTTTAGAAGCATTACAACTATTGATATAAAATTCATTTTTATTTTCATTGTTAGTATGCCCATTTTTGGATGAATACGGATGTTGTTGTGAAGACAATTTTTTTGGGATGCAACAACTATATGTAACATGTGTAACCGTGACGTTGTAACACATGTAACACCTATATGTAACATGTGTAAGATGGTTATACAGGTGTTACATATGTTACCCCATAGTGTAACATATGTTATAAACATGTGTTACATATGTCAGCCCCTTTGGTGTCAATTTAAACTTAGTAAAATTACATATGTAACAACATTACATCATCCAAAATGTCATATCAATGAACAAACAAGTAATATATGTAACCATAAGTATATGTGACTAGTGTAACGAATTAAAGGGACAAACGATACACTTCATGTTACATATGTACCTAGAGTTGTTATTAACAATGTTATTAGTAGATAAAAAACCTGCATTAATGTATATTTTTTACATTGAACCCAGCTTATTGGTCATAAGTCTTATACATGGCAATAAGTTCTTCCAGTGCGACGTATGATTTAACAATAATATGATGATATTGCTCGTTGATATTCGGTGTCCACAATTTAGTGCCATTAGAAGACTCGTAAAGATGGTAACGTGGAGTATGTTCTAGATCATCTATGGACATAGGTACGGATGTTAGTATAAGTTTACATGCGTTATGAACGTTGTAATACGTTTAGCACCCTTGGGTAACAAAAAAAAAAGATCACACATGACACTTGTCGCCATGTTACACATGTTAATTGTGTGTGCACATGTAACATCTTCTCTACAACATGTGTAACATCCTTAAAAGTTGTGTTCCTACTCTGCTTTATATTTTGTAAGTACTTATAGGTAAACATGTTTTAAAGATACAACATGTAACATGTGTTACACCGAAATGTTACACAAGTGTTTCTAGTTTACACATGTTACATCTTGTGTAACTCTGCTTTATATTTTGTAAATGTTTCCAGTTTCCAGTTTAAACATGTTTTAAAGATACAACCTGTAACATGTAAGTACTTATAGGTAAACATATTTTAAAGATACAACCGTATCACCTTACAAGTTATATGTTTTGCTGACAAACGCCATGTCACACATGTTACACACTATAGAGTGAAACAACAGTATTGAACGCTACTACACATTTCCCATTCTGTCGTAACATGTGTAACCTTTTTAGGGGTACCGATGTTGTAGGTTTATACAAGCTTAAAATATATACAAATGATCCAAATCTGATCATACATGTGTTACCCTCTAGTGTAACATTAGTTACAAACATGTCTTACATATGTGCAGCCCCGATTTTTTGTAACAAAGGGGTTGAACATATGTAACACATGTTTGTAACATGTGTTACACTAGAGGGTAACTTCTGTACAACGTCAAAGGTACCCACCACATGCCCTTCATCGACTTCTTGTTCCCATTCTTCATCGGTTTCTCCATCTACCTTCTTTCGCTTTATGGCCACCTTTTGTCGTATCCGATATTGTGGTTCTCTTTCTTCCTGCCAAGATCCCTTCTCGTTTGGATGCAACTGCTATGGTCAAGTCGTAATAACACAAGTTACAGTCCAGCATTTTTAATCTACTAATTAAAAAAATAGTAGTAACATAACTAACACTAGCTACCTTCTACCCAATTATGCCCTGAACTTGAAGTCTCCCCAAATTTTGAGTTTTTATCTGCATCATTTCACACATAAAAAAAACTAAGTAAAACCACCCAAAAAAATGTTACATATGTAAACAGTTACCATACACTTCAAACAACTACTATCCGGTGGGACCAACTCCCTCGCTGCAAGCACTAAAAAAACATGTAACATATGTTAGCACAACCTTTCGTATTTGTTTGTCGCTGTATAGCTTTTGTTTGTCGTCGTATAGCTTTTGTTTTTGTTTTCTGGAGCGCCTTCGTGATCGAAGGGAAAGTCTTTCAAACTTCTACTACGACTTTGTTGTATCTGATGGGAAATTGAATGCTGTGTTTTGGGCTGATGAGATCTCCAAGCTAAACTACAAGGCTTTTGGGATGTGTTAGCGTTCGATGCTATTTACCAGACAAACAAGTTAGTAGATATATTACACCTAATATATGAAACATGTTGTACATGTGTTACACATGTAGCTCTTATGTTACAACCTTTTCTATTACCTTAAAACAATTTGTAACATGTGTTACATGTGTTACAGATTTGCCTTTTTTTAATTTTCTGACAGTTGTACATGTGTTACACATGTAGCCCTTATGCTAAGGGGTTTTGGAAAAAAGATAAATTCATTGTTACTTCAAAACGATAGGCAATTCTAAGATGTGTTACACATGTTAGAATTGTCCATTGTTTTGAAGTAACAATAGGCATTTTAAAAAGATTCCTTTATTCTTATTTCAAAACATAGGCAGTTGTAACATGTGTTACACATGTAGCTCTTATGTTACAATCTTTTCTAACAAATGTAAGGCGTATTACATGTCTTACACATCTAACTATTAAGATAAATGGTTGTGAAGAAATATATCTTTACTGTTACTTCAAAACAATAAGCAATTGTAACATGTGTTACATGTGTTACAGATCTGCATTTTTTACATTTCTGACACATTTACATGTGTTACACATGTGGGCCTTATGCCAGGGGGTTTGGGAAAAAAGATAAATTCATTGTTAACGATAGGGAATTCTAAGATATGTTACACATGTTAGAATTGTCTATTGTTTTGAAGTAGCAATAGGCATTCTAACATGTATCTGCATAATGTTGTGAAAAAAGATTCATTCATTGTTACTTCAAAACAATAGACAATTGTAACATGTGTTAGACATGTAGCTCTTATATTACAATCTTTCCTAACCAACGTAAGACGTATTACATGTGTTACACTTCAGAATATTATGCATATACCTGTTATAATGCCTATTGTTAATTCAAAACAAATGACAATTCTAACATGTGTAACACATGTTACAATTGCTTTTTGTTTTGAAGTAACATTAAAGATATATTTTTTCATTGTTACTTCAAAACAATAGGTAATTGTAACATGTGTTACACATCTTAAAATTGTTTATCTTTTTCAAATAACAACAGGCATTCTGACATGTATCTGGATAATGTTAAGGGTTGGAATAAGAATATGCATTTAATTTTGAGTTCTGACACTTGTTACATGTGTTACACCGACATGTAACATGATTTTATGCTAACCGCCCACCCCTTTTTTTCCCAGGTACAGTCACCTAGCTTATCATATATACAAAATATAACATACATACCATTTCGCCCCATAGCCAGCGGAATTGCGCTACTCACATCAATATGCACCACTCCTATTAAAAAATTAGGAAATGTTTTAATCAACCCAACTTAGTACCTACGAAAACACTAGTCAATATAAAAAGAACAAACCAAATCTCCTTTTTTGTATTTCAGCGATTGGTGTGTCCGAGTCCCAATTAGTAATAAAACGCGTTAAATATCACAGGAAGATGAAACAACACAAATAACTGAATTTCAGTTATTAACATTTATTAGAAGAAATTTCCTCCTAAATTACACGCCAAAAACATCATTATATAAACAAAGGTAAAACATAGCTTCCATAATCACTTCAATCTATTCATTTTCTGCAAAAAAAAAATCGTTAACCAAAAACGCCAACTTAACCAAAACGCCAAAAATGGCAACAATCGTTTCGTGGAGATACACTTTGGGAATCAGGCGATACGTCCTTCATTTTGACAACAGAAGGAGGGTGTATGTTAAGACGGCCAGGGCAATTCTGAATATGGAAGAAGAGATACAGAGGCAAATCTTATCCATTGGCATCGCTCTAGACAACGAATGCCATGAAACGCATATGCTTATGAAATCATTAACCAGCAAATTTGGACCAATCAAAGGAGATGTGAAGCCAGACCCTGTCATGACATCATGGCGTTTTGATGATGAAACAGACATGGTGACGGTTACATACGACAGCGGAGAGCAGGAAGTCTACTGGCTAGAGAACATCATGACAAAGCAGCGACTGGGTTTCATGGCAGAATTGCATAACGCCACTTGTACGAACACATAAATAGACTCAAAATTGGAGTTAATGCAAGACATGTTCAGGTGGAGGCTTCAGAATCTTCAGGAACAAGAAGCTGATGAAGGTGAATGTGATGACATGGATTAAGATCCAGATGAAGACTCCGAGGAGGAAGAAGATGACACAAGTGATGGATACTATTAGGATAAAGTACCTTCTGACGAAGGATTTTAATTCTTTTTCCTCTTTTTTTTTCTTCTATGTAATCTTCTTTTTCTTAAGATAATTAAATGATATATTTCTATCTTTATTAGCAAAACGCCAAAAAAAATACTAAAAATGGTTAACCCTAACAAAACGCCAAAAATAACAAAAAATATTTTTCCTGCTTAATATTTTATTTACTCCGTTATTGTATTTTGTCATGTTGGTCTGCATAACGCCATTTAAAAAAAAAGCCAAACTTAGAAGATGGGACGTCTATAACCTATAAAACTGATAAAAGCTGATCAACACAGTAAATACAAAAACAGTAACTGAAAAGACAGTTACTTTATTACTATCATTTATTGCATTAAAAAGTCCCGCCTAAACTACGCGCCAAAAAACTCCTATAAGAGAGGGGTCTATACACAATGAAATTAATCACACCCAGAAAACACAAAAACGCCATATCCTCTAGAAACCACTCCCTTTAAAACGCCACAGATGGCAAATCTTTCACCGAAATTGATCCTTTTTCTGAGGGGGTTAACTCAATAATATTTTTCTGAATGAGATGGACAAATATTCAAGAAAAAAAGACTGATGACAGTGATATGTCATCATGTGAGCTTTGTTCTTGATGATTATATGAATGGAATAAAGGGTTCAACACAAGTGTAAAATGCTATTTTGGACTCCATTATTACAAATATGTAACACCTCGTACAATCACGTCCAATGATGTATTGACACGTGTAATAAACCCTAATGAAGTCAAACATTGAATTTAAGGGACTAATTTTTCGAAAAATCAAAAACTTTGATTATGAAAGGACTGGAAGTGTTAACATACCTAAAATAAGATTCTGAATAACCTCGTACGATATTTATATTCGCAAATGAGCCACTTGTAGATCAAGTGTATCCGTTTACGTAATTAATTGAAAGTTTGCGCAATAAAGGGTTAAAAGCGTCAACATGTTAATTCTTACCTCTGAGTGACCTCTTAACAAACCGGGAGCTTCATGATATTTTATTATATTCTCGGGAATGCCAATTATTGGCCGTTTAAGGTTTTTATGCCTATAAGTAAAGTTAAGCGCAACTTTGCAAGTTAGAGGGACTAAAAGTGTCAATATGTTTAATTATACCTCTGAATGACCTTTTAGCGAACCCGAAGCATCGTGATGTTTAATAATACTCCCAAGAATGCCTAATATGGATTAGATGAGGCTTCGACGCTATTAAACGATGAAATGCGCAAGTTTACGCATTAGAGGGACCTAAAGCGTCAACTTTTGGATCTACGCCTTTTGGTGACCATTAAGCGATCTAGAGCATAGAAATAATTAAAATCATGCTTGGGAATGCCCATTATGGGCCTTGGAAGTCTTGGATATCATTAAACGACATTTCGCGCTACCTTGTGCGATTAAAGGACTATTTGCGTCAGACTGCAAAGGTATGTAGATTCGTAGGGTATCGGACCTTTCGGAATATGAACATGAGTTAAACATACCCTATTTATCCTTTATATAGCTTAGATATAGGCTTGGAGGTGTTTAGTGCACAAAAATAAACTTCTAAGTCAAGCAGGGACTAAAAGTGTCAAAAAGTGCACAATGGTTTTAATCAATTCTATGGGCCATTTTGGGCACCCATAGTATTTAAAAACAGTGGGTATGAAGTGTATGGTTCAGATTTAATCACGTTTAACGAGGAACGATCCTAACCTTCCTCTAAATCCTATGAATACCCCATTGAGCTTAAGCTTTCATTGGCACCTCATATCAATTCTGCTTGCTCTCTGAATTCTTGGAGGATCTTGAGCTTCTTGAGAACCTCCATCTGTCCATTGGACTCTTGTAAGTGTCCTTTCGTGCTTAGTTTAAATTATTTAGCGTTTATAGCCGAAAAGTCAAGCGTTTTCAATAAACGCTTTGAATTTTAAACGGTTGAGCCATTGTTCGCAACGAACATGGCTACGTGACCGTAATTAGGTAGGTGTTAAACCCTCAAAAGGGCACCTCCTAATTACCACGTTTACTCAGTCAATTGTCGGGTCAAACTTCTTAATAAAAAGTCAAACGAGTCAGTTTTTATTAATAAATTCATAACTAATAATACAGAAGTTATGGAACATGTTTTAACACTTAAATAACTTGGTAATTAATATAAGAATATGTTTAAGCATGTTCAACCCGACAATTCTAAGTATAGGCTCGGTTCGGAACCGAAAGTCGCAAAAGTAGACTTTTGCTTTGAATTTCAGTTCTGACCCGATTTAGCTTAGTTTAGACATGCCTTATAATTCCATTAGGACCAGGTTATAGGTTAGTGTAACCCTCTGAGGTTATACAACTTGGTTCCTTAGTTATATGATTCATATGCATGTTTCCGTTAAATGCCTAAATGTTGACTATTATGCCCTTTTAACCTTAAAACAAAATTTTTGAAAATCTGAGAGGATAGAAACCTTCATTACTGATTTATAAACTTGTCCCTAAAATTTGACATCAGTTTGAGGTCTAGATTAGGAGTTATGCTCATTAGCGTAAATGAAAAGCTTTTTATTAATTAAACGGCATAATTAGCGTATAGCCTATCTAAACCTAAATTTTAATAACAAACTTTTTACCCACTAATGTAAAATAATATTTTGGGATTTTTGAAGATTTTTATTTATTTTTAGGCTGAGCATAACATAGGGTTCTAGCTTTGATTCGGCTATTATCGGTTTTGCCCTTTTGGCCTATAAAATGAGTTTTACAAAACATTTTGATACCAAACTTTTTGCTACTGATTTTATATGATAAATAAAACATTTTAAGCTTTCTAGAATAATAAAAATATCAGCTTTTCTTATAAAACCCGGAAATCGCTTAAAATCGTCTTTTTACGCGTTTTAAACGCATAGTATGTATTAAAACTATTTTAAATATATAAGACTTGATACCTACTGATATTTTTAGTAAATTTTTATAATTAAACAGTAGGCAAAAGTTTTAAACTCAGAATTCTAATTTTGACCTTTAAAGCTTATGTGAAATTACCAAAATGCCCCTTCGGTGCATAGTTTGGTTATAATTAATAAATTTCGCATATATGCAATGCCATACTGATATAACTTATTAAATTAAGTATTTTTACTGATTATATCAGACCTAAATCTCAGATTAATATATAAACTCTTTTATAACCTCTAAAATGACCAAAATACCCCTTTCGGGGTTAAATTTGAGTCTAGATTCGTTTTGGGCATAATGGAAGGTATCTTACTGATATCACAACATATTTTAAGGCATATTAACTTAGAAAACCTTTTCATAATTCATTTGGTTACCCGTTACGCACTTTTCGCGTTCGGATCGGTTTATGTAACTAGTTTGCCTAATTTAGCCGAAACGGGTCAAACCTTATCATTTTTGTCTCAAAATCCAGAATGTGTTTAGTTTACCCATATTAAACAAGTATACAAACTTTTCGGGTCTAAACCACATTCTAAATCCGGTCTTCGCTTAATCATGCGTTTGAACCGTATCTTCCTTTAAAACTAACCGGTCTAAGTTTAGGCTTAATTAAAGACCCGTTAGGAATCTAATAGGTTATTAAAAACCTCTGTTCCAGATTTAGGAGCCCAGTAAAAGCTATCTGCATTAGCTGATTGAATACGGTTGAGATAAATTGAATAATTTACTCAGGTAAATACTTTTAACTTATTTTCCCTATACGGGCTTGGGGTACGGTCTATAAAATACCGCTTGGTCGGGCATCGAATGTTTAATCGTATGAAGGTTAATTTATTGAAATGACCCGTTTAAATTGTTTTGTTTGCTTAAAGCCTTTGGGGGGTTAATGTAACACCTCGTAAAATCATACCCAATAAAATAAAGACACGTGTCATGTAAGGCAAACGTGTTATAAACCCGGATCAAGACAAAAGATGTATGGTAGGATTTAAAAGTGTCGACATGTTAATTAATACCTCTGAGCGACCTATTTATGAATCCCAAGACCCTAATTTGTTTTGTAAACATCTGATATGTTCAAATCCGGTCATTTCTGATAATATATAATTCAAATATGCAAAAGATGGGATTCTATGTGCAATTGCGACAAAAAAATTCATATTAGAAGTATTCTTAGAAGAGTCCAAGGCAACATAAGTGCATGGCAAGGCATGCATAGCTTTTCAGAACTGATCAAGTGGTCCCATTCTGTTGCTATAGGCCCAAGATTCGAACTATGAAAGATTGCATGGTCAAAGCTTGAAAGTTTACAAACTTTTGTCTTCTGGTCATCAGATACGGACCGTATTGTCACACCCCGACCCGCAACGGGAAAAGGTAATCGGGGCATGATTGGGTTAACTCGAGAGCTTATGACTTGCTATTACTTGTTTTAAATAATAATTTATTCATAACAAATGTTACACAAGACAAATAATTCAAATAAACAATTACAAAAGAGACATTTATCAACAACCACCAAGCTACACTAATCTGTTTCTTGTTAACTAAGGCCCATCCTATGTCCACTCTTCTCTTCGTATCATGTGTAAAAATGGTTTTTGGGTCAACAAAAGTTGGCGAGTGAACCTTATTGTTTTTGGAAAAATAATATGTTTAAGTTTGATTTATTGTGAAAACGTGCGTTAACCAATGTAAGTAAATATGTTGTATGTCATATATCATAGCTCATAACACAATCTCAAAAAATAAACAAACCAACTGAAATGATTCAATAAATGCACACATGTTGCACGGTATTATGGTGTGCCAATGAATGAATATATGTTGCACGGTATTATGGTGTGCTGCAAGGTCTAAGCTCAATCAAACGGGGCTGACCTCGTATGGGTGGCAACGTCAAGTTCCGCCCATAGGTAATGGGGAACAGACGAGCCTATGATGATGTGATATCCAAAATGTATGAATTGCACCAAGTGATAAACAACCAAACAACACATAACACATCCTCAAACAATAAACAAACCAAATATAATGATTCATATGAACGTATGCATGTTGCACGGTATTGTGGTGTGCTGCAAGGTCTAAGCTCAATCAAACGAAGCTGACCTCGTATAGGTGGCAACGTCAAGTTCCGCCCATAGGTAATGGCGAACCGACGAGCCTATGATGATGTGATGTCCAAAATGAATGAATTGCACCAACATTATAAACAATCAAACCACACATAACATAGATACTCCACATAATGGTAATTGCACGGAATTGAACTTGTAAAACGCGATAAAAACATTGCGACACATGATACACCCCAAAACGTATAAATAAGATGGAAAAAGGGGAGTTGTAAGATTCACTCACAGTGGTTGCGTTTGCGATCCCTTGTAAAATAACGCACGAGTAAAAATTGAGAAACCAAATGAACGAGAACGATTATCCTAGATAATTAAGAATAACACGTAACGATCTCATTAAATACAATTCCTAATATTTAAGGTTTAGAATAATTAAATTTAGATATAACAATTTATCTCCTTTTTTTATGCTATTTGTGGATTTAAAGATTAAGTTATAAGAGAAAAGTAAAACTGTTAATTAATAATATTAATATTGAATTAAAGGTTTTATTGTATAAAAAAAAATGAATTTGTCCAAAAGAATCATCAAAAGCCAGTCTTAACGGGATTCGAACTCGTAACCCGGAAGAATCTCTACATTTTTATTCATTTATACACTAACTAAGTTCAATCATTTAATGGCTTTGTAATTAAAAAGAATAATTGCGCGACAATACCGGAGGCCGTGTTCAAGCCCGCGACCTCCGGTTCGTTCACACATTCCATGATCCACTGATCTATGATGAGTTTTGTGGAGAAACTGTTATAAGTAATGTACTTGAATTGAAGTTAGTTTGGTTTATTGGTGTTACACCACAATAACCACCAATGCTATAACATTCCAATATATTATGCTTGGATTCTTATTTTACTAATACACCAATTAACAGTAGTATTTTATTTACATCAAATGGCAGTTTCATCACCTTCTTCCAAGACAATACCCACCACCTTTTTTTTTTTAAACTTGCAGTTGAAGAATATAACTACAGTTTTTGGATACGCAAAGAATACAACAAAAAGAAATAGAATTGATAGCGAAAAGAAGTTATACCTGAAGAACCAAAGAATCGTGTTTAGGCCGGAGCCTGCAAACGAGGGTTTGGATCTTGTGAGAGAACTTGGGGAACAGTCCTACAAAACAGAAAACCGTTAGGCTCGCCGCAGAGATGGGAGGGCCCCTCTGCGACCACCCTCCGGCGTGAGGATAAGTATTGATAGAGAGAGAAAATAGAGAGAGAAAGTAAGGACGAAGGTTCAGAAAATCGTACTTGGCTTTGTACTTGATGGGGTATTTATAGTAGTCAACTGAGATGACATCATCCGTCCAGACGCACTTGAATGAAAGTTCGTCCTCGGAGGCTCTTGGTGCGGACGAACAGGTTTCGGATGTCCGTCCGAGTGAGGTCTTGTTCGTCCCATGGATCATGTCCGGCCTCGGACATGTATCTTCAAGTCCCCCAGTTTGGTAAGTCTTTGTAAAAACTTAGCAAACTATAATTTCAAACTTTTTTGTCCTACTCGGATGACGTGTAGCCATGGGAGTGGTCTTGGGTTGATGACGTGGCAGATTCTGAATGGTGTGGGTGACCTTCATTTTCTTGACCGTCAGTCACCTGCTGGTGACGGTAGCGGAACCCGTGTGGGAAGTGACGGTTGACATGATGGGCACCCCACCGACTTACTTCTCCTATAAATCTGATTTTTACCACTTCATATTTACCTTTTCTCCTCTCTTCTTCCATCTTCTCTGCTGTTTATCCTCTTTAATTTTCTTCTTCTTCAAAGAAAAAGGTGCGTCCTTATTCTTCTTACTTTTTTAAAGTTATGGCTCCTGGTAAGGAGAATCTTTCGGAGAGCGTGAGCGTGCTTACCCAACGGCAGTTGGATAAGTTCATTAGAGATTATAGGATTCCCCTTGATCTTTACCCGGTCCTTCCCTCCGAAAGGGAAGCAATATATCCGTTCCGTCAAGGGAAGTTTCCTTTTTATACTCGCGTCTGTAATTTCGCGAATTATAGGGTTCCTTTCTCTCGCTTCTTGATTAGGGTTTTACAATATTTTAGG
Source organism: Helianthus tuberosus (assembly GCA_030545235.1). Lineage (NCBI taxonomy): Eukaryota > Viridiplantae > Streptophyta > Magnoliopsida > Asterales > Asteraceae > Helianthus > Helianthus tuberosus. The sequence goes on from CM060418.1 coordinate 165,228,636, forward strand.
GTTCATATTTGTCAGGTTAACCCCTTCGGCCTTAGCCGTATTAACCATTTTGAAATTTCTTGCCGAGCCTTAGATCGGAAACCGGACCTGAACGTTTTTCGTTATTTTTACGAGTTTATAACGGCCGGAGATTGGTATACGTTCGCGCACCGAAAGGGTGTCCCTTCCCCATCCTCCAGCGAGCGATCTAGCCTAAAAAATTGGAAAGACAATTTTTTCTGGCTGGATGACCGCTGCCTCCCGGAGGATATGAGGTGGCGTTTCAAGGATCAGACGATGTCCTTTGATGAAGACTTTGTTTATGACGAAAGTCTTGTCCGTGCCCTGATTGATCATAAATCTCCCATCCGTCCCCTTTCCGAGCATTTACTTTGGTTAGGTCGAGTTAGTTTTACCTGGGCCCGAGGGGATAGGGAATGGCCGATTATTCGCCGAAAGCGTGATCGTAAGTTCCGGCCCTTTGCCTCCCCTTCGGTCACTATTCCTTGTTTGTTTTGCTAAACCCCCTTTTCTATTTTGGAAATGCAGGTGCCGCAATGTCTTTACTCGATGCTCTGAAGGTTCCAAGCGCGGATGTGTTTGATTTTGACTTTGAAGAACAAGGTGAAGAAGACGTTCCGTTTATGAAACAGATAGCACCTTCGGCTCATCCCGTCCGTCCGCAGGTGAATCTGAATGTGACCGGGCCATCTGTTGCCGAAGCAACTTCTTCCATTCCTCAAGATGTGCCCGAACAGGTTGTTGTGGAGACTGCTTCTTCTACTCCGAAATCAACGAGGGAAGCTGTTGGTTCGTCCGGATCTCAGTCTGGCAAGAGATCGTTTCTTGATGATGTGGATGATGACCCGGAGGTACGTGAATTAGATGAGGCCCTTCAATATCGGCCTTCTTCTTTGAAAAACAAAGGTGTGATTCCGGATGTGGAAAAGGTTCGTTCTCGTAAGAGGAAGACCGAGCCGATGTTAATACGTTCTACCGATCCTCTTCCTTTGCCCCAGTCGAAGAAATCCAGGAAGGGTTCTCATTCCGAAGGTAATGTGATGGCTGAATTGGATGAACATCTTACTGGAGGTAGGTTTTCTAGGGAGGAGGCCGCATTGGCTCGTAATAAACCAACTCCTGTCTATTCAGGTGGCTTCGTACCTGATAGTGAGGTGGAAAGCATGGAGATGGAGAATCCGGTGGTTACGGATAAGGGAAAGACTCATGGTGAGCCAAAGGTGGTGACTTTTTCAGGTACGCATTTGGGCTCATCCTTGGGTCCGGACTGTTTTGCAGATGATGAGGAAGATCAAGTGTTTTCTCTTCCTTCGTCTTGGTTCGGACCTGAGTTGATGTCCTTTTTTCGATATACAGATTTGTTTTCGGATGACATGGATATTGACCCAGCAACTGCCGAAGAAAAGTTCGTTCCTGACTGGGACATCCGGAACAAAGATTCGGTGATGGATACTTTGGTTGCCAGAACTATGCTTTTCAATATCAACACTCCGATAGATCATGCAAGGAGTCGGAAGATGAAGAACCCTGATTTAGGGGCTGCGGTTTTGACCAATCAAGCCCAATCGAACATCTTTGTGACAGAGCTATATCGTCAATGGGTAGAAGCGGAATCGGTTAGGGAGAATTTGGAGAAAGAAACTCGTTCTTTGAAGAGGAAGGTTTCAAGGTCACCGGACGCAGAAAAGAAAATCAACCAGCTGACCCAAGATCTTCAGACTCAGCAAGAGAAGGTTAATTCTTTGATTGCTCAGAATCAGTCGTCCCAAGCGGCTGCTGCTGCTGCCGCAGAGGACAGGGATAAGATTTCTTCGGAGTTTAAAGCGTTTTCCGAATCGATGAAGCAGAAGGATGAAGAGCACAAGGTAGTTTTAGCGAAGATGGAGGATTCTCTTAACAAGGCTCGTCTTGCTTATGAGGGCATGATGGCTGGTACGTCTTTTTTCTGGTTTAATAGTCTCTTTATTTCTCTTGTTTTTCTAACATTTTTTCCAGAACGGGATGCGCTTAAATCAGGGGAAGCTGATTTAAAGGACCGCATTGAGGAGATGAAAGGCCGTGAAGAGAATATGGAAGCGGAGAATGCTTCTCTGAGAGCTAAAGTGAGCGATCTTCAAGAGACAAAAGTCTGGATGCTTTCGGAGGGGGCCAAGCTTTTGGCGAAAAACATCCATAAAGGTAAGGAGATGACTGCTGCGGTGGCTGGGGTTAACAATGCAATGAGCGCGGTGGGAATCAACTCCGGCTTGCATGCTGGTTATGTTCATGCCTTGCAGAAAAAGACCCCTTATAAGGATGTTCCACTACTGAATCGTCAAGCTACGGAGGAGCTTAAAACAGCGGTTGCTTGCTTTGATACCCTTACGTTCCCGGTGATAGAGGATCTTCCGAAGCTTAGCGATGCGCCCCTTGACGAAATTAAGAAAGTTTTACGTTTTGCAAACGACGATTCTCCGAATGAGTAAAGTGGACATGCCCGGCTTCTTGGGGTATGCACTTTGGAAGTTTATAGTTGATTCAGTTCTTTTGGGAAGGTGGACATGTCCGGTAGCTTGGGGCATGCACCTTGTTTCGGATGAATGTAATGATGTTTTTACTGATGTTTGAACAATTATCCTGTGTATAATTATGTAACTTCCGGTTTATACAAGTCCGGTTAGTCTTTGATGTAATCACTTGTTTATACATGCGTCCATGTTTTGTTTTACATTTTATTTTGTTTCTTGAACGTTCATTTTAAAGGCACGGATCCGACTTATTTTACTTAGGATAATTTTTTGAATGAAGGCAAAGGACGAACGAGACCAGCTCGTCCTTACCTTTTAGGGTTAGCATCCCTAATTCGGCCGAATATTAAACTTGTGTTCCAATGTTGTTAAAGATAGAAAACTTTATTCTATTTTCTTATCCGGAGTTATGCTTCTCCGATTGACATGGTAAAAACATTTTATGCAATCCGTGGGTAAAACCCTCCACGGTCTTTTGAATTTATAATTTATCTGGTGCGGGCATAACCATCCGCATTACAGGAAAATAGAAAAGTGACGGAAGCCGTAGCTTCCGTGTTACAGTCTTATTTTAAGATAGGAAACTTTAAAGAAAACACTTTTTAAGGTGAGCTCCGTTCCATGTGCGCGGAACGAGGGTCCCATCCATTTTCTTGAGCGTATATGCACCGTTCTTTCCGGCGGTATTGATCAGGTACGGACCTTCCCATCTTGGAGCCATCTTTCCAGTGCCTTCAACCAAGCTTGCTTCATTACTCCGCATGACATAGTCCCCGACTTTGAACCGTATCTCCTTCACTTTTGAGTTGTAATGTTTTTCCAACTCTTGTTTATATTTCGCCTCTCGGATCGCCGCGAGCTCTCTCCTTTCTTCGGCTAGATCCGCCCATGAGACGCCTTCCCTCCCCAAGCGTTTCTTAATGCCCTCCACGATGCTGCGGTTGGCTCTTTCTACTTGCCCGTTGGCTTGGGGATGGGAAACCGAAGCAAAACTTTGCTCAATCCACATTCTTTCACACCATGCTTTGAATGGTTTCTCGGCGAACTGTTTTCCGTTATCACTGACTATGCACATCGGCATTCCGTATCTGAACACTATGTTTTCCCAGACAAACCTCAGCACTTGCTCCCCTGTGATGGTCCGGAGTGGTTTGGCCTCGACCCATTTTGTGAAATAATCAATGGCAACCAATAGGAACCTCACCCCTCCAGTGGAAACGGGGAAAGGACCCACAATGTCAATCCCCCACTTCTGGAAAGGTCATGCCGATGTTACCGGAACGAGGTTGTTCTTGGCTCGATGGCTAATGGGAGCGTGCCGTTGGCAGTCTTCACATGATTGTAGTTTGTTCACTGCACTCTGGTGCATACCCGGCCAAAAATATCCGGCATTCATTACTTTAGCTATAACCATCCTTGGTCCGGCATGAATGCCGCATATTCCCCAGTGGATTTCTCTAATGACGTAGCTGGCTTCTTCTGGCGTTAAGCATTTTAAGAGCGGACCTAAAAAGGTCTTTCGGTAAAGTTGCCCGTTATGGATCTGATATTGCAGCGCTTTGACCTTTAACTTCCGAGCCTGAGCTTTGTCTTCTGGGAGTTTTCCTTCTTTCAAGTAATCCACGATCGGAGTCATCCAGGATTTTTCAATTACAGAAACTGACATGACCGACTCCGTCTGCTGGATGGCCGGGGCTTGCAAGGTTTCAACTAAGACTTCTTTTGATAGATGACAAAATGCTACGGATGCGAGTTTACTCAAGGCATCGGCCTTTTTGTTTTTACTCCGCGGAATGTGTACTATCTTGCAAGAATCAAAGGAGGAGATTAAACTATTTACTTGCTGGAGATACCGAACCATGTTATCCTCTCGGGCTTCGTACTCTCCACTGACTTGGTTTGCTACCAACAATGAATCAACATGTGCTAACACGGAGGTTGCTCCGGCTTTGGCTGCGGTTTGGAGACCTGCAAGGAGAGCCTCGTATTCTGCTTCATTGTTTGAAGTTTTAAATTCGAATCGTAAGGCATAAGTGTACTCTATCCCTTCTGGATCTATAAGGATTAGCCCTGCCCCTGATCCTTCTTTACTGGAGGCTCCATCCGTATATAAGTTCCATACCCTTGGTAGGGCGGATTTTTCTTTGGTGCTTTCTCCGGTCGGAACCTCCGTAAGGAAATCTGCCACCGCCTGGCCTTTCACCGGTCCTCTGGTACGATAGGTGATGTCGAAAGCGCTGAGTTCAATTGCCCATTTCGTGAGACGTCCGGAGACCTCTGGCTTTCTAAGAATTTGTTGGATCTGGAGACCAGTCTGTACTTCTATATTGAAAGCTTGGAAGTATCTTCGGAGGCGTCTAGAGGCGTGTACCAAAGCAAGTGCCAACTTTTCGATCATCGGGTACCGGGTTTCATAATCTTTCAAGATGCGGCTTACGTAGTAGACCGGGATTTGTGCTTGATTCCGATGCACTACGAGCACTGCACTTATGGCAAAATGAGAAGCGGAGAGATATACCGTGACAGTTTCTCCGGTGATTGGAGCGGTTAAGGTGGACAAGGATCCAAGACAAACTTTCAGCTCCTGAAATGCCGAATCGGCTTCCGGTGTCCATTCTATTTGGCCTTTTCCCGTTCGTTTTTTCAACACATTCATGAAAGGGATAGAACGATCAGCCGCTTTTGAAACAAAACGATGAAGAGCAACAAGCTTTCCGTTTAATGACTGAATTTCTTTGACAGTTTTGGGGGGTTGCATAGAGACTACTGCTTTGATTTTGTCTGGATGTGCCTTGATTCCGGACTGAGTTATCCATACACCGAGAAACTTCCCTTCTTCTAAACCGAAAGAGCATTTTTTGGGATTAAGTTTAAGATTGACACTCCGAAGCCTGGTGAAGGTTTCGAGTATGTCATCAATCATGTTATCTTCGGCCTGACTTTTTATGACCAGATCGTCCACATAAATTTCCAAATTCCTTCCGATCTGGTCCTTAAATGCCTTATCCATCAACCTCTGATACGTGGCTCCGACGTTTTTTAATCCAAACGGCATTTTGGTATAACAATAAAGCCCTTCATTGGTTACGAATGTTGTCTTATCCTCGTCTTCCAAAGCCATCTGTATCTGATGATAGCCTTTGTATGCATCCAAGAAGCATTTAAGGCGGAAGCTGGAAAGGGAATCAATCTTTAGATCGATCTCTGGTAAGGGATAACAATCCTTCGGACATGCGTTGTTTAGATCGGAAAAATCTACGCACATTCTCCAGGTTTTATCTTTCTTGGTTACCATTACTGGGTTAGAAACCCAGGTCTGGTAACGTACTTCCCGGATGATTCCGGCACTTAACAATTTTCGCACGTCTTCAGAGATTGCCTTGTTTCGAGCTGGAGCCATGTTTCTTTTTCTTTGAGCCACTGGCTTTGCCGAATGCGACACTTTAAGCTTATGTTCAGCCAAACACCGAGGAACTCCCACCATATCGGAGGTTTGCCAGGCGAATACATCGAGAGAATTAGATAAAAGCTTCCACAACTTCTTTTTGGTACGTTCAGGAAGTTGAGCTCCGACTGCAATTTTTTGCTCTGGGAAGTGCGGATGGATAGCCCATTCTTCGGTGAGAAGATTCGGAGGCTTATCAGTACCCTTGCTTTGTCGTATTTCAGCTACGCAGATCGTTGATTCGGAGTGCAGAGTTGCCACTCCTGCTTCGGTGGGAAATTTTAACGATCCATGAATGGTAGAACTGATGATACCAAAGGCACACATACCGGGCCTCCCTAGAATAACATTATGGACGGACCTTGCTTCAACCACTAGATATGTCAAGCTGACTGTTCGGACCAAACTTCCGTCTCCTAACGTTGTTGGCAAGGTAATTTGCCCTATGGGCTGTACCACCTCTCCGGAGAAACTTACCAGTGGCATTGAAACTTGAATCAATTTTGCCTTAGTCTGTGGAGCTAGCTGCTGAAAACACTGCTTATACATGATTTCGGTGGCACTTCTGCTGTCGACATAAATCCTCCGGACCTTGTGACCTGCTATGATTGCGGACACTATGATTGGTCCATCCTTGATTTCTTCCGGATTGATGGGAGGAAAAGCAATGGGTTGCTGCATCCAAGCAGCCATGTGGTGATTGGATCGCTTGATGCCTTGATTATCTGCTCTTCTGATCATACAAATTGCTGGTTGGTTGTTCGGATTATCTCCCGAATTTCCTGAAGATTTTCCTTCCTTCACTTCTTTCACTAGATGCGACAGCTTTCCAGATCGCACTGCTTTTTCTATTTCTTGCTTCAGGGACCAGCAATCATCTGTGTTGTGACCTCGGGCATGATGGTAATCACAGTACTTCTTGGAATTCTTATCACCCGGGTTTCGGAGTTTTGGCGGAGCAGGGAAGTTTGCCCCTTCCGCACTGAGAATTTCACTGGGAGTTTTGGAAAGATCTGATAAGTTGTAAAACCTTGACCCGGAACTTCTTCCGCGTGGAGGTCTGTCATTCCTGCTGTAGGGGTGCGAACGTCCCCTATTCCCAGATGGGGTTTTATCAAACACCGACCCACCGTTTTTCTTCCAAGAAGACATTTTGTGATCTGACTCCGGAGCTGGGTTACATGCGTTTTTGCCCCGAGCAAAGGCTCTGGCTCGCTCCATGAGTACCTCCATTGTCTTTGGGAGATTTTCATGTAATTTTTCGACCAACTGATTGTTCCGGACTCCGTGACAGAATCCGGAGATCCTCAGCTGATCAACTACTCCACTAATCTGCATACTCTCCCGGTTAAACCGGTCAATGAAGCTATCCAAAGATTCTCCGTCCCTTCTCCGAATGTTGTGAACTTCGGTGATTTCTTTGGAGTAGTGCCTTTGCTGGCTAAAATTTTGGAGAAATAATCTTCGGAACTCTTCAAAATCGTTGATCTCACCTTCATTCAGCGCATCAAACCACACTCGAGCAGCTCCAGTTAGTGTTTGCGCGAACATGAAACACCACGCTGGCATCGGCCACTGTTCTACCCGCGCGGGTCCGTCGAAATCGAACATATGATCATCTGGATCAGTTGTACCATCGTACTTTTTTACTGTGGTTGGCATTTTGAGCTTCGGAGGAAGTTTTGCATGTGTGATGCGAGCGCTAAATTTTGACTTAGCAGTCATGGAAACTGGGTGATACGGTTTGGTGAGTTCCGGATCATTAACTACGTCCATCTGTGCTTCATTTCGTATAGCCATTGCTGGCGAAGGTCCGGACGAACCCTGGACATACCCAGTGTAAATTTCCGAGGTAACAACTGTGGAAAAAGTGGGAGAGGTAAACATCGTAGGACCCATGGTCCTTATCGGGGTTTCTTCTTGAAATAACCTGGTTCGTAAACCGAGGATTTGTTCATCTCTAGCCTGTTGTGCTTTCAATCGTCGCAGAAGACTTGCATTTTTGGAAAGAAACTCCGCGTCAAACTCAGATGTTTGCGAAGTAGGGATTAGATCAAAAGGCAAGGTTGTTCCCGGCCCTGAGCTTAAAGCAGCTGAGGTTATGGAAACAGTACTTGCTGGTGCTGTAACTTGTGTACTAACAGTTGTAGATCCCAGATTCACAGAACCTGAGGCCGCCATTTGTCAGTTCTTTACTCAAGAAATTCACCGGAGTGAAGGACTAAGAGCTTTGAGATCGGATGGCGCCAATTGAAGAACCAAAGAATCGTGTTTAGGCCGGAGCCTGCAAACGAGGGTTTGGATCTTGTGAGAGAACTTGGGGAACAGTCCTGCAAAACAGAAAACCGTTAGGCTCGCCGCAGAGATGGGAGGGCCCCTCTGCGACCACCCTCCGGCGTGAGGATAAGTATTGATAGAGAGAGAAAATAGAGAGAGAAAGTAAGGACGAAGGTTCAGAAAATCGTACTTGGCTTTGTACTTGATGGGGTATTTATAGTAGTCAACTGAGATGACATCATCCGTCCAGACGCACTTGAATGAAAGTTCGTCCTCGGAGGCTCTTGGTGCGGACGAACAGGTTTCGGATGTCCGTCCGAGTGAGGTCTTGTTCGTCCCATGGATCATGTCCGGCCTCGGACATGTATCTTCAATACCGAAACCGAGTTAATCTTCGGCGACGTTACGGGTTCCGGCGAGTGTTATGGTTCCCGATTCCGGCAACGACTTCGTCTCCGACGCTGCAGGTTTCTCCGACGAGGTCCGTATACCTCCGGTGGTTGTGAGTAGCACAAGTGTGATGTATTAGAAAGTAGGAAGTGTGTGAAAGGTGGTGGCAGCCGTAGTCGTTCGTGGTGGTGGTAAGAAAGTTTCAAAATTGTGATGAAATAAATGGTAAAGAGGGTCATATCTATATTCATGAACGCCCTAAAAGCGGAAAGTGCGAAATCGAGACTCCATCCCGATCAATCAGTTCTAATCAACACGAAAAAGGAAACGCGTTTTTCAAAGATCAATCAGTGGTAACTGAAAGATACTTGCCATGCTTGTTATCTAAGGGCATGTTTGGTTGACAGGAATCCATAGGATTTCAAGGGAATTTGAATTCCATTCATTTGTGTGTTTGGTTGGACAAATTAGTTGAATGGAATTGAATTTCAATTCCAACAAAATCCCTTATTTAATGGAATTCAAATTCCTTCTAAATTTCAAAGGAAAGTTTAAAAAACAACGGGAATGTTTCCAAAGTTACGGAAATAACCTCTTGCCTCTTTCATTTTTGTCTAAAAACCAAAAAAAAAATAAAAAAAAAACAAAAAAATTGTAAAAAATCCAAAAAAATAAAAAAATAATAAAAAATCCAAAAAATTCTAAAAATAAAAAAATTCTAAAAATTCAAAAATATAATAAAAAATCCAAAAAATCCAAAAAATTCTAAAACATAAAAAAAACTCTAAAAAATAAAAAAAATCTAAAAAATCCAAAAAAATTCTGAAAAATCAAAAATTCTAAAAATAAAAAAATAATAAAAATCCTAAAAAATAAAAAAAAAATAAAAAATCTATAAAAACCCAAAAAAATTCTAAAAAACAAAAAAAAATCAAAAATCAAAAAATCTAAAAATCAAAAAATAATAAAAAATCCAAAAAATACAAAAAAATTCTAAAAAAAAAAATAATAAAAAATCCAAAAAATCCAAAAAATTCTAAAAACTAAAAAACTCTAAAAAATCAAAAAAATAATAAGAAGTCCAAAAAAATCCAAAAAATTCTAAAAAATCCAAAAAATAATAAAAAAATCCCTAAATTCTAAAAAACCAAAAAAATTATAAAAAATCAAAAAATTAATAAAAAATCTAAAAAATTCTAAAAAAACTAAAAAAAATCAAAGATTAAAAAAAATCTAAAAATAAAAAAATATTAAAAAATCCAAAAAAATTCTAAAAATAAAAAAATTTAAAAAAATTCAAAAAAAAATAATTATTTGACTTTTTTATATTTTTTAGATTTTTTATTATTTTTTGGATTTTTTTTAATTTTTTTTAATTTTTATAATTTTTTTAACTTTTTATTATTTTTAGAATTTATTTGGTTTTTTATTATTTTTTACATTTTTTTTATTTTTAGGAATTTTTGGATTTTATATTATTTTTTGGAATTCTTTTGATTTTTTAGAAGTTTTATTGATTTTTTAGAATTTTTTGAACTTTTTATTATTTTTTAGAATTTTTTTGATTTTTTAGAATTTTTTGGATTTTTTATTATTTTTTAGATTTTTTTTTTTGAATTTTTAGGATTTTCTATTATTTTTTAGAAATTTTTAGATTTTTTAGAAATTTTTTTTATTTTTTATAATTTTTTGAACTTTTTATTATTTTTTATTATTTTTTTGATTTTTTAAATTTTTGTTGATTTTTTATTATTTTTTAGATTTTTTTGAATTTTTATGATTTTTTGTTATTTTTTTGATTTTTTAGAAAAATTTTTTATTTTTTATAATTTTTTGAACTTTTTATTATTTTTTAGACTTTTTTTTATACTTTTGAATTTTTTGGATTTTTTAGAATTTTTAGAATTTTTTATATTTTTTTATGATTTTTATAATTTTTTATAATTTTTTGGATTTTTTAGAATTTTTATCTAAGATAGTTGTTGTTAAAACTTTTGCCAATTGTTTATAACTATGGGTAATTTTGTCTTTTTAGGTATTTTTAAATTCTAATTCCATTAATACATTTATTAACCAAACATATCTATGGATTTCAAAGGAATCCATCAAATTCCAATTTCAATTCCGGGATTCAAATTTCAATTCCTACACATTTCGCGAACCAAACGCCCCCTTAGGGTATTTAATCCTATTTCTTGCATTTGTTTGTTAAGAGTTTTGGTTCTTAGCTTCAAGGTTAACTTTGATCCATGTTCTTTGAGGCTAATCAATTTTATTAAGGCTGATTATTCTGATTGAGAAGAGAAACATGTGATTTGTTATTAATACTAATGTTAGATAATATATGGTTCTTGTATGTAATTATTTCTATGTTGTATTTTCAGTATTCTTTAGGTACCTAAATGAAAATATCTTGTCTATAAATTGTATCTTGTAATATCTTCTATTCAATGAAAAACAACTTTTGAAATTTCACATGGTATCCGCCGATACCCAGCCAAGTTGTTGAGTTTCTCTTCCAGCCGATCATATCCCTTTGTCCTTCCTCTTTTCTTTTTCTTTCTGCCCTCTGCTTTTCCTTCTTCTTTCTTTGTTCTATTCCCATCGATCTTTTCTCCATGGCTGCATCATCATCCTCTAATAATCCACTCATGTCAGGGTTGGCTCCCATGATTGCTATTAAACTTAACTCCACCAATTACATATATTGGAGGCTTCAAATGCTTCCTATTATCACTCATCAAGGGTTATTACCACATGTGGATGGTTCTCTTCAGCAACCTTCTCCTACTATTAAAGCCAATGATAAAGAAGTCCAAAACCCTGATTTTGCTACTTGGGTTAGAGAAGAACAACAGACAATTATTCTCCTTAATGCTTCATTAACGGAAGAGGCTCTTTCCGTAACCGTTGGTCTCTCTTTCGCTCATGATATCTGGAAGGCACTTGAAGCAGCCTTTTGCAATACTTCAGTTGAGCGAATTCAGAACTTACGTGACAATCTTCGTGCACTTAAGAAAGGGGATAAATCTGTTGCAGAATTTGGTCGTGAATTCAAGGCAATCTGTGATCAACTTTGTGCCGCGGGTCATCCTGTTGATGCAATGGATCAGCTTCATTGGTTCTTGTGCGGTCTAGGGATCTCGTTTGAAAGCTTTTCTATATCCACTCGATCGGTACGTCCTCTTCCGACTTTTACTGATCTTTTAGCAAGTGCCGAAAGCCATGAATTATTCATGAAAAATTTACATGGCACCCGAGACTCCCCTGCTGTTGCTTTTTCGGCCCAAACTAATTCCTCTAGGCCCAACAATTATGGACCTTCTTATCGGCCAAATCGTGCCTCTATGTCCCAGTTTAGGCCCAATCGGCCACACTTTAATAACAACAGGGGATCCGGTCGTAATTTTGGGCGCCAAAACAGAACCCCTACATGCCAACTGTGTCGCAAACCCGGACATTATGCTTCACAGTGTTTTCAACTTTTCAACTTGTTTCATTTGCTGCTTCTGCCTCTCCTTCTCCGGATCAACTTGCTCATGCCTTTCATGCTCAGTGTCACATTCCTGATTGGACTTCTGACACCGGAGCCACTACTCACATGATTCCCAACAACAATACTCTTCAAAACTCCACTCCAACTCAAGGTAATCAACCGTTTATTTCGGTAATGGTCAATCTCTTCCCATAACTCATGTTGGTCATACAAAAATTTTAGGAAATATTGCTCTTAACAATGTTTTGGTGGTTCCAAATCTCACAAAAAATTTATTATCCATTGGAAAATTGACCGAAGATAATTGTGTTGATGTGATTTTTTCTCATCCTTACTTTTACATTTAGGATCGCCGAACCAAGGAAACCCTAGCCCGGGGATGCCGTGAAGACGGCCTATATGTCCTTCGCCAAACTCAAGAAGCTTTTGTCACCACTTTCTCTTGTCCGAAAGCTTCCTTTGAGTTATGGCATACTAGACTTGGACATGTCAATTTTGATGTTATTTCTATGTTAAAAATAATGGTTATTTATCCCTTACTTCGGTATTACCTAAACCGGGTCTTTGTTCCCCGTGTGAACTTGCCAAAGCAAAAAGGCAACCTTTTTTGTCTAATGATAAACGGGCATCATTGCCTCTTGAAATAATACATTGTGACTTGTGGGGGCCTTCCCCAATAAAAACGATTGATAATTTTCTATATTATGTTGCCTTTGTTGATGATTATTCTCGATTCACTTGGATATATCCTCTACGTGCTAAATCCGATTTTTTGATGCTTTATCTATTTTTGTGCCTTTCGTTCAAACACAATTCTCAACCAAAATTAAAAATTTTCAAAGTGGTGGCGGAACTGAATTCACAAATCATTGGGTTCGGCACTTATTTGAAAATAATGGCACTCTACATCGTATGTCTTGTCCTTATACGCCGCAACAAAATGGACGTGTTGAACGCAAGCATCGACGTATTGTTGAAACAGGTTTAGCTATGTTGTTTCATGCTCACTTACCCACTAAATATTGGGTTGATGCTTTCTCGTCGGCTGTTTTTATAATTAATCGCTTACCGTCGACACTTCTAAATGGAAAATCACCATTTGAACTTTTATATCATCAAGTTCCATATTATGCTTTGTTTCGACCATTTGGTTGTCGTGTTTTTCCTTGTCTTAGGGATTATGCACAACATAAATTATCTCCTCGAAGCATTCCGTGTATTTTTCTTGGCTATTGCGCCAAGTACAAAGGCTATAGATGTCTTGACCCATGCACATCTCGCATCTATGTTACTAGAAGTGCCCGTTTTAATGAAAATTACTTTCCCTTATATACCTCAACCGTTGCCACCAACTCATTTGACTTACTTGAGGTTACATCCTTTTTAGATGTGTCCCCTGTTAATTCTTCCCCACCAAACAATTCCACTACATCGAATTTACCTACTGTTCTTACTAAGCCATCCAATAATTCTAATCCATCCTCAAATACTTCTCCCATAACTGTTCCTTTCATTCCAGCCCACATAAACAAAGCCACTGGCCCAACTAATGACTCTTCTGGATCCATAGCAGCTCCTGAAGGCCCATTAGCTGATATAATCAGCCCACATGCTGGTTCCCCATCTGCGGCCCAGCCTGAGGATTTCTTGGGGTCTCCCGCTCCCACTTTTGACACTGAAACTCAACCCACATCTCCTACTAGCTCCTCATCCTCGATAGACACCCCTCCCTCCTCACCTCATGCCTCCCAAACTCAAGTTAACCCACCAGCCTCACCTCCTCTTCCTTCCCACCCTATGATGACTCGTGCCAAGTCCGGAATCTTCAAACCTCGTCATTGTGTGGACTTAGCTCACACTAATGTCCTTCCTCTTCATCATGCATTATTTGCCATCAGTGACCCTACCACTTATAATAGTGCCTCTAAAGATACTAAATGGGTTCATGCAATGGAGGAGGAATTGCGTGCTCTACATAAAAACAATACATGGACTCTTGTTCCTCGCCCAAACAATACAAATGTTGTGGGCTCCAAGTGGATTTTTCGAACTAAACTTCGCTCCGATGGATCTATTGAGCGTTACAAAGCTCGTCTTGTTGCTCAAGGCTTTAGTCAAGTGCCAGGACTTGACTACTCTCATACCTTTAGTCCTGTTGTCAAAGCCACCACTGTTCGTACTGTTCTCGCTCTGAGTGTTATACATAATTGGCATCTTCATCAATTAGACGTCAATAATGCTTTTTTGCATGGCCATCTCTCTGAAAGTGTTTTCATGGAACAACCAAAGGGGTTTATTAATCCTCAATTTCCATATCATGTTTGCAAATTAAACAAGGCCATTTATGGCTTAAAACAAGCTCCCAGGGCCTAGTTTCATCGTCTAAGCTTGTTTCTTCTTAACAATGGTTTCTCATGTAGTCGAGCCGATCCATCTTTATTTATTTACAAACATGGCTCATGAATAATGTATCTTCTTGTGTATGTCGATGATCTCATTCTCACGGGAAATCATCAATCCAATCTCACATCCTTCATCTCATGTCTTAATAAAGAATTTCCCATCAAAGATCTTGGGAAACTCAACTACTTTATGGGATTGGAGGTTACCTACACTTCAAATGGTATTGTTTTAAACCAATCTAAATACACTTTGGATATTCTAACGCGAGCAAAGATGTTGGATGTTAAACCTGCTCCAACACCTTTGAGCGCAAATGTTTCATTTGTGTCCACAGGTACTCCGTATCCAGATGCTACATTTTATCAGTCTATTGTAGGTGCTCTCCAATATTTAACGATCACAAGACCTGATATTGCTTATGTTGTAAATCAAGTCAGTCAGTTTTTACATGCTCCAACTACGGATCATTTTCAAGAGGTTAAAAGGATATTACGCTATCTCAAGGGTTCTATTACTTTTGGGTTACACTACAGTCGTCCAACCTCGACATCTCTGCTTGGTTATTCTGATGCTGATTGGGCACGTTGCTTAGAGACTCGTCATTCCACTTAGCGTTTCGTATTCGTGTGTGTTTTTATAGTAAACAGTGTGTAACTCAGTGTACGAAGCGAGTTTTAACGTCGAAATAGCGCCAAACTTCAAGTCCCAGGCCCCTGTATTTATACCCTAATTTGGACCCGCCCGCGTGTCGCGACAGGATCCTCCGCACCTGTCGCGTATCGCGGGGGAAGCCCAAATAGGGTAGGCTTGCTTGATCACCAGCCTAGGCCTGCTGAGTCGACGTTTCATGAAAATTCGTTTTCGAAAACGAGTTGTGAGGATAATTTTGATTAGGGAATATCCCCCCTTGAGTTTTAGGGGGCCCTGATCTTAGTTCCAACTATTCTGAAAATTTTAGGGTTTATGCAGAATTACTTGGGGGTCTCAATTAGGGTTTCCTATTGTTTAAAATAAAATAATAAATAGGACTTTTGATGAGAGTTGTTACATCCTCCCCACCTTAATAAAAATCTCGTCCTCGAGATTTATTGGAATAATTGAGGATATTTCCGTTTCATTTCTGATTCTAGCTCCCAAGTATATTCAGGTCCTCTCCTTGAATCCCATTTGACTTTGACCAGCACTAGTCATTTGTGCTTGAGAAACTTGATCTTTCGTTCTTCTATTTGAAGTGGTTTTTCTACGAATTTTAGCTTTTCATTTACCTCTATATCTTGAAGAGGTACTACCAAGGATTCGTCCGATAGACATTTCTTGAGATTGGATACATGAAATACATCATGTACTCCAGCTAATTCTTCTGGTAGTTGTAAACGATAAGCAACCGGTCCTATACGTTGGATTACTGGAAATGGTCCAACGTACCTTGGACTCAGTTTTCCTTTCTTACCGAATCGCACTATTCCTTTCCAAGGAGAAACTTTCAAGAGTACCTTGTCCCCAACTTGGAACTCTAGTGGTTTGCGTCTATTGTCGGCATAACTTTTCTGGCGATCTCGAGCCGTTTTTAGTCTTTCCTTGATTTGAGTGAGCTTGTCGGTGGTCTCTTGCACGATTTCAGGACCTGACAACTGACTTTCTCCTATTTCTGTCCAACAAACCGGAGTTCTGCACTTTCGTCCATACAGTGCTTCGAATGGGGCAACTTCGATGCTTGCATGATAACTATTATTATAGGAGAATTCAATTAAGGGTAGGTGGTCATCCCAGTTTCCACCAAAATCTATCACACATGCTCGGAGCATGTCTTCCAGTGTTTGTATCGTCCTTTCACTTTGTCCGTCTGTTTGTGGATGATATGCCGTACTTAAATTTAGTCGTGTTCCCATTGCTTTCTGGAAACTTGTCCAGAAATGGAAGTGAAACGACTATCCCTATCCGATACAATGGAGAGTGGAACTCCATGTAAGGATACTACTTCGTCTACATACAACTTGGATAACCTTTCCATGCTAAAGGTTTCCTTCATGGGTAGAAAATGAGCTGATTTGGTTAATCGATCCACAATTACCCAAATCGCATCGTTACCTTTTCTGGTTTTGGGTAACTTAGTAACAAAGTCCATTATTATAAGTTCCCATTTCCATACCGGCATTTCTAATTGTTGAAGTAGACCTGAAGGTTTCTGGTGTTCTGCTTTAACTTGTGAACAAGTAAGACACTTAGAAACATATCTAGCTATGTCCTTTTTCATTCCTATCCACCAGAAGTTATTTCTTAAGTCTTGGTACATTTTATTGTTTCCAGGGTGCATGGTATACCTAGATTTATGGGCTTCCTCTAAAATTTTATTTCTTAATTCTCCTTGCCTAGGTACCCAAATCATTTTCTTATGGAATCTCCAAATTCCATCATTCCCTTGCTCTAATTCCTTTATTCTTCCTTTCATTCCTTCAGCATCCTCCTTGATTGCTGTTTCTTGAATGTTTTTCAGTTGTTCCATTAAATCTAAATGTAGATTTAATCTAAGAGCACGAACTCGTCGTTGTTTCTCATGATACTTACGGCTTAAGTGTAACGCCCGACTTAATTAATCAAGATTTTTAATAATAAAATACACATTTTAATGCTAAAATGTGACTTTACAAAAACTTTTCATACTAACATTCCCACATGTTTACAACATTTCAAAAACATATTTATAAGTATTTACATAATTCATTTATAACTAAACAAATCAAGATTTGACGCGGATATACGGGTTTGTTAAAAACTTTTACAATTTAAGGTAATACAACATAATGTGATTTAATTCGCCGTTTTGGAATAACGACGAAACAACATTGCGGAAGCTTCGTTTTGTGTGTTCGGTTCTTGCTCGTCGCTTGATCTTCATCCGGGCACTCTTGGCGATCACCTATGATCAAAACCAACTTAAAAGTTGGTTTTGATAGTTAAATAATAAGTTTAAAACAAGTTACATGGGTCAAACAACAAAATTTAACAATTTTCGGATTCAGGGGGGGGGGGGCTAGACGCCCCACCTAGCCCCCTTTTTAACAGCAAGTTCTTAATATGTTGCTGCATATTCCCAGCATAACCCGATTTCACGGAAACGAGCATAACTCTCTCGTTTTTAATCCGTTTTACCCGATTCTTTTTCCTACGCGTCCGTAATTCAATTCTCCATCTTATGAAGTTGAAATCCAACATCCAGCATAACAAAATTTCAGACCTTTAAGTCTTCTACTTAATACCTTTTTACAAAGTTTTGACCCGTTCATGCGTTTATCAAACAAACATGTTTGTTTGATCCCAAATTCACATGAATCTTATAATTTCAATGTTGTCTATCATATTAGGTTCAATTCACGAGTTTATGTATATCCTTAAACCCATTTGTACTTAAAAGCTTATTTTGACCCGTTAAGGGTATTTAAGCACTTTTCCGCATAATTTATACTCGTTTATTTCTAGCATCTTATTTTCGCAATATTTATCAAATGATCTTCCACCACAACTATATGTGTGTTGGATTTAATGTGGATATCTATATGTTCCGAGTTTTACCCCTCGGGTTATCATTTTACGGCAAAGACCTATATAAAGTCATTCGACCCAACAATTTACATCTTTCACTATCTTTTCTTATTCTAAGCATTTATTTAATCATAAAACTTGTTTCCGAACCCCTTTTAAGGGTCGTTCGTTCGAATTAGCCTATAAGGGAAATTTGGTCAATTTTCATCCTTCTTTTACTACAAGGAACTTTTAAATACTTGTTTGACTCAAAATCCGACCTTTTAACTATAACCTTGTTTATAAACCCATGTGCTTCTAAAACACCATAATCCATAACTCAATTTATTTGGTTTACCTAAAAGATAACCGAATAACTATACTTTAACCTTGTCTAACTCTTATAGAATCTCAAGTTCTACATGATGAGTTGAATCATTATACATACCTGGCTCAGATCAATATATTGACCCATTTCGATACATTGCCTTAGTAGCCGTTATGCAATAGCGATGTACGTATTGTAACAACTCTCATCAAAAGTCATATTTATTTAATTAAATTGACCAATAGGAAACCCTAATTGAGAAACCCAAGTGATTCTGAACAAACCCTAAAATTTTCAGAACAATCGGAATCAGGATCAGGGCCCCTAAAACTCAGGGGGGTAAAACCTAGTTGGTATTATCCTAACAGTTTTACGTGTAAATTGAAAATGAACGCAAGACCAACTCAGCAAGGCTAGTATGACATGGGGCTACCCTATGGTGGGTAGGCACCCCTCGCGCCACGCGACACCCCCTCGCGCCACGCGAGGGGGGAGGTTTTTCAGCTATAAATATTAGGCAGTGGGACTTGATTCTGGGAGTTGAAACGACGTAAATTCTCACAAAATACACCGAGTTATGCTCTGTTTATCACAATAAACACACACGGATCACTAATCGACGCCGCAATCAGGGTATTAACTCGATCGCTATTACGATTCATTGTCCGACCGATCAATATATCCAATGGATGTTTAAGTGCTGCCCACATTAGGGTTATGCTTTGTCATTCGTCGTTAATTCGATGGATGTTTAAGTATCGCACTTTGTCATTCGTTGTGAGAATTTGATCTCGTGAGTTATCGTAAAGGCTGTATTGATTACTAACCCCGAATTGTGTGCCTGTTATTAAATTTAGGTTAAAAAGGCTAATCAGTAGGCTAAACTCTGCCCGTATAAATCTGCAATGTGAGTCATTCTCTTTTTATCAAATTATTTTACAATACCTCAAATTATTTTCAAGGTTATAATTACAGGGACTAAGTCGTGGATATCTTGAATTACTGGTTAGTGGGGTATTGTGCACATTACTAATTTTCTCCCAGTTAGGTTCATTGACCTACTCGGGATAATCACTGTTAGGTTCATTGACCTACAGGGATAATCATCACTATTTAGGTTCATTGATCTAATAGTGGTATGACCATCGTCACCATTGTGACAGGATGCCAGATAAAAATAAGATAGAAGCCATTGTAATCGCTCTTATGCTGTAATTAATAACTATGCATCATTATGAAAAATAGAATGATTCACTCAGTATTTCCCGCTGACAAAACCTTTTTCAAACATGTTTCAGGTGATCTGTTATGATCTAGGAAAAGTGCCATATAGCACTACAAGCTCAAGGAAGTGGCTCAGTATAAAATAAAGAAACATGTTTTGTAAAATAAAGATTTCTCCGTGAAATCAAATGATTGTAAATTACCGGGTTTTATCCCGAATTATGAAATAGAATAATCGGGAAATATTTACATTTTAAAAGATCCTGATGAAAACTTCCGCTGTTAAACTCAATTAAATAAATACCACGGGATTTCTGTCCCGCGGCTCCTGGACCGGGTCAAACCGGGTCGGGGGCCGTGACACGTATCCATTTGATATTTATTCCTATAAACATGTAACTCGACAAACCATTAGTCGATATTGTCAAAGGGTGATAGTTTCACCTTTTGACCCGTTTATTTACCTAGTTATCTTCGTCACTTCAACTAAATGTAAATTTCATGTATTATGCTAATTTAAGGTCTACTAGCGAAAATACGAAGTCAAGCATAACGTAACGAGATCGTAGTTACGTACCTTTTAAGCACCCTTTTCAAACGCGTATTTCCACCGGCTTGTCCACTTGACGATCCGGATTCCTTGCCTAAAGAGTTCAATTCACAATCCGTTTAGAACCCTTTTTATAAGTCTTAACGCATAATTTTCCATATCCATCAAGCATGCGTTTTTGTCCGATTTTCAACATTTATCTTTCATTTAGGCATTTTAACGAACACCTAACGGGTATAATTTTACATCTTTAAAACCAAGTTCATAACTTGATATTTTTGCCCAATATAAACATACATATCGATTTCATTATGTCAAACATGCATACTAATCTCAAAATCATTTCATAGTAATCAAGTAACACCACTTTTGGTAGTCATGATTCTTGTGTTCATCTCAATTTTACAAAACCCATTTAGATTATCAATGGATCATCATGAATTTCATAGATTATCCAATAATCCAACATGTTATTGACTAGGGTTTACTCCTAGACATCATATTACTTCAAGATTCATCCATGCATGACATAATCAAGCTCAATTTCAGTTTCTTACAAATAACCTAGAATTTAAGATGGATCAAAACATCAAGATTTTACATACCTTATGACCCCTTCAACTAGGTGATCATTAATTTGTGCTTGAAAATCGATTTGGACTTTATTTAAACCCTCAATTTGTGGGTTTTATGAGAATTAGGGTTGGGTGAAGGACCCCCTTGTCGCCCCCTGCTTCTTGATCGACCAGACATCCCCAAAGTGGGTGTTTGGTGTTTTTTTTAATTTTATTTTATGTTATTAAGTTTCAAATTTAACAACATAGGCCCCTCAACTTTAGTTTGGTTTATAACTTGAGTATTTTGTTCTTTCACTTAATTACAAGACTTGTACTAGGTTATTTATTTCCTAGTTATTCATCTTGTTCAAAACCCGTTTTATTTTAAGTCCTTTTAAATCTCAGGCCTTTTATATACCTTGCTTTCTCAAAGTATTTCTCATCCTTTTAATAAATATTAGATTTATTTACTTAAATCCTAAAATTTACCGGGTAAGTTTTACAACTAATTGTATTTTACCCGTCCTTTAGTATTAACGTGATTTGATTACCAAACCCGTTTTCGGGGTGTTACAAGTTTACCCCCCTTAAAGAGGTTTCGTCCTCGAAACCTTATTTACAAAGTTCATTGGTTTAATCAAACAATCCAAGTTTCGTTTTCAAAGCATTCATTCATTCCTTTCGATCTAACATTTCCATTTATATTGACGTGTAAGTCTTTCGTGTGTAAGGCCTCGCAGGCCGTTACTTTTCAGCTTGTATCCATTATCTTTATTGTTTATTCATTTTGGCGGTTAGACTTGTTAGTCACCGGTTACTTCATACCCCGTTACCCGGGTATGCTATTTGCCATCTCCTGCCTTACGTGTGTTTAAAATTCTCTAAGTCACCTCGTACCACTTATGTTTTGTTAAAACGTTACTTTTGACAAAAAACTAAATTCTTAGTTTACGTTTCCTCTTTGTCGTACATCTTTCTCTCGTTTCTAGGAATGTTATTTCCGAGAATCTAGTCCTTTCCGTTATTATTTAATGCGGGGAATTATAACAAATTCCCAAGCTTAACCCATATGACCCGTAGGTTCTTCCACTTAGCCTCGTAGGCTATTTATTTAGATTTTCACCCTTTTTTTAATCCTTTTTAAGGTGAGACCTTTACAATTCATTTCTTTCTATTTGTGACCCGAAGGTCTTTTTGGTCCCGTAGACTTAACA
Source organism: Helianthus tuberosus (assembly GCA_030545235.1). NCBI lineage: Eukaryota > Viridiplantae > Streptophyta > Magnoliopsida > Asterales > Asteraceae > Helianthus > Helianthus tuberosus. Next base: position 165,250,546 of record CM060418.1, read on the forward strand.
TTAATTAATATCCCGTAGGTTATGATAATCCCGTAGATCATCTTTTATTCGAGTCTTTATTCAAATGTGTATACGTTTATATACGCATATGGCGTTAAGGCACCCCTTTTTATGTTTAGAATTATTCACTTTTACTTTTTGGGTTTCTTTTGACCTTGACCGTAGTCTAAGGCTACATTGTTTTCTTCCGAATTATCTTTCTGACTTCGTGACTTCTAACGTCAATTACACGTCGATTTGCCCTACACTTACCGTTACCCGGTTCTTTTGTTTTAATGTTTTTAATGCCTATAACTCCTTTACAAAGGTTTATTTATATTCCGCACCTTTATTTATTCGGTTCGTGCTTACTTACTTTAGCAAGTGTCATCCTTTATTAAATTTGTTTGACTTGTTCGTGTGAAAATTCATCACTTATGAATGTCAAACTTCAGTCTTTGTTCGACCCGTTCAGCTTTAAAATAGTTGAACGTAATTTATCAAAATTTCTATTTGCAGTATCTTATCGTCCTTTAGTCATGACCCAAAACCCGAGTCTTTTTTACTTTCCATACGCGTTCCTGTTTCTCAGTCTACGCATACGTTTAATTCCTCACCCATCAACCGGGTGTTTTACCGAAATCGTTATCATTACACCCCTTCCGGTATGCATTAAGACTTCGTTTCGATTTACTTGGTCATCTTAGCGAAATCCGTCGCCTTTATTCGACCATGTCTTTTATTATATTATTATTATTATTTTTTATTTTTTTTACGTGACCACCATTGGCGGCCTTACTAATTATGAGTGACGATTATCATCGTTATCCTTGCTTTACTACGACTAAAGTTAACAACCTTGATCATCTTTTTCGTGTGGGCAACACCTTTGTTTTTATGATCCGGCGGATCATCTATACTTTGGTTTTACTCGCCCATTTTGTTCACCATGGCCCTTTCGTCCAAGATGACTTATTTTTGTGAATTTTATTTTGATCATTCATTTATATCATCATTTACATTAATCCTTGTCCCTTCTCTCGGGCTTATTATCCTAATGTAATACGCTTCCGTCACCCGGCTGTGCGTTTACATTATTGTCAACTATTTTGTTCATTTGTTTCATTTGGGTACTTTTTAATCTGTCCCATTCACCCCGTCCTTACTACATCGGATGTAAATATGTCCGCTATAAGAAGTTCATGGTATCATATGCCACTACTTACTTGGCCAGAGTAAGCGATTAACACATGACACGCATGACCTTTTTATAGTTTTCACATCACGCCCTATGTAAGTAATGCCTCTATTTGTTTCTCTTGGAAACAATATCCCGAATACATTTTCTATTCGGGTTTTTCCAAGTTTTTAATCTACATGTGCAACTTTCAATCTCTACGTATTTGTTGCATATTACTATTTGTGCAATTAAATTTATAGTGTGCACCTGGTAATGCTTGTCCTAACGGGCTTCTCTTTCCATTAACCTTGTTCGCGGTCGTTACGCGATTTAGTCCTTGGTGAGCATGCTCCTCTTGTCATACTTCGGACCGTTCCTCTATCATATCCGCAATTCGTTCAACTCTCGTCATCTTCAGACGCGAGTGTCCTTAAATTAAAACATTAACAAAAGTTAGTAGTGTCACCTTCAATAATTGCCCGTATTATAATACAAGGCTTTTTCTACTATACGCGTCAACGCGTGAAATTTCGTCAACTACATCAATCATTTGATTGGGGTAACGTGTATTACACGATAACCCTATGTGTTGTTTACAACACCTTAATACGCTAAACCATTAACATACATGTACTTACCGGATTTGCGATCAAGCCTCGAACCGAACACCAATCTTTGTCAAGAGCATAAGGTTTAAGTCCAAGCATAGTTTTCCCACCATACTTGAATCTCTTAAACCAAGGCTCTGATACCAACTTGTAACGCCCGACTTAATTAATCAAGATTTTTAATAATAAAATACACATTTTAATGCTAAAATGTGACTTTACAAAAACTTTTCATACTTACATTCCCACATGTTTACAACATTTCAAAAACATATTTATAAGTATTTACATAATTCATTTATAACTAAACAAATCAAGATTTGACGCGGATATACAGGTTTGTTAAAAACTTTTACAATTTAAGGTAATACAACATAATGTGATTTAATTCGCCATTTTGGAATAACGACGAAACAACATTGCGGAAGCTTCGTTTAACGTGTGTTCGGTTCTTGCTCATCGCTTGATCTTCATCCGGGCACTCTTGGCGATCACCTATGATCAAAACCAACTTAAAAGTTAGTTTTGATAGTTAAATAATAAGTTTAAACAAGTTACATGGGTCAAACAACAAAATTTAACAATTTTCGGATTCAGGGGGGGGGGGCTAGACGCCCCACCTAGCCCCCTTTTTTACAGCAAGTTCTTAATATGTTGCTGCATATTCCCAGCATAACCCGATTTCACGGAAACGAGCATAACTCTCTCGTTTTTAATCCGTTTTACCCGATTCTTTTTCCTACGCGTCCGTAATTCAATTCTCCATCTTATGAAGTTGAAATCCAACATCCGGCATAACAAAATTACAGACCTTTAAGTCTTCTACTTAATACCTGTTTACAAAGTTTTGACCCCTTCATGCGTTTATCAAACAAACATGTTTGTTTGATCCCAAATTCCCATGAATCTTATAATTTCAATGTTGTCTATCATATTAGGTTCAATTCACGAGTTTATGTATATTCTTAAACCCGTTTGTACTTAAAAGCTTATTTTGACCCGTTAAGTGTATTTAAGCACTTTTTCGCATAATTCATACTCTTTTATTTCTAGCATCTTATTTTCGCAATATTTATCAAATGATCTTCCACCACAACTATATGTGTGTTGGATTTAATGTGGATATCTATATGTTCCGAGTTTTACCCCTCGGATTATCATTTTACGGCAAAGACCTATATAAAGTCATTCGACTCAAGAATTTACATCTTTCACTATCTTTTCTTATTCTAAGCATTTATTTAATCATAAAACTCGTTTCCGAACCCCTTTTAAGGGTCGTTCGTTCGAATTAGCCTATAAGGGCAATTTGGTCAATTTTCATCCTTCTTTTACTACAAGGAACTTTTAAATACTTGTTTGACTCAAAATCCAACCTTTTAACTATAACCTTGTTTATAAAACCATGTGCTTCTAAAACACCATAATCCATAACTCAATTTATTCGGTTTACCTAAAAGATAACCGAATAACTATACTTTAACCTTGTCTAACTCTTATAGAATCTCAAGTTCTACATGATGAGTTGAATCATTATACATACCTGGCTCGGATCAATATATTGACCCATTTCGATACCTTGCCTTAGTAGCCGTTATGCAATAGCGATGTACGTATCCATTTTATATTTATTCCTATAAACATGTAACTCGACAAACCATTAGTCTATATTGTCAAAGGGTGATAGTTTCACCTTTTGACCCGTTTATTTACCTAGTGATCTTCGTCACTTCAACTAAATGTAAATTTCATGTATTATGCTAATTTAAGGTCTACTAGCGAAAATACGAAGTCAAGCATAACGTAACGAGATCGTAGTTACGTACCTTTTAAGCACCCTTTTCAAACGCGTATTTCCACCGGCTTGTCCACTTGACGATCCGGATTCCTTGCCTAAAAAGTTCAATTCACAATCCGTTTAGAACCCTTTTTATAAGTCTTAACGCATAATTTGCCATATCCATCAAGCATGCGTTTTTGTCCGATTTTCAACATTTATCTTTCATTTAGGCATTTTAACGAACACCTAACGGGTATAATTTTACATCTTTAAAACCAAGTTCATAACTTGATATTTTTGCCCAATATAAACATACATATCGATTTCCTTATGTCAAACATGCATACTAATCTCAAAATCATTTCATAGTAATCAAGTAACACCACTTTTGGTAGTCATGATTCTTGTGTTCATCTCAATTTTACAAAACCCATTTAGATTATCAATGGATCATCATGAATTTCATAGATTATCCAATAATCCAACATGTTATTGACTAGGGTTTACTCCTAGACATTATATTACTTCAAGATTCATCCATGCATGACATAATCAAGCTCAATTTCAGTTTCTTACAAATAACCTAGAATTTAAAATGGATCAAAACATCAAGATTTTACATACCTTATGACCCCTTCAACTAGGTGATCATTAATTTGTGCTTGAAAATCGATTTGGACTTGATTTAAACCCTCAATTTGTGGTTTTTATGAGAATTAGGGTTGGGTGAAGAACCCCCTTGTCGCCCCCTGCTTCTTGATCGACCAGACATCCCCAAAGTGGGTGTTTGGTGTTTTTTTAAATTTTGTTTTATGTTATTAAGTTTCAAATTTAACAACACAGGCCCCTAAACTTTAGTTTGGTTTATAACTTGAGTATTTTGTTCTTTCACTTAATTATAAGACTTGTACTAGGTTATTTATTTCCTAGTTATTCATCTTGTTCAAAACCCGTTTTATTTTAAGTCCTGTTAAATCTCAGGCCTTTTATATACCTTGCTTTCTCAAAGTATTTATCATCCTTTTAATAAATATTAGATTTATTTACTTAAATCCTAAAATTTACCGGGTAAGTTTTACAACTAACTGTATTTTACCCGTCCTTTAGTATTAACGTGATTTGATTACCAAACCCGTTTTCGGGGTGTTACATTAAGGCATCTGCAACTACATTTGCCTTTCCTTCGTGATACTGAATATCACAGTCGTAGTCACTTAGAATTTCCATCCATCTTCTTTGCCTCGTGTTTAATTCTTTTTGCCCAAATATGTATCTTAAGCTTTTGTGATCTGTATAGACAATAAATTTACTTCCATACAGATAATGTCTCCAAATCTTAAGAGCAAAAATTATGGCTCCTAACTCTAAGTCATGGGTCATATAGTTTTCCTCGTGCTTTTTCAATTGCCTTGAGGCATACGCAATTACCTTCTTACGTTGCATTAGCACACATCCTAATCCTAGTTTAGAAGCATCACAGTAAACTTCAAAATCTTCTGTTCCTTCTGGTAAGGCTAGAATTGGAGCGTTTGTTAACTTTTGCTTTAAAATCCTAAAAGCCTCTTCTTGCTTAGGTCCCCATTCAAACTTCACTACTTTACAGGTTAGCTTTGTTAATGGCACCGCTATTTTAGAAAAATCTTTAATAAAACGTCTATAGTACCCAGCTAATCCTAGAAAGCTTCTAATTTCCATAGCTGATTGCGGGACTTTCCATTTGGTAATTGCTTCTATTTTGGAAGGATCTACGTGAATACCTTCATGATTTACCATGTGTCCTAAAAATTGCACTTCCTGTAGCCAAAATTCACATTTCAAGAATTTGGCATAAAGCTTTTCTTTTCTTAACAAAGTTAAGAGTGCATGCAGGTGCTTACAATGCTCATCTTGATTTTTGGAATAAATAAGTATATCGTCGATAAAGACAATTACAAATTTATCCAAATACGGTTTACAGATCCTATTCATCATGTCCATAAATGCTGCGGGAGCGTTTGTTAGTCCGAAGGGCATGACTGTAAACTCGTAATGACCATACCTAGTTCTGAAAGCAGTTTTAGGTATGTCTTCTTCTTGTACCTTTAATTGATGATATCCGGAGCGTAAGTCGATCTTAGAAAAGTATCTAGCTCCTTGAAGTTGATCAAAAAAGTCATCAATCCTAGGTAATGGGTATCGATTCTTAATTGTAACCTTATTTAATTCTCTATAATCAATACACATTCTCATTGACACATCTTTCTTTTTCACAAACAATATTGGTGCTCCACATGGGGATGAACTAGGTTATATGAATCCTTTACTTAACAATTCATCAAATTGTTTCTTTAGTTCTAGCATTTCTGTGGGTGCTAACCGATAAGGTGCCTTGGCTATCGGTGTAGTTCCAGGAATTAGATGAATCCTAAATTCTACTTCTCTTTCGGGTGGTGTCACGACCCCCGACCCACCCTGGACGGAATCGGGAGCCGCGAACAGCCAAGTGGTACCGGTGATTATTTTGAAAAATATTGCAGCGGAAATTTCACCAGGACCGTGAGTTAGGAAAAATATCAGAGTTTAGAAAACACCGGATTTTATTTATTAAATAGATGGGATAAACCCATGGTTTACAAAGGTAGCTTTAATAAGGGATAAACCCAATTACATAAAATAATATTTCTTCATTTGATTTAATTAATAAAATAAGCCACTTCTTGAAGCCTTTCAGTGTCGTATCCATCTCTTACTCCAATCTACTGTAATTACCTGAAAGACGTTTTAAAAAGGTTTTGTCAGCAGGAAATACTGGTGAGTTCATTCATTTTGCTTAAAACGACGCATTTGTTATAATCTACAGTATTAAGAGCGATTACAATGTTTCTATATATCAACCAACTACCCACAGTATTTGTCACTCGAACATCCATTGGTAACCTCAGAGTCCAATGGTGTCTGTGACTATGGTCATATCACCCCTTGGCTAACTCGTTGTCCAATGGTGAAGGTTATCAAGTAATGTATACAAAACCCCACATACCGGCTGTAATTTGGTGACTACAAAGACTTAATCCCTGTAATTATAACTTTGAAAATAGAGTATTGTAAAACATTTGATAAAAAGAGAATGACTCACATTATAAGCATGCAGATTTATACAGGCAGAGCTTAGCCTATAGATTAGTCTTGTAACCTAGTGCACACAAACTCGGTAAGTAACTAATACAGCATTTACGATAATTCACGAGATTAAAACCCTCACGACAAATGACAAAGTGCAATCACTTAAACATCCATCGGATTCACAACGAATGACATAGTATTCCCCGAGTTCGGGTGGTACTCAAACATCCTATCGGAATCACGACTAATGACAAAGGATAGCACTTAAACATCCGGTCAGATAGTTTCAATTGATCGGATATTGAATCGTAGCAGCGATCGAGTTAATACCCTGTATCGTAGCAGCGCCTCGCTATATTAATTGTAATTTTGACTTTTGAGCAGCCAAACTTCGTTTTTATGAAATGATTTCGACACCAGAGGAATGCTCGTAGCCTGTCCTATTTATAGCAGAAATTTGGGTCTCACGCGGCCCGCGTGAGCCCTTGCTCGATCCTTACGCGGCCCGCGTAGCCGCCTAGTCTACGCGTAGGGTTGCTGAGTCACCAGTAGGTCTGCCAGGTGGATGCCACGTGTCCCTTAAGCTTATCCGGAGATTTGCCTTGCTGTCGCGGCCAGCGTAAGCCTCGGCTTATCTTTACGCGGCCCGCCTGAAGACCAAAATTCTTGATTTCTTGATTTTTGATATGGATTGGGGTTTCAGGGGTCCGGGTTTTTACTTTTGGATCAATTTGGGACATTTTTTAATATAATTATATCATTAAGAAAAAGGGAATAAATAGTGAGAAAAGAGAATGGACCCACTTTGTAACTTTAGGGTTCAACTAGAAAGTCTCCTGGTAGAATATTGGGTATAACTTCTGAGCTATTTAAAAATATATAATTTACTCGTGTTAAGTATAGTACCCCTAATCAACCTTGTCCCTATGTCACGAGACAGAACCCCAACGAACTTAGTCAGGCAGAGCCTTGACATATGTTATGGGGCTCAGATCAATCGAAAAGGGTAGCGGTGATCGGGAGTTAAAACACTTAAAACGAGACAAGGCTTTATTATTATTAAAGCAAAATAAAAGAATTATAGAAGAGATAGGGAGGGCGAAAGAAGGCAAAATAGAATAAGCTGAGCAGTGGAATGTTTGATTGAAATGAGATTCCTATTTATACTAAAAATTGAGCTTGTAGGTAACGCAACTGTTATGACTTTTGCCAACCACGTATACAATTGAATTAAATTTCAAGTGTCTCTTGGACTTCCACCATCACATCTGATGCATAGTCATGAATATATAGAATTTTCATATTATTTTGATTATACTATATACATATCCCAAATTCTTACACGTAGTACACATATGAGATTCTAGTTAGTTTTATTATTATTTTATATTCATTTTATTATATTTTTATTTCATACGTATTTCGATTATTATTATTATTATTAATTTATATATTATAATTAATTTAACTGCTTTACTTATTTGGCGCGTATAACTCGTAAAATATAACGTTTTATAAAATAAGGAATATGTCACTAGAATGAGAATATTTGTATCTACATTTTGAACCAAGTTTTATTAAAAATAGAGTATGTTCAAAATACAATATATTTTTATAATTTAATTATTAAACGGTTACTAGGTCCGTCTATGTACTTCATATTTCTAATCTTCAACTTATCCGTAATCTACCAGTCTAATAATATAAGTTTATATACTTTTATTTTATTTAGAAAGGTCACCCATATATAGGCCAATTAATTAGTATAATATTTCAACCAACTATATAAATTAGTGTTTAAAACTATTTGGGTTGAATATTTATATTAAAAATAAACTAGTTACTAGTTACTAGTGGTTAAACCTATAATTCTTATATGATAAAAATAGGAATGTTACATCCTCCCCACCTTGTTTTAAATCTCGTCCTCGAGATTTGGGTTACGATATTTCTTTTAGACTTATGTCACGTTTTAGTCAATAAAAACAATATTAAGGTAGATGACACAGAATTAAAATATCAAATTTTGTGAGTACGAATTGTACAATAAGTAGGATTTAATGGTTAAACTGAATTAGTTCAAGAAATTGATGATAAACGAATGAGATGAAATGATATAATTTCCAAGGTGACTAGGTTCAAGCCAAAAGATATATGATCAATAGATATTTTAAAATGAATGTGAAGGACTTTTAGAATTAATAAAATTCTTTGTCAAAAGAAAGCTTACTTTGATTGGTGTCACACCCCGATTTCCACGTGTCACCGGTGGGCCCGGTGGGGGAGTATCGTGACGTGGTTGGCAACGTAATAGTCAAACAACACAATATAATAATGCACAGCGGAAGCAAATTTAAAATAAGATACAACCGAATTTATTTATTGTAAACAAAGTCACAATTATCCGGTGTTTATCTACAGTAGGATCGAATAAAAAAAACATTGTTTATGGTTCAACAGACTTCGGCATCTTAAGTTTGCGAGACTTCTAATGATGCTTAGGAGAATCCCAGCCTATTTCGCCTAGTACCTGCATTTAATCTTTTTGGGAAAATACGTCAGTTTACACTGGTAAATACATTCAACTGACTCATTTTATAAAATGATTAAAAATTGGTTTGGATGCACATGGCATAAACATTTTTATTAACTTGGGAGAATTATTTAATATTATAATCTTGTGAATGATTTACATGTTACTTATGCGTTCAGTAGCCCGGAACGTATCCGGGTTAAAGATCAATAGACACACCACTTTAAGTGAGTTATACACGGGAGTACGCCTACACCCCGTGCTCAGGTCGTGGCTATCTCGTAAGATAATGCCGAGGATATCCGGGACATGGTCATTAACCCCCCAAAGGCTGTAAAGTAAACACATCTGTTTAAAACGAGCCGATCAAATTATTCAACTACCCACTAAGCGTGGAGATTTGATGCCCGATCAAGCGGTACGCTATGTACCGTAACCCAAGCCCGTATAGGGAAAATAAGTTAAAAGTATTTACCTTGATGCAAAGTATAGTCACAATAATCAAATAGCAAGTAGCTTTTACTGTTTCTCCTAATCTGGAACGAAGGTTAAACATAACCTATTAGAATCCTAGCGGGTCTTTAATTATGCTTAAGCTTAGACCGGCTAGTTTCGAAGATACGGTTCGTACGCACGATTAAGCGAAGACCGGATAGAATGTGATTCAGACCCGACAAGTTTGAAGACTTGTTTAATATGGGTTTATTATTCACATTCTGGATTTTGAGATAAAACCGATAAGGTTTGACCCGTCTCGGCTAATTTATGTAAACTTGTTACATAAACCGAGCCGAACGTGTAGTATGCGTAACGGGTATCCGTAAGAGCCATATACAGGTTTCCTAAGTTAATATGCTTCAAATATGTTGTAACATCAGTAGGATGTCTTTCGTTATGCCCCGAACTAATCTAGACACAAATTATGCCCCGTAGGGGTAGTTTGGTCATTTTAAAGTTTGTAAAAGCGTTTATATGTTCCACTGAGTTACAGGTCTGATGTAAACAGCAAACATACTCATATGGATGGGTTATAACAGTAGGCTAAGGTATATATGTGAAATTTATCATATTAAACCAAACTATGCCCCGTAGGGGTATTTTGGTAATTTCACATAAGCCGAAAAGCTCAAGAACGAAGTCTGAGTTTATCAACCTTTGCTTACTGTTAAGTTATCATAATTTTCCTCATATATCAGTAGGTATCAACCCGGGTATGTCCAATATGATTCTTAGACATACTATGCGTTAAAAACGCTAATTATGGCGATTAAAGGCCATTTCCGGGTTCTATACCTAAATCTGATATTTTTACATTTCCAGAAGGCTTAAAATAATTTATTTAACATATGTGATCAGTAGCAAAAGGTTTGGAGTCGTTTAGATAAGTAAAACTCATTTTATGGCCCGTAAGGGCAAAACCGACAATTACCGGATTAAGCCTACGACTACTAGTTATGCTCGGCCTAAAATTAATTAAAAATCTTTAAAAATCCCAAAATAATATATAACATCAGTGGGTAAAAGACTTGATGTCAAAAAGTATGTTTAACTAGGCTATACGCTAATTACGCCATTATGTTAACATAAAGCATTAGTTTAGCGACAATGAGCATAACTCTTAATCTACAAGTCAAACTGATGTCAAACTTTGCATACAAGTTTGTATATCAGTAACTAAGGTTTCTACACTTTTACATTTTCATAAATCATGATTTAAGGTAATAAGGGCATAACGGTCAACGTACGAGCAATTAACGGAAATTTGCATATTAATTGGATAACTAGTGAACCAAGGTGTATGATCACAGAGGGTTGTTCTAACATGTATCCTAATCCAATTTAAGCTCTGAGGTATTTCTAAAATATGCCCAAACGGGTCAGAACTGAAAGTCAACCGAAAAGTCAAACTATGTGACTTTCGGTTCCGAACCGGGTCTAAACAGGAAATAGTCGGGTTGAACATGTTGAGACATGTTCTTACACTTATTTCTAAGTTATAACAATGTTCAAACAGGTTACAAATGTTCTAGATAGCTAATTATGCATAATTGACATTTTAAGCAATATGTTGACTTTTTAAGTAAATGTTTGACCCGACATTTGACCTGCTTAGGATGGTGATCAGGGGAAACCCTTTTGGGGTTTTATTTCCCACATAAATACCATTCTAAAACTATTTTTAACTCGAGATAAGACTGAGTCATTATTGACTAATCTCGAAGTCAAACCGTAATTACGACGGTTTGACTTTTAGCTAATTAACTAAGCTAAACACAACCAAATAAGAACTAGAAGACTTACAATAGTCCAATGCACGAATTATGATCAGAAGGGAGAGTTCCTTAGCTCCAGGAGGCTCCAATGATCAAATGCAAGTGTGAAGAATGAATGTTGCACAATGTGGCTTTATATAGAACTTGGATTCACCACAACTAATGGACAACTAACTCTAGGACCATCCACAACCATTCAACACTTGTCCTAGTGCTCTAGGATAGTTTAGGGGTCTTTTATAACTGATAAAAACCAGTTTAATCGGTCACAATCGCGTGAAACAGCCAACAGCAGGTTTTCTGGTCGCTGGGCACCTCTAGCGCACCGTTACGCTACATATGTAGCGGTGCGCTAGCCCGCTAAAATGGGCCAGTTGACTTAACCGGTAGCGCACCGTTACGCCACACATGTAGCGGTGCGCTAGCCCCTTCTGAGACAAGAATTGTTGTTGTTTGTTGAAGTCTCGTAAAGGTAACCAATTATTTCGATCTTTGGTCCTATATCAGCACTTATGGACCTCCCAAAACGGTCTTGCACAGTATCAAACCCCACCATAATGATATGTTTGTTTTGGATTCAAAAGTAAGACCCGTATACATCGGTTTACCATTCAATTTACTTGTGGGGTCAAATCATGCTTTTCAATTCTATTATTAACAAGAATTTTCTGCATTGAGGGTAATAAAGATGGGTATAACATTTAATCGGGTCTTGGGATTTATAAATAAGGTCGTTCAGAGGTACAATTTAACATGACGCCACTTAATCCTACCGAAACATCTTTATTAAATCCGGGTTTTCAACGCGTTTTGTCTGACATGACACGTGTCGTTTTATTATTGAACCCGAAATTTTCGAGGTGTTACATCCTCACCCCCTTAAAATAAATCTCGACCCGAGATTTACTGAAACAAGTAAGGGTACTTTTCTTTCATTGTGGATTCAACCTCCCACGTGAAATCGGGACCTCTTCGGGCATCCCATTTGACCTTCACAAAAGGTATATGCTTTCTTCGAAGCTTCCTTACCTGTCGATCTTCAATCGACACAGGTTTTTCAACAAATTTTAAGCTCGCGTCTATATGCACATCTGAATGTGGCATGACATGTGATTCGTCAGCGGAACACTTCTTTAGATTGCAGATGTGGAATACGTTGTGAATTCCACTGAGCTCTTCTGGTAAGTTCAACTTATAGGCAACTGACCCGACACGTTCGATAACCTCGAAGGGTCCTATGTATCTCGGGCTTAGTTTGCCTTTCTTGCCAAATCGCATCACCCCTTTCCATGGTGACACTTTAAGTAGGACTTTGTCACCTACTTCGAAGTGAAAATCCTTACGACTTGGATCCGCGTAACTCTTCTGCCTATTCCGGGCAGCTTGGAGATTGTTACGAATCTGGACAATCTTGTCCGTTGTTTCGAACACAATCTCTGGTCCTGATAACTGGACTTCTCCAACTTCCGCCCAACAAACTGGCGATCTACACTTTCTACCGTATAATGCCTCAAATGGCGCAGCCTTTATGCTGGTATGGTAGCTATTGTTGTAGGAGAATTCGATTAATGGTAGGTTCTTATCCCAGCTACCTTCCAATTCGATCGCACATGCACGTAACATGTCCTCCAACGTTTGAATAGTACGCTCACTCTGACCGTCAGTCTGAGGATGGTAAGCCGTACTAAAGTTCAAACGTGTGCCCAAAGATTGCTGGAAACTCTTCCAAAAATGTGACGTGTACCTAGTATCTCTATCAGAGATAATAGCTACAGGTATGCCGTGTAAGGCTACAATCTTATCAACGTATAACTGGGCTAGCATATCGGAGCTATAAGTCTCCTTGATGGGTAAGAAATGAGCTGACTTAGTCAGTCGGTCAACTATAACCCATATCGTATCATTTCCTTTCCTTGTCTTGGGTAACTTGGTAATAAAATCCATAGTTACCATTTCCCACTTCCACGTAGGAAGTTCAGGCTGTTGTAGCAAACCTGACGGTTTCTGATGCTCGGCTTTGACTTGTGCACATGTCAAGCATTTTGCTACATGGGCGGCTACAGACTTTTTCAAGCCTATCCACCAATAATTTGCCTTTAAATCCTGGTACATCTTATCAGCTCCAGGATGAACGGAGTATTTGGAACTATGGGCTTCTTGGAGGATGACATCACGAAGTCCTCCAAAAATTGGAACCCATATTCGTCCGTTTAACCGTAAAATTCCGTCCTTGCTAAGAGTTAACTGCTCCTCAGTTACTCCTAACTTTTCATTAGGATAGTTAGCTTCCAACACAGCTTCCTTCTGTGCCGCTAACACCCTTTCTATCAAACTGTTCTTTATCTCCATACGCTTGGCGTTAATTCGAATGGGTTTAACCCTTTCCTTTCTGCTCAAGGCATCAGCGACTACATTCGCTTTGCCGGGATGGTATTTGATTTCACAATCATAATCATTTAAAGTCTCCATCCAACGGCGTTGCCTCATGTTTAATTCTTTCTGGTTAAACAGATGCTGGAGGCTCTTGTGATCAGAAAAGATCACAAACTTGATTCCATAAAGATAGTGCCTCCACAGTTTTAGTGCGAACACAACGGCACCCAATTCCAAGTCATGGGTGGTGTAATTCTTTTCGTGCACTTTTAACTGCCGTGATGCATAGGCAATCACCTTGCCTTTCTGCATAAGCACACACCCCATGCCAGTGTGCGATGCATCACAATAAACTACAAATTCTTCAACGCCTTCAGGTAATGTAAGCACTGGAGCGTTGCTCAACTTTTGTCTCAAAACATCAAAGGATTCTTGCTGCTTAGGGCCCCAAACAAACTTAACCTTTTTCTTAGTTAAGGAGGTTAGGGGTGCAGCTATCCTTGAAAAATTTTCAATGAAACGCCTGTAATATCCTGCCAATCCCAGGAAGCTACGTATCTCCATAGGCGTCTTTGGCTCTTGCCAATTCATAACAGCTTCAACTTTAGCGGGATCCACTTGGATACCACGCTCACTGACCACGTGTCCAAGAAATTGGACTTCTCGTAGCCAAAATTCACACTTAGAGAATTTGGCATAGAGCTTCTCCTGATGTAGGAGTTTGAGAATACAACGTAGGTGTTTCTCATGGTCAACTTGATTCTTAGAATAAATAAGGATGTCATCGATGAAGACGATAACAAATTTATCTAAGTAAGGTTTGCAGACGCGATTCATGAGATCCATGAACGCGGCTGGTGCATTAGTGAGCCCAAAAGGCATCACTAGGAACTCGTAGTGACCGTATCGAGTCCTAAATGCAGTCTTGTGAACGTCTTCATCTTTAACCTTCAACTGATGGTAGCCTGACCTCAGATCAATCTTTGAGAAGTAACTTGCCCCCTGAAGCTGATCGAACAAATCGTCGATTCTGGGCAATGGATATCTATTCTTGATCGTGACTTTATTAAGCTCGCGATAGTCGATGCATAGACGCATCGATCCATCCTTCTTCTTGACAAACAGGATTGGCGCTCCCCAAGGAGATGAACTGGGTCGAATGAAACCCTTAGCCAGTAATTCATCTAGCTGCGTCCGCAACTCCTTCATTTCGGTGGGTGCCAATCTGTATGGTGCTCTAGCAACTGGTGCAGCTCCGGGAATGATATCGATCCTGAATTCGACTTGTCTATCTGGTGGTAGGCCAGGTAGATCTTCAGGAAACACTTCTGGGTATTCTGAGATGACAGGGATGTCTTCTAACTTCGGTTTGGGCTCATCAATAATCACCTGTGCCATGTAGATGACACACCCCTTCTTCAAACACTTTGAAGCCTTGAGCATAGTCACGTGCTCAGGCAGTCCGTACTGGGTATCTCCCCGAATGGTAAGTGATTCACCAGACGAAGTCTTTATTACCACCTGTTTCTGGTTACAGGCGATTTGGGCCTGGTTATGAGATAACCAGTCCATACCCAGAACTATGTCAAAACCGGCTAATTTAAACGGAAGTAGAGACAGAGGAAAAGAATGGTTCTTAATGGATATAACACATCCATCTAACACAGTAGAGACGGTTTCAATGGTACCATCTGCTAACTCTACCTCATAATTCACTTTTAGGGTTTTGACAGGTAAATTCAACAATTTACAAAATTTATGATCTACGAAAGACTTATCTGCGCCTGAATCAAAAAGTACTCTTGCAAAAACATCATTTACAAGGAAAGTACCTGTTATGACGTTATCATCCTGCACAGCCTCCTTCGCATCCATCCTAAAGACTCTGGCATTGGTCTTCTTAGCCTCCTCAGGCTTCTTGTTGTACTTAGGGCAGTTAGTCTTTATGTGGCCCTTTTCATTGCAACGGTAGCACGTTGCATCTTTCATCTTCTTGCAATCCAAAGTTTTGTGTTCCTTGGATTTGCACAAACCACAAGCAAAAGACCTTGACTCGTTATTCGAGTTTGATTCGAGTCTGCACTTTCCAAAGTGCTGTTTCTTGCAAGTTTTGCATGTGGGCTTCTCTCCAGAACGACGCCCATCTTTCTTCGAATCCGATCCCTTCTTGTGACCACCGCTCCCACGGTGCTTCTTGTTCGACCTACGCGAACCATCATCTTCTCGCTTCCTCTTCTCAGCATCCTTATTCCTCAGCGATCTCTGCCGGACCGCATCCAGTGTGAGGGATAAGGAAAGGTCAGTTACAGACCTGAAGGTAACTGGCCGAGAAGCTTTTACACTGGCCTTGATCTCGGGCTCTAATCCACCAATAAAACGAGCGATCCTTTTAGGCTCCGGGGTTACCAGATAAGGTACCAACCGGGATAGTGTATTGAAGCTCGTCAGATAAGCTTGACAGTCGAGGTTCTTCATTACCAGTGATAGGAAGTCATATTCTATCTTTTCCACCTCATGTTGAGGGCAGAAATTTTCCTTGATCAAGGCGATGAATTGATCCCACGACATACTATACAACGGGATCTTTCCGGAGGCCTCCATCAGAGATCTCCACCAAGCTAACGCCTCACCCTTGAAGGACTGT
This sequence comes from Helianthus tuberosus, assembly GCA_030545235.1. NCBI lineage: Eukaryota > Viridiplantae > Streptophyta > Magnoliopsida > Asterales > Asteraceae > Helianthus > Helianthus tuberosus. Next base: position 165,267,018 of record CM060418.1, read on the forward strand.
GAGACAAATTTAACCACATCACCTTCAGCGCATCCGCTGATGTCCACGACCGTGTCCATTTCATTCAGCCACGTCATGCAGTCTACGGCTCCTTTCTCCCCCGTAAAATCCCTGGGTTTACAAGACACAAAGTACTTATATGTGCAACCCTTGTTACGGTGTCCCTGATGCAGTATTAACTGCTGAGATGGATTACTTTGGTGGTTGGTGGACTGGCGATCATCACCGTTTTTCTTTGGCACATCCTTTTTGGGAGGAGGCTTGTTATGAGCCTCTGAATGTGTCCTTGGCTTTGAATGTGATACAGAGTGGGTCCTACTTCGGGTACTACTGTATTCTTCATACTGTCTATCCAAAGCTTGAGTAATAGCGCCGTCTATGATTGCTTTTAACTCGGCACCCGTTAATGTAATCTGGGCGTTCTCATTCGGCTCCACAGGATGGCTATTGACTTCATTAGAGTTAGCCATTTGTATTGAACTGTTGCAGAAAACAAGGACAATAATTTATTTGGGAGTTTATTATGGAATTACCCCTTAGGGTAACTCGTTAACCATGGTAAACAGAGACCATATTTGGTTAACTAATTAATCGTATTAATTTAGGATTTCAATTAAAATTTATCCTAAACATAAACAATAACAATATATATTAGCACATAAGGCTTGGTCACATGGACAATTTAAATTATAAGCTATGATTTCAGAGAATCAAGACCTTTAAGGTTTGAACCTAGTTCATTACCTTTATTAGACAGGGAGTCATAGCTACCACTGTCTTTTGGCTCATGTAGAAATGAGCAAGGCCCGTAGGCACTATATTACCACGTATGGTTAAATATGATCATCTTAATTGATGATGTAAATCCAGGATTCAGAGATCATTAAACTGGATTAGGAATCTTCTAAAGAATCCTTATATATATATAAATGACATGTGATTTAACGAATCACTTCTGCCAGGAGTGTTAACATGTTTTAAGATGTTAACAGGGATTTGAATCTTTTAAACAGGTCTTACCATTTTGGCCCGGTCTTATATTTGACACGAGGCTAGGTTTCACACTATAAGATCCTTAATTACATAATTACATAGGCAGATTAATTTAAAAAAAGAATGATTTTAAATTTATTTATTTCATTTATTATTTATTTATGCACATATGGCAACATGAAATTTATAAAAATAACACTCCTTTAATTTATCACTATATTACATATCGCCCTAAAACGGGTCTTTTACACATGAACTTTGCCCACGTAGGGGCTAAAACAGACCAACATGCCCACGCAGGGGTCTTACAGAAGACATGCCCACGTAGGGGTCTTACAGAAAGACACAAGTCCTCGTAGGGACTAACACACCAACAATTGTCCACGTAGGGACTTAAACAAACATAAGTCCATGCAGGGACTAAACATACAACATACCCTCGTAGGGGTCAATACACACAATAAACACACATACCCACGTAGGGGCTTAACAACAAGATATGCCCACGTAGGGGCTTATACATCAGCGATGGAAGAATTCAACGATCCTTCTTGTTCTTCCCCTTGATCAGACCCATCAGTCCTTGGAAGAATGTCTGCCTTTCCCTACGATCCTCGTGAGCTTCCCGTTCAACTTGCTGCAACCTATGTAGAATTTCCTCCCGTTCTGGGGGAGAAAATCGTGGCGGCTGAGACTGCGTTCTAATGATAGGCCTGGGAGGTATTGGGTACCCCTGATTCGGGTAGCTTACCCCCCATGGATCTCCGTAGGGTCCTTGGGCATTGAGGGCGTTATAATTTGCTGCTTCCATATAAGGATCTGCCTCAGCGTATCCGTAGTTGTGGTAAGCTGGTGGTTCAAACGGGTTGTAATTACTTGGACCCGTGTACGCTGGGATTGGGTTATCAAAACCCATGTGCGGTGGCTGTTGAAAAGCCGGCTGCGAAGGCCCACCCATTTGTGGGTCCTCATAGTGCGGTGGGTAGTGACTAGCACTAGACTGTCGTGGGGAGTCGAAAGTGAAGCCCCCTGGTCTCACCGACATGCGGGCACCGGTTCTCCTACGCCTTGGCGGTTGAGGAGGTGGCGGTTGAACTGGTGGCGGTGGAGGTGGTGGCGTAACTGCCACAAACCGATGATCCTCTGATGAATCTTGATGATGCGGCTGTGGCTGTGGCTCCTGGTGCTGCTGAGAATGCTGCTGCTGATGTTGCCCATGAGACGATGAGTGGTGTGATGGTGTATAATACCACTGGTGTTGATCGAACAGGGCTTGGAAACTATCTGGACCACCGTAGGGTGATCCGTGGAAGGACGATCCATCAGAAATTTCGATGGGGTGGTTCGGAGTACCACTCGCTGGCATGACGGGGTCCGTATCCTCGTCCATATCATCCACGTGATCCCCGGAAAAATGGTCCTCGGGACCCAGTGGGTTAAAACCCACGGGTTCCGGTATGAATCCTACCGGGTTAAACTGTCCCCGAAAGATAGGTGTAGGGTCTCCATAGGAATGATGGGACATGGACCTCTGAAGTGGTATGTATGAGGGCAGAGGGTTATTAGGCTCGTCTTCCGATTGGGGTCCATGTGAATTGCGGACCGGAGGGGTAGAGCTATGCGAAACAGATCGTCTCGCTGGTTCGAACAGGCTTCTCCTGTTCCGTCGTGGATTCTCGCTTTCTGCCGCAGTTGGAGCTCGTGTATTTGACGGCCCTGCTTCATGGTCGTTGGGGGCGGCTACCGGCCCCTTTCCGCGTCCTCGCGTGCGCAAGAATCTTGGAGGCATCTTTGTTATTCCTGTCAATAAAGCATGAGATAACAATAACAAAAATATAAAAATTAAAGGACAAAACAAAAACCGAATAAGGTGGAATTTGTCCTATGTTATAAGTCTAGACTCAAAAGTTTAGATATGTGCAATTGTGTAACTGAGATTAAGCACAAAAGGCTAGTGTTTAATTCACTCAGTGTTGGCTCTGATACCAACCTGTCACACCCCGATTTCCACGTGTCACCGGTGGGCCCGGTGGGGGAGTATCGTGACGTGGTTGGAAACGTAATACTCAAACAACACAATATAATAATGCACAGCGGAAGCAAATTTAAAATAAGATACAACTGAATTTATTTATTGTAAACAAAGTCACAATTATCCGGTGTTTATCCACAGTAGGATCGAATAAAAAAAACATTGTTTATGGTTCAACAGACTTCGGCATCTTAAGTTTGCGAGACTTCTAATGATGCTTAGGAGAATCCCAGCCTATTTCGCCTAGTACCTGCATTTAATCTTTTTGGGAAAATACGTCAGTTTACACTGGTAAATACATTCAACTGACTCATTTTATAAAATGATTAAAAATTGGTTTGGATGCACATGGCATAAACATTTTTATTAACTTGGGAGAATTATTTAATATTATAATCTTGTGAACGATTTACATGTTACTTATGCGTTCAGTAGCCCGGAACGTATCCGGGTTAAAGATCAATAGACACACCACTTTAAGTGAGTTATACACGGGAGTACGCCTACACCCCGTGCTCAGGTCGTGGCTATCTCGTAAGATAATGCCGAGGATATCCGGGACATGGTCATTAACCCCCCAAAGGCTGTAAAGTAAACACATCTGTTTAAAACGAGCCGATCAAATTATTCAACTACCCACTAAGCGTGGAGATTTGATGCCCGATCAAGCGGTACGCTATGTACCGTAACCCAAGCCCGTATAGGGAAAATAAGTTAAAAGTATTTACCTTGATGCAAAGTATAGTCACAATAATCAAATAGCAAGTAGCTTTTACTGTTTCTCCTAATCTGGAACGAAGGTTAAACATAACCTATTAGAATCCTAGCGGGTCTTTAATTATGCTTAAGCTTAGACCGGCTAGTTTCGAAGATACGGTTCGTACGCACGATTAAGCGAAGACCGGATAGAATGTGATTCAGACCCGACAAGTTTGAAGACTTGTTTAATATGGGTTTATTATTCACATTCTGGATTTTGAGATAAAACCGATAAGGTTTGACCCGTCTCGGCTAATTTATGTAAACTTGTTACATAAACCGAGCCGAACGTGTAGTATGCGTAACGGGTATCCGTAAGAGCCATATACAGGTTTCCTAAGTTAATATGCTTCAAATATGTTGTAACATCAGTAGGATGTCTTTCGTTATGCCCCGAACTAATCTAGACACAAATTATGCCCCGTAGGGGTAGTTTGGTCATTTTAAAGTTTGTAAAAGCGTTTATATGTTCCACTGAGTTACAGGTCTGATGTAAACAGCAAACATACTCATATGGATGGGTTATAACAGTAGGCTAAGGTATATATGTGAAATTTATCATATTAAACCAAACTATGCCCCGTAGGGGTATTTTGGTAATTTCACATAAGCCGAAAAGCTCAAGAACGAAGTCTGAGTTTATCAACCTTTGCTTACTGTTAAGTTATCATAATTTTCCTCATATATCAGTAGGTATCAACCCGGGTATGTCCAATATGATTCTTAGACATACTATGCGTTAAAAACGCTAATTATGGCGATTAAAGGCCATTTCCGGGTTCTATACCTAAATCTGATATTTTTACATTTCCAGAAGGCTTAAAATAATTTATTTAACATATGTGATCAGTAGCAAAAGGTTTGGAGTCGTTTAGATAAGTAAAACTCATTTTATGGCCCGTAAGGGCAAAACCGACAATTACCGGATTAAGCCTACGACTACTAGTTATGCTCGGCCTAAAATTAATTAAAAATCTTTAAAAATCCCAAAATAATATATAACATCAGTGGGTAAAAGACTTGATGTCAAAAAGTATGTTTAACTAGGCTATACGCTAATTACGCCATTATGTTAACATAAAGCATTAGTTTAGCGACAATGAGCATAACTCTTAATCTACAAGTCAAACTGATGTCAAACTTTGCATACAAGTTTGTATATCAGTAACTAAGGTTTCTACACTTTTACATTTTCATAAATCATGATTTAAGGTAATAAGGGCATAACGGTCAACGTACGAGCAATTAACGGAAATTTGCATATTAATTGGATAACTAGTGAACCAAGGTGTATGATCACAGAGGGTTGTTCTAACATGTATCCTAATCCAATTTAAGCTCTGAGGTATTTCTAAAATATGCCCAAACGGGTCAGAACTGAAAGTCAACCGAAAAGTCAAACTATGTGACTTTCGGTTCCGAACCGGGTCTAAACAGGAAATAGTCGGGTTGAACATGTTGAGACATGTTCTTACACTTATTTCTAAGTTATAACAATGTTCAAACAGGTTACAAATGTTCTAGATAGCTAATTATGCATAATTGACATTTTAAGCAATATGTTGACTTTTTAAGTAAATGTTTGACCCGACATTTGACCTGCTTAGGATGGTGATCAGGGGAAACCCTTTTGGGGTTTTATTTCCCACATAAATACCATTCTAAAACTATTTTTAACTCGAGATAAGACTGAGTCATTATTGACTAATCTCGAAGTCAAACCGTAATTACGACGGTTTGACTTTTAGCTAATTAACTAAGCTAAACACAACCAAATAAGAACTAGAAGACTTACAATAGTCCAATGCACGAATTATGATCAGAAGGGAGAGTTCCTTAGCTCCAGGAGGCTCCAATGATCAAATGCAAGTGTGAAGAATGAATGTTGCACAATGTGGCTTTATATAGAACTTGGATTCACCACAACTAATGGACAACTAACTCTAGGACCATCCACAACCATTCAACACTTGTCCTAGTGCTCTAGGATAGTTTAGGGGTCTTTTATAACTGATAAAAACCAGTTTAATCGGTCACAATCGCGTGAAACAGCCAACAGCAGGTTTTCTGGTCGCTGGGCACCTCTAGCGCACCGTTACGCTACATATGTAGCGGTGCGCTAGCCCGCTAAAATGGGCCAGTTGACTTAACCGGTAGCGCACCGTTACGCCACACATGTAGCGGTGCGCTAGCCCCTTCTGAGACAAGAATTGTTGTTGTTTGTTGAAGTCTCGTAAAGGTAACCAATTATTTCGATCTTTGGTCCTATATCAGCACTTATGGACCTCCCAAAACGGTCTTGCACAGTATCAAACCCCACCATAATGATATGTTTGTTTTGGATTCAAAAGTAAGACCCGTATACATCGGTTTACCATTCAATTTACTTGTGGGGTCAAATCATGCTTTTCAATTCTATTATTAACAAGAATTTTCTGCATTGAGGGTAATAAAGATGGGTATAACATTTAATCGGGTCTTGGGATTTATAAATAAGGTCGTTCAGAGGTACAATTTAACATGACGCCACTTAATCCTACCGAAACATCTTTATTAAATCCGGGTTTTCAACGCGTTTTGTCTGACATGACACGTGTCGTTTTATTATTGAACCCGAAATTTTCGAGGTGTTACAATTGGCAACTGAGGAAGACTTAGAATCGACAGGTTCAAAATGAAATAAAAGCATGAAAATGATTTGTCAAATATTGAATTATGATATGAGAAAATCAATGTGCTGAGATGAGTGAATTGCAAGGATACACGAAAAGACAATAGAGTTAGTGTATCATTGTCTTAATACATAATTGTATTAAGACTTTTTTTTCAAGAAATTTATTGACTCGATATCAAAGAGTCATCGTTTTGCAATAATGCGGTTCATAGTGCAAAAAGCGGAATGATATTTGAGTTTGGATAAAATAATAAATCGGAATGAATCCCTCCAGTGGTCTTCATAAATCAAACGAACCACATGCGTAACAAACAATGCATGTGTAATGTGTGGATTTATCAAGAAATGAAACATATCAATATTCGCTACTATGAAAGAAATCCTCATGGTATGATGACCATTAGGGGGAGTAGCAATGCAAAAGTCTATTCACAGAGGTTAGAATTTTAAAAGAAATTTAAGAATCTTTATCTGGAAATTTTTGTGAGCTAACCGTTGTTAAGTGACATTACCAGGGAATGTCGAATATAATGAAATAGGGAATTTGCAAAGGTATGTGACTCCTTTTGCAGTGATAATAATTATGACTTTGATTAGACTGTACACCGATGGTTGTGAAATCTTGTTACAACGTACCTCAGCGATATTCATGTCGTTGGTAGGATCGCGTGGCAAAGTGCTGCTTTTTATTAGTAGTTATCCCACTGCCGGGATTAGCATTGTTGTTGTCGTGCCCAATCATATTTTCCAAAGGTCTTGCCTCGAAAGTAATGTGTGATATACTTCGACGTCTGTGGACGTATAATTTAAGTTTCATGTGTTTTCTTGTGCACTAGCACAACTTTACATGCTTCTTACTTGCGTTAATAGTTTATGGTAACGCATTGGAAATTCTTATACTTTTGATGGTGTCCCAAATTAATGGGTTTCCATTGTTATTATTGTCGCTCGAGTTACGAGGTAGATGATCAAACGAAATAATGTTTGATATCGATATATGTAAGAGATTCTTGATAAAGGAATCTAAAATTATTATTGTTGACACATATGCTTGTGCTTTATTCTTATTTGACTTTTGGAATTCCTTATAGATATACATATCTATAGAATCATATATTTCACATGCTGTAATATACCTACCCTTCATAAGGTCAATGTATTTAACAGATTCTTATTTCCAAAAACATGTCAGATATCAGGTCATGATCCTATTTAGGGAAATCTTGTCACTTGTTTGACATATTATTTACCCCGTCTTATCCGGTTCTCGCCGGTGAGGTAGCCCCATTATATCCGGACAAGCTGGAGAGTCTGCAACACCATACCCAGTCTTGCCGGAGAAGAAATTTATATTTCCCATAAATAGTATTTTTCTTAAATCATGATTTGGAAAGTGCATTATGACTTTTAACAACGAACCAGAAAATTAATATTCACCTGACGGACCATATTCTAGAACAAAGTAGCACCAATAAATAAGAACTAATAGTGGTCAAGTGTTATTGCTTATTTATTATACTTGTAACGTTCTAGTTATCATTTTCACGGCATACCAAAACCCATCATACTTTATTTACACAAGTATTTAGCTTATTTCGAAGCTGATACTAAGACATCTTTTCTTAAGTTCAAGTCTAAATGCTATCATGTGTGCTACCAGTTACTAGCAATCTCCTAACTCTTTTATATAAACTTAGGTATTATTATCACAACACCTAAAGGCTTAAATCAGTGGCTCTGATACCACCTTCTGTCACGACCCCCGACCCACCCTGGACGGAATTGGGAGCCGCGAACAGCCAAGTGGTACAGGTGATTATTTTGAAAAATATTGCAGCGGAAATTTCATCAGGACCGTGAGTTAGGAAAAATATCAGAGTTTAGAAAACACCGGATTTTATTTATTAAATAGATGGGATAAACCCATGGTTTACAAAGGTAGCTTTAATAAGGGATAAACCCAATTACATAAAATAATATTTCTTCATTTTATTTAATTAATAAAATAAGCCACTTCTTGAAGCCTTTCAGTGTCGTATCCATCTCTTACTCCAATCTACTGTAATTACCTGAAACGCGTTTTAAAAAGCTTTTGTCAGCAGGAAATACTGGTGAGTTCATTCATTTTGCTTAAAACGACGCATTTATTATAATCTACAGTATTAAGAGCGATTACAATGTTTCTATATATCAACCAACTACCCACAGTATTTGTCACTCGAACATCCATTGGTAACCTCAGAGTCCAATAGTGTCTGTGACTATGGTCATATCACCCCTTGGCTAACTCGTTGTCCAATGGTGAAGGTTATCAAGTAATGTATACAAAACCCCACATACCGGCTGTAATTTGGTGACTACAAAGACTTAATCCCTGTAATTATAACTTTGAAAATAGAGTATTGTAAAACATTTGATAAAAAGAGAATGACTCACATTATAAGCATGCAGATTTATACAGGCAGAGCTTAGCCTATAGATTAGTCTTGTAACCTAGTGCACACGAACTCGGTAAGTAACTAATACAACATTTACGATAATTCACGAGATTAAAACCCTCACGGCAAATGACAAAGTGCAATCACTTAAACATCCATCGGATTCACAACGAATGACAGAGTATTCCCCGAGTTCGGGTGGTACTCAAACATCCTATCGGAATCACGACTAATGACAAAGGATAGCACTTAAACATCCGGTCGGATAGTTTCAATTGATCGGATATTGAATCGTAGCAGCGATCGAGTTAATACCCTGTATCGTAGCAGCGCCTCGCTATATTAATTGTAATTTCGACTTTTGAGCAGCCAAACTTCGTTTTTATGAAATGATTTCGACACCAGATGAATGCTCGTAGCCTGTCCTATTTATAGCAGAAATTTGGGTCTCACGCGGCCCGCGTGAGCCCTTGCTCGATCCTTACGTTGCCCGCGTAGCCGCCTAGTCTACGCGTAGGGTTGCTGAGTCACCAGTAGGTCTGCCAGGTGGATGCCACGTGTCCCTTAAGCTTATCCGGAGATTTGGCTTGCTGTCGCGGCCCGCGTAAACCTCGGCTTATCTTTACGCGGCCCGCCTGAAGACCAGAATTCTTGATTTCTTGATTTTTGATATGGATTGGGGTTTCAGGGGTCCGGGTTTTTACTTATGGATCAATTTGGGACATTTTTTAATATAATTATATCATAAGGAATAAATTGTGAGAAAAGAGAATGGACCCACTTTGTAACTTTAGGGTTCAACTAGAAAGTCTCCTGGTAGAATATTGGGTATAACTTCTGAGCTATTTAAAAATATAAAATGTACTCGTGTTAAGTATAGTACCCCTAATTCAACCTTGTCCCTATGTCACGAGACAGAACCCCAACGAACTTAGTCAGGCAGAGCCTTGACATATGTTATGGGGCTCAGATCAATCGAAAAGGGTAGCGGTGATCGGGAGTTAAAACACTTAAAACGAGACAGGGCTTTATTATTATTAAAGCAAAATAAAAGAATTATAGAAGAGATAGGGAGGGCGAAAGAAGGCAAAATAGAATAAGCTGAGCAGTGGAATGTTTGATTGAAATGAGATTCCTATTTATACTGAAAATTGAGCTTGTAGGTAACGCAACTGTTATGACTTTTGCCAACCACGTATACAATTGAATTAAATTTCAAGTGTCTCTTGGACTTCCACCATCACATCTGATGCATAGTCATGAATATATAGAATTTTCATATTATTTTGATTATACTATATACATATCCCAAATTCTTACACGTAGTACACATATGAGATTCTAGTTAGTTTTATTATTATTTTATATTCATTTTATTATATTTTTATTTCATACGTATTTCGATTATTATTATTATTATTAATTTATATATTATAATTAATTTAACTGCTTTACTTATTTGGCGCGTATAACTTGTAAAATATAACGTTTTATAAAATAAAGAATATATCACTAGAATGAGAATATTTGTATCTACATTTTGAACCAAGTTTTATTAAAAATAGAGTAGGTTCAAAATACAATATATTTTTATAATTTAATTATTAAACGGTTACTAGGTCCATCTATGTACTTCATATTTCTAATCTTCAACTTATCCGTAATCTACCAGTCTAATAATATAAGTTTATATACTTTTATTTTATTTAGAAAGGTCACCCATATACAGGCCAATTAATTAGTATAATATTTCAACCAACTATATAAATTAGTGTTTAAAATTATTTGGGTTGAATATTTATATTAAAAATAAACTAGTTACTAGTGGTTAAACCTATAATTCTTATATGATAAAAATAGGAATGTTACAGGTGGTAATCCCGGGAGTTCTTCTGGGAATACATCTGGGTATTTTGAGACTACAGGAATCTCCTTAAGTTCTTTATCCTTAGTACTAATGATTACTGAAATCATATATACTATTCCTTGCTTTCGTTCATAACTAGCAACTTTCATTACTGAAATGAACTTCTTGGGTTTACGTGGCTTATCTCTTGTAATCACGATTACTTCTCCCGTGGGTGCCCGAATTTCTATAGAGTTCTTATCACAAAGGATTCGAGCATGGTTGGCTACTAACCAATCCATTCCTAACACAACATCGAACCCAGCTAAATTCATTGGTAATAGGTTTGCATGAAATTTATGACCTGAAAGTTCTATATTTTCTTTTTGCAAAACCTTATCTATGTTAACAGAATTCCTATCTGCTGTTTCGACTGTAAAAATCTGCCTAAGGTTGGTTAAGGGTAAGTTAAGAGTTTGGCAGAATGAAGTATTATAAAACTTTGGTTTGTACCAGAGTCAAATAATACTTTTGCGTAAACGTTGTGAACTAGGAACGTACCGGCTATCACATCTGGAATGAGTTCTGCCTCCTGGGTAGTTAACTGGAATGCTCGTGCATTCTTCTTGGTAGCTCCGTCAGTCGGTTTGACTTTGTTGTCTGCTGGTTTGACCAACTTAGGGCATTCTGGTTTGAAATGTCCAGCTTCTCCACAGTTATAGCAGACCCTTGTTTTCTTTCTGCAGTCTTCTTCACGGTGTCCTACAACTTTGCAAAAGTTGCAGGTTACATTGCATCTTCCAAAATGTCTTTTTCTGCAATTCATGCAGAACGGCGGAGTGGAAGATTGCCCGGTTCCTTTCTTCTTGAAGTTGCTATTATTACCCACACGAAATCCTTGGGTAATTTTCTGAGCTAATTCCTTCTTCCGGTTTTCATCTCTTGTGCGTACCAGCTCGTCAGTTAGGGTGTTAGCTAATTCTACCGCATCGTCAATAGTGCGAGGTCTCGCAGCTTTAACGATATTACGGATTTCACCAATCAATCCCCAAATATAGCGAGAAATAAGTACCAGTTATGGCGAAGCCAGTGTTGGTACCACTCTAGCATATTCGAAGAATGTCGAAGTATATCCTCGACAATCTACACCAATCATTCGATGGTTCAGGAATTTATTTGCCATTTGTTCTTTTTCGTATTCGGGACAAAATTTTCTTTCTATTAGTTACTTAAATTCCTCCCAACTCATGGCATAGGCCATATTTCTTCCGTTGGTTTGAAGTACCGTATTCCACCATTCTAGCTCCCCTTCTTTAAAAAGATGTGACGCATACATGACCTTGTCTTCCCCAGCACATTTGCTTATCATGAGTATTGCTTCGGTTTTCTCCAACCAACGTAGTGCTGCAGTTGCCCCTTCATTGCCTGCAAATTCAGTTGGTTTACAAGCAAGAAATTCTTTGTAAGTGCAACCAGGCGTTGCAGCTTTCATTTTCTTAGGGTGTGGGGCCTGCCGTGGATCATTATCGTGATTAGTATGATTACTGCCTCCATTTACGCTATTACTAGAGTTATCTTCAAGAGTACGTTTGCTAGGAATAATTTGTTGAGGTTCAATAGGTTTCTGGGCAGCAGCAAGGATTGCTGGAATAGCATTGGCTATTCCTTGAGCTGATGCGTAGTCGAGTGTTATATATATTAGGTGTATATTTTAAGCCCCTTTAACACTTTTTAGTCAAGTTTTAAATTTATAAAACACGATATTTACTAACACTAGACACACATATGGGCAAGTGCACCCATCGTGAGCGTAGTATAGTGTTGGTAAGATACCGAGGTCGTCCAAGGACACAAGAGCTTTTAGTACCGGTTTATCCTCAACGTCTAATCAAATCAAAAAGAAGTTTTAGAAAAATGTTTTAAACTAAGAAAAATAAAAACTAACTAAAACGCTGAAAATAAAAATAAAAAGAAAAACAGATAGACAAGATGAATCACTTGGTTCCGACTCGTATCTAGTGTAACCTTTGATTATTTCCGCACTTTTGCACTATTTTAAGAGATTATCTTAGTTATTGTAGTAGGCCCCTCTTTTGAAGGTGACGCTACCCTCACCCCAGTAGTTTGAGTCAGCAAGGATACAATCCTAAAAGGGTGGATTATTGGAAGATAATTAATTAAGTTATTAATGCAAATTATGGTAGGCCCCTCTTTTGGAGGTGACGTTACCCTCGACTAAGTAGTCTGAGTCAGCAGTGATACAGTCCTAAATAGCCGGGTTATAGTATTAATAGTAGTTAACTTATGAGGGGATCAAAGAGTTTGGACCCCCGCCATCCAATACCGTTAAGTATTGAAGGAGGTCCTACTAAATTTGACCCAGGTCCATTGCAGGACCTCTAAACGCTGAACAATGGCAAGACCTTTACCAAATCGTTCCCTTAACCCCCGACCAGGTAGCCAACATTCCTCCATATAGACCGTGGAGATATGAATGGTGAAAATCTTTTATTTTATATAGACAGTAAAATAATTTCAAGACACCACGGACAAACGATAAGGAAAGATCACCTTCAACATAAGCAACTAGTTATTAAAGTCATTAATACGAAACCAAATAAAAAGTGCGAAAAGATTAGAAATAAAAAGTATTACACTAGACACTTTGTCTTCACCAAGTGATGTAAGAGACTTAGGCAAACATGGCCTTGATTGTCAAGAACTCTTACGATCAATCTTGGATCCCGAGACGACTCACACACTCTACGATGGACAATGGATGATGGTGTTATGGTGGTGGTGGGTGGTGGGTGAAGTGTGAGAGAGGTGGTATGCCAAGGGATGGTTTGAGCTTGAGCCAAGCACTTCTATTTATAAGCTGAACAGAAGCTCGGGCACGGCCCCGTGTCCAGTGGGCACGGCCCCGTGTCCACATCCTTCTCTTTCTTCATTTAATGATGTTTTGTCTTTTTAGTTGACCACGCCCCCGTGTCCGCTGAGCACGACCCCGTGGTGCAAAAGAATCTTTGTACTATGCAGATTTGCTGGATTGTGCGAATCTTATAGTTGACCACGGCCCCGTGTCCGCTGAGCACGGCCTCGTGGTGGGCAATAGAAGCTTCTACCACTTTGTCTTTTCTGCTGGCACTAGGGCACGCCCCCGTGCTGGCTGAGCACGGGGCGTGTTCAGGCTTCTGATCTCTTGTTTTGCTTGGGAAGATGCTGTCGTGGGGTCGGGCATGTCACGTCTTGTCCCTTTTCTTGTATTTATGTTTTATTTTGATGTCTTTTTGCTTCTTTTGTTAATTTGAGCTCATTTAATCCTGAAAATACAAAAGGAAGACAAAAGCACACTTTTTCCAACATTAGTACTAAAAAAGGGTTAGTTTTATGCCTCATTTGATGAAATTTATATGTTGCATTTTTAACACATCAAATACCCCTACACTTGAATCTTTGCTTCTCCTCAAGCAAAACTCTTTAATATGTGGCTATTACACTCCCAAATGGAATGGGTAGAGAAGAAGGTTTTTGGGCTTGTCGTAGAGTGTCGGGATTTCCAAGATTCTTTATTTAATTTTATTTTTATTTATTTACAATCCTATTCGTCATGATTTATTTAAAACTTTTCATAAGATAAATTACTTATTAGGGCATAACATGCCTCTTTAAAATTCTATTTATATACAAGTTCACATACCTCACGGGGATCACTCAACACTCGGCCGAAAATGTATTTTTGTGGATCACTCGAGAGCGGCATGGAACTTACTCCTACCATAGGGTTGCCAAGCAATCAATCCTCCTCCTTTTTAACTTATATACCTTTGTAAATATCAAGAGGACTTTGTGGGTGAATGGTTAGGCTTGGGTTAAAGGTAGGTGGTTGGGTTGGTGGTTAGTAGAAAAAGGGTTAAAAAGCGTAACAAGTGTCGGTTTTCGTAAGACTTTCTATTTTTGTAACTTTTATTTTGATGAGGCTATTTATTCAAACAAAGTTATTTTTGATGAACTTGTTTGTTTATTTTCTTTTGCTTCATCATCCACAATTTTTTTTTTTTTGAAAGTCATACGAAAAACTGAACTTGTTACTAAAACAAAGGGTTAAAAATAAAAAGGTTTTGGTGGGTAAAAGGGTGTTTGGTTTGGGTTATGAAATGAAAAGGTTTAGGGTCAAAGGGGCTAACTAGGGGGATTTTGGGTAGGTGGTAAAAAAAAAGAATGGTGTAGAAATAAAAAGGGTTAGTCCTAATGCCTCCATCATTTACTTACTCGGGTTTAAGTTGGTAAGGACCGGGAATGTATCGTCATGGCAAGTTCTAGAGTCGTAAGAACCAAGCGGCTATTCACACAAGAAACGAAAAATGAGCATTTAGTCTAATGATATGTAATTGTATGCTCAATAAAGGCTCAAAACTCACTTTTGTGGGAATGGGTTTTTATGTGATCAAGTATATATAATCAAATTTTAACTAAGCTTGTCATGCCTTTTCATAATTTTCTTATGTTGGTTCTTTTTATCACGACGCTATCGGTTGTCTTTTCTGCTGGAACTTAGGCACGCCCCCGTGCTGGCTGAGCACGGGGCGTGTTCAGGCTTCTGATCTCTTGTTTTGCTTGGGAAGATGCTGTCGTGGGGTCGGGCATGTCACGTCTTGTCCCTTTTCTTGTATTTATGTTTTATTTTGATGTCTTTTTGCTTCTTTTGTTAATTTGAGCTCATTTAATCCTGAAAATACAAAAGGAAGACAAAAGCACACTTTTTCCAACATTAGTACTAAAAAAGGGTTAGTTTTATGCCTCATTTGATGAAATTTATATGTTGCATTTTTAACACATCATGAGCAATGATATTTTCTATATCTTGCCTAGTCATAAATTGATCCTCCTAGTGTTGCTCAGATTGGTTAACCTCGTTAACTGGTTCATTATTAGCGTTTTCCATCTGATAATTAATATATACAATTTATTAGTATAGAATAAATAACAATTATACACAAACCAATCATACAAATTTCACACATATATATTCAAAATTATCGATTTCTCGATTTCCCTTTTTATATATCATATTATGCATCCGTACACACTGTTATTTTACAAGTTTTATTTTATTTTACAAGATTATATTCTTATTACTATTATTATTATTATTATACAATCACAGCTACGTTCTACACCATCCCTTCTGCTGATATTTCAGAAACGACGCTCGCTCTCGTCGTACTTCCAGGAGATTTGCTCTCCTACCTCCCGAATCCTATTCCCTGCACCTATCAGCTCCTCGCCAAAATGGCGGAGTTCGGCTAAGTTTCATTGCTCATTGGTGGGTTTGGTATAGGTTCTGGGTCGAACTGAGGGAAAAAGGGTATAAGGATTATTTAGTAGGTTCTGAAACTGCCAATCATTGGTCCACAACTCGTCCATTTCTCCTAAAGGTTGGGTGTGGATCAGAGGGTCTGGAATGGTTGGTTCTAAGTTTATTGGAAGTTGGGTTTCAGCAGGATAATGGTAGAGGTTGTTGTTGATAGGTCTAATGATATCACAGCTTGCCAGTAGGTGATCTAATTCTTCCTGCAAAGGCAATTCCTCGACTTGCCTAGAACTTTCTCCAATTTCCATTTCTACTTGCCTAGCATTTTCCTCAATCTCAATCCCTTTTCCTTTATCAATGGGATTTTCTATTTTGGGAACCTTTCTAGTTGCTGGTTTCCTCCTGCGTACACGCCTCCAGCCTACGAATTTTCTCCTTTTCTCAGGCTTTGGTTTCTCCGAAGGTGGAGCACAAAATTCCATAGGTTCTTCCACATCGGGTATGTAGCCAGTAAAGTCTTTGGAAACTTCTATTTTCACCGGATAAAGATTGAGATTCTGAAGGGCTTTAGATAACTTATTCATGCTGTTTAGCATATATGTAAAAATGCACACAAATGCTAAGTTAAAATTTAATAAAATTTCACAGATAAACATTCAAGTATTATTGCATACCGTGTGACAATTTTAATACAAAGGACAACTGAAAATTAAAACATACTAGGGTTTATTGTAAACTTATTTATTTACTAGGTAAAATTTTCTTTAGAGTTTCTGATTTGTAGATGATATGGGTGCTAGAACTGAGTCAGGGTATTTAAAGGTTAGCATTTACAGCTACAGTTGCTAACATATAGAGATCTGCCCATTTTTCATCTAATTCGTCTTTCCATGGTGGTTTATTGCCTAGTTCCTGGGTTTCCTGATTACTCCTCCCTTCTTTTGGTTGTGATTTCTTTAGTTTCTCTTGACTTTTCCTAATAATCAAACTTCTTTTATTAGGAGAAAGTGGTTCCTCATATTGTGCCTTTCGAACAAATATTCCTTCCTCAGTATTTACTGAGTGTTTTGAGGATGATGATCCCTTATCTTTTTGTGCACTATCTAATTGACGATAGATGTCTGAAAGTCTTTGTTTACCCATACTGTAAACAAATATTCAAATAATAAAATACGTAATCACAAAATGGCAATTAGTAAAATTAAGTATTCTTCAAATACTTAATTGGCTTAAATCAGTGGCTCTGATACCACCTTTTTCTGTCACGGCCCCCGGCCCGGTTTGACCCAGTCCAGGAGCCGCGGGACAGAAAATCCCGTGGTATTTATTTAATTGAGTTGACAGCGGAAGATTTCAACAGGATCTTTTAAAACTTGAAAATGCCCGATTATTTTATTTCATAATTCGGGATAAAATTCCAGTAGTTTACAATAAGGTGATTTTACTGGGAAATATTTAATTTACAAAACATGTTTCTTTATTTGTATTGAGCCACTTCCTCAAGCTTGTAGTGCTTCGCGACACTTTTCCTGGATCACAACAGATCACCTGAAACATGTTTGAAAAAGGTTTTGTCAGCGGGGAAATACTGGTGAATCATTCTTTTTACTAAAAACGACGCGTTGTTATAATTTACAGTATTAAGAGCGATTACAATGTTTATACATATCAACCATCTACCCACGGTATTTATCACTCGACACCTATTGGCTATCTCGTTGTCCAATGGTGTCTGTGATTATGGTCATATCACCCATTGGCTAACCCGTTGTCCAATGGTGACGGTTATCAAGTATTGTATACAAAACCCCACATACCGGCTGTAATTTGGAGATTACAAAGACTTATTCCCTGTAATTATAACTTTGAAATAAATAGGGTTTTGGAAAGCAATTTGATAAAAAGAGAATGACTCACATTGCAGATTTACACGGGCAGAGTTTAGCCTACTGATTAGCCTGATGACCTAATTTAAATAACAATGCACACGAACTAGGTTAGTAACTAATACAGCATTTACGATAACTCACGAGATTAAAACCTTCACGACAAATGACAAAGTGCAATACTTAAACATCCATCGAATTAACGACGAATGACAAAGTATAAACCATAATTTGAGCAGCACTTAAACATTCATCGGATAGTTTTAATCGATCGGACATTGAATCGTAGCAGCGATCGAGTTATTACCCTGTTATCGCAGCAGCGTTTCGTATTCGTGTGTGTTTTTATAGTAAACAGTGTGTAACTCAGTGTACGAAGCGAGTTTTAACGTCGAAATAGCGCCAAACTTCAAGTCCCAGGCCCCTGTATTTATACCCTAATTTGGACCCGCCCGCGTGTCGCGATAGGATCCTCCGCACCTGTCTCGTGTCGCGGGGGAAGCCCAAATAGGGTAGGCTTGCTTGATCATCAGCCTAGGCCTGCTGAGTCGACGTTTCATGAAAATTCGTTTTCGACAACGAGTTGTGAGGATAATTTCGATTAGGGAATATTCCCCCTTGAGTTTTAGGGGGCCCTGATCTTAGTTCCAACTATTCTGAAAATTTCAGGGTTTATGCAGAATTACTTGGGGGTCTCAATTAGGGTTTCCTATTGTTTAAAATAAAATAATAAATAGGACTTTTGATGAGAGTTGTTACAAGTGAGACCCCCGGCTCGATAGTAGTTTTGCATTAAACCTTGGACATAAGGCACATAACACACATCAATTGAGACAGCTGCCAATTAGTGCATGTACCCCCTTGTCTTTCGACTATCAACGCCACCACATGACGCATGATTAACCATCCCCCTTTTAACGTTATTTTCATGAAATTAGTAAAAATAACGTCAAAATTAGTGCATTTTCATTTTTACCCCCCGAGCGCCCACACATATATACATCATATGCGCATTATTTTTGTATAGTTATTCCAATTACTCTACCACAATAACTATATAATTTTAGGACTAATATACATGATTGACTAAATGTGAAAAAAAATCTCTCTTTAATTCTCACGTTTAGCACGTTAATACACATCTGTACAATAACCTTACTCAATATAGTGTAAGAATCAGAGTATTCACAATCCGTCCCCTAAATTTTGTGTGAGAGCTTTTTATATTATGTAAAGTGATTGTAGGTGGTTGGAAGTGTTTGTGAGTAGAGGAGAGATAAAATGTTACTGTTCATCTGTAAATTTGAGGTGACACTGTTTACCCTCTATAATTTTTTAATATATTAGAAAGTGGTTGCGAGTGAAGGAGAGATAAAAAGGTAATGATAAAAGTATAAAAAAATATTATTTAATTGAAAAGAGATAGGAAATATAGTTTTAGTGAAAATATAGGGTAAAAATGATGGAAGGGATGTGAATGCTCTCAGATAGAGTAGAATGATATATATAAAACTATAAATGTCAGTTATATTTGTGTGTATACACACACATAATAAACTAAAATAATAATTCGAGCTGAGCATATCTTTGCTCGTGCCTGGCTTATTTACAAACCGAATTGAGCTAGGCAGCTTGTTTACAGTCGAGCCAAATATCGAAACAGTGAGTGACGAAACAATAAGTGACGAGCAGTTTGTACATCCCTATCTTTGCTCGTGCCTGGCTCTTTTACAAACCGAACCTCGTTTACAATCGAGCCGAAAACCAAACAAACCACTAACGATTGGTTAGTGGTTTGGAAAACCCTATTATTAACCCAATCACCCACTTACTCATATTTGAAACGAGCAGTTTGGAAAACCCTATTGTTAACGCAATCAATGTTTTAAAAACTGGTTTTTAAATCATACCGGATTAGACTCAGAAATGGTTCAACCGGTTGAACCGGCCTGACTAATTAATACTAAAAGTCCATAAAATACAATTTTTACTCAAAAAAATAATCTAAAACTACATCATTTCATAATAAAAATATTCCAAAAATTAATCCATAATAAAAAATAATCCAAAAATTTACTACCGTCTACCGGTACCTTTTTGGACGCTAAATTTTACTAAGAAGACAAATAATAACCTTTTCGGGCCCATAAAAGATTAAAACTCCAAATTTTAATTTTTGACCCGGTACCGGTATATCGATATAACCCAATTTACCGACGGTACAACTTATTTGCCATTCCCTCAATTTACCGGTGTGATTCGTGTCGGCCAAACTTCCGACATCCGGTTTAACCGGTTCAACCGGCCGGTATAAACCGGTTTTTAAATCTTTGAACGCAATTACCCAGGTACTCATATTTGAATCTACCCATCTTCCACAAAACGGTAGGAATTCTCTATTTTCTAACCTAAATCCACCGCTGCAGCAAATGCGAGAGAGCCATCCAACTGATCCACGAGCGTCTCTTGTGAATCCGTCTACCGCCTGATCGCCGACCTCCTCCCGGCCTCCGTCTACTTCCGGTTTGTGTTCTTTTTTCCACTTTACCACTTTGAAAATTGAATAGTATGTTACTTTATTTTATATTGAAACTTGCTTATGTAAACTTGAAAGTTAAATACTTGATTGTTCATCATTCTGTAGGTCCCATGGAGTTTCCTTCTTTATATACAGTAACCTAATCTACACTGAAATAGGATGACCAAACCGTTCGGTATCGAATTTACCGAACCGGGTATATTTTCGGTACCGACTTTTGACATTTTCAGTACCGGTTCGGTACGGTACCGGTTCAGTACCGGTTTTTACACTAAAATACCGGTACCGTACCGATACCCACTTTTGAGGATTTTCGGTACCAGTACTGGTTCGGTACCGAACGGGTATCATGCTCATCGCTGCACTGAAACATGAAGTAGGTATCTAAAATGAAAAAAAAAAAAAGAACTAGTTTGAAACAATAGTGCTATGAGCGAATGGAACAAAATAATGTAATATCATTTGGATCTCCAACTAAAACAAACAGTGCCTTCAAGCTGATCTAGGACTCGTTATGTTGTATGTGAGGGGTGTG
The DNA here is from genome assembly GCA_030545235.1 of Helianthus tuberosus. NCBI lineage: Eukaryota > Viridiplantae > Streptophyta > Magnoliopsida > Asterales > Asteraceae > Helianthus > Helianthus tuberosus. The sequence continues at coordinate 165,288,034 of CM060418.1, forward strand.
CAAAAAACCGAATTAACCGACTCATTACCGAAAAAACCAAAAAAACCGAACCGAAAAAACCAAACCAAATGAAAAACCGATGGGTCGGTTTTTAATTTTTTGAAAACCGATATTCCAAAATCCAAAGTAGGGGGCGGTTACGTATTATTACTATTAGGGTTCAAAGTTGTAAGTGTAACATCGTCCTTTCAGTCGTCCACATAAGAAACGAGATTTCAAGAGTTCCAGCTTCCAGGTTTTGTTTTTGTTTCTACTTTCTGATTACGTATTGTTTTTCTTTTGTCAAAAGGACGGATCTTTACCATCATACCAAGAGTTTCTGACTTTCTGTTAGTAATAATCTTAACAAGAAACCAGAAAGGAAGATATGTATATTGTTACTATATCTATTCAAGATTATATATATGTTATAATCACTTTGACATATCAGGATATTTGTTGCTCTCACTAGAAACTTATGTCCGTTTTCTTCATGCAAAAGCTTCATAGATTTTTTAATGGTGGACCCTTTAAATATTATATATTCGTCATGTCATCTGCATTCTGCTGTACACACTTTGTCTTTTCTATTTGACCTTTCAGTATTTGTTAAGTATTTAGAATTCAAGAACCTTTCACTACAAGTTTTACACAATCCTATAATAAACTGATCCCTTGCTGATTGAATTTTCTTAGTTTCCTTTAGATATTTGAAATCTGTTATCATTCATTATTTAACTTTTTTGTTTGATTGAATTTTCAAAGTTTGTGTTTGATTCGAATGTGCATCAAAGATAACCAGCCCTTTGTTTGAGTTTATGGATTATGTCATTTTGGTTGAACTTTCGTTTGAATTTATGGATATCATTTTGGTTGAACCATCATAACCATCAAAACCGCCATAACCGAAACCGCCATAACCGAGCGGTTATGGTTATGACTTTTCAATAACCGACATCTCGGTTATGGTTATGGTTATGGTTATGACCCAAAACCGACCCAAACCGACCCATGCACACCCCTATGTGGTCTATTTACTTTGTGTGTTTAGTAAACAGAGTTCATCTTAAGTTGTTTTTCACAGTTTGCAGTATGATCCGACGAAAGCAACCTAAGGTGAATGGCAAACGTCTGCCTAAAGTTGAACGAGTTGATAGAATCACCACACTTCCTCAAGCCATAGTAGAAACCATCCTATGTCTTTTACCGATTGAAGAAGCAGCTAGGACAAGTGTCCTCTCAAGGGAATGGAGATACAAATGGACCACTATTCCTAAACTTGAGTTTGTCCAGTATAATGATGTGAAAGAATCGTCTGATGGCAGTGAAACATCTGACTTAGAAAATGCCAGGAAACACATGGACACGAGGTGTAAACTTTTCTATACTATACACCAAGTTTTGTTACTCCGCCAAGGTCCTATAAGTGAGTTCACACTTTCGATGGATGCACATCACACCTGCATCGAAATTGATCAGATAATACTTCATTTGTCGAGGAACCATGCTGTCAAGAAATTGACATTTGACTTCTGTGATTACAATACGTATGCTTTACCCTTATCTTTCTTCTCATTGCATCACTTGACAGATTTGTCTCTTGAAAATTGTAATATCAACCAGAAACCAATATTCAATGGGTTTGTTAACCTTACAAACTTATCCTTCAGATGTGGAAAGATCTCTAAAAAAGCTCTTCTACATCTTTTATCTAATTGTCCATCACTTAAGAGGTTGTGTCTGGTAAGTTCATACTTGTATGTCCATTCTCATGGGCTTTCAAAACGTATCTCAATATGCTAATTTGTTGCAGGTTATAGTTGCAGGAGATTTTATCGGTTCTGAATACCCGAGCATTATGGAGCTATTCAAGTGTTTACCTGTGATTGAAGACCTGACCACCTGGGGTGATACCACTGCGGTAATATTTATCCACATTATATATAATATAAGGGAAAAATAAAACTTTGTTTGTTAATCGTTGTTTTGGCGTATGATTGAAGCCGTTAGTTAAAGCCTCAGTTCCACAAGAGCTTCCAACCTCACTAATCCACCTCAAATACTGTAGTATCGAACAAATGTTGTTTAATGATGGCTATGGATTGACTTTTGTTGCTGTTTTGATCAAATGCTCCCCAAATTTGGAGAAAATTGTTCTGGAGGTAAGTTGTATAAGTCTATCTTGCGTTTTGTTTTGCTTTTTATGCCAAACTTCACAAACACAAGACTCCTGCTGTAGATGGGTAATGATGAGATAGAGTCTGATGTGTTGGAAGAATACTCCGTTACGTTGGAAAAATATTCAGATGTTTGGTTGGAGCATCTGAAGGAATTGGAGATTAGTTATTTCGAACATGTGAAGCCTGTGTTGGAGTTGGTGAAGTTTATTCTGGTCAGGTCACCCAATCTAAAGAAGGTGAGATTGACTGCATCGGTGTACAAGAATGAAGAGTTGGAGATGTTAAAAACCCTCAAATGCGCTCCACACGCATCACCGGTGGAAATTGTTGTAGATTGAGAATTTCTTCAAACCTTTTCAAACTCTAATGTTGAGGTTTATAGTTTATAAGTTTCAAGGGTGGGTGATGTTACTGTTTTTTATATTTTATGGTTGACAATGCGGCCTTATTAAAATAAAGGTTTTTGACTCTTGTTATAAAAAAGAAGAGTAAACTGCCATTTTGGTCCCTGTGGTTTGGCCAGTTTTGCCACTTTAGTCCAAATCTCAAACTTATTACATCTGGGTCCCTGTGGTTTGCATTTTGTTGCCATTTTAGTCCAAAATTCAAAAACCCCATTTTTTTTACTGTTACAACCTCCTATTTTGTCCTTTAGTGCAGGGGCATTTTGGTCCATGTTAATTTATTATAACATTTCAATAATTAATAAATTCATCTTCAAGAACATCATCAAACTTAATCATCAAAACCCATAAAATCCAGAAAATCAAGAACATCTTCAAGAAGAACATCATCTTCAAGAAAATCAAGAACCCAGAACAAAACCAGAAACCATCACAAAAATCAAAATACAGACAACAACAAATCAAAACAAAAACCGATTTGTAAAAAGAAACGAGGCTCAGATCTGTATCTTCAAGAACATCATCATCAAAATCCAGAAAATCAAGAACATCATCTTCAAGAAAATCAAAAACCCCAATATCAAACAAATCACCAAAAAATCCCAATGTCAAACAAATCACCAAAAATCCCCAAAACCCTCTTTTTCAACTTAACAATTAACCAGTCGTTGGAAGTGAATGCTTTCATCGGAAAGTTTCGCAATTTGGGTTTGGAACGACGTCGTCGGATCTGTGATTGGAACACTACCTCTTTTATATTTATATTGGCAGCCTTGTACATAAAAAAATGAGAAAGAGACAATGAGATGAATATCCGGCAGTGGCTTTTGGCCACCGCCTACAACGGCGGCGAAGTAGGTTTTCTTTTCAGCGGCAACAACTGTGGTGCTTAGTCACAATCTCATAGTGGCGGCAGTGACTCTCTCGATTTTCCAGCAAAGCCCCAGTGACCCCTGATCTTGTTGTCAGTTGCGTGTGATGGCACCAATCAGATCTATTGGTGGTTACTCGTTTTCGACAAACCACCACAACCGCAACCCAATAGAAAAATCTATGTGCAGATCCCATACCTAATCGACTAAAACAATTGGCGTAACCCCACCCTTGACTAGTTGCCGCACCTTTCTCTCTCCCTCGACATCTAGATCCATGTCGTTTCATGTCTGAACTATTGAGATCCATGTGGTTGATGGTGGCTGGGGTTTAGAAATAGCGAAGCAGAGGTGTTATAGGTTGTGTGGTGGGAGATGGTTGTGGTGGTGGGTGGTGGCGGACTGGCGGCGTTGATGATGGTAGTGTACCGAATGCGTTTTGGTGATGGTGTGTGGGAAATGTAGATAGCGATAGAGAGATGGAAAGAATGAGATAGTTGTTTACACAGTGGACCAAAATGCCCATGCACTAAAGGACAAAATAGGAGGTTGTAACAGTAAAAAAAAGGGAGTTTTTGAATTTTGGACTAAAATGGCAACAAAATGCAAACCACAGGGACCCAGATGTAATAAGTTTGAGATTTGGACTAAAGTGGCAAAACTAGCCAAACCACAGGGACCAAAATGGCAGTTTACTCAAAAAAGAATGATTTAACCCAAGAATGCTACTTCTGCATTCATTTTTCTCTTTTATAGTTTTTTGAAAAGGTATGTTTGATTTCATCAAATTTGATGATATTCTGTGTTAAACAGTGGGCTCCCAATTTTGATGATAGCAGGTGTTTTCAATCTCCATTGGGCTAATTCTGCACGTCTTAATATGGGCCAAGTGCAGGGCCGTGGGTGAGCGAGCGCACCCCTTGAAAAAGAAATAGTGTTATTTTCCGCCGAAAATCCTGACCGCACCCCTTGAAAATTTTCAACCGCCCCTTTAGAAAAAAAAATATTATGAATTTATAAAAATAAATAAATAAATTGTAAATAGTGATTTTTATTAATATATATGTATATAACAGAATTTATATAATTATTCACTTAACCCAATCAAACTATCAAAGCTCAATCTACAATCCATTTTTATTAACCCTAACCCAAACCCAACCTCAAAGAAATTAGAACTAAATAAAATAACCCAAACCCATCTAGTCATTCCAATTCCATTATCTCGATCTCCCGCCCCACAAAATCCCCAGCGACGCAATGTGCTCGACCGGACCCATTTTTTTGCCGGAAAACCAAAATTCCGGTCGGAACCGACCCATATTTCGCCAAAATTCTCATATAGAACGGGTATGGTTTCTTTATTCATTGTTTTTATTTGTTCTATGTGATGATTAAGAGAAATATAGATGTATAAGGGTTTGATCTTTGTATGTTTTTTTTTTTTGTTTTGTTCTGCACTTCTAGTTAATGATTTTGTTGTTTTATTTAAAGCTTTGTTTGTTTAAATGATTAGTTACAAATAATCAAATATCTAAAGGATAGCAGGCCTGCTTTTAGTATATGGGGTCAGTCATGGTCTCGCCAGACCCACTTCTCCTAGTGCTGATGTGGAAGGCCCGTTTCCATGGGTTTGGGCTTGTTTCAGCCAATTGCTTGAGACGCTTGTGGGAAGACCCAATTTATTTTGGGTTTTGTAATCTTATTTGCATTTGTTAGGTTGTTGTTACTTGTTAGTTTGTTATTAGCTTATGTTGTTTTTATTTTTAGCGGTAGAAAAGAATACTATTCCTACTAGAGCATCTAGTCGGCTAGTAGGTGTAGTATGATTTCTCGCTTCTGAGGTTTCCAAAGTTTGTTTTGATGTGTCCTCTTTTATTAGTTTCGTGAGGTATGCCCCTTAAAACCTGTAACACATCTTTTTTAGATAATATATTTACCGGACGAAAGCTCATTTACCCTAAAAAAAGTTATTAACAAATTTAATAAACTCATAATGTTACTCTGTGTTATTCCATATGTAATATGTTGAACAAGGAATCTCTATAGTATGTTGTCTAAGGGTCCTTTTTTTGTAAATCAACCATTTTTTTTTTTTTTTTGAATACTTCCCGTGCAAATGATCTAGAACTTCACCTAACGCATTCCGAAAGATTCCGATCATATAGTTCAAAAAGCTTTTTCGAACTTGATTTCCCTTTCTAATGCATCATAGGTGTTGTTCCATTTATTTGAGACATTAAGAGATAACAAATCTTTTGAATATATTTTTCTAAGCACTTACACAATTTAAACATTGTGAGCCTAGTAGGTGTTTCTCTAATGTATCAAACTACATTGTTAATATGTTCTACTCTTTTTTATCATGTGTCTGCAACACATATTGAACAACTAGATTAATAATATGAGCTAAACATCATTATCCATCATGAATGTCATTACCGGTTCTATCCTTCAAGTCATTAACACGTTCTTTAATAGCCCTCGCAATATTCTTAACGGGAGATTAATATAGTCAACCTCCCAAAATGGAGGATATGGTTGTTTTCTTCCGGCTATCTCCATGGCAGATATACACTTCTCGTCTTTAATATCATCATAGAAACTAGGCGGTAACACTGTCCAACGTTGTTTTGCAGCTGGATTTTTTAAAAGCTTTGAATGTCTAATACGCATAATTCTCGTTGTCCATGCTTCAACGTGTTGTACAAGAAATAGACTCAGAAAGTTAGTTATTGTTTTCCGTAAGAAAACTTTAAATTTAAGATTAAATGATATATATTTTCTATTGATGATAGCGAACGGTTGGACTGGCAACCTAGGAGGGCACCCCAAAAGTCTCTATCTAGTTTTTTTTTTTTTTTTTTTTTTTTTTTTTTTTGTAATAAAACGAGTATAGCAAAATGGGGCATCCCCGTTGGTATAAAACTCTACAACATCCTTGGACCAGTTTTTTGATTCTTCAACTACGAAAATCTTTCTCTGCTGGGGGTTTTCAAGTGGATTTCCCGGTTGATTTTCTGGTGGATTTTCTGGGGTTTTCTTCGAACTCGACCCCGGCATGTCTGCCGTGGACGGCCGCCTTACACGCCTCCAAATCGGGTCCGTCAATCTTGCAGATTTTGTAGCTGGTTGAGAACAGAAAGCTATGTCCGTATTGTTATCGCTTATAAGAGTAAAGAGTTGTGGAAGGGGATAAGGGAGTTGTGGAATGCGGGGGGGGGGGGGGGGGGGGTTGTATTTATAGATGAATTAAGATATGTGGAAGGGGTAGTGGTAATTAAAAAGAATATAAATTTTGTCATACAACATAATTTAATACAACATGTTTTAACATTGAACTCAAGATATACAACATAAAATGCCAAAACTACGTGCCACAAGGAGGCCCCCTTCCAGCGTTAGTACGTCTTGTTCTACGAAGCGGGAATACATTAACATCATCGGTGTCCGCCTCAACATTTAGGTCAATCTCTATGTTTCTCCTTCCCGTGAATTGAGTCTCTGACCCTTGTTGTTGTGTTCTTGGTACTGGTGGATTCAATAACCCGGGGTCAGTGAATGGATCGTCGTTGTAAAATGGGAACTCAAACGGAGGAGACAAAAACTGGGGTTGACTGGCTTGGTTGACGTGTGTTGACGAACCCCCCACCTCAAAATTTGGATTCGAAAAGTTTATAAGCTCAGAGAAAGGGGTATGAATTTGTTCGGCTCCTGTATTTGTTTGAAAAACATTTGGAAAACGACGCATTAGAGGTCGATTCCTTTGCACTTGTCGGGTAACGGGGGGGAGTTCCTCAGCTATGGCATTCGTCTCAAACGTCGGCCAATAACCCATATGGGGGTGTTGGACATTTCCAAAATCCATATATCGCGAAGCCATATTTCTAATATGTTCTTCTCCACTGCTCTGGAAAACTTGGCTCGCAAACTCCCCCTGCACATGGGTAAATAAATATTTTTAAAATCTATTATAAATTATTTTATAGTTTAATATATGTTGACCTACCAACATTTGCACCCTCCCACCATCATTGGGAAAACCTTGTCCTTCTGGCACTTCGTTCCTTGGGTTACCGATAAATAAAAGACCATGCGAAGAATACCACCGCATATATTGCTCACTGGCATTGATGGAATCAGATGTTGGTTGGGTGACAACGCTTTGATGACGAGACAACCACGACTGAATGTACAAATTGTGTTCATCACGCCAGTTACGATTTTTTCCCTCAACACGTCCAGGAATGTGAAGAGCCTGATACATGTCCTTCGACATAAGACTATTATCAGGGATCGGTTGAAACATGCGAAACTGCCTCAACACCCGACTTGGAGCATGTAGTTCCACAACATTCCAACAAATAAGGTAGGTCTCGCTTCTCCAGCAACCTTCACCACTTCGACACATTTCTGGTAATCTTGAAAGAATCGAGTCATACGGAGTCCAGATGAAGTTGGTCTCTGACAAAGAATTAAATTGAGACCGGTATGCCTTTAACACGTGTGATGTTGTATCCGAATGACGCAATCTAAACTCTTGCCACCTGTAATATAAATGAAAACGTGTAAGTTTAAAAATAAACTAATAAAAATGATAACTAATTAGACAAATAATATTACGTTGTTTAAATACAATTACCTAGCACCATACGGTCTATTCCAGTTTATGATTCCGTGCAACTTGGGTTTTGTGCAAGGCAGTCTTACCCAGGCCCATAATTGTAACAGAAACACCGCACCACTAATCTCATGGGTTCTAACACTTGTAGCCCGGCTTAGTTGATTATACAAATAGGCCAAAACCGCACTTCCCAAACTGTACGCTCCACATATGGACAAATCTTCTAAGAAGCCTAGATATCTAATATCGACCCACTGAGACCCAGAACTAGGAAACAAATGAGAACCAATTAGAAGATAAATAATCGTCCTGGCGCGTTGAAGACATTTGTGGTCAGTTGGATTTTCGGGAAAAGCTGTTGACTTTAAAGCATTTAAAACATATGGCATGTTAATTTGTTTATTATTTAAAACAGCTCTGTCCACCAAAAAAATTCCAGTTAAACTGTGAAATTTTTCCTTAATCTGAGATTCTGTATAACTCTCATCATTGCCACAAACCTCATAGCCGTCAACTTTTAAACCCCACAAGACTTCCACATCTTGTAGTGTTATCGTTACCTCTCCGAATGGCATATGAAATGAGTTCGTTTCAGGCCGCCATCTTTCTACTAAGGCGGATATCAACGCACTATCAACCCTTCGGTTATCAACCATGATAACTCCAGCAAAACCAGCCAAAGTTATATATTCCGACACTTTGGGCGGAAAGGGGTTTTCCCGAATAAAATTCCATACCTTCTCGCTTCCTCTTCTAACTCGTAATAACCCGTCGTCTGTCAATACCGTAGGATCCGAAAAAATGTAATCAGCTTTGTGGTCTCCTGTACCACTAAGAAACAAGAGCTCCCTGTTTAGAGGACCACCACTATAACGAATCGCCATTACGAAACTGATAAAAAAAATAATAAACCTGCTTTTAAAAACTTAGAAAATGTGGTGGGAAACTGAGAACTTGAACAATGGTTCTCTTGAACGAGACTGATGAAAAAATTCACCCTTTTTAATGGCAATATTAGAATAATAAAATCGTATATAAATAAAATCGCCAATAACAATGGCTATATGTGCAGGCTTTTCAGTTTTCGCCATTATAAATGGCAATTGGTAAGCTTTATATCAGTCCCTTTTCGCCATTAATAATGGCTATTTCTGCAGGTTTCCAGCTTTTCGCCATTGTTAATGGCAATTTCTGCGTGATTCCAGCAGGTTTGGCAGCTTTTCGCCATTAATAATGGCAATTGTGCAGTGTGTTTCGCCATTAAGAATGGCTTTGTGTGCAGAGACATTAAATGTATCGCCATTCAGAATGGCTGCAGACTATACTTTTCGCCATTGTAATAGGCACTATTTTAAAATTTTCTCCATTTGTAATGGCTGATAATTCCTGAAAAGTTTGTGTGCAGAGACATTAAAACTGACACTTTTTTTAGCAACATAGACCTTCGTTAGACTATGGGGTATGGGGCGGGGGTTGGGGCGTGGGTTGAAGAGAAACGCCCAAGTCACCACCCCGGGTGGGCTTGGGTTTGGGCGTGGCCCCTTGGGCGGGAGTTTAAGGCCGGGTGTGGGGCGGGGCTACCACATGACATGGCGGAACCTCATTGGCCAAGAGCACTAGCCCTTTGAAATTGACTTTTTTTCCACGCCACCCAACCCACGCCCCACCATACCCCATTGAAATTGGCTTTTGGTCTTGGGTGTCCCATAGTCCACGTGTCGCACCATGCCCCCAACCCACGCCCCACCATACCCCACGGTCTTAATACTTGATAGATAAAGCCAAAACAAAAAGAACTCGGTTGTTCATCAATGATTATTACAAGTTAACTGAAGTTAGCTAATAATCTTCTGTTGCAGTTAGTACCCATAACCTATGAATAAGAAACCAACTTATAAAATATCTACCCATACATGATCAGTCTTTTGCTTTCATCCGTTTCCATTCTTAACTCATTGTTTTTGTTGCTGATTATGTGACTGTTTATAAGTTAATCATAAACAAAGGCTGATCAGTCAAAGTAACACGATAAACTGTGTTCATCACGCGTCCAAACACCCCAACTATAAATTTTAATGAGTATAAGAAATTGGTTTAATCTCGTCACATTGGAAAACCCAATGAAGAAGTATAAGTATTAACCACACCCATGCATGAACATTTTGTTTGAGTCACGTGATTGATAGACTTGTTTAGTTGTATTTGGTCTGTTTTGTAAACTGGGTTCATCTTAAATTGATTTTCACAGTTTGCAGTAGCGATAAAAAAAGGTGTGAGATGGCTGAACGATTGGATATAATCACCAGAATTCCTCAAGCCATAATAGAAACCATTCTATGTCTTTTACCGGTTGAAGGAGCAGCAAGGACGAGTATCCTCTCAAAGGAATGGAGGTACAGATGGACCAAAATTCCTAAACTTGTGTTTTGTCAGTCTATTGTTAAAAGACCAAGTGAAATGAAGCAGCTTAATTGGTGGAAGCAATTATCTGGTGTAGAATATGCAAGGATAAAAAGGACATGAGGTGTAGACTTTTCTATGTTATAAACCAAGTTTTGTTGCTGCGACGGAGCCCGATACATGAGTTCACCCTTTCAATGGATGCACATGACACCTGTTTCGAAATTGATCAGATTATACTTCATTTGTCGAGGAACCATACTGTCAAGAAATTAACGCTTTACTTTAATGAACTCAGTTCGTATGGTTTACCCTTATCTTTTTTTCTCATCGTTGCATCACTTAACGAGTTTTTTACTGATATGATGCTGATTTGAAAATATTAATCACAAATAATGCCACGTTCAGATTTATTTCACAAATAATGCCCTCGCCATTGCAAATGGCGAATTCTTAAAGGCCCTAGACTTGTGTAAGTGAATAATCAGAATGATCAGAACGTGTAAGAGTCCAATGATTCGGTGCAGGTACCTTTCCTGTTATTAATGGCGAAATTCTGCATAATTGCCGATAGTAATGGCGAATGCTGCACAGTTTCCATTCGAATTGGCGAATTCTGCCATTTTACTGCATAAAAGCCATTTGTATTGGCGAAAAGTTGAAGAAATTCTGCACAATTTCCATTCGAAATGGCGACTTCTGCACATTTCCACTTCAATTGGCGAAAAGTTTTAGTTTTCTGCATATTTCTGCCATTTTACTGTTTAAAAGCCACTTCAATTGGCGAAAAGTTGAAAGAATCCTGCAAATTCTGCACAATAGCCATTTGAATTGGCGAAAAGTGAACCTTTTTCTGCACAATTTCCATTTTAAATGGCGAAAAGTTTAACTTTTCTGCACAATTCTGCACAATTGCCATTTGAATTGGCGAAAAGTAGCTAATTAGCCAATATTATTGGCGAAAAGTTAATAAAACCTGAAAAGTTGCTGAAAAGTTCTGGAAAGGAGTTAAAAAATATTGATAGGATTATTGTAGGGGAGCATTATTGCCAATAAAAAGTCCGCATTTTTTCCACCAGTCTCATTCTAGGGGACCATTGTTCAAGTTCTCACTTTTCCCACCACATTTTCTAAGTTTTAGAAAGTATCTTAATTATTTTTTATTCAATTCTTCATTTATTATTTTTAAATCAGGTTAATATTGTAGAATGACGACATTGCTTATTTTAATATCCGTCCTTACTTCGAATATATCATTAAGTTGATTGATAATTTTTGTGGGAAAGGATTATGTATAAGAGTGTTTTATCGGGTAAAGTGTAGGAGAAGATATGAGTCTTTGATAACGCAATCCAATGGTTGAGATTAGGTGGTCCTCAGATGTAGAATTCATGTGACACAAAACAATGGAAATGACAAAATAGGAAAATCCAATATTGGTGACTCATAAACGCACTCCTCCATGATTTTTAAACCGCTATAACTTTTGATGAATATTGGTTTTGTGGTAACAATTTTAAGGTGATTTGGTGGATTAAATTTCCAGCAGGTGTTTTTAATCTCCATTGGGCTAATTCTGGACGTCTTAATATTGGCCAGGCGGGAATTAATTTGGTGTTATTGTGTGGGCGTAATCAGTTGGTTTTATGGTCTATCCATCGGCCCAATGTTAATTCCTTTGGGGCTTGGTTTTCGTTTGGACAGCATGGGGTGTGGCTCTAATGTTTTTGGCGGTGGAGCCGTTTTAGGACGTAGAGCTGCTGAGAATAAGATTGAGAAGAGGCCCGGGGCCTATGTAGCACGTAGACCTGGCAAACGGGTCGGGTTGGGTCGGGTCAGGTCATGGGTCAAAATGGGTCAACTAAAAAAAGGGTTGTTTTGGTTCAGGTCGGAACAGGTTCGGGTCAGTCGGGTTGGTTAAAAAAACGTTTTTTTAAAGAGATTGTACATCAAGGGGCAATTTTTTCGGGTTGAAACCGGGTTGGTTCGGGTCAATACTTTTTGACACCCAATCATTACAATATCGCAATTGCACAAACATTACAAAATGAAAATACGCAATTAAAGATCAAAACAACAAACAAGAAAACAAAAAAAAAAGATTACAAAATGAAAATACACAATGAAAAGACCCGGGTTCAAGTCCCGTGGTCATCAGTTCTTTACCCAAAAAAAAAAAAACAAAAAAAAAAAAGAAAGATTACATATCATAAAATTGCATACATAATCAGGTATAAAAAACCTGGTGTGGGTATTAAAAAAACCCGGGTATAAATTGGGTTGAAAAAACCCGCGCTCGGGTTCTCACAACAAATACCATACCCGGTTTTTATAAAAACCTAAAAACCGAGTCTGGGGTTTTTTTCAGGTTTGAGTTTTTAGTGCACCTCTGCCTAAGTTACCTCTAACTCAAAAATGGGTTTAAGTTATCCCAAAACCAATTAAAATAAAGGGGGTAGCCCAGCCCAATCTGTCTCCTATGGCCCATTTGACATTTTAGTCGGACACCAACCCAAGCTCAAAGTTTTCAAAATCCCGCTCTTAATATAATCAAAATCCCGCTCAAACTTTTCTTTTCTTTATACCACAGGTCCACAACTAAGAACAACTTGTTCTTAGTTCTGAAGTCAGGTATGTGACCTAAAGATCGTCAAAACCGGACCGTAAACACCTCTGCTGTGACTGGTCGCGTAGGTTAGTGTGTGTGTTTCTTTCTTTCTTCCTTTTTTAACTTGACAATTGTTGAGACTTGCTGAGTGTTTACAGTATGCTACTTAATTGCTTATATTGTTAAATACTTGATTGTTGACAATCGGATGCTTTTAGTAAATTGTAATGTGGTATGCTACTTGATTTTATTAGAACGTTTTGTTGGTAATCATACACAAAACTGAATGAACAAATCGAATAGATTTGATAATACTTGCTTGAATTGAAACAATAATAGAGATTTTGAATGAACAAAAATGAGTTTACCGGCGACTTCAATAATTAGGGCTTTTACTAGAAAAATGTTTCTAAAGGTCCGTAATAAGGTTACAAAGAGGTTAGGGACGAAAAAGTTGAGTTTTCCGGCCAAAAAGGAGTTTTCCGACCAAAAACTTTTTTTCGGCAACCGGACTCCGGAGACTAACGACGTTAGGGTTCTGTTAGTCAGGGCACATTGGAGGCCAATATGTTAATAGTTGGGACTGCTAGTGGCTATTTTTGAAGTTGGGACTATTAGCGGCCAACGGCAAATAATTGAGATTATTAAAATCCAATGTTCCTTAAATTTCCCGAAAGTCAAGTTGATACTTGATAGACATTAGGACAAAGAAGATTAATTAGTGACCCGTAGCAGGATATGTATAAGAAGCCTTGCCCAATGACATTGATGAATCCCCTCAACCAAGTGGTGAAGGTTCAAACCCCGTTGTGGGTATTTAGATGGATTTTAGGTGGTGTGTGTGTCGTTCTGAAAAATAGAAAAAAAAAACCTTGCCTAGGTTGAATGGCTGTTTGAAAAAAAAACATAGAAGTTGAAATATTATAGTAGCCACGCCACACTAACAATAGATACTCTAGTGTCGTAAGTTAGTACCGAATAAAAAACATAGAAGTGGTTTCAACATCAAGAGTTGTTCATGTGTTGTAATTACTTATTTTGTTGACAATGATTATGGCTGGTTGCTTTAAATTACCTGAGAACAAAGGTAACCAATTAAAAGGAATATAAAGTATCATGAAAAAGAACCGGACCATAGGCATAGATCTCTTATTTGCAGAAAGATAAAAATTGAAAAAATAAAACTTAAGGCTGTAAATCTGATTATTAGACTCATTATGTTGTATTTGGTCTAGTTTCTATGTGTGTAATAAATTGAGTTCATCTTAAATTAATTTTCACAATTTGCAGTATCGATCCAAAAAAGGCATTGTGAGATGAATGCTAAACGTGTGTCTAAAGCTCAAGGATTCGATTTAATCACCACGCTTCCTCAAGCCATAATTGAAACCATTCTATGTCTTTTACCAATTGAAGAGACGGCAAGGACAAGTATCCTCTCAAGGGCATGGAGGTACAAATGGACCACAATTCCTAAACTTTGCCTTTGTTTGGCTAATGTTAAAAGACCAAGTTACATGGATGTGCCTGAATGGTGGAATCATGTATCCAACTTAGAATGTGCAAGGAGAGAGAAAAACTTGAGGTGTAAACTTTTCTATGCTATTATACACCAACTTTTGTTGCTCCGACAAGGTCCAATACATGAGTTCACCCTTGTAATGCATGCACATGACACATGTTTTGAAATTGATCAGATAATACTTCATCTGTCAAGGAACCATCCTATCAAGAAATTAAGATTTTTGTTTTATGCCTTCCTTACCAGTGCTTACGGTTTACCCTTATCATTCTTCTCGTTGGATCAGTTAACGGACCTAGATCTTGAACACTGTGCTTTCAACTATAAACCAATATTCAGTGGATTTAGTAGCCTTACAAGATTATCATTAAAGAGTGCAAAAATCTCTAGAGAAACTCTACTGCATCTTTTATCTAATTGTCCATCACTTAAGAGCCTGTGTCTGGTAAGTTCATACTTATATAACCATTCTCATGGACTTCCAAAACTTATCTGAATATTTTAAGCTTATGCAGCTTCTATATGAAGATGATGTTCTCAGTGATGAAAAACCCAGCATTATGGAGCTATTCAAGTGTTTACCTGTGCTTGAACATCTGACCACTTGGGGTTATTTCATTGAGGTAATATTTATTCGCATTATATATAATGTAAAGAATACAAAGTTTAAAGTTGTTAATCACTTGATCATTATTTTGGCCTATGATTGAAGGTGTTAGTTCAAGCTTCGGTTCCAGAAGAGCCTCCAACTTCATTAATCCACCTCAGATACGTTTGCATAGAAGAAATGTGTTTTGTTGACGGCTATGGATTGCCTTTTCTTGCTGTTTTGACCAGAAGTTGCCCAAATTTGGAGAAAATTAAGTTACTGGTAAATAGTATAACTGTATAAGTATGTCATGTGTCTTATTTGTTTTGATTTTGAGGCCAAAGTTTACTGACACAAGACTCTTGTTATAGAATAATACTGCTTGGGATGATGAGATAGAGTCTAGTGTGTTGGAAGAATGTTCCGTTCTGTTGGAAGAATATTCAGATGTTTGGTTGGAGCATCTGAATGAATTGGAGATTAAACATTTTGAAGGGTATGCACCTGAGTTGGAGTTTGTGAAGTTTATCTTGGCTAGGTCACCCAATCTGAAAAAGGTGATATTGCTAACCGATATGGATGATAAGGATGAAGAGTTGGAGTTGTTAAAAAATCTCTTAAGCGCCCCACGCGCATCACCTGTTCAAATCGTTGTTAAGTATTGCTGAAAATGATTTATGATGACTGTTTGATCACTCAACTTTCTGGAGAACTAATGTTGGAGTATTCTAGGTTTTTCTCTATTTCTTTTCTGCTTAGTCCTTTTGGTTCTAAATGTACTGATGTTAAAGGGTCTGTAAACTTTTATTGGACTAGGTTGTTGCAAAAATAAATATGATTCTTGAATATCCTTGATTTTAAATAAGGTGATACTGACATTGGTTGATAAGGGTGGGTGGTGTTCTGATTTTTTAAATTTCAGGCACGAGAAGGGTTAGATATTCTCATCACGTTTTGGTCTTAGTTCCCAGTGCCCCATTCAAACACCCGGTGTGATTCCCCCCGTGGTAACCCCACTCCCCCCATCCACTCCCCGATATCACACCGTCCCCCCTAAGAAACATGTTTACTAAAATGCTACTTTAGGCTTAAGTGCGGAAAATGTGTTAATGGCTAGTGATTATTGTTTTTATGTTAAACTTGATGTACAGGTGTTGTGTTATCTGTATAAAGAAGTATATATGGATGTAGGCTCTGTCCTTAATTACTATTCGAAAATTGAAATTACTTGTTAACTGTTTAGATGCTCGCAGTATGCAACTTAATTACTTGAAAGTTTAAGCTTTGAAACTTGATTCTTCATTGTTGATAACTAGAAGCTACTTGATTTGATTTGAATGTTTATTTCTGTTGACAATATTAGTTGGGTTATAAATGGATGATACTTAAGGGGTGTTTGGATTTGTGTTTAGAAAGTTATTATATATGACATTAATTAAATAGATGAATAGAGGCAGCCTGCAAAATACAAAGCATTGGAGGAGTTGGTTTTGATGTGAATTGTGATTCTAAACTATAATCATTTCAAGACATAATAGATAAAGAAAACAAGGGTAAAATAAGTTAAAACTCAATATCTTTGTTGCTGTGTTTATAAGTAAATTATAAACAAAGGTATATCACTTAAAGTAACACTATAAGCCGATATGGTGTTTATCAGTAAAATCACTTTCAAAACACACATCCAAACACCCCAACTGTAAATATGAAGGATGGTTTAGTTTCATCACATGGGAAAATCCAATTAAGAAGCATTGCCACACCAATGTATGAGCTTTTTCTCTGAATTGACTTATGTTGTATTTGGTCTATTTTATGTGTGTGTAGTAAACAAAGTTCCTCAGAACCATTTTCAAAGCTTGCAGTATGATCCAACAAACATTGCCTGAGATGGAAGGGAAACATTTGTCTAAAGCTCAACAATTGGATAGAATCACCACACTTCCTCAAAGCATAATAGAAACCATCCTTTGTCTTTTACCAATTGAAAGAAACAGCAAGGACAAGTATCCTCTCAAGGGAATGGAGGTTCAAATGGACCACAATTCCTAAGCTCGTGTTTCTTGACGACAATGTTAAAAGATCAACTGAAGATATTAGTTGGAACCAATTATCCAACTTAGACATTGAAAGGATAAACAGAGACACGAGTTGTAGATATTTCTATGCTATACTCCAAGTTCTGTTACTACGCCAGGCTCCAATACATGAGTTCAACCTTACGATGACTTCATGTCACAACTTTTTTGAAATTGATCATATAATACGTCATTTGTTGAAGAACCATATGGTCAAGAAATTAACACTTGAGTTTTTCTATTCCCGTTCAGATGGTTTACCTTTATCCGTCTTCTGAATGCATCACTTAACGGACGTAGATCTTAAATATTGTAATATCAACTATAAACCAATATTCAATGGATTTGGTAGCCTTAGAGCATTCACATCCATGGAATCAAATTGTGTGTGTTGTGTTTTTAAAATATAAAAAGTGGTTGTGAGTGGAGGAGAGAGAAAATGTTACTGTTTATCTGTATATTTGGGGGGACACTGTTCACCCCGTATAATTTTTTAATATATTTTGAAAGTGGTTGTGAGTGGAGGAGAGAGAAAGGGTAATGATAAAGGTATAAAAAATATTATTTAATTGAAAATGAGAGAGAAAATATAGTGTTTTTTAGTGTAATTTAGGGTGAAAATATGGTGGGATGGATGTGAATGCTCTCAAGCTTATCCTTAAACAAAGTAACGACCTCTAGAGAGACTCTTGTACATATTCTACTATATCTTAAAAGACAAAGTCGGTGGGGTGACCCACCGGCTTTGACTTAAACCCTCTAAACTTTTGCAATTTTGCGTTTCTAGCCCCTCAGCTGTAACAACCCTCAAGAAAACCGACACCCTCGAATATTTTCCGACACCCTAATATATTTTACATACCCCAATAGGTCTTCAAAAACACCCCGTATGTGAAAACCGAGCCCGAAATATAGTATAGTATTAAGAATAAATTAAAAACAATAAATGTTAAGCTAAGGCGGGCCGCGTAGACCCACCCCAAGCTTTTACGCGGGCGGTATCAAGGTGGATACCGGATTCCTTTGATTTCTTTAGTTAAAGCGGGCCGCGTAAGAGTTCTCGATAGTGTACGCGGGCCGCGAGAGACCTACAACGCGGAGACACCAGATGCCGACACGTGTCGACATCGTGGCGGGTCTAGATCATGACCGGGACAAGCTATAGAGTTGACCAGGGTTGACGCGGGCCGCGTAACCCTTGTATGTTCTTTACGCGGGCCGCGTGGAGACCAAATATCAGCACTATATAAGAAGGCCATCGGGTTCAACCAGAATTCGTTCATTTCTCAATTCTCAATCTAAATTTCTGTAGTAGGCATATTATAGTCGGGTATTATACCCCTAATTAGCGAGGTTCTGCTCCGTTGTAAGTATTATAACCCCGGTTTCATAAGTAGATACGCTGCCCGATTGATTTAGGGTTCCGTAACAACTGTCGTGGTTCTGCCCGACGTAGTTGTTGGAATGCCGTCTCGGGGAGGGTATCATTAATATTTTCAAAGGGTTATGATACTAACCTATGTGCATTTGTCTAAATTATAGATTTTCACCAGGAAACCCTTACGGAAAATCTAAGATAGCAATGTGAGTAATCTCCTTTTTGTGTCAACTGTTTTTATAAAACCTCAATTGTGAGTCGTGTAATTCTTCAATTATCGCCGGTATTATTGTGACAACCCTCAAAATTACAGATACTGTAATTAATTTTAATTACGTACTTAATGACTGTGCTTGATTACAACTGACAATTTAAACTGCTCTATGATTTTTATATCGTACATACACATGCATCATATTTTATACAGTCACTCCATTTATTACACACAGGCTTGAGTAATAAACTTGATGCACAAAACACAGTTAGCACAGTGAACGGATAACTCAGAAACATGCTGACAATGCTAACACATAGACAAACAATAGGTTGAGGGACCTATTCGACATTCTTTGAAACTTGCTAGAAAACATCGAGGACTAAAACCGTTGTTATTTGAAAGTATAAAGTTTAGGGACTAAATTGTTATTTTTGAAACTATATAAATACAAGGGTTAAAGTGCAATTACTTCAAACTATAAGTTTTGGGTTCTTTTTGTAAGTTTTGGAAACTTATTTTATAAAGAAATAAATATATAGTTTTGAAATAAAAGTTCAAGGTTCATTTGGTCATTCTTTCAAACATAAACTCTAGGGACTAAAGTTGGCTTTCTTAAACTCATTTTAACTAAAGATCCTAACCTGGTTAACTTTCATATAAGGATTTCTTCTTTAAAGCTTAACTCAGTTAACTCTTTTAACTAAAATAGGTTAACTAAGTTAGTTCCTATATAATAAATCCCTCTTTAAACACTAACCTAGTCAGTCAAACTAACTGACTATTACAGGGACCATTTGTGACATTTTCAGAAACTTTAGGGACTGTTTTGTAATTTATTAAACCACAGGGACCAAAGTGTAAATTGCCAAAAATGGGTCAAAAAGGAGTCAAACCCTTTGAACCGGCGTGTGCGAGGATCGAACTCGAGACCTTATCGTTTGAAAGCGAACTCGTAACCACTCGGCCGGGCATGCCACATCCGTTCATATCCATTATCGTATAACATTTATATACTTATTAAAAACGATATCTGATATACATAATCAGATCTGTAACCGCCGGTTTGGATCCAAACTCACCAAATCCCACTATACATTGTTTATTCGATCCGATAACATCACCAGCTCATCTCCAATTGTTTTTGCCAACTTGTTCTCGCATTAGTTAGGCATATTCAGTGCATTATTACCTTTAACCGAAAGTTTTTATAAAAAAAATGAAAACCGAACAATCCCACTAAGATATGTTGGATTTTAGGTCGAATTGAGATGTTATTTAGTTTCCTGGTACACCCACGAACCTTCACACACCTCTCAGAAAACCCATTAACATCAAAAACACTTCTGTTCATTGTTTGCATTTTCGCCGGAAAAACCGAACTCGCCGGATTTGATCGAACACACACATCCGATCGTTATCGGATCAATTTTCCTCGATTAATTGGTATGTTACTGTTTATTCATGGTTCCTGTAAATTTAATTAGGTTATAATCGTGTTTTGAATCGAAATCGGATCGGGTTGACTTTCGTTGACCAGTTTTGAGGAAGAAGATGAATAGTAGTTTTATTTATTTCCTTTTATTTAACATATTTTTCATTAATTCATATTAAATTGATTTTAAACAGTTTAAGTCCGAAAATTTTATCTGATATACTTTAATTACTGATTCAATTATTAAAAATATTATGTTAGTCAAATTGTTTATAAAACTATTTTTTTTATAAATTAAAAATAGTTTAATCTTTACAAAATTATAATAATTCGGATTTAGTGAATTAATTATTGAAATTTTTATAGTAATTATTTTACATGTTGGACTTTACAAAAATAATATTATTACTGATATTTTATGTAAATTTGATATTTATATAAATAAATCAGTATTTATACTTATTTATATAGTTTAATTTAATGTAATTAAATTATATAACTATATGATTTTGATCCAAAATTATTCTTATGACAAAATATGCATTATTCTGAATTTATATAAATTTAGAATCTGAATTTTTATTATGTTTAATTATTTAGATAATTAAACTTTATATAAACTTATTTATTGTTATCATAATCATTTTAATTCATTTTGATTCCAAGGCCATAATAATTATTTTAAATCAGTAATATCCAAGCTCAAATAATTAAAAATGTGATTTTAATTATTCTGATTTAAATTAATTATTTTTGATAATTAGTTATATAATTATCACATTATTTCTCGTAAACAAAACACTACCGAATCCCATAGATTTAAGATCCCCGCTCATTCGATTAAACATTATTGTTGATACATATTCCATATTATTGCATGTTCAATCAATTAGAGTGACGTGGAATATTATTCCCAAGAACTCTCACATTAGCATATTTATTTGGATTTACTCAAAATCAAGGTGAGTTCATGTCCCCCTTTTCTCTTAACTGTTTTCAGTTTTATACTTCGGGGGTGGAATACATGTTACAAATATTACAATGTTTACAAATGATATAATAACAAGAAACACTCTTGGTGAGAACGAGTACCAAGTATGTTACAACTATTACAGACATTTTATACATGGTATGGTTAGCTTAAGGAGGGTTTACTACTTAGATCATGTGAGTGGGTAGGTGGAACTTAAGGCCATTAATCCTCGCCGTAGGACCGAGGGTCATGAGCGGTAGATCTATTTGGGTGTAGCGAGCCCAGCTCCTGAGTCCACAGTACGGACCATAGGGTGACTTTGAGCCCAACGCACAAATTTGCTAGGTTTGAGTCTTCCTACTGCATTTCACACATATCAATGGCCTTGCAAACCATTGGTGATCTCTTTATTTCCTTATTGCTACATACCAGGGACTTTCATACACTGTTTACAAAGGATTATACATACATCGTAACAAAGGGACATTTATACACACAAGACATATTTTGAAGGCTTATACACACAGACTTACACATGAACTCGCTCAACCTTTTGTTGATTTTTCAAACTACATGTATTTCAGGGAACTAGCAGGATCTGGCAGGGTATGCATGTGTCTAGCTGCGTTGGATAAATAGATGTCATCCAAAGTTGTGAAGTTTGAGAAGTGTAACCTATTCCTGGATGGGTTACATATCTCTAAACCTCGTCTTATTTAAAGTCTTTTGGTGTCCTATGAAAATGTTTTAAATAATTTGTGGTTTGTAATGTCGATGTTTCTAAACAATGATATTGTGGTATTTTCTCACTATTTTTAATGGATGAACATCTCGTAGTTTTATCATATAGCATTGTTGTGATTGTTGCTATGGTATTAAGAAGTCACACCAAATAAACCCACGCTTCCGCAAAAGCCAGGGTGTGACAGCTTGGTATCAGAGCCTCGATCATAGCGAACTAGGATTCTTTCTCGAGTCTAGACTATGATCACTAGGGCTCTCACGAAAACATTTTTACAATTGCATACACGAAACGTCCAGATCCAGGGTACAAACATTTTTACAAACAAAAGGCACAAATACACCGTTCAAAAATTTATATTTCAGTCTTAGAGACTGAGGGAGTACAGCCTTAGAGGCTGGGGAGGTTCAGTCTTAGAGACTGAGGGATTCAATCTTAGAGATTGGGGATGTTTAGTATTAGAGACTGGGCGGTTTGGTCTTAGAGGCCAGGGAGCTAGTTTGAGAAACTAGGGAGTTAGTCTTAGAGACTGGGTGGGATAATCTTGGGAAGACTAGGATGATTACTTACTTACATTGATTGTGACTTACATGCATTGTTGGATTATTTTATGCTATGACATGGGATGTTATGAGTTATTGTGTTATTACATACGCATATTACTTACTTACTATACTTACTATGACACTGGTGCCGACTATAGTTTTATATCGCTAGAATCTAAGAAAATACTTAGGTTAACTACTAGTAAGTTAGACATTCCGTACTCAAATGAACTGGCTAATGGGAAGCTAGTGGAAACGAATGAAGTCATCAGAGGATGCGTGATAAAGCTGGGAGAAAACGAGCTTACATTAGACTTACTGCCAGTCAAGCTTCGATGTGGTAGTAGGGATGGATTGGTTGTCAAGCAACAGAGCCATGGTTATAGGGATTTAGGTTATTAGAAATTACTTTTGACCTAGACTATAACTACCTAGGACAATTTTCCATTAGCAAACTCTTCCGTTATCTTTGCTTTTGACTATCCTTATCTTTTGTAACCAATGCCTTGTCACCACAGACCTCATCTTTAGACTTTGCAAATGCTCATCACCTATCCTTAGGTGGTTATTTTCAAAATCTCTTCTGAATTTTTTTTAATTCTCATCGAAGTCTTGGGCTCTAATAACGAACTCGTGCAATCTGGAAGAGTGGATGCCTGTATTCTGAGTTTTCTGTCTAGGCAAGCACTTCGTATATATCCTAACTCGAAGGACCAGTTGTGCTTACCTGGGAATTATTGGGATGAGTGTTCACTTATAGGCTAAAGCATGACTTCATTAAATTATAAGGACCCAAATATTTTGACTTGTTACCGATGTCGTTTATTCGATATCCATCTTATTATGTGTTTTCTATCCTCATCATTGATTTTATGAAACTGTTTCATCAAAACATTTCATCTTGATTCCGATGACCACATGCTTACCCCTACTGCTTGTAGATACTTAATTGGTCCAATGACTCTCTTGCCCATAAAATTTCTATTTAACATAGTTATTAAAACAACGATTACACTACATCATTTTACTAAGGATGTCCACTACCAAGCAGAAACCAAACCAACTTTTATCGTATGTCTACAAGATCTTATCAATAATGGAAGATTGTTTTACCGAAACTCTTTCCAAATTCAAAATTTTTTTCAGGTTTTACACCTAACTTACTAAGATATTAACCACTCCACCACTTGATCCCTATTCCTTTCTCTCTCGATGAATTATCGTGCCGACAGAATTGCTTGTTTTCTTCCATTTCATTTCTTTCTTTTCGTCATGCTGCCAAAACACGACAAAACTTTCACCCTGATTTTCAGGGATTAAACCAACACACGCGGTTCTTTTTAGTAATGGAAACATGCTACGCTCATACCTGTATGCAATTTATCACAAGTTTACCCTCAACATTCAAGAGACTCGAACTCTATAAAGTCTAGTCATTCATATAATATTTTCTCACACCATCATCATTTCTTTCACTTCCGGACTTTCCTCTGTATCGACCTAACCCACCGCCGTCGTCTGAAATACCCAAAGTAACCCATACTCAAACTTTTCTTTGTTCAACAAAACCCAACATTCAAATGGCATATTTCCCAGTAGCACATGCTGAATCCTCAACCGCAGCAGGAATTCACCCATTCCTTCGGTTTGCTGAGTTACCCATTCGTGAGAAGTATCAGAAACTCAAGAACCTTGAAGTTTTTACCATCGGCAGTATTGATTGGCATCGAATAGAAATGGTTGACCCCAGTGGATCACTGTCAATATTACTATCGCATAATACACCCTGGCGTCGTTTCTTAGACATCTTAGAGCCATCATATGATGAACTGGTATATGAATTCTTGTCCACTTTCTATTACAAACCTAAAATAAGTTTTGCCGATGAATCCATTCATTTTCGGCTTTGTGGACAACTTCATAACATGTCATTAACAGAATTCGCAGTTCGTCTGGGTATATATACCAATGAAGAAGTTAGACGACCCATTTTTACGAAGGCATCAACCTCCTATACCTATGTGAAAATGAAAGAATATTGGCGACGCCATGCATCAAAAGCATGGTGCGGTAACAATAATTCTATAAACTTTTTGAGTAATCAATTTTAGTCCCCCACGGGCTTTGCCTTACCCCCCCTAAACTTTTACACTTTTGCATTTCAAGCCCCTCAGCTTTGCTACCCTCTAAACTTTTACAATATTTCATTTGAAGCCCCTCAGCTTTGCTACGACCTCTCCACTTTTGGAGTAATCAATTTTAGTCTCTTATCTAACTTTACTATTCTTCTACTTTAACAATTGGCATTTTTAGCCCCTAGCTTTTTACTAATTTCTATATTACTTAAAGTACAAAGTCGGTGAAACCACCACTCTTTGACTTTCAAAATTTCCACTTTTAGCTTATAGTTTTGTGATTCATATTTTTTACATATAGAATTTTCCTTTTTTTTACTCTCTACTTTTGTAACTTGCATTTTTTACCTATACTTTGGTAATTTACGTTTTTGGCACATATGCTTTATACCGACCCCTCAACTTTTAAACTTTGTTTTTTACATTTTGACGTAAATTTGGTATACGCTTTCGGCCTTTATTTTGTATGTTTCCTACATATGAATCGGGTCACATATAATACGTTTTGACTTGATGGTATAAATTCGAGTTAGTCGAGTCGCATATAATACGTTATGATTGTACAGTATAAACTCGATTTGCTTTACATTTTAATCCAATTGCAACACATCTATAGGTTACATTGAGTTCAGTCGGATACGTCGAAACGCACATTATTATATGATTAACACATCACATAACGCTTGGACTAATCCGTTCGACGTTTGCGATGTACCCGCGCCACAACGTGCGTGTGTCTTATTACTAGTATTATCTAATTGTACATCTTTTAAGAGTTTGTATCTGGTAAGTTCATACTTGTATATAGACATGCTCAAATCGGTTATTTTAATAACCGAAACCGGTTAACCGGTTGGGACTGTTATTGGGCCAAAAAAAGAAAACCGGTTACGGTTAATAACCGACCGGTTAATAACTGGTTATTAACCCCGAATATCTAGACCCGGTAATAACCGACCGGTTATGAAAAACCGGTTAACTTATGAACCGGTTAACAAAAACCGGTTAAATTTAAAAAAAAACTGCATAATCATATACAAAACATGTAGAATTTTATAAAAACATGCAGAATCATTTAAAAACATGCAGAAAGTTATAAAAACATGCAGAATTATATTAAAACTGCAGAAAGTTAAAAAATATGCTGCAGAATTATATAAAAACATGCAGAATTTTATAAAAACATGCAGAATCATTTAAAAACATGTAGAATTATATAAAAACATGCAGAATTATGTAAAAACATGCAGAATTATATAAAAACATGCAGAATTTTATAAAAACCTGCAGAAACTTATACACATCCTGCAGAAACATATTTTAACATGCAGAATTATATAAAAACATACAAAAAAGCTGCAGAATCATATACAAAACCTGCAGAATTATATAAAAACATGCAGAATCATTTAAAAACATGCAGAATCATATAAAAACCTGCAGAATTATATAAAAACATGCAGAATTATATTAAACACACAAATAAACCAAATAAAATACGTTTTTTTATAATTATATTAGTAGATCAAGTAACATTACATTAATAAACATGAAAATATCCAATACAATTTTCTTAACTAGTCTAGAATGAAGTTGTCGTCTTGTAGTTTTGTTTCGTCATTTCTTCGTTTATTCGTTTAGTCGCTTCGGGGGCTAGTAGAGCGTACGGATTCATCGTACATGAGTTCGTCATCGGAAAGTGGTTGCGCCCGTCCTTGAAAAACTTCAACATCATGTAATTGTTCTTCCACCGCAAGCTCGCCCTCAAGACTTGAAATATGTTGTATACGTTCCACGCCATCCAAGTAATCCTTCAAACAAATGCACATTTCCATCGCCTCCGGTGTAAGTCTTGTTCGTCGAATAGATAGTACCCTTCCACTAAGAGAAAAAACCGACTCCGAAGCTACCGTAGAAGCTTGGGAGCTTAGTAGATCACGTGCCATGGCGGCTAAAACGGGATAATGCGGTTCTTGTATTTTCCACCAAGCCAAAATATCAAAGTTGTGAAACTCGTCGGGTGACAAGGTTGCTAAAAAATCGGTATTTATATACCTCCCGAGTTCACTATTTGATGCATCACCTCGAGAACGTTTACTATTTTCATTTCTTAACGAATTATAGAAATTTAACTCCGCATCTTTTCTCGACGCCTTCGAGCTCGCCGCCATTTTTTGGTGTAACGATGACACGTTACCATATCTTTAAAAGTAATGATAAAAAAGATTGTTTAAAGAAACGTCAAAACGTTTTAGTGCATTTCTTGTAAAATTTGGGTCGCCATCATTTAACTCCAAATCCGAACAAATATCCGAAATCATCATCTCAACACCCGAAATATTTATAGTCGGGTTCAAGGCGGCGGCACATGTAAAAACCGGTGGCATTTCTCGAAAATATTTTTTAAACTTTTCTCTCATTGGAACAATCATATGTTCGTAAATGTCACCTTGGAATTCAAAGTCGTTTACTTTTTGACACATCAAAAATAGTTGTTTAAGCACCAAAGAACTAGTGGGATAATAAACTCCCGATAAAATCTTTGTCGCGGTTCTAAAAACTTCAAGTAATTGTGTTAACGTTTCAATACACTTCCAACCATCGTCATCAAATGGTTCCACCAACCCGGACGTTGCAAGACTATCGTGGAAAGATTTTAAGGTTTCTTTTTGCATTATCGTGCTATCAAACATTTTCCACGTAGAGTTCCAACGGACGACCATGTCAAAATGTGCGCTATAGCATTTCTTATTTAAAGCTTTACACCATTTTCTATAATCCGCATATCTTTTTCGACTACCTTGAAAAACGTCACGTAACATATCTTTAAAAGTTTCTTTAACTTCTTTAACAGACTCAACATTTAGCCCGTGTTGCACAACCAAGTTAATGATGTGCGCAACACATCGGCTATGATAAAATTCTCCATCGCAAATCGGATTGTATTTTATTTTTAACATTTGCACCGCGGTTGTGTTGTTCGACGCATTATCAAAAGCAATAGAAACTATTTTATTTTCTAATTTATAAGTTTTGATAACATCGTCTAAGACATGAAATATATTTTCCCCCGTGTGTGGATAACCAAATAAATCGAACGCGATTGTACGTTTCATCATGTTCCACGAATTGGGATCGATCCAATGCGCGGTAACACAAATGTAAGAATCCGGTAAACCAAATGGAGCCGACCATACGTCGGTTGTTAAATTAACACCGGTGTTTAATTTTTCAAAACCTAAAATCATTTCTTTTTTAGCTTTTGACCACATAATTAAACAATCGCGTCTAAGAGTTGAATGACTTACGTGAACATAACGTGGTTGAAGCGTCTCTTGAATCAACTTAGTCAAGCGCGGATTGTCAAAGTGATCGAACGGCAACGATTGTTGAATAACAAATTGAGCCATCCTTAAACGAACCGCCTCCGGGTCGAAATTCCAAACACCCATACCCCGTGATATTTGCGCTTGATCTTTGGCGGGATTTTTTTTATTGTCTTGCAATGCGACGTCAAATGTGCTCTCAAAGTAGAGTTCGATGACGCCGCAAGAAACGCCCCACAATTTTTGCACCTCGCCTTTTCTTTTCCAATCGACATCTCGCAAATCAAAATTCACCCATAGTGTCGGGTCTCTATTCGTGGTCAAGATCCTCTTCACAAACAACTCGCTAGATGAACCAACAACGGTCGAAGCATCGCCACTGGCACTCGAACTCGCCATTTGAAAGTTGAAACGTATTTTGTAACTTGTAAGTGTGTTTTTGAGCTAGAATTGAAGTGGGATTATACATATGCATTGAAATATTATTTATACACATCCAAACAAGGCAAAAATGGTAATATTACCGTTTTTTTTCAATTCAAATGGTAACAATTCAAGTCTGCAGTCTGCTGTGCTACTGCTGCTCGCTGTGCTGCTGCTGTTGAAGAAGTGATGAGACCGGTTAACCGGTTAATAATATTCAAGAAAACCGGTTTTTAATTAACCGGTTACAAACCGGTTGTTGATTTGAATAACGAAAACCGGTTACGAACCGCCGGTTATTTATTAACCTTAACCGGTTATTGTGGTACCGGTTAAAAACCGGTTTCGGTTACGGTTATTAACCGGTTCCGGTTAAAAAACCGGTTTATTTGAGCATGTCTATATCCATTCTCATGGGCTTTCAAAACTTATTTCAATATTTTAAGTGATGCAGCTTACATCTAAAGAAGATTCTTTTGCTTCTGAAAGGCCCAACATTATGGAGCTATTCAAGTGTTTACCTTTGGTTGAACATCTTACCACTTGAGATTATGTCATCAAGGTAATATTTATCCACGTTATATTTAATTTGAAGAAAACAAGTTATAAACTTTGGTTGTTACTTGTTGTTTTGGCCTATGGTTGAAGTTGTTTGATCTAGACTCGGTTCCACAAGGGCTTTCAACCTCACTAATCCACCTCAAACATTTTTGTTTCGAAGACATGAGTTTTGATAATGTCTTTGGAATGGCTTTTCTTGCTGTTTTGATCAAATGCTCTCCGAACTTGGAGAAAATTAAGCTAGAGGTGAATAGTACAAATCGTTTTTGTATTCTATTTGTTTTGATTATGATGCCAAAATTCACTAACACAACATTGTTTCTGTAGATTGATACATTTGACATGATTGATGTAGAGTCGGTTAAACTGGAAGAATATTCATTTATATTTGAAGAAGTTTCAAAATTTTGGTTGGAGCATCTGGATGAAGTGGAGATTAAAAATTACAGAAACTTCAAGCCTGTGTTGGAGTTCGTTAAGTTTATTTTGGCTAGGTCGCCCATTCTGAAGAAGGTGATATTGCTAACCTATAGGGTTGACAAGAATGATGAGTTGGAGATCTTAACAATTCTCTCACACGCCCCACGCGCATCACCGGGAGTCATTGTTGAGAATCACCGCCTTGAGAATGACGATTAGATTGTGCATCTTTTTTGAGAACTAATGTTGTGATTTATGATCATAACCTTGTATTGCTACTTGTTTTTCTGGTTAGTTCATAAAGATTTTCTTGTATTTATTTGGTTTCTACTACAATATATCATTTTAATTGATCAAGATTTTATTTTCTATCTTTTTCTGAATATATAATGTTATGGTATATTTTTGAACCTGTTGTACATCTACTAGTAAAAAAATATAATATATATACCCAGGGTAAGGTTATTGTAAAAAAGACCAAAAGTGTGAGAAATGTAAGAAAGAATCTCAGCCATTAGATCTAAATTAATTGAAAAGGGTAAACAAGTAATTTTATCATTAATTCAATTAATTAAAAACTTCCCATAACTGCCACCTTAATTATAGGAAGTATATAACACCATTCAGCAAGTATATAACACCATTTAGTAAGTATATAACACCATTCAGCAAGTATATAACACCATTCAGCATTCAGCAAGTATATAACACCATTCGGTAAGTATATAACACCATTCAGCAAGTATATAACACCAGCATTCAGCAAGTATATAACACCATTCAGTAAGTATATAACACCATTCAGCAAGTATATAACACCATTCAGTAAGTATATAAACCATTCAGCATGTATATAACACAATTCATTGACTAAACATCTGATCGAAACATATTTTTTTCTGTATATAAGTATAGCAATATGGTACTCATATTAAAGATAAAAAAACGCTCGTTATTATGGTGTAATTTTTTTTTTAAAAGTTACGTATAAAAAGTTATTGACGTTTAAAAAAGACGGGGGGAAGTTACATGTGCATTACCTAATTTCTAGTGGGTTTAAAAGACTATATTGCCCCTAGATATTTCAAATCAGGCCAAATTAATGGAAATATTTTACAATTTGGTCCCTATTGATCTCAACCATTATATCAAAAGATCTAATGGCTGAGATTTTTTCTTACCCTTCTCATACTTTAGGCCTTTTTTATAGGATCCTCTACCTATATACCCAATCAAACTTTAATATACTATATACTATTTTCTGATAACTAAAATATTATACTTGCATATTTTACTTTACGAATAAATTGCAAGTTTTATCTTTTATTTTTATACCAATTTTTAGGTGATGTTCTTTGTCTAAAAATTGATGAATTTTGTACTTTAAGTTTTAAAATGCTAAATGTTTTTTTCATTTGGTCATAACCCGGTTATTATTTTTTTGGTTAAATAGATAATGAAATGTAGTGAAACAAAATTATCTTAATTCAGTATACTGATTAAAAAACAACTAGAATATCGATAACTATAGCTTAATTGGCGTTGAAGAGGGAGTGGAGATTTGGGTTTTAGGCCATAGATCTCAAGTTCAAATCTGATTTCAACCGGATTTTACTGCAGTGAGCCTTCGGACGACAAGTTTTCCCCGGAATCGGAGATGATGGGTTTGAACTACCCAACGCTATCTAGGGCTGAGCACTATACGGTTCAGAACCGCCAGAACCGGAGAACCGAACCGGAACCGCTAGATCCAAACCGTATTTTTGTATATAGGGTCCGGTTCCGGTTCTTAAATTTGGGTAAAAACGGTTCCCAGTTCGGTTCCGGTTAAAACCACGGTTCCGGTTAAAGAACCGCTAGAACCAGTTGGGATTATAAATATTTAAAACCCTATTTTATTAATGGGCTTTTCAACATCATACGACCATCCTAATTCTTATTCTCTCCTCTTATATTCATTCCACAATCTCATCTTTCATCTTTTAATTCTTCTCCATCTCTCAACCCTAACCCTAATTGCTATCATACAAGTTCATCTCCATCAACACCCTGCAAATACAGATACGCTATTTTACATGACTTTTTTTATGATTGCATATATTTTCTTTCTAGATGTTTTCTTTCTGATACATATAGTTTTCTGTTTGGGAAAATTAAAATTAAACAAAAATAATTAAATCAATTTGATCAAATTGTAAATGTGTATATAAATAGTGTGTCGCTTGGTAAATAATCTATTCACATGAACCAAATACAGTAGATGCATTATTTGTTTATTTTTTTTAAATATGAAGATCGAATGAAGTTTGATGATGTTTGTTTTAATTGTTAACATGATGGTTGTAATAGTTTTATTTAGAGTTTGTTTTATGGAGTGTTTAGTCATAAGATTTTAAAAGAATCTTCTGCCGGCTGCCGGAGGCTCGACGGAGTGGACCGGTCAATATAGCGTGCGGGGGCGCCGGTAGTAGCTTGACCCTTCATTCTATCTTGTTCGTTTGAAGCTCCCATTCGCCTGTGGAGTGCGTGCTAGTTGTGGCTCTTCCCTTCTGTCCTCCGACTCTTTGTCCTTGACTGCTTAACGGGTCTGTCCTCGGTCGCGGCTTCCTTGTGTAGGCCTGCTAGATCGTAACGAATCCCGTTAACCTCTTAAAGCACATTGCTTGAGGTGGTCAGGAATGGGAGAGGCCAGCCTAGGCTTGTCGAAGTTCTTTGTTTCTAATCTCCCGGACCGGTGTAGCTCCGTGGATGTCGGAGAGTTTTTTAGTGTGTTCGGTAATGTGGCTCGAGTATATGTGGCTAGGAAGAGGGATAAAAATGGGAACAATTTCGGCTTTGTCACGTTCAAGGGAGTGAAAGATGTCAACGATCTGGAGGGCAGGTTGAAAGGTGTTAAGATGGGGAAGTTTAAACTTCAGGTTAATGTGGCAAAGTTTGCGGCTGAGAATATCAGGGTCTCGGAACCCAATGTGGTCGGGTCAGTGCAACACAATCGCTCTGGCTATGCTGGTGGTGCTCAGGGCAATGTGTTCAACCTTAGGGATGGGAGGTCCTATTCTGATGTGTTGGGTAAGAACAAAGGTAAGGGTCAGGTCTCGTCGGGGTCGGATAGAGGAAGCGAGCAGGGTCTGGGGTTGGTAGAAAGATGTGTTGTGGTGCCGGACAGAACCTTTGCTTTTAAGGATTTATCCTGTAACACCCCGAAAACGGGTTTGGTAATTAAACTCCGTTAATACTGAAGGACGGGTAAAGTACCGTTAGTGGCAAAATTTACCTGGTAAATATTAGGATTTAAATAATTAATCCTAATAATAAATAAAAAAAAATGAATAAAAGCTTTTAAGAAATAAAAGCTTAAAAGGCCCGAGATTTAACGGGACTTAAAAACATAACGGGTTATAACTTCCCGAACCCGCTAAAGTAACAAGGAATAATGAACCTAGTTAGTAGCATGTGATTAAATGACTAATGGTCAGTTATAGCTTCATTTGATCAAGAGGAAACATGAGGGACTAATATTGTCAAGTGGGGAAACTTGTTCTATTAAAACAAAAGTTAAACACCAAAACACACACTCAAAGTGTGTGTTCTGGTCGACATTTCTAGAGGAGCCAGGAGCTCTCATCTTCAAAACCCTAACAAGCTAAAATTCAAGCAATTGGAAGGGCAAATCACACCCAAATTGAAATCCAAGCATGGATTAATGATCACCTCAGCGAAATGATCATAAGGTATGTTAAATTTCGTTGAATGATTCTAGTTGAAATTCTGAATCAATACTTGAAACTCGAAATTTATGATGCATGATGGTTGCTTGGATGAAATAGGAATGAGATAGTGATTAGGGATAAACCCTAGTCAATTACTTGTAGAAATTTTGTTTAATTCTTGAGAATTCACAATCACCATTGAAGGTGATAAGTGGGTTTTGTAAGAATATGTTAAACACTAGAATTTTGATTGTTGTTCATTGAGCTCTAGGAAGTGAATGCAGATTTTGTTAATATGAAAAATTGATTTGAACATGCTTAATGGATGTTAAGCTTGGCTAAATAACTAGTTATGAAAATCGATTGTTGATTTTATAGAATATGCCCACAAGGTGTTTGTTAAAATGCCTAAGTGAATGATTGTAAGTTGAGAGTTCGAATGAAACGCGTAATTTCCTTGTTAGATTATTTACGTGAAAGATGGGGTAAAGCGGGTTCCAATCATAATGTTGATTTGACTTAATTGTGCAAAACATGTGATCAAAAAGTAGTTAAATTTTGATAAGCTAAGTTAGCTAATCATGAAGTCGAATAGTAGCTTCGGCATAGTAAATAGGTGAGGTGGAATAGTCGTGATTTATATGACTAATTTAACCGTCTTGCAAATGATTGAAAATAGTTTGACGCCTAACGAGCTAGGTGGAGGCTTGGAAAAGGAAGCGGGTCAAACAAATCAAGAATGGAGGAAAAGCATAATTCGGATGCAAGGTAAGTATATCTTACACTAGTCATATATTTATAATATTCTTTCGTCGTATTAGTTACGAAAAAAAATAAAAATACCTAATTGAGATATGATGTTCCGACGTGTGGTCGTACGGAACAAGATAATCAAATATGACAAGAAAACATAGTAATGGCTAAAAATGAGTTAAACCGGTAATTCGATCATATTATGACGAATGAAGCATGTACTTTTAATGGTTATCATATAAGTTAAATCATAATAACCATTAAGGGCAAAATAGTAATTTTGACAATTTGACAATGGTAATTGATCATTTAGACCAAACGGGTCAAAAGGTGAAATTATCACCCTTTGACAATATCGACTAATGGGTTGTCAAGTTGCATGATTTTAGGAAATAAATAGCACATGGATGCTTACATCGCTATCACTTAGTAGCAACTAAGGAAAGGTATTGAAACGGGTCAATATATTGATCCGAGCCAGGTATGTATAATAATACAACTCACCATGTAGAATTTGGAGTTTTATAACAGTTAGACAAGGTTAAAATAATTTATTCGGTTATCATTTAGGTAAGCGAATAAATTGACTTATGATTATGGTGTTTTAGAAACATATTGGTTTCTAAACAAGAATATGGTCAAAAGGTCGGACTTTAGGGTTCAAACAAGCACTAATAGTCCTTCGTCGTATAAGAATGACATAAAATCGACCAAAATGCCCATGTAGGCTAAATGGAACAAACGACCCTTAGAGGTTGTTTGGAAACGAGTTTTATGACTAGGTAAATACTTAGAATAAGTATAGAAGTTGAAAGATGTGATATGTTAGTCACATAGCTCTATTTGAGTCTTGCCGTAAAATAGCAATCCGGAGGGTAAAACTCGGAACATATAGATATACACATTGAAATCCACACACATATAGTTGTAGTGGAAGATTTCTTGATAAGAAATGTAGGAATAAGATGCTAGAAAAGTAGGAAAGTGATTTCAAGTTTTAAAGTGCTTAAATACCCTTAACGGGTCAAAATAAGCATACGAGCGAAAACGGGTTTAATTTGTGTAATAAACCTATGATTAGAACCTAATATGGTATATAACATTTATTTGAAGAAGTGTATGAAATATAGGAATCAAATAAATACGTTTGTTTGATAAAATGCAAAACCGGGTCAAAATTTGGTATAAAGGATAATAAGCCGAAGACTTGGGAGTCTTAAATCTTGTTAAGCCGAATGTCGGATTTTAACTCCAAATGATGGAGAATCAAATTACAAACACGTAGGAAGAAACGGCAGGCCAAACGGATAAGCGGTTTGAAAGATACGAAAGATTTCGTGTCAAATTACGGCAAAATGGAGAAGTTGGATGCAGGGTCCACCGTAAATTACGGTGCCACCGTAATTTACGGTGGAGCTAATAAAGCTACGGTGGGTTTCTACTGTTTTACGGTAGAAAAGCATGAACCCAGGGGCCACCGTAAATTACGGTCCCACCGTAATTTACGGTGGTGATATTTTTTATATATTTTGTTTTTCATTTGAGAAATCAATTGTTTCCCCAGACATCGTTCGGACATGATTTAAATCTGGTATGACTAAAACATTTCATGTTATTGAAATGTAGGTACTTTTGGACGCCGGAAGACGATCAAGCTCAGCGAAGAACCGAACAAGATAAAGATACACGCTTCCGCACTTTGCCACGTTGTAAAATTTAAACAACGAATTCGATCATGTTACCTAGAATAACTTATGAATTGTAAAAGTTTCAACAAACCCATATTTTTATAGCATGTGTAGTCTTAACTACACATCTAATCGTCGGTAATTACATACAAAATCGTTAATTAGTAACTAGGGTGTTACATATCCGGTTTGGCGGTCATTGGTAGAACAGTAGACCTGGAAACTCTAACTGATTTTGACAAACTCATGAGGATTGCCAGGATAGATTTCACTAGGATTCAATACCTAGGAGGTCTCTCTTTACTGATTTCCTTCCCTGATGCTTCGGCGGCGAACAACTTTTTGGATGGTCGGTCCATTTGGGAGCCTTGGTTCGTTAAGTTAGAACCTTGGTCAGGGCAGACGTTACCGTTGGAGCGGGTGGCCTGGCTGAAGCTGCATGGCATTCCGCTGAAACTTTTGGAGGCTGATGTTCTCATGCAGATTGGTGAGCTTTTCGGTAAAGTCCTGTTTGTCCCTAGAGACGTCGAGGAGGATGAGGATTTGTCCGTGGTGAAGATTGGGGTTTTAGTGGGCAATGCTAATCGGTATAATGAAGTCGTGTCCCTGAAATGGAAAAACAAAGTGTTTAGAATCTGGGTGGATGAGGAACTCGAGGATTGGACCCCCGATTGTCTGGACTTCGAGGATTCTGGCAGGCCGGTGTCGGAATCACCTGTGGTTTCTTCTCCGATGGCGGTTCCGGGGTCCTCTGGGGATGAGGAAGAGGTGGGGACCCAGAAGGTGGATGGTCAGGTGGAATCTGAGAAGTCTCCTCATGATGATGGTGTGCAGTCCGAGGTAAAGTCCCCGTTTCATGTGCACGAGGACAATATTCATTGTCAGCCGCTTGTGGAGGCGGCGGTGGGTCCCAATTTGTTTCCAGGGCATGTTGGAAATTTGTCAGATGCGGTGGGCCCAAGTGTTTCTTCTGTTGGTGTTGGCCCCCCCCCCTTTTGGGCTTGGAGTAGCTTCTGGTCAATTAAAGTCAAGGGCCCAGCGTAAGTCGACATTGGGCTTTAGACATAGAAGAGGTCAGGCCCAGGGCGGTAATAGTTGTTCTCCTGGTTCTCAGCGGCCTTCCAAGAGATCTAGAAGTGAGATCGAGGAACAGGAAGAGGGATTTGGGTTTGTTGGGTTCACGAACAAGCTCCCTGTGCTCGAAAGGAATAGCTCGTCGAGGATCATCGATGGCATCGATCTCAATGCTGAGGCCGTTCAGTTGGATCCGGTCAGCACGAGTCCTGAGGACCTCGGGGTGGATGTTGGCCTTCCAACCGGACCTGGGTTCCCATCGGTGGTGGACAAGGAGGTGGAGGATACCGTTGCGGTTGGGGAACTGCTTGGTGTTAAGCTTAATGGGTTCTCTGGCATGGTCAAGGAGGTGGTTGTCAATTCAGGTATCAAATCTGTTCATCGATGAATTGTCTCTCTTTAAATGTTAGGGGTTTGGGGGGATCTCAAAAATCTGGCTGGGTCAGCTCTATTATTCGGGATCACGGGATTAATTTCCTTGCTATCCAAGAGACTAAACAGGCTGGGGTTCCTAGATCGGTGTTATCGAAATTTTGGGGTAGTAACAGTTTTGGTATGGAGTCGGTGGATGCTTCTGGTCTTTCGGGGGGCCTTGTTTGCTTATGGGATGAAAGTCTGTTTCGTCTAGTTTCGTCGCTCAAAAATAGGCACTACCT
The DNA here is from genome assembly GCA_030545235.1 of Helianthus tuberosus. Classification (NCBI taxonomy): domain Eukaryota; kingdom Viridiplantae; phylum Streptophyta; class Magnoliopsida; order Asterales; family Asteraceae; genus Helianthus; species Helianthus tuberosus. Next base: position 165,325,323 of record CM060418.1, read on the forward strand.
GCTTGTTAGGGGGGTTCTTGTGGGCTGCAACTCTGTTATAAATTTTCTGAATGTTTATGCCCCTCAAGGGATCCCGGCGAAAAGGGCTCTTTGGGAGGAATTAACGGGCCTCATAAACAGTTTCGATGGGTTTTGGATTATTGGGGGTGATTTCAATGCTGTCCGGTTTCGTGAAGAGAGGAGGAACTGTGCTTTTAAAACTTCTTGTGCCAATAATTTTAATGCTTTTGTGTATGAAGCGGGCCTGTTGGAGTACAACATGAGAGGATTGCAGTTTACGTGGCGCTCGGAAAATGGGAGCAAGCTGAGTAAACTCGACAGGTTTTTTGTTAATTCGGATTTTTTCAACGGGTGGCCGGAGGCCCGTGTTCAAGCTCTTCCGCGTATGTGGTCGGATCATTGCCCTGTTATTCTGATTTCCAAAGCTGTGAACTTTGGGCCTCGTCCGTTTCGTATCTTTAACTCTTGGTTGGATAAAGAGGGGTTTTCGGAGGTTGTGGAGAAAGCGTGTATTGATTTCCCGGGTTCAGGGGATCCCCCGGATGTTGCTCTGATTAAAAAGTTGGGTTTCGTTCGGGGTAGGATTAGGGAATGGAGAGACAAAATGATCCAAAAGGAGGGTGAATCGCGTAGGGTTGCCGAGGCTGAGTTGGTAGAGTTGGAAGCTATTATTGAGGTTAGAGACTTGACAGAGGAGGAGGATTGGATTATGTCTGAAAATAAAAAGACCCTAGCTGAATTGGAGTTTGCCAAGACTATGGATGTTAAGCAAAGGTCGAGGATTAGATGGGCTAAAGAGGGCGACGAGAATTCGAGGTTTTTTCATACTATGGTGAACTGCAGAAAAGCTTCCAATGTTATCCACGGGTTGAGCATCGGAAATAGGTGGGTTTCCAAACCATCGTTAGTGAAGAAGGGTGTTCTGAATTTCTTTAGATCCAAGTTTGTGGAAGATTGTGCGTCTCGCCCCTCTTTGGCTTGTTCGAATCTGAAGCAGTTGTCTTCAGCTGATGCCTCCGGGTTGGAGGCTCATTTTACCCTCCCCGAAATCAAAGCTGCGGTGTTCGAGTGCGGGGATGATCGGGCACCAGGTCCGGATGGGTTCAACTTTCGGTTTTTTAAACGGTATTGGTCCCTCTTTGAGTCTGATTTTTTGTCCCTTATGGAGGCTTTCTTCGAGTCTGGCCAGATTAGTGTCGGGTGTGGTTCCTCCTTTATCGCCTTGGTCCCTAAAATTAGAGACCCGTCGGATCTTGGTGATTACCGTCCCATTAGTTTGGTGGGGGTGGTCAATAAGGTGATCTCTAAGATCTTAGCCAACAGATTAAAGGCGGTTTTGGGGTCGGTTATTTCTAAAAGCCAGTCTGCCTTTTTGGGTGATAGATTCATTCTGGATGGTCCCCTTGTCATCAATGAGGTATGTTCTTGGCTGAAAAAAAGTAAGAAGGAAGCGCTGCTCTTCAAAATCGATTTCGAAAAGGCGTACGACAATATTAGCTGGGGGTTTGTGATGGATATTCTCCGTCAGATGGGCTTTGGGGTCAGGTGGTGTAAGTGGATTTGGGGGATCCTTTCTTCGGCTAGGGCCTCTGTCTTGGTTAATGGTGCGCCTACCTTTGAGTTTAAGTGTGGTAAGGGGATGAGACAAGGCGACCCTATCTCTCCCTTTTTATTTGTGGTGGTTATGGAAGCGTTGTCGTGCCTCTTCGACAAGGCTTTGGACCTCGGAATTATGAAAGGCATTTGCCTTCCTAATGATGGGCCCTCCCTTTCTCATCTATTCTTTGCGGACGACGCTCTTATCATTGGTGAGTGGAGTTTGGGCAATGCTCTTAATATTGTGAGAATTTTACGTTGTTTCCATGTGTGTTCTGGTTTGCGCATTAATCTCGGGAAGTCGAGCCTGCTCGGTATTGGGGTGGACGTTGCGGATGTGGAAAGCATGGCGGACAATGTTGGGTGTAAGTCGGGCTCCCTTCCTTTCAAATATCTTGGCCTCAAGGTTGGGGCGAACATGAACCGGATCAGTAACTGGAGACCCGTATACGACATCTTCGAATCAAGACTAGCGTTGTGGAAGTCTTCCTTGCTCTCTATTGGCGGGAGAGTTACTCTCATTCGGTCTGTCCTGGCTAGTCTCCCGAACTATTATTTCTCTCTTTATAAAGCGCCCGTTAAGGTAGTCAAGGACTTGGAGCGGATGATAAAAAAAATTTTGTGGGGAGGATCTAGTGAAGTCAGGAAAACCCATTGGGTGGCATGGGAGAGGCTTTCCATTCCTGTCAAGCTGGGGGGCTTGGGGATTAGCAAATTATCTAATGTCAATAGGGCTCTTCTTTGCAAGTGGGGTTGGAGATACAAAAAAGAGTATAATAATCTTTGGGTTAGGGTTGTGGATGCTATCCACTCTGGGGGCTCTAATTGGTCGTTTCTCCCCGTGAAAAAGTCTGTCGGAGGTGTCTGGGCCAGTATTGCGGCTGTCATTTCCAAGCCTTTTGCGGATAACATCAGTCTTCGGGGGTGTTTTAAGGGGAAAGTGGGCAGGGGAGATAGAATAATGTTCTGGTTGGATCCTTGGGTTAAGGATGTTCCATTAAGGGAGGTTTATCCTCTCCTTTTCTCCCTTGAGGTGGTTAAAACATGCTGTGTCCGGGATCGGTTGGAGGGTAATTGGCTTTGGAAGCATGATCCCGTTATGGCTGAAGAACTTGTAGAGCTGGAAGATCTGCTTGGCTCCTTATCGGCGGTCTCTTTAAGTAATAGCTCGGATGATTGGTCGTGGATGCCGGATAATTCGGGTTTTTTCTCTGTCAAATCTGTCAAGATAATCTTTGATGAGTCTGCCAGTAACAGGAACCATTACGTTTTCGATCGGTGTCCGTGGGTTCCTTTAAAGTGTAATATCCTCGGTTGGAGGGCCGAAATGAACCGGCTTCCGACTTCGGATGCCCTGTTGAGAAGAGGTATTTTGGCTGGAGAGGGGCTGTGTCCGTTCTGCAGCTCGGAGATCGAGACCGTCGATCATATCTTCTCGTCTTGTCTTACGGCAGCCCTTGTTTGGCAGAAAGTTAGCAGGTGGTGCCGTCTCCCTCCGATATTCGCTTTCACATTCAGAGACTTGCTGGAAATTCATACGCACAGTAACGTTGCTAACAGAGTTAAGCCGGTGGTCCAAGGTATTATCGTTACTGCATGTTGGTGCCTGTGGTCTGCTCGCAATAAGGCAATCTTTTCAGGGGAGGCTGCCAAGGTGGACGCTATTTTTAGCGAGGTCAAGTCTTTAGGCTTTCTCTGGTATAAAAATAGAATTAAGAACAATCCGATTTCTTGGTTGGATTGGTGTAAATTTGTATTTATGTAGTGTCCTTGTTGTTGTTTTTGGCCTGCTCGGTTTTCGGGTGTGGTCGGTTTTTAATGAAGTTCTCCTTTAAAAAAAAAAAGAGTTTGTTTTATGGCTTGAAATTTTTTATTGTTGCTTTGCTACTTTTATTTTGGTTGGTTTGAACTTTGAATGTTGCAACTCTTAGTTAATGTTTTAAATAGTTTGATTTGTTTTTATTGAATTGTTAATTTTACGATTTAATTGTCAACCGGTTCCCGCGAGAACCATTTACACGAGAACCGTTTAACCGGTTCGGAACCGAACTGAAACCGTTATAATATGTTTCGGTTCCGGTTCTTAAATTTAGCAATTAACGGTTCCGGTTCGGTTCTGGTTCGGTTCGGTTTGGTCCGGTTCTGAACCATTGCACAGCAGTAACGCTATCTGCGGTTGCGGACGTATGGAGTCGCCTTTTACTATTGGGTTATCCGTATACCCGAGTTTTTATTTCGTTATGGAATATTGATAAGAAAATATAATAACTAGAATATTGATAATATCTGTTGGAACTATACAACACTAATAAAAAAAAAGTAACCGAGAGAAAATAGATAAATATTAAAATAATTTTTTTTTTCATCTAAAATCAAGATATCGTAGATGTTTCATAGATAGTTGGGTACTTCACAGTTCACACTCACATTTGAGTTCCTTAACTCACTCAGGTATCTCCTCCTTTTGATCGCTGTTGTAGTTAATTATTTGATTGATGAGATGTTTCATGCCTTCTGTTTCCATTTTCCGTATTACTCTTTGTTCTGATTATGTTTATGTCTACACATTTGGGGATTTTAGGGCTTACAGATGTAAATCCAAGTTTCCTGTCTGTCTGAATTGTTGATAACTGTTGCTAAGTTGTTGTATAATTTGATAAATATTGTATATTTATGATCCACCGAACAGGCATCTATCAGGAATTTATCATTTATGTGGCTGCCAAATGTTAATTGAAAGAAAAAGTAGCCAACTTTAACTGGCTATTTTCTGTTTTCTTTATTTAGGCCATAGATGGATACTTAGCGGATGTCAAAGTTTTTATGTGATATTAAATCAATAAATGATTAGAGGCTGCAATACAATGCATTGGAGGAAATTGTTCAGTGTTTCCTGATTATAAGCATTTTCAAAGCGCTTGTTCAAACACCCGAACTATAAATTTGAATGACTAAGAAAATGTGAAACCGTTAAGAAGCATGCCCTCACCCTAACTATGATGTATTAGGTCTATTTACCCTGTGTGAGTAGTAAACATAATTTCATCTTATATTTATTGTTCCGCAGTTTGTAGTATCAATCCAACAAAAGCAGCGTGAGATGCAAGCTAAACGTTTGTCAAAAGCTCAACGATTGTCTTTGACCACTCTTCCTCAAGCCATAATAGAAACCATCTTATGTCTTTTACCAATTGAAGAGGCGGCAAGGACAAGTATCCTCTCAAGGGAATGGAGGTTCAAATGGACCACAATTCCTAAACTTGTGTTTTTTCAGTCTACTGTTAAAACATTAACTGAAGGGTGGCATTTGTCTAACCGGACGAAAATATCTTTCTTAGAAGAGAAAAGGAGAAACAAGGAAAGGAGGTGTAAACTTTTCTATGCTATACAACAAGTTTTGTTACAACGCCAAGGTCCAATACATGAGTTCACCCTTTCGATGGAGGCAGACAAAACCTGTTTTGAAATTGATCATATAATACTTCATTTGTCGAGGAACCATACTCTCAAGAGGTTAACGCTTGACTTGGAGGAACCTTGTTTCAATCATCCGTATGGTTTACCCTTATCTGTCTTCTCGTTGCGTCACTTAACGGACCTCTATCTTGAATATTGTGATGTCGACCTTAAACCGATTTTCAACGGACTTGGTAGCCTGACAAGCTTAACCTTAAAGAAAACGTGGATCTCCAGAGAAACTCTTCTACATCTTTTATCTAGTTGTCCATCACTTAAGAGTTTGTGTGTAAGTTCATACTTGATACTTGTATATTCATTCGCATGGGCTTTCAAACTTACTTGAATATTTTAAGTTGACACAGGTTATGCTTCAAAATCATGTAAATGATTGTGAAAATCCCAGCATTATGGAGCTATTCAAGTGTTTAACCAAGATTGAACATCTGACTACTTGGGGTTATATCACTATGGTATTATTCATGCACCTTATATTTAATTTCAAGAAAAAAAAAAAGCTTTGGTTGTTAACCGAATAACCGTTGTTTTGGTCTATGGTTGACATAGTTAGTTCAAGACTTGGTGCCAGGTGAGCTTCCCCCCTCACTAACTCGCCTCAAATACTTTTGTATCGAAGAATTGGGTTTTGGTGATGAGGATGGATTGGCTTTTCTTGGTGTTTTGCTCAAATGCTCCCCAAACTTGGAGAAAATTAAGCTAGAGGTAAATTGTATAAGTCTACGCAGTATTCTATTTCTTTTGATTCTGATGCCAAAATTACTTCTTGTCGTAGATTGAAACAGACGATGGCTATCATGAGATAGAGTCCAGTAATATGGAAAAATATTCCGTTCTATTGGAAGAACAATATTCAGATGTTTGGTTGGAGCATCTGAGTGAATTGGAGATTAGATGTTACAGAAACTATAAGCTTGAGTTAGAGTTAGTGAAGTTCATATTGGCCAGGTCACCTAATCTGAAGAAGGTGATATTCCGCCATAGCTGGTTGTATGTTTCTAGGAAAGAGTTGGAGAGGCTAAGAACTCTCTTACGCCCCCCACATGCATCATAGGTAGAATTCGTTCTCGTCTAGAACTGATGTTGATATTTATGATGATAAGCTTGTTCTCTTACATTCTGTTTTCTGGTTAGTTGAAACATTGTGTTGGACTCAATTGGTTGCAGCAGCAATAATATGATCCTTGTATTTCCTAGATTTTGGGTAAAGCTAATATTGACAGAGATATGGCTGACCTTTTAAATTATATTACATACATTGCAGGCCAACACTATGTTTACTAATTTGAATCAACTACTAAAAAAATTTGATATGATGTCCCAAATTTATCACTTTTTTATATGACATATCTTTATGTTGAGAATTTAGAATCATAACAACTTTTAGCAGCAAAATTGAACTCAAATGACATCAGAACTCAGAAAGAAATCTGTTATTACTCGGTGTTGAAACACCAATAAATCCTAAAACTAAATTCTAAGCCAAAACAAACCCTAATTCGACAAATTGAATACGTATATGTTAAATTTAAGGGTAAATCAATCATGGTACTTATAATCATGGAGAGCTGGCCCTGAGCATGGGTAGGGTGGACGCCGGCTCAGGGCCAAACACGTATAAGGGCCCATTTTTTTTATTTCTTTTATATATAGGCAGTGGGATATATACATGTTGAATCAGAAGAAAGCATGATAAAGCGTTTGGCTTGGTGGATGGTATGTTGCTTTAACAACCAGAGGACGCAGGCTAGAATCCTTGCATCCCCACTATGGACCATTACTAGAATATTCAGATTTTTACGTTTGAAGAATATTCAGATTTTTGGCCGGAGCATCTGAATGAATTGGAGATTGAAGGTTTCAGAAACTATAAGACGGGCTGTTTGGTAGCATCTGAATGACATTAAGAGGCTACCTCTTAATGAAATCATTTAAGAGTTTAACAAAGATAATGTAGAAGAATGTGACATGTGATTGTTTACCATTCAGATGTTACCTCTTATCCAGTCAGACATAAGGTTACCTCTTATTCATTCAGACATAAGGGCCACAAATGATTTCATTAAGAGACAGCCTCTGAATGGATTAAGAGGCTACCAAACAGCCCTTGGACTTTGTGAAGGTTATCTTTGCGAGGTCACCCCGTTTGAAGAAGGTGGTATTGCGAACCTGGATGCATGATAAGGATAACGAGTTGGAGATGTTAACGATTCTCTTAAGCGCCCCACGAGCATCACCAGTAAAAATCATTGTTAAGAAAGGCTGCAGAGCGGCAGAGCCCAACCATGATTAGTCCTCTTTGTTGAACACTTTTTCCAAACACTAATGCTGAGATTTAAGATTATTTACATTGACGCAAGGGTGGGTGGTGTCACTGTTATTTATATCTTAGGCACGAAAAGGGTTAGATATTCTTAACAGAGTTTTGGTAACCAAAAAGAAACAAAGAAGCCTAAATAAAAATCAATATAAGTTTGTTTGCTTGC